>CM056057.1:14023723-14767339 GCA_029574335.1 Rana kukunoris
CCCTCTGATACTCTCTCATCCAACGTGTTCCAGGTTTGTTGGTCTCTTGTACTCACTTTTTTGGCATGTTCTTCTGTTCAGTATGTGCTAACAATGGGGCACTGTTGTGTTGTGCAGGGAGGATGCAATCCTAGAATACCTGAAGATCGCTCAGGATCTGGAGATGTACGGAGTCAACTACTTTAGTATCAAGAATAAGAAGGGCTCAGAACTTTGGCTTGGAGTCGATGCCTTGGGGCTTAATATTTATGAACAGAATGACAGGTAATTATAACACAAGCCCCCCGATCCCTGCCAAGAATTCCCACAATCCAGTGTTTATTAGCAACAAAGCGGAAAACAAAGGTTACTACTAGATTTGTCCTGGGGGAGGAAACCTTTCATTCCACAGAAGGAACCACAACACTTTTATTTATTTGTCTCCTTAAAACCCGGCCATATAAACGTATTATTATAATTTTTTTCCCCTTTTTCACTTTTCTTTTTTGCTTTCCTTTTTTTATTTGTATTTTTTTACTCCTTTTTTTTTCTCTTTTTTTTTTTTTTTTTTATCTTTCCTCTTTCCTTTTTTTCTTTCTTTCTTTTCTATTTTCTTTTCTATTTCCTTTTCTTAATTTCTTCCCTTTTCTATTTATTTTCTTTCTTTTTCTATTTATTTCTTCTTTTCCTTCCTTCCTTTTTCTTTCTCACTTTCTTTTTTCCTTTTCTTTCTTTTTTCTCTATTCTCCTTTTCTTTCTTTTTTCTCTATTCTCCTTTTCTTTCTTTTTTCTCTTTTCTCCTTTTCTTTCTTTTCTCCTTTTTTCTTTCTTTTCTCTTTTCTCCTTTTTTCTTTCTTTTCTCTTTTTCTCCTTTTTCCTTTTTTCTTTCTTTTCTCTTTTTCTCCTTTTTTTTCTTTTCTCCTTTTTTTTCTCCTTTTTTTCTCTTTTCTCCTCCTTTTTTTCTTTCCTTTCTCCTCCTTTTTTCTTTCTTTTCTCTCCTCTTTTCTCCTCCCTTTTTTCTTTCTCTTCTCCTCTTCTCCTCCCTTTTTTCTTTCTCTTCTCTTCTCCTCTCTTTTTTTTCTTTCTTTTCTCTTCTCGTTTCTCCTCCTTTTTTTCTTTCTTTTCTCTTTTCTCCTCCTTTTTTCTTTCTTTTCTCTCCTCTTTTCTCCTCCCTTTTTTCTTTCTCTCTCCTCTTCTCCTCCCTTTTTTCTTTCTCTTCTCTTCTCCTCTCTTTTTTTTCTTTCTTTTCTCTTCTCGTTTCTCCTCCTTTTTTTCTTTCTTTTCTCTTTTCTCCTCCCTCTTTTCTTTCTTTTCCCTTCTCGTTTCTCCTCCGTCTTTTCTTTCTTTTCCCTTCTCGTTTCTCCTCCGTCTTTTCTTTCTTTTCCCTTCTCGTTTCTCCTCCGTCTTTTCTTTCTTTTCCCTTCTCGTTTCTCCTCCGTCTTTTCTTTCTTTTCCCTTCTCGTTTCTCCTCCGTCTTTTCTTTCTTTTCCCTTCTCGTTTCTCCTCCGTCTTTTCTTTCTTTTCCCTTCTCGTTTCTCCTCCGTCTTTTCTTTCTTTTCCCTTCTCTTTTCTCCTCCGTCTTTTCTTTCTTTTCCCTTCTCTTTTCTCCTCCTTTTTTCTTTCTTTTCCCTTCTCTTTTCTCCTCCTTTTTTCTTTCTTTTCCCTTCTCTTTTCTCCTCCTTTTTTCTTTCTTTTCCCTTCTCTTTTCTCCTCCTTTTTTCTTTCTTTTCCCTTCTCTTTTCTCCTCCTTTTTTCTTTCTTTTCCCTTCTCTTTTCTCCTCCTTTTTTCTTTCTTTTCCCTTCTCTTTTCTCCTCCTTTTTTCTTTCTTTTCCCTTCTCTTTTCTCCTCCTTTTTTCTTTCTTTTCCCTTCTCTTTTCTCCTCCTTTTTTCTTTCTTTTCCCTTCTCTTTTCTCCTCCTTTTTTCTTTCTTTTCCCTTCTCGTTTCTCCTCCTTTTTTCTTTCTCTTCTCGTTTCTCCTCCTTTTTTCTTTCTCTTCTCGTTTCTCCTCCTTTTTTCTTTCTCTTCTCGTTTCTCCTCCTTTTTTCTTTCTCTTCTCGTTTCTCCTCCTTTTTTCTTTCTCTTCTCGTTTCTCCTCCTTTTTTCTTTCTCTTCTCGTTTTTCCTCCTTTTTTCTTTCTCTTCTCGTTTCTCCTCCTTTTTTCCTTCTCTTCTCGTTTCTCCTTCTTTTTTCTTTCTTTTCTCTTCTCTCCTTCTTTTTTCTTTCTTTTCTCTTCTCGTTTCTCCTCCTCCTTTTTTTTTTCCTTCTCTTCTCTTTTCTCCTCCTTTTTTCTTTCTTTTCTCTTTTCTCTCCTCCTTTTTTTTCTTCCTCCATTTCTTTACCTGTTGTTGTTGTTGTTGTTGTTGTTGTTGTTGTTGTTATCGTTTTTTTTTTTTTGTTTTTTTTACTTTCTCCCATGGGTAACTTTTTTTTTTTTTTTTTAAAGTTTTCACATATTCTAGCATGTTAAAACAAGTGTGTTTGTTTGTTTTATTATTTTTTTCAATTAAAGATACTTAACCCTCCCAATAATTGGATATTTTCTAAAAGCAGAGGCTCTGGTGCGTTTTTCTGGTTGCCTGGCTTCCAGCATGCACCTGTGAAACATGGCTATGTTGCTCATAAAGTGCGCCAAAAAAATGCAAACGCGTGCGTTTTGATTCTTTTTTATTCATTTCAATGGGAGGTGTGCTTTTTTTTTTTTCTTGTGTGCGCTTTTTAAACAGCGCACCAAAGACGCAACATGCTGGACTCTTTAAAAAATGCTCCTGCAGTGCACTGGTGTGAAGAGTTTCATAGATTTTAAAGAGAAATATTTGTATTGCATCTTTCTTGTGCTTTTAACAGGGTAAAGGCACAACAAAAACACATCCGTATGAAAGGGCCCTATTTTTTTAAAACGTAGAGCGGTTCACTAAAATAATGCATTATGACCACTAGATGGAGCTGACGATTATAGTAAATAACATATTTATTCCAATGTTCATCTTTCGCTCCACCTAGTGGCCATATTGGGGTATTTTCCTGGCTTTTGGAGGAAGTTACACAAATATCAAAATGCTTTGATGGGTGATCGTCGTGGGCATTTCTAAGTGGGCTACATTCGCGGGAAAACCGCCAAATTTGTTTGAAAGATCCAGTGAATGGAAAGAGTGGGCCAGGGATGGTCAGGCTGGGGAGGAAAGGGCTTGTGATGCCGGAGGTCCTTCAGCTCAGAAATGAGACGCATTTTATCTGACTGGCTGTAGCTTCTCATGCACATTGTGAGAAGCTCAGAGCGTGCAGTGAAATCAGAGTAAGCCATTTCAGTGCAGGAGAAGGACCGGTACAACTGTGCAAGACTGACGGGGCGGCCAATATGTAGTTTAAAAATTTATAGTGGGGAAACCAAAGATTTCCAGAGGGTTCCATGCCTTTTTAAATAATTTTTTTAATCTTCTTTTTTTTTATTTTTAGGTTGACACCAAAGATTGGTTTCCCGTGGAGTGAAATAAGAAATATTTCATTTAACGACAAGAAATTTGTTATCAAACCCATCGACAAGAAGGCACCGGTAAGTGTGTAACAAAGCTTGTGTGTGTGTGTGTGTCTCTGTATCTCGCTCTCCACTTCATTACTGGGCACTTTCACCCCCTTCCTTCCCAGGCCAATTTTTAGCGCTCTCGCACTTTCAATGACCGTTGCGCGGTCATGCTACGCTGTACCCAGATTATATTTTTATCATTTTGTTCACACTAATAGAGCTTTCTTTTGGTGGTATTTATTCACGGCTCCTTATGTTTTTTTGTTTTTTGCGATATAAACAAAAAAAGATTAAAATATATATAAACAAAAAAAGATTAAAATATATATATAATTTTAATCAGGGTATACCGCGCGCCGGCGTATAACGCGCACCCCAAGCCTAGAAGGGAAGTTTAAGGGAAAAAAAATACTTACATTTTTGAATGCCCGTCGTGCAGCGTTGTCGTTGTCCGTCTGCTGTCTTGCCCGGCGTCCGTCTGCGGCCTTGGAGGTGTCCTCTCGCGGTCCCGCCCCCTGGCCCGGCTCGTATGACGGACACCACAGCAGTCCAATGGCGGGACATAAAGGCTAGGAGGCAGGACAGGGCATGATTGCAAGTGGAGCCGAGCCTAGCTGAGTGTGCAGTACACTCGGCTCGGTCTATGTCGGCGGCGCTCAGAGACGGCGCCGATCGGCGCACACCCACGATTTTCCCCTGATTTTAAGGGGGGGAAAGTGCACGTTATACGCCAATAAATACGTGTGCATGTATATGTGTGTGTATGTATATGTATGTATATATATATATATATATAATTTATTTTTTTTTAAATCAAATTTTGTCATAAGTTTAAGCCAATGTACTCTGCTACATGTCTTTGGTAAAAAAAAAAAAAAAAAATCCCATTAAGTGTATAGTAATTGGTTTCGTGTGATCACCTACAGATGTGCGCAGACGATCATTGGGACATGTGATTTTACTGGGACATATGTGGGGGACATGTTTTTCATTGTGTGGGGGACACTGGGCCGGTGATCTGTGTGTGTAAAAAGAAAAAAAAAACGTCTCATACACATGGATCACCGGCCGGCTGCAGCGATCTGCTCTCCTCTCCTCACCGAACACTTCTGTGTGAGGAGAGCCGAGCCGATCGCCTAGCAAGCGGCTCTCTATTTACATCACATGACGGTTGTGATTGGACACTGGCCCTCCTGATTACATGACGGCTATTACAGAGACCTCCTGCCGATGTGCCATGTCCCTCTGACACGAGCGTATAGGGATCGCCCTCCTACTTCTGGTTACGCATGCGATCTCCTACTTCTGATCACCCTAAAAAAAAATTCTATCATTACATGGAGCCGGCCTATGAGACCGACAGCATGTTGTTGTTTTTTTCGGGAGGGGTCAGGGTTAGGGCTTGGGTTAGGGTTTTCCATTGAAGAATATGGCTAGGACTCAGGAATTAGAACAGGGACATCCCCCAAAGGTCAGGAGGCGGGTTCCCAGAGTTCTAAGGTCAGAGGGCGTGGCTGACCCACCCCCACCAAAGTGTACCGCCTACCCCAACTAAGTCGGGGAATAAACAAGTCTGGGAACGCGTTTCATGATTGGTTATCACGTCTTCAGAGGGCCCTCTGCATGTCCATTATTTTCTGGCTCAATCTGCCCAAAAGTGACTCCCGTTACATGGAGTATCTTTCCCAGAATGGGTGTCTATTTCCATATGATGGGGCGGTTATGCCAGACAATGGACTGAGATAATTGGGTATGAAATTTGAGGCTCGTCCCCAAATGTTCTCGCCTCGAAGGTGTCGGTTCATCTTTCAACAAAGTCCATGTTTTTTGTTTCAGGACTTTGTGTTCTACGCTCCCCGATTACGCATCAACAAGAGAATCTTGGCGCTCTGCATGGGCAACCATGAGCTGTACATGCGCCGCAGGAAGCCGGACACCATTGAGGTGCAGCAGATGAAAGCTCAAGCGAGGGAAGAGAAGCACCAGAAACAGATGGAGAGGTAACAGGAACTTCCTATTGGGCTGACAACACCATGTCTCTGCCATAGTGAAATCTCAAGTAGCGTTGTCAGCCCTGCCTGCTGGATTCAAAAACTTTTCCCAACCCTGGCCCTCTTTCCCGCAATGCATATATTGAATTATATCCCAGCAAAACATTGCTGTTGCCACTCCCAAGATCTAGGCACACCCCCAGAACTACATCTCCCAAGATCTAGGCACACCCCCCCAGAACTACATCTCCCAAGATCTAGGCACACCCCCCCCAGAACTAGATCTCCCAAGATCTAGGCACACCCCCCAGAACTAGATCTCCCAAGATCTAGGCACACCCCCCAGGACTAGATCTCCCAAGATCTAGGCACACCCCCCAGGACTAGATCTCCCAAGATCTAGGCACACCCCCCAGGACTAGATCTCCCAAGATCTAGGCACACCCCCCAGGACTAGATCTCCCAAGATCTAGGCACACCCCCCAGGACTAGATCTCCCAAGATCTAGGCACACCCCCCAGGACTAGATCTCCCAAGATCTAGGCACACCCCCCAGGACTAGATCTCCCAAGATCTAGGCACACCCCCCAGGACTAGATCTCCCAAGATCTAGGCACACCCCCCAGGACTAGATCTCCCAAGATCTAGGCACACCCCCCAGGACTAGATCTCCCAAGATCTAGGCACACCCCCCCCAGGACTAGATCTCCCAAGATCTAGGCACACCCCCCAGGAACTAGATCTCCCAAGATCTAGGCACACCCCCCAGGACTAGATCTCCCAAGATCTAGGCACACCCCCCAGGACTAGATCTCCCAAGATCTAGGACACCCAAGACACCCCCAGGACTAGATCTCCCAAGATCTAGGCACACCCCCCAGGACTAGATCTCCCAAGATCTAGGCACACCCCCCAGGACTAGATCTCCCAAGATCTAGGCACACCCCCCAGGACTAGATCTCCCAAGATCTAGGCACACCCCCCAGGACTAGATCTCCCAAGATCTAGGCACACCCCCCAGGACTAGATCTCCCAAGATCTAGGCACACCCCCCAGGACTAGATCTCCCAAGATCTAGGCACCCCCCCCCAGGACTAGATCTCCCAAGATCTAGGCACACCCCCCCCCCCAGAACTAGATCTCCCAAGATCTAGGCACACCCCCCCCCCCCCAGAACTAGATCTCCCAAGATCTAGGATCTAGGCACACCCCCCACCCCCCCAGAACTAGATCTCCCAAGATCTAGGCACACACACACCCCCCCCAGAACTAGATCTCCCAAGATCTAGGCACACCCCCCCCAGAACTAGATCTCCCAAGATCTAGGCACACCCCCCCCCCCAGAACTAGATCTCCCAAGATCTAGGCACACCCCCCAGAACTAGATCTCCCAAGAGCCAGTTTCCAACAGTGTGGGCAACACAATGTGTCGGTAAAGGGCTCTTGGGAGATGTGCCTATATCTTGGGAGATGTAGTTCTGAGGGTGTGCCTATATCTTGGGAGATGTAGTTCTGGGGGTTTTCCTATATCAACAGGAACATTGGCCCCTTGTGTACTTTTCTATTCTTCCCTAGGTCCAGGGAAGTTCTCCTTTACTAAGGTTGTTTATCACTTGATTTTTTTTCATCCTTTCTTCCCAGAGCCCTGCTGGAGAACGAGAAGAAGAAGAGAGAAATTGCAGAGAAAGAGAAGGAAAAGATTGAGCGTGAAAAGGAGGAACTGATGGAGAGGCTACGACAGATTGAGGATCAGACCAGAAAAGCCCAAGAAGGTATCTCCTCCGACCTCTTGGTCTATTACCAGTGTAGAGCCCACAGAAAAGGGCACGGGGTGCCGCTCCAGGTCCAGTAACGGCCCCTGAGGAGTGCAGGCTAGGAAGGAGTTCGTCTTAACTCAGTATGTGGAAACGGGGAGAAGGGAACATTCCAGGTTCCGTACAATTCACAAAACCCATAGGTAACAGTAGTGGAAGCGGCCTCAGCCCAGGCCATTGCTCCAATGCGTTTCGTCATGACTATTACTGTTACTTATGAGTCTTGTTGGACGTGTGGCACCTGCAATGATCCCTTTCCCCTATTACCACTGTAGGCTGTATTGTCCTCTTTGACAATATGCAAAATGTTGCTCTGGCTCAGTGGACCATAATTGAGGTTTCTGTCCATCCAGTTTTGGGATTTACACAGCTCTGCCCAACAGCACAGCCCTGTCTGGCTGTGGAGGAGACCTGATTTTTCTCTGCTGCATTTAAGCAACCCTTAGACGTCTTGTTCTTACCACAGTCAGTAAAAAAGAGAAGCGGCAGACTGATGAGCTTGATCACTCTGCTCTGTCCTTCTATCAGCATGTTCCGTGTTGGCACTGTAGAACTGATTGGATGCAAGACCTGCTTTCCCAGTCTGAGTTCTGCTGTACAGAAACGGAGGCTGATGCCAAGTCAAATGCAAGTATAGAGGAACATGCGACTCCACTACACCCCCCACTCCTGATGTGCTAGTCAGTACAAAGGAAGGGCGTAGCCCAGTAGTGTATTTAGGTTTTGTGCTGCCCTAGGCCTGACTAAACTCGTGCACCCCCTAATTTAACCACTTCCATTTTGTTAAATAAGTACGTTTTCTTTAATTACGGGCACTGATTGTTACTCATGGGCGGCACAGATGGGCACTGAGGGGTGGCACTGATGGCATTGCTGGGCATCACTTCAGTCTGCCCATTTATGTGCTCTTTTTTTATTTTTCTTTGCCTATTATTGCGTCCTGGTGGTCCAGTGTGGGCATCGGAGGGGGGGGCTGCGCTGATAAACAATCGTGCGATCGGCTCTCCTCTACTCGCGTCTGTCAGTCGCGAGTGAGGAAGAGCCGATCAACGGCTCTTCCTGTTCAACGGCTCTTTCTATTTACATCGTGAACACGGCTGATCACGTGGTAACGAGGCTCCGCCGGAGGCTCTTTACCGAGATCGGAGATGCAGGGTGTCAGACTGACACCCCACATCGCCGCGCGCCCCCACGGGCGAGTGCCACCATGTTATCCTGCTGGACGTCAGTAGACGTCCAGTCAGGATAACGTAACCACTTCCCGGACGTCAATATACTATTAACCAGGCGGGAAGTGGTTAAATATGCCCACCCCTTCCTGTTAAGGCCACACCCCTTCCTGTTTAAGACCCGTTTAATGAAAAGCTCCAGATTGAACATGGTTGTTTGTTGTTGCGCAGAGTTGGAGGAGCAGACCCGGAAAGCCCTGGAGCTGGAGGATGAAAGGAGAAGAGCACAGGAGGAGGCCGAAAGACTCGCAAGAGAACGGCAGGCCGCTGAGGATGCCAAGGAGGCCCTTCTGAAGCAGTCACAGGACCAGCAGAAGAATCAGGAGCAGCTGGTAAGTTGTGTCCCCACCTGACTTTGAGGGCCAAGTCATACTTATGGCACGGCATGGTAAAACCCACAGGGGCGCCAACTCCCGCTCTGCGTGTTGCAATGCTATCTTTTTCTAATGCCTCTTTATTCATTCTTCATATTATGGTCACCTGCCGACTCGGCGCAATCCACAGACATCTTAACTCTCCAATAAGACATGGAAGTTGAATCCAACCCAATTGTACTTCCTTAGCTGCCCATACATGGATCCAAATTTCGAATTCCAAATATGGTGGTTTTCATCCAGGCCCGGTCTGGCACAAAAAATAAGCTCAGGCATTTTAGACTGAGCAGCCCGCAGCAGCGCTTTACGGCGGCAGTTAATGATGGAATGTGGGGTTCCAGCACCTTGTACCTCTGGGCCCCTTTACATTTCACAGCACCCTGCACCTCTGGGCCCCTTTACGTTACACAGCACCCTGCACCTCTGGGCCCCTTTACATTTCACAGCACCCTGCACCTCTGGGCCCCTTTACGTTACACAGCACCCTGCACCTCTGGATCCCTTTACGTTACACAGCACCTCTGGGCCCCTTTACATTACACCGCACCCTGCACCTCTGGGCCCCTTTTACATTACATAGCACCCTGCACCTCTGGGCCCCTTTACATTACACAACACCCTGCACCTCTGGGCCCCTTTACATTACACCGCACCCTGCACCTCTGGGCCCCTTTACGTTACACAGCACCCTGCACCTCTGGATCCCTTTACGTTACACAGCACCCTGCACCTCTGGGCCCCTTTACGTTACACAGCCCCCTGCACCTCTGGGCCCCTTTACATTTCACAGCACCCTGCACCTCTGGGCCCCTTTACGTTACACAGCCCCCTGCACCTCTGGGCCCCTTTACATTACACAGCCCCCTGCACCTCTGGGCCCCTTTACATTACACAGCACCCTGCACCTCTGGGCCCCTTTACGTTACACAGCCCCCTGCACCTCTGGGCCCCTTTACATTACACAGCCCCCTGCACCTCTGGGCCCCTTTACATTTCACAGCACCCTGCACCTCTGGGCCCCTTTACGTTACACAGCACCCTGCACCTCTGGATCCCTTTACGTTACACAGCACCTCTGGGCCCCTTTACATTACACCGCACCCTGCACCTCTGGGCCCCTTTTACATTACATAGCACCCTGCACCTCTGGGCCCCTTTACATTACACAACACCCTGCACCTCTGGGCCCCTTTACATTACACCGCACCCTGCACCTCTGGGCCCCTTTACGTTACACAGCACCCTGCACCTCTGGATCCCTTTACGTTACACAGCACCCTGCACCTCTGGGCCCCTTTACGTTACACAGCCCCCTGCACCTCTGGGCCCCTTTACATTTCACAGCACCCTGCACCTCTGGGCCCCTTTACGTTACACAGCCCCCTGCACCTCTGGGCCCCTTTACATTACACAGCCCCCTGCACCTCTGGGCCCCTTTACATTACACAGCACCCTGCACCTCTGGGCCCCTTTACGTTACACAGCCCCCTGCACCTCTGGGCCCCTTTACATTACACAGCCCCCTGCACCTCTGGGCCCCTTTACATTACACAGCCCCCTGCACCTCTGGGCCCCTTTACATTACACAGCACCCTGCACCTCTGGGCCCCTTTACGTTACACAGCCCCCTGCACCTCTGGGCCCCTTTACATTACACAGCCCCCTGCACCTCTGGGCCCCTTTACATTACACAGCACCCTGCACCTCTGGGCCCCTTTACGTTACACAGCCCCCTGCACCTCTGGGCCCCTTTACATTACACCGCACCCTGCACCTCTGCCCCTTTAGATTACACAGCACCCTGCACCTCTGGGCCCCTTTTACATTACATAGCACCCTGCACCTCTGGATCCCTTTACGTTACACAGCACCCTGCACCTCTGGGCCCCTTTACATTACACCGCACCCTGCACCTCTGGGCCCCTTTTACATTACATAGCACCCTGCATCTCTGGACCCCTTTTACGTTACACAGCACCTTGCACCTCTGGACCCCTTTACATTACCCTGCACCTCTGGGCCCCTTTACATTACACAACACCCTGCACCTCTGGGCCCCTTTTACATTACATAGCACTCTGGACCCCTTTTACGTTACACAGCACCTTGCACCTCTGGACCCCTTTACAATACCCTGCACCTCTGGGCCCCTTTACATTACACAACACCCTGCACCTCTGGGCCCCTTTTACATTACATAGCACTCTGGACCCCTTTTACATTACACAGCACCCTGCACCTCTGGGCCCCTTTACATTACACAGTACCCTGCACCTCTGGGCCCCTTTACATTACACAGTACCCTGCACCTCTGGGGCCCTTTACATTACACAGCAAACTGCACCTCTGGACCCCTTTACATTACACAGCCCCCCCTGCACCTCTGGACCCCTTTACATTACACAGCACCTTGCATCTCTGGGCCCCTTTACATTACCCTGCACCTCTGGACCCCTTTACATTACACAGCCCCCCACAGTTTGTTACACAGACACCTGCCTAACCGTTCTGGACCCCCTGCATGTTACACAGACCCCCCCCCAACCCCCCTACATTAGAGACGTGACCCGCGGCCCACCGGGCGTATACCCTATGGCCAGTTCAGATCTGTTTCCATCCATGCCACGTCATAGGTTTACATATCTCCATGAAGCTTGAGTAAGGTCACCTCCCAGGTCCGCCCAATCCACAGACAGCTTAACTCTCCTATAAGACATGGAAGTGGAATCCAACCCAATTGTCCTTCCTTATCTGGCCTCACATGGATCATCAGGAGAAACCAGGCCAATTTTTGATCCAGGTATGGCGGTTCCCATTCACAAGAAGTCACTCTGTGGATCGACTTTTCATGAACGGGTTTGTTGGAGAATCTCCGCTTGATCAGCGCATGGCGCCGGTGGACTGCGGCGCTTATCAGTGTATTGTCCCAGCGTCCGAATACAAGGACACCGCGAGGGAGAATTTCCCCCATCCACACATTCCATGTGGATTGGCTCAGTTTTCTTTTGTTCAGTAATTCATGGCCAGCTTTGGCGTCCATTACCAGCCTAAGTGTAAAAAGACAATGTTCCTCCAAGCCTAGTGCCTGTTATGAGGACTGGAAACACGGGGGACTAACTAGGACTGTACCACTTAGCACAAAATAGATGGAACCTACCAATCCCCCCCCCCCCCCCAAAAAAAAGTTGCTATGGCAATAATCTACCACTAGATGTCAGCATAGATGAGAACAATAACAGGAATGTGATACATAGCATGGGTAGATCACAACGGGAACTCTTTTATCACACTAAGTGCAACGCATGTAACAAGCACTAGGGTGCGCTGCTTTTCTTAGAATCCCTTTGCGAATCCTTATTAAAGTTTTTTTTTTCTCACTAAATGGCTTCCTTTACCTTAGTGCAGTCCTCCTTCACTTACCTCATCCTTCCATTTTGCTTTAAAATGTCCTTATTTCTTCTGAGAAATCCTCACTTCCTGTTCTTCTGTCTGTAACTACACACAGTAATGCGAGGCTTTCTCCCTGGTGTGGAGTGTCGTGCTCGCCCCCTCCCTGTAACTACAGGAGAGTCAGGACACTCTCTACATTGCAGAGAAAAGAGCTGTGTGTTTAGTGGGCGTCTTGACTCTCCTGTAGTCCAAGGAAGGGGCGAGCACGACACTCCACACCAGGGAGAAAGCCTCGCATTACTGTGTGGAGTTACAGACAGAAGAACAGGAAGTGAGGGTTTCTCAGAAGAAATAAGGACATTTAAAAGAAAAATGGAAGGATGAGGTAAGTGAAGGAGGACTGCACTAAGGTAAAGGAAGCTATTTAGGGAAAAATGTTTTACCTTTACAACCCCTTTAAATGGGGCTGCCGTAATGCGACACACACAGGATATAAAAGTGTGACTAGGGCCTGAATCCCAAATCCAGCCTGAGCCCTATTGGGGAGGAGCATGTCAAAAAGTAGGGAGGTCCTAGTGTTGAATGATCTGCTACTTTGTAAGCTTGCAATAAAGCTTGTTGGGTATCAAGAAAATAGGGGAATTGCATCCTGGTTGTATCAGGGAAGAACAAATCTCAGTGGGTATGCACCAACGGCTGGTGGATGACCAGTAGGACCACCTGTGATATTTACTAGGGTTGTCCCGATTTTTTTTTTTTTTTAGAGCCGAGTACAAGTACCGATACTTTTTTTAAATGTGCCCCCCACATATTGCAGCCATGTCGCCCCCACATATTGCAGCCATGTCCCCCCACACCTGTAGTAGATTGGACGGATCCATCCAATCCCGAGAAGGGGAGTGTCTATACATGGCGCAGCGGGCATTACAAGTATACAAACGAAAGCTTGTAATACGTGCTGTATTGCACGGGGGATTAACGCGGCGGTATGCGGGGGCGGGGGAATGAGTATTCTATTTAGGTATCGGGGGTATTTGCGGGAGTACAAGTACTCCCGCAAATACTCGGTATCGGGACAACCCTAGTATTTACTATGCTTACTCCAGCCTAATGATGATGCTGTCATTCAACTCAATAGAGCGGCGCCGTCTAGCGGTGGAGAGCGCGCCTACTAGAGCGGCGCCATCTAGCGGTGGAGAGCGCGCCTACTAGAGCGGCGCCATCTAGCGGTGGAGAGCGCGCCTACTAGAGCGGCGCCATCTAGCGGTGGAGAGCGCGCCTACTAGAGCGGCGCCATCTAGCGGTGGAGAGCGCGCCTACTAGAGCGGCGCCATCTAGCGGTGGAGAGCGCGCCTACTAGAGCGGCGCCATCTAGCGGTGGAGAGCGCGCCTACTAGAGCGGCGCCATCTAGCGGTGGAGAGCGCGCCTACTAGAGCGGCGCCATCTAGCGGTGGAGAGCGCGCCTACTAGAGCGGCGCCATCTAGCGGTGGAGAGCGCTAACTGCAGGGACTGCTTCGGAGATAAAGTGGGTATTGCAACCAGAACTTCTTTTTTTATCATGGCAACTTTTTTAAATTGACATTTTCTTATGAATATGTAAACGATTGGAGACCATGCAAACAAAAGATCGGCCCTGGTGGGAGGAGTTATGTATTCATGATATCTATATATTTACACTAATTGTTGAATTTTCTTTCCAGTCCGCAGAGCTGGCTGAGCTGACCAGCACCATCAATCAGCTAGAACTGTCCAGGCAGAAGAAAGAAAGTGAAGCTGAGCAATGGCAACAGAAGGTAAGGATCTACCTTAATCTGCCCCTCCAGCCTTCAATCACACAGGCTCCTCTCTCGTACTCTGATTTCACTGCACGGTGTGCATTAGAAGCTGCAGCAAGTTAGATCGAGCCCACCTCATTCCTGGCTGGAGGGCATCCAGCATCATCTAGCCCAGGGCTCGACAAAATCCGGGCGCCCGGTCGCAATTGCGACCTGGCAGCCGCGATCGTGAGGCGGGGGCGCACGGAGGCACAGGATCCTGTGTCTCCATGCGCGGCGGGCCCACCGGCTTTGCGGCCTTGTGAAGGCCCAAGCTTCCTTCTGTGACTTGGCTCCATCTGGTGGTGGCCGTTGGCATTACAAGTAAAACAGCAGTTCTAATGTGTTTTTTCACTTCCGTCTAATTAGAACCCCCAAACATTATATATATTTTTTTATTCTAACACCCTAGAGAATAAAATAGCGGTTGTTGCAATACTTTCTGTCACACCGTATTTGCGCAGCGGTCCTACAAGCGCACTTTTTTTGGGGGGAAAAAATACACTTTTTTTAATTAAAAAATAAGAACAGTAAAGTTATCCCAATTTTTTTTATATTGTGAAAGATAATGTTACGCCGAGTAAATTGATACCCAACATGTCACGCTTCAAAATTGCGCCCGCTCGTGGAATGGCGACAAACTTTAACCCTTTAAAATCTCCATAGGCGACGTTTAAAAAAATTCTACAGGTTGCATGTTTTGAGTTGGTCTAGGGCTAGAATTATTCCTCACTCCAACGATCACAGTGATACCTCACATGTGTGGTTTGAATACCGTTTACATATGCGAGCGCTTCTCCAGTATGTGTTCGCTTCTGCGCGCGAGCTCGGCGGGATGGGGCGTGTTTTTGGCTCTTAGACTCCAAGAAAAATGGTCAAACCCTGATCTAGCCCTTTACCCCCTCCCAAGCTTGACTGTCTCTGTCCCCCCACCCCTCTCATTCATTTTGGATTTTTGCTCCCCTGCAGGCCCAGAATGTGCAGCTTGACTTGGAGAAGACCAAAGAAGAGCTGAAGCTGGTGATGAGCACTCCCCACGTCCAGGAGCCGGTACACGCGGAGAACGAACACGACGATGATCAGGATGAGAACGGAGCGGAGGCCAGCGCAGACCTGAAAGCGGAGGCCATGATCAAAGATAGGAGCGAGGAGGATCGCACCACGGAGGCCGAGAAGAACGAAAGGGTCCAGAAACACCTGAAGGTAATCCTCATTGACTTTTATAGGATAGTTTACCTGTATTTGTGTCTAAGCCCCGGTGTCTGTATAACCTGACGGCCATCACAGTGGTCACATACCGCCGATAATTCTGAAGGATTGAGAGCTGTTCTTGACAGTTCGGGTGCTTGGGAAGGTGCAGAAAGCTCTGCCACCCATAGACTTGTATGTACAGTGTGTGGGCGCCAAAAGCCTGCATGCTATGTGGGTAAGGGTTGTACTTATAGTAACATTGCACAGCTATTTATCCTTAAACCCCATATAAATCCGTTCTGTGCAAATGGGGCAAAATGTAATGTTTGGTCTATGTTCTCTGCAGATCAAATCTGTGTTTGTATGGGAAATACTGCATTGTGGCCACTAGATGGCCTGTTATAATAAATGGGTATCCGTCACAGCTCCATCTAGTGGCCATACTAGTTAATATTTAAAATATATATATATTGTCCCGATACCACTTTTTTAGGACCGAGTACAAGTACCGATACTTTTTTTTTTCATGTACTCGCCGATATCGATACTTTTTTTAAATGTCATGTGACAGTTTTCAAACCACAATACAGACTAACTCAAGACATTATAAAAGAATAAAAAGTTTTTATTTGCTTGTCACTCAGTAGTAAAAAACTCAAAGAATTTTCACAGAACATGTTGATAAATACAAAACAAAAGTATCGGCAGAAGCATCGGGAGCATTTGCGCGAGTACAAGTACTCCTGCAAATACTCGGTATCGGTCCCGATACTAGTATCGGTATCGGGAAAACCCTAATATATATATATATATATAGTGTGTGTGTGTGTGTGTATATGTGTGTGGGTGTGTGTGTGTGTGTATGTGTGTATATGTGTGTGTATATATATCAGCCCTCAAAATTTCCACTCGCCTACTAGCATTTGGCGAGTGGATTTAAGCTGGTGGCGAGTGATGACAGGGCTGCATGACCAATCTCCCTCCAATCTGTGCCTACACAGAGTCCTGATGAGATTGGCGGCTGAAGAAGAAAGGTGCATGCTCGGGAAAAGTAGTCTGGTGAGCCGTGCACAGGCAGAGCACTACACAGGTGCTATTCTTACAATTCTCATTAAGCAATGGGACCTAACAGTATGACCTCTCTGAGCCTGCTCCCCTCCCCCCGACCAATGTAGCTGGAGAGCAGAAAGTAATGAGTGAGGTGGAGGATTGCGAAAATTACCTATCCGGTGCAGCGCTCACTGAAAGTTGCCCTGACATGAGAAGCGGCAGCCTTCCAGTTTGTGCAGTTTTCTTCTCCTTGTGCTCTATGTAAGTGTCCAGCAGTTCAGCTTGAGCACTGTGAACAGACTGGTCTTAAAGTGTGCTGTGCGGTGTCAGTGTGCGCTGTGCTATTGTGTCAATGGCTGTGCAGTTGTGTGGATCACAGTGCTGGATTGTACTCCCTCCGCTGTGCTGAGGCTCCTCTCCTCACTGCCAGCCTGAATAAAAGGGGGAAGTGGGGACATGCAAGCGGAGAGAGAGAGAGATGGGAGTTGCAGAGGAGACAGCAAGAGAATGGGGAAGAGACCCAGTTCTAGTGCCCTGTCCCTCTGGTCTGCCCCCAGTGCCCTGTCCCATTTTGTTAAAGTTGTTGTTGGTAAAATGTAATTTTGTAACTTGATTCTGCATAAAACAGTGTCATTCCATGGGATAATCTACGAGGGCGTGTTTACAGGTGCAATTAGGCGCAGGGCAGTGTATGAATTAGGTGGGGCAACTGGTGGCGAGTAACTCTTGAGACCTGGCTAGTAGCTCATGACTTGAAATTTTGAGCCCTGTGTGTGTGTGTGTGTATATATATATATAATATTTCAGTTTTTCATTTAACCACTTCAATACCGGGCTTTTATACCCAGCTCAACACCCCTATTCTGGCACCTCTCTCCTACATGTACAAATCATCATTCTTTTGCTAGAAAATTACGCAGAACCCGCAAACATATATGTTTTTTTTTTTTTAGCAGACACCCTAGGGAATAAAACGACGGTCATTGCAACGTTTTATCTTGCAAGGTTATTTGTGCAAAAAAAATTCAAAAGCCTTTTTTAAGAAAAAATAAATGGCTTTGTGAATTGAAAAAATAACAAAACAGTAAAGTTAGCCCAATTTTTTTTGTAAAATATGAAAGATTATGTTGCACCGAGCAAATAGATACCTAACATGTCACGCTTTTAAAATAGCGCACACTTGTGGAATGGCGACAAACTTCGGTACTTAAAAATCTCCATAGGCAACGCTTTGAATTTTTTTACGGGTTACCAGTTTAGATTTACAGAGGAGATCTAGTGCTAGAATTGTTGCTGGCACTCTAACGCACACGGCGATACCTCACATATGTGGTTTAAACGTCATTTACATATGTCAGCGGGACTTGCGTGTGCGTTCGCTTCTGCGTGCGAGCTACCGGGGACAGCAGAGTTTTATCTTGATTTTTTTGTTTACTTTTTTTACTTTTTTTATTTTTTTATTCCCATTATAAGGAATGTAAACATCCCTTGTAATAGGAATGTGTGTGACAGGTCCTCTTTATGGAGATATAAGACCCTGCATCTCTCCTTCAGGCTGGAAAGCATAAGATCGGTGAAAAAAAAAATTCTGTTTACTGATTACTGTTCCTTACTAGCCGCAATCGCGGCTTTGTTTACTTACGGGTACCCGGGCGTGACGTCATCACATCGCGCCCGGGCCTCCGACGGTCATAGGGGTGACTGGTGACCATCTGGTCACCAGTCATCTCTATGCTTCCTGCCTGCGCTGGACAATTCTTTCTCAGGGCCCCCGATGGCACGGGAAAGCCCAGAGAAGCACCGGATGGAGGGGGGGTGTGTCCCCTCCCGCCGCCTATAAGAACGATCAAGCGGCGGAAACGCCACTATGATCGTTCTTATGTGCACACAATCGCCGGCACCAACAAATGTTATCTGAATGATGTCTCTAGCTGCAGGCATCATTCAGATATCCCCCCCGCAAAGCCCAGGACGTCATATGACGTCCACCCAGGATGGAAGATCCCCTCTGTGGACGTCATATCACTAAGGGCGGGTATTGAAGTGGTTAAATATTTTTTGTGTGTTTGTATATGTATGATAAAAAATTAAATTTTTTGTGGTTTCTGCCTAGCTCTTGAGCTCAGAACTAGCCGTCGCGAGAGACGAGACCAAGAAGACCGTCAACGACATCCTGCACAACGAAAACGTGATGGCCGGCAGGGACAAGTACAAGACCCTCCGCCAGATCCGCCAAGGCAACACCAAGCAGCGCATAGACGAATTTGAAGCCCTGTAACGCACGTATACCTTGTACATGTAATAAAGAAAAAAAAATGTTGCCTCTTTCCTTTTCCATTGGCTCAGCTGGAACTTTCTGTACCACTATGAGTCAGAGTCCGAAGCCGTACAATCAGTAAGGTCTGTAGCCTGGCCAATGTCCCATCCAAATCATGTTTTCTGGTCTGAGGACATTAAACCGGCAGCTACAGAAAAAACAAAAAAAAACGCTTTATGTTTCTCCAGCAGTTTTGAAGATTAAAATGCCTTATCCCCCCCCCCCCCCCCTCAGTTTTCTATCATTCTAACAATGGAGATTTAAATGCCTTATATGTTCATATTGGCGAGATTTTAGGAAATGATTTTTGTCTATTGCTTGCACTGGATTAATGGAACTGCATCGTCTCTGGTGAGATGAGCCGACGTTTGCCGTACATTCCATTGGTTTTCTTCCATCCTTTGTATATGGGAATACTTGGAACGGGTTTTGTTACATGTGTAGAAGATAGAGGAGCGATATTATATAATCAGTTGTATACGTTTTCTACCAATTTTTTAACGTTCTATTAAGAAAATGACTAGAAGCAGCTATTTAAAGGTTTATACCCCTTGCCTATCTGATGACCAGTTGTGACTTATTGTGTGCCTTACGTTGCCAAACGCAGGGATAAAATGCTCCTTTGCCTTCTTGATTAGGGGCCGTTCACACCAGAATGCAGTTGGCGTCAAGTCGCGCATGTTTACTAGTTGTGCCATATTCCATTTCACCTTCTGGCCATTGGATGGCAACACAAAAATCAGGTCCTTGCACTTGTAAAGAGTTATAATGCTCTCCTTTTTTCTTTTTTCTTTTTTTTTCTTCCTTGGGGCTCATTCATGCGATAACAGTTGGCATCAAGGCACCCACCTTTGCTAGTTAAGGCGCATTCCTTTTTACAAACTAGAAATTGATGGTCAGCACACTCCAAATAGATCCTTAGACTTGCTAGAAACGGGTGGTAATTCTCTTCTTCCATCGTTTTTGATGCGCATTCTGCTTATAGCACAATTCGCATCAAGGCCCCCACCTTCACTAGTTGAGGCGCATTCTGCTTGTAGCACCATTCGCATCAAGGCCCCCACCTTTGCTAGTTGAGGCACATTCTGCTTATAGCACAATTCGCATCAAGGCCCCCACCTTCGCTAGTTGAGCCACATTCTGCTTATAGCACAATTCGCATCAAGGCCCCCACCTTTGCTAGTTGAGGCACATTCTGCTTATAGCACAATTCGCATCAAGGCCCCCACCTTCGCTAGTTGAGGCACATTTTGCCTATAGCACAATTCGCATCAAGGCCCCCACCTTCGCTAGTTGAGGCGCATTCTGCTTATAGCACAATTCGCATCAAGGGCCCCACCTTCGCTAGTTGAGGCACATTCTGCTTATAGCACAATTCGCATCAAGGCCCCCACCTTCGCTAGTTGAGGCACATTTTGCCTATAGCACAATTCGCATCAAGGCCCCCACCTTCGCTAGTTGAGGCGCATTCTGCTTATAGCACAATTCGCATCAAGGGCCCCACCTTCGCTAGTTGAGGCACATTCTGCTTATAGCACAATTCGCATCAAGGCCCCCACCTTCGCTAGTTGAGGCACATTTTGCCTATAGCACAATTCGCATCAAGGCCCCCACCTTCGCTAGTTGAGGCACATTCTGCTTATAGCACAATTCGCATCAAGGCCCCCACCTTCGCTAGTTGAGGCACATTCTGCTTATAGCACAATTCGCATCAAGGCCCCCACCTTCGCTAGTTGAGGCACATTCTCTTTAACAATCAGAACATTGGCATCACACACAGAATTGGTCTTTAGGCTTGCTAGAAAAGGATGGTAATCATCTCCTTCCATCATTTTTATTTTCTGTCCTTGGAGCTCATTCACACTGTAATTCAGTGGGCATCAAGGTACCCAACCTTGCTATTTGAGGCACATACTCCTGACAATCCAAAAATTGTCTCTCATCACATAGACTAGGTCCTTCAATTTGCTTGAAAAGGGTAAAAACTATCTCCTTCCAGCTTTTTTTTTTTTTTTTCCTTGAGGCTCATTCACACCCTAATGCCAATCGCATCAAAGCACGCACTTTTGCTAGTTTAGTCGCAATCCGTTTTAGGTCCCCAAATTTGGCGGTCAACGCACCAAAAATAGGTCCTATCATTTGGTTGTAAAGGGTTGTAACTCTTTCCTTCCTTTTTTTTTGTTGCTTTCCTTGGGGCCCATTCCTACTGAAACGCAGGTGGCATCAAAAAACGCAAAGATGGCGCATTCCTTTTTCACCTTTTTGAAAAATATTTTTTCAACACAAAAAATTAGATCTTTGCACTTCCCTGTAGAGTGGTCCTTCGAAACTTAATTTTCTTTAATGGGGGCCATTCGCACCCTTGAGTGCATGTTCTCACATTAATAAAGTGATGAAGAGGCACCGTCACTCGATTTAAAGATCATAATTCCTTATTTGAGAATTTTGGAAATTGGATCTACCTTTTGTAGAGGGCCTCCCACCCTAAACTGGAAGGGTTAACTGCTTGTTTAGTCTAGAGGTGCAGGGATGTGGTGTAGTACTTGCCTTTTATCCCTGGCTCTGGCAATCTCCAGCATTGCCCACAAGCTCAAGACTCTACGTGGTCCCTTGGCTTAATCACTTGTAGTGCAGGTCTATTTAACCTGCATTGTAATTGAGGATGGGAGCGGGGAGAGCTGCTTAGAGGGACAACACTGGACCGATCACATGGATTGAGACAGCCTGCCAGAGCCAAAAGTAAGGCATGTACTCGGAACCGCAAGGGTAGAGTTTGTCCGATTCCTGGAGTTCAGCTCTAAGTACAGTAAAGCTGTCATTTTAGGGCCACACAGGTTGGCCACCATGTTGCCTTGAATAAGGGGCCCTGTTTGGCCCCAAATGTATATATGTGCAATGCATTGTGGTGTGAATGTCTCCATAAAAAGACCCTGTCACCTTGCCCATCTAAGGTCTTTCCAACCCACCGCTACTCATCTCTGCCGCGATCCTTCTTCCATGGCTGCCACTGAGAAATATATAGTGATTCCGGGTTAGGGGGGAGCATTGACCACCTCCTGTGATGCAATGGTCAGTCTTTAGGTTTGAGCACCTTAATGGGCAAAGTGTCGTTATCACTTTACGGGACAGGTTCCCTTTAACAGAACAGCTCCCTAGCCCCTTAAGCTAGTCTAAGCTATACCACCGCCCACCCAAATGCCAACTTATTATTTTCTGACGGCGTTGGTCTACCGTGATATTACAGCCTCGGTGCAGACATCTTTTGATGTTGCTGGGCAGTAACTTCTCACACTTGAATGTCCCAGTCACATATCGTTAGTCCCATTAAAATCTTTTGGGAAGTTACTGCGTGGGAAGCGTCAGCCCATCAAAGGGAGGTAAAATGAGTGGGAGGATCTTGGAATAAAAGGGGGTCAAAGAGGGGAGCGGGGCTGGGGAGTCTTTATTCTAAATTGAACCTGTCTTTTAGGTGGAACTCCAGGGAAGAAAAAAAAAATATTTGTTGGGTCCAATTTGGCTACCTCTAAGTCTTGGTATACTGTGCCTGGGGGGCCGTTGGGGATGCTAGCAACCTTATTTGTATTATACCGGATGCCACTGTTGGCTTTGATTTTCGGCTCAGCTACCGCGCGTTCCGTTGCTCATGCAGTGGTGATCGGGTGTCTTGTTTTCCTTTCAGGCCATACAAGGCATTCTGCGAGTGAAAAACAAGAGGGAAGGGGCAAATAAACACCACAATCTTCTCACATCTGTGAAAAGGGTACAAGACCATTTTTGAATAGATGAGGTTGAGCCACCCCCTATTACTGAACTCTCACCAGCTGAGCCAGAAGATCAAAGCTCAAGTAAAGGTGGATCTAAAGTGCTGGACTCAAATCTTGTCGGTCACGGAGCATTGTTTGAACCTAATGACCGAACCTCGGCAGCTGTACCACAGATTGAGTCCCAGCTTTCCCAAAACGGGCAATGGCCTTTACTGAAGGGATCCAAGGGAAATCAACAGCACGCCAGCTGGTCATCTCAATAATACATTATGGTTTATTGTTGATGAAATGGAGACAATGGGAAGATTAAAGGTAGCCGGCTGGTTTTGGGGGGGGGTAATTGTTTGGACACCTTTTTTTCTTGCCATTGTCCCAATTTTATCAACAATGAATGCAATGGTTGAGTTTGACTAAGCTTCGGCAGCTCTATCACAGAGTGAAAAACCTTCAATGGCCTCTGAGAGGATCCCAAGGAAATTAACAAAAAAGCCCGCAATACTGGTCATCTTAAGAGTCTGCCATCATTGATATAATTGACACAACGTGTTTTGGGGACTGAACAATGTTTGATCCCCAAAACACTTGGCCCTCTTTTTTTTTTTTTTTCCTGCTGTCTGTTTTATCAACAATGGTGGACTCTTAAAACATCCAGCTGGAAACTGACAATTGCAACTACTGGGAAGATAAAAAAAATGCCAGCCCATCGTTTTTAAAGGTCAATCATTTATTGATCAAACTGAAACGGGAAGCTAAAAGGTGGCCATCGTATTTTGGAGGCTGAACAATATTTGAGTCCCGAAACACTTGGCCACATTTTATCTTTCGGTTGTCCCAATTTTAACCAACAATCGTGAAGATGGACCCTTGAGACGTCCGGTTGAGCTTGATGGCTAAACCTTGGCAGCTCTACCACAGATTGGGCCCCCCTCCAAACACCAGCAATGGCCTTCACTGAGAAGATCATCTTAAGCCTTTCATAGTTTGCGGTTGAGAATTGGTGGTCAAACAGTGTTTGGCCTTCAAAAAGCATTGGCTACTTTATTTTTTTTTCTCTTGCCTTAATTTCATCAATTGATGGTGGCATTCTCAACGGCCCTCCAGATGTAGTATAATAAGAATTAAAGGTAAATAAGCTGGACCCAGCAAACGTTAAAGGGGTTGTAAAGATTTTTTTTTTCTAAATAGGTTCCTTTAAGCTAGTGCATTGTTGGTTCACTTACTTTTTTCTTTGATTTGCCTTCTAAATGTTTTTTTTTCTTTGTCTGAATTTCTCACTTCCTGTTCCTTAGTAAGGTTGCCCCCATCATCCGAGCCGTTCTGGCTGGGGGGTTAGTCAGCGTGCTCACCCCCCTCCCTTGGGACTATGTTCACAGCATCTCCCTGCAGGGATGTAGTGCCAAGGAAGGGGGCGAGCAGGCGGACTAACCCCCAGCCACAACGGCTCGGATGATGAGGGCAAGCTTACTGAGGAGAAACAGGAAGTGAGAAATTCAAAGAAAAAAAAAAACATATCGAAGGAAAAGGTAAGAACAATGCACTAGCTTAAAGGAACCCATTCAGAAAATAAACCTTTGCAGCCCCTTTTAATGCCACTTTTGCTGCTGATGGTCATCGGGGGAACCAACCTAAATATAATCTCCATTGCTGCTGGATAGCGCATTTCAACCCTTGGTGGTTAGAGTCCCATGCTGGCATCCCCTGTCCTCCCTCCACCAGTATTATATATATATATTTTTTCTTTGACATTTGATGCTATAAGTATTTTTTTTTTTTTTTTCTAGCTATGCACAGTTTAGTAATTATTAGAGAGGGAAAAAAAGGTGTACTGCCTTCAGGAAGAAAAATAAAAAAAAGTATACTGTATTATAAAAAAAAGTTATTTTGAAATAAAAGTAACGCTCAACGAGCTTATCAGTATTAGTCCTATTTCTAGTGTTTTTTATTTGACTGGTATTTACTCATTAATGCCATCATTTATGGCTTTAAGATTTTTTTATTTTTTTCCCCCCAAGTTTAAAAGTGTTAATATTTTATTTCTAAACTATAGTCTATTGCTGTAAATTATATTGACGAGAATTATAACAGCTCATAGGGGAAACTTCTTCTTCTTCCTTCTTTTTTTTTTTTTTTTTTTTTATTGGCTCCTTTCTAACTAAACTAAAGTGCAGATTGCCTGTTTAAAATATGTTTTGTGATGTTTTAGTTTTTTCTTTCTTTTTTTTTTTTTTTTTCTTTTTCATTGTGATCTGACCTTGTTCTATTCTTCCAGTGCCAATAAAGATCATTTGAATCTGATGTGCCTTTCGAAGCCAATTTTTTTTTCTTCATACAAACAATATCCTTGCATGGGTGTTTCTAATAAAAAAAAAAAAATTAGTTTAATCGCAATCTGTGTTTGAATAGCTGCATTGTAGGACAGGGGAGACATTGTAGGTCTAATATGATGGACCCCCATTGTATCCATAAAGAGTACCTGTCCATGCTATCACATAGTGGGATTAATTAGAGGTAAACCAATGTATCGGCCGATATTTGGCCAATTTTGATCGTCGATATTTTACATTGACCGCCATTCCTCCTCCCTTCTCCACACTCAGCAGCTCTGGCAGCATCAAGTGCCGCTCTGAGTGTGAAACTGACAATTAACAGGAGCTGTCGGCTCGATGTCGGGGGTGGGCGGGACCCAGCAGCTTAATTGCACCAGCCAATGGGATGGTATCTGGGCGGGCCACTACGTGTATGTGGCTCTGCCCCCTTTCTAAAGCAGCCCAATCATTGGCTGGTGTAATTTAGCTGCTAGGTCCCGCCCACCCCCGACATCGAGCTGACAGCTCCTCTGTCTCTCTCCTCTCTGTTGGTTTCACACAGTTACACTCGGCTTAGTGTGAAACCTGCCAGTGCCACCGCCAATCAGTGTCGCCCACCAGTGCCGACCACTGCCAGCCAGTGCCATCTGTTCCAAACCGGTGCCGCCTGCCAGTTCCAAACCGGTGCCGCCTGCCAGTTCCAAACCGGTGCCGCCTGCCAGTTCCAAACCGGTGCCGCCTGCCAGTTCCAAACCGGTGCCGCCTGCCAGTTCCAAACCGGTGCCGCCTGTCGGTGTCAACCTGTGTTATCTGCACTGAGGACATCAAGTGTGTGCTAGAGTACAGGAGTAAGCAGGAAGGAATGGAGTGGGTGAGTTTTTTTTTTTTTTGTTTTTTTTTAATCGGCCTAAAATATCTGCCACAAAAACCCGGCATCCTATATCGGCCGCCCCAATTTCTAAATATCGGCATCTGCAAAGAAAAACCCATATCGGTCTACCCCTATGCTTAAAAGCGCTCATGTGATAGCAATAAAGTGTAAAAAAAAAAAAAAACCTGTATGAATGCAAAAAGAGTCAAAATAATTAAATGGCTGTTGAAATGGCTACATTGGAGGACAAGGTAGACATTGTAGGTCTAATGGAGGTCTGGGAGACAGGCCAGTCAAGTTCCTCTACCCCAAACTCTCTCATCCATGTCTTTATGGACCTTGCTTTGTGAACTGGTGTGCAGTCATGTTGGAACAGGAAGGGGCCGTCCCCAAACTATTCCCACAAAGTTGGGAATGTGAAATTGGCCGAAATGTCTTGGTATTCTGACGTTTTAAGAGTTCCCATCACTGGAACTAAGGGGCCAAGCCCAACCCCTGAAAAACAACCCAACACCATAATCCCCCCTCCACCAAATTAATGGACCCAGGGGCAGACTGACCACTCATGGGACCCCCAGGGCTTACAGATGGCCACCATGCCAGGAGGCGGGGCAGCTAAAATCTCAGGATTTTCACATCAAAAGCATGTTGGTTTTGGACATATCAGGGAAAGATGTAAAAAAAAACAGATTTTTACATACTGTCCCTGGTTTTATTGAGCCTGGCAACCCTGATGGGGCCCTCGGGCAGTGCCCGAGAGCCTCAATGGTCAGTCCGCCCCTGTTTGGACCAGTGCACAAAGCAACGTCCATAAAGACATGGATGAGCAAGTTTGAGTCCTGACCTCAACCTAATAGAACACCTTTGGGATGAATTGGAGTGGAGACTGCAAGCCAGACCTTCTCGTCCAACAATCAGTGCCTGACCTCACAAATGAAAGAATGATCAACCATTCCCATAGACGCACTCCTAAATATTGTGCACAGCCTTCCCAGAAGAGTTGAAGCTGTTATAGCTGCAAAAGGTGTGCCAACTCAATATTGAACTCTACGGACTAAGAGTGCCATTAAAGTCCATGTGCGTGTAAAGCCTGGTGTCCCAATACTTTTGGTAATATAGTGTATGTTCCATACATCTCTGCCAAGCATTTTACATTTTCCTGTGTTTTATCAGTTTAGAAAATTATGTTCGTATTTGTTGATCTGTGCAAAATGACTGCATTGAACTGATAATATAAGCCCCATTTTACTGAAATGTAGACCTCCACCTCTCTCTGTTCCTCCATGCATACATAGTTATATATTTGGTAAGGTTGAATAAAGACACCATTCCATACATGGATTTATTTCCCAGCAATGCCTTCACTCCAAAGAGCCTGTCCACACACCATGGGGTCTGTGTCAAAAAGATCCTTGTGCAGGTGCGACAAACGAGGGTGAAATTTGCCGTATTACCTCTAGTATGTGTGGTTCCATTATTAGCACCATCTAGTGGCCACAAAACATTTTTTCCTTATTGAAGTATTTCTGGGGGGCGGGGGGGGGGGTGCAACGGCTGCTAGGTGGTGCTGACGAAATAATAATAATTTGTACATATTGGAGAAAAGACGCTACTTTTTGTCTACTTCAAATGTCTGACGTAGTTGCACAGGGAACATTTCATACATAGACTCCTATGTGTAGTTTTACAGATCTGGTGCTTCTGTCACAGGGAGTAGAAAAAGCTATATTTCACTACAGGAAGGAGATAAAATAAATAAAAAAAATCATGCTGAAGGATGAGACCTGGCTCACAAATGACATGCTGATTCCTCCCGAAGGCCTTTAGTAGGGTTGAGGTCAGGGTTCTGTTCCGGACTCTCCACAGCAAACTGGTCAAACCGTTCCTGTAGTGACTCATTTTCACTCGTGCTCCATTTTTGAAGGTAATCGGACTTTTAGATGTTTTTGAAAACAATTTTTATGGGAGAAGTTGGGTTTAAAGTGGTGGTGCACTAAAATAGTATACACTATGTGATCAAACGTTTGTGGACCATCACACCTATAGTGCCTATTAAGGCAAAAAATAAAATTGTGAGCTCAGCTACTGATGTTGGATGAGAAGCACTGGCATGCAGTTGGTATCCTAATTAATCCCAAAGGTGTTCAGTAGGGTTGAGTTCAAGTACAGATTTCAGATGTGAAGACCTGGGTTGCAATGAACGTTCCACCTCATCCCAAAAGTGTTCAGTAGAGTTGAGGTCAGGTACTGGTGTTGGCAGCCCCCCAAACCCCCCCCCCCCGCTTCTCAACTGTAATGTGACGTAATTTTTCTTAGGGCCCCAGGGAGGTCAGGATCGGCACTGGTGGTCAGTAGGGTTAAGGCCAGGTACCGTTGTTGGATAAGACCTGATCCCCCAAAGATGTTCAGTCGGGTTGAGGTCAAGTACTGATGTTGCGTGAGAAGGCCTGATCACAAAGCTGTTTCGTAGGGTGGAGGGGCACTGATATTTGATGAGAAGACCTGATCAGAAAAGGTATTCGGTAGGGTTGAGGTCAGGTACTGGTGTTGGATGAGAACACCTGATCCGAATGGTGCTCAGTAGGGTTAAGTCCAGGTACCGTTGTTGGATAAGACCTGATCCCAAAGATGTTCAGTAGGGTTATGGCCAGGTACTGATGTTGATGGAGAAGACCTGATCCCAAAGATGATTAGTGGGGTTGAGGGGCACTGATATTGGATGAGAAGACCTGATCACAAGAGGTATTCGGTAGGATTGAGGTCAGGTACTGGTGTTGGATGAGAAGACCTGATCACAAAAGGTATTCGGTAGGGTTGAGGTCAGGTACGTGTGTTGGATGAGAAGACCTGAACCGAATGGTGCTCAGCAGGGCCGATCCGCCCTTTAGGCTCACTATGCAAGCTGCAGAGGGCCCCCCTAATCACTAGAGGCCCCACCTGGTGAAAAGTCATTCTCGGCCCCTCACCCTGATTATCAACTCGCTGGCTGCATGGGAGAAGAGGAGGTAAGAAGTCGGCACCCCACCGCTTCTCACTTTAATGTAAGATGTCCCATTTCCGACAGCAGAACACCCCCTCCCCCCGCTTCTCAACTTTAATCTTCAATGTCACTGTCGGCAGCCCCCCAAACCCATCCCCCCCCCCCCGCTTCTCAACTTTAATGTGACATGTAATTTTGCTTAGGGCCCCAGGGAGGTCAGGATCGGCACTGGTGGTCAGTAGGGTTAAGGCCAAGTACAGTTGTTGGTTAAGACCTGATCCCAAAGATGTTCAGTCGGGTTGAGGTCAAGTACTGATGTTGCGTGAGAAGGCCTGATCACAAAGATGTTTCGTAGGGTGGAGGCGCACTGATATTTGATGAGAAGACCTGATCACAAAAGGTATTCGGTAGGGTTGAGGTCAGGTACTGGTGTTGGATGAGAAGACTTGATCCGAATGGTGCTCAGTAGGGTTAAGTTCAGGTACCGTTGTTGGAGAAGACCTGATCCCAAAGATGTTCAGTAGGGTTATGGCCAGGTACTGATGTTTATGGAGAAGACCTGATCCCAAAGATGATTAGTGGGGTTGAGGGGCACTGATATTGGATGAGAAGACCTGATCACAAGAGGTATTCGGTAGGATTGAGGTCAGGTACTGGTGTTGGATGAGAAGACCTGATCACAAAAGGTATTCGGTAGGGTTGAGGGCAGGTACGTGTGTTGGATGAGAAGACCTGATCCGAATGGTGCTCAGCAGGGCCGATCCGCCCTTTAGGCTCACTATGCAAGCTGCAGAGGGCCCCCCTAATCACTAGAGGCCCCACCTGGTGAAAAGTCATTCTCGGCCCCTCACCCTGATTATCAACTCGCTGGCTGCATGGGAGAAGAGGAGGTAAGAAGTCGGCACCCCACCGCTTCTCACTTTAATGTAAGATGTCCCATTTCCGACAGCAGAACACCCCCTCCCCCCGCTTCTCAACTTTAATCTTCAATGTCACTGTCGGCAGCCCCCCAAACCCATCCCCCCCTCCCGCTTCTCAACTTTAATGTGACATGTAATTTTGCTTAGGGCCCCAGGGAGGTCAGGATCGGCACTGGTGGTCAGTAGGGTTAAGGCCAAGTACAGTTGTTGGTTAAGACCTGATCCCAAAGATGTTCAGTCGGGTTGAGGTCAAGTACTGATGTTGCGTGAGAAGGCCTGATCACAAAGATGTTTCGTAGGGTGGAGGCGCACTGATATTGGATGAGAAGACCTGATCACAAAAGGTATTCGGTAGGGTTGAGGTCAGGTACTGGTGTTGGATGAGAAGACTTGATCCGAATGGTGCTCAGTAGGGTTAAGTTCAGGTACCGTTGTTGGAGAAGACCTGATCCCAAAGATGTTCAGTAGGGTTATGGCCAGGTACTGATGTTGATGGAGAAGACCTGATCCCAAAGATGTTCAGTAGGGTTATGGCCAGGTACTGATGTTGATGGAGAAGACCTGATCCCAAAGATGATTAGTGGGGTTGAGGGGCACTGATATTGGATGAGAAGACCTGATCACAAGAGGTATTCGGTAGGATTGAGGTCAGGTACTGGTGTTGGATGAGAAGACCTGATCACAAAAGGTATTCGGTAGGGTTGAGGGCAGGTACGTGTGTTGGATGAGAAGACCTGATCCGAATGGTGCTCAGCAGGGCCGATCCGCCCTTTAGGCTCACTATGCAAGCTGCAGAGGGCCCCCCTAATCACTAGAGGCCCCACCTGGTGAAAAGTCATTCTCGGCCCCTCACCCTGATTATCAACTCGCTGGCTGCATGGGAGAAGAGGAGGTAAGAAGTCGGCACCCCACCGCTTCTCACTTTAATGTAAGATGTCCCATTTCCGACAGCAGAACACCCCCTCCCCCCGCTTCTCAACTTTAATCTTCAATGTCACTGTCGGCAGCCCCCCAAACCCATCCCCCCCACCCGCGTCTCAACTTTAATGTGACATGTAATTTTGCTTAGGGCCCCAGGGAGGTCAGGATCGGCACTGGTGGTCAGTAGGGTTAAGGCCAAGTACAGTTGTTGGTTAAGACCTGATCCCAAAGATGTTCAGTCGGGTTGAGGTCAAGTACTGATGTTGCGTGAGAAGGCCTGATCACAAAGATGTTTCGTAGGGTGGGGGGGCACTGATATTGGATGAGAAGACCTGATCACAAAAGGTATTCGGTAGGGTTGAGGTCAGGTACTGGTGTTGGATGAGAAGACTTGATCCGAATGGTTCTCAGTAGGGTTAAGTTCAGGTACCGTTGTTGGATAAGACCTGATCCCAAAGATGTTCAGTAGGGTTATGGCCAGGTACTGATGTTGATGGAGAAGACCTGATCCCAAAGATGTTTAGTAGGGTTATGGCCAGGTACTGATGTTGATGGAGAAGACCTGATCCCAAAGATGATTAGTGGGGTTGAGGGGCACTGATATTGGATGAGAAGACCTGATCACAAGAGGTAGGATTGAGGTCAGGTACTGGTGTTGGATGAGAAGACTTGATCCGAATGGTGCTCAGTAGGGTTAAGTTCAGGTACCGTTGTTGGAGAAGACCTGATCCTAAAGATGTTCAGTAGGGTTATGGCCAGGTACTGATGTTGATGGAGAAGACCTGATCCCAAAGATGATTAGTGGGGTTGAGGGGCACTGATATTGGATGAGAAGACCTGATCACAAGAGGTAGGATTGAGGTCAGGTACTGGTGTTGGATGAGAAGACCCTAATTGCAATCAAAGTTCCAACACATCCCAAAGGTGTTCAGCTGGGTTGAGGTAAGGTATGGATGTTGAATGAGAAGACCTGGCTCACAATCGGCATACCAGTTCACCCCAAAGGTGTTCAGTAGTGTTGAGTTTAAGTACAGATTTTAAATGAGAAGACCTGGGTTGCAATCAACGTTCTACCTCATCCCAAAGGTGTTCAGTAGAGTTGAGGTCAGGTACTGGTGTTGGCTGAGAAGACCTGATCCCAATGGTGCTCAGTTGGGTTATGGCCAGGTACTGATGTCGAAGGAGAAGACATTATCCCAAAGATGTTTAGTATGGTTGAGGGGCACTGATATTGGATGAGAAGACCCGATCCCAAAAGGTATTCAGTAGGGTTGAGGTCATGTACTGGTGTTTGATGAGAAGACCCTAATTGCAATCAAAGTTCCAACTCATCCCAAAGGTGTTCAGCAGGGTTGAGGTAAGGTATGGATGTTGGATAAGAAGACCTGGCTCACAATTGGCATGCCAGTTCACCCCAAAGGTGTTCAGTAGGGTGAGGTCAGGGCTCTGTGCAGGACACTTGAGTTCTTCCTCTCCAAATTCATCAAACAATGTCTGTTATGGAGCTTGCTACCCGTGTTTCCCCGAAAATAATGCCGCGTACACACGATCACTTTGTGATTGAAAAATAATGACGTTTTTAAAAACGTCAATTTCATTGACCGTGTGTGAGGGAAAACGACGTTTTATGTCTTGTAAAAAACGACAAAAAAAAAATTGAAGCATGCTTAAATTTTATGTGTCGTTTTTCAAAACGTTGTTTTTTTGTTTCACAAAAAGTCACCGTGTGTAGCAAAAACTTTGTTTAAAACAACGTTTTGCAACCCGCGCATGCCCAGAAGCTAGTTATGAAGCGAGCTTCAATGAAAAAGAGTGGTGAACGTAACCTCGCTTTTTGTGAAAAAAACGATGGTGTGTATGCAACATCGTCTTTGAAAAGTGACGTTTCAAAAACGTTGTTTTTTACTTCACAGAAAACGTTTTTTTTCATCACATAAAGTGATCGTGTGTAAGACTGGGTCTTATATTAATTTTGGCTACAAAAATCACACTAGGGCTTATTTTCAGGGGATGTCTTATTTATTTACTGAATGTACAATAATCTACATTTATTCAAATACAGTCATGTCATCATGACGATCTTAGAGTGGTTGTAACCTCAAAAAGAAAAAAATATATCCTGATCCTTTAATGCATGATAGCCAGCACAGTGACCCGCTGTAGCTCTTCTTCTCCACTCTGAGCACTGCAGAGGGAGGGGCTGCTGACGTTGGAAAGGAGAAGATCTCCAGTTGGTCACGTGAGCACCCAGCGGCACTGTAAGTAAAGTTTTTTTTCCCAAAACAAAGTTAGAAAAGGAGACGCACTGCACATTATATAATCTTTTTACAAAACTGATTTTTACGACAACTTTAACTAGGGCTTATTTTTGGGGGTAGGGCTTATATTGCAGCCATCCCCGAAAATAACGCTAGGTCTTATTTTCAGGGTAGGGCTTATTTTTGGGGAAACAGGGTATGTACACAGGGGCACAACCCTGGTGGAACGGAAAAGGGCCTTTACTGAACTGTTACCACAAGGTTGGAAGAGCGCAATTGTCTAAAACGTCTTTCTATGCTGTAGGGTTTACACCAGAAGTCCCATTGTTTAGGGAGAGGTTCTCCTACTTTTTTCCATATTGTGAAGCTCGGTGAATTCATTACGAGAACAGTCCGCTGTCATTTCTGTCTTTGTATGGTCATGTTTTGTGTTCGTCTGTAAGCTTTTCAGGCCAGACAATCTGCTACTACATTCAATACACGGACTGTTTAAATATTGTATATCTGGAAATTCTTATACGGCTCAGAGGTTGAAGATACATATCGGTTTACACATTAACCTTTTCTTTGTGGACTTGCACACCATGCCGTACATACAGACTAAGACTCCATCATTTTTTAAGAATTTTCTTATTTTTATTTTTTTAACCCTCTCTAATTTACTCGAAGCGTGCACGGGGCTTCATACTGGGAAACTACGTACAATGGAACCTCAGATTGCAAGTAATACGGTTAACGAGCTGTAACGGAACGTCCCACACTCCTATCAGTCTGATAGAGATATCAGATATTCCAGCTGCTCACAAGCACACAACGAGACGAGAGTATCTGCTGAGTGTTTAATAGAACCAAGAATACAACCTTATATACAGTTAAAGAGGAGCTAACCAGAACATAAATTAACATGAGCTAATTAACTAATCATTTACCCAGACTAGGCGACTCCGAGATATGACCTTTCAGGGTAGACATCACGTCTCCTCGCTCACCTGCTATACAATACACATTATCATAAGTGTAAACAAGGGACATCTTCACACAATAGCCAGACCAATTAGCACAGAGAACGGACAGATGGCTGGAGGTGAGGGCATTAGCATCTCCTTACACTGTATGTCCCAACAATATGAATCAGTCACTCTAATATGGCATATACAGGGTCCCCAGGCATGCAGCTCACAGCACCGTTCCCCCAAATGCCAGGGCCCATGATTGCAAGGCAAGAGGCTAGCATTCAGTCCCCTCCAAAAGCCTCTGTCCCGGGTGAGTCTGTCACACGAGCGCTTCGCAATACGAGCACTGTATTTTGAAAAATCCTGTGTTGTCCTGCAAAACGAGCAGGATTCAGGCCAAAGCGGTATGCAGTACCGCGTTTTGGCCTGAGGTGGGGGGGGGGCCGGAGCCGTTCGGAAAGAATCGGAAACACTTCATTCCCGAGCCTTTCCGAGGTCATGGTCAGCCGAGCTGTCCTCGGGCCTTTCCAGGTGTTACCGAGGCTCGCAGTTTCTGCTCTTATTCATCCCAAAGGTGTTCTATTGGGTTGAGGTCAGGACTCTGTGCAGGCCAGTCAAGTTCTTTCACCCCGAACTCCCTCATCCATGTCTTTATGGACCTTGCTTGGTGCACTGGTCCAAATCTTTTGGTGGAAGGGGGATTATGGTGTGGGGTTGTTTTTCAGGGGTTGAACTTGGCTCTTAAGTCCATTGAAGGGAACGCTTAAGGCGTCAGCATACCAAGACAATTTCATGCTCCCAACTTTGGTGTTCTATCGGGTTGAGGCCATTCAAGTAACTCCACCCCAAACTCACTCATCCATGTCTTTATGGACCATGCTCCCAACTTTGTGGGAACAGTTTGGGGACGGCCCCTTCCTGTTCCAACATGACTGCTCACCAGTGCACAAAGCAAGGTCCATAAAGACATGGATGGGTGAGTTTGACCTCAACACCTTTGGGAAGAATTGCACTGGAGACTCCCAACAAAGAGCCAGTTTACTGATCTCAAAACTTCAAGGGGGCCAGACTGTGGCCAGTGGGAGTAGAAGATGCCCCATCATTGGTAGGAGTAAACATTGTCATAGGCTTGGTGGTCTGTAGGAGCAAAAATAAATACATTTTTTAGTATTAATGCGAGTAATAGTACTCCATTGTTGGTGTCAGTGGAAAGAATAGTACATAATTGTTAGTGTCAGTGGAAAGCAATAGTGTCCCATCGTTGGTGATAATGGGAGAGATAGTGCCCCTTCATTGGTGTCAGTGGGAGGAATAGTGCCCCATCATTGGTATCAGTGGGAGGAATAGTGACCCATTATTGGTGAAAATGGAAGGGATAGAGACCCATCATTGGTGTCAGTGGGAGGAATAGTGTCCCATCATTGGTGAAAATGGGAGGGATAGTGCCCCATCATTGGTGTCAGTGGGAGGGATAGTGCCCCATCATTGGTGTCAGTGGGAGGAATAGTGTCCCATCATTGGTGAAAATGGGAGGGATAGTGCCCCATCATTGGTGAAAATGGGAGGGATAGTGCCCCATCATTGGTGTCAATGGGAGGAATAGTGACCCATCATTGGTGTCAGTGGGAGGAATAGTGCCCCATCATTGGTGTCAGTGGGAGGAATAGTACCACATTGTTAGTGTCAGTGGGAGGAAACCAATAACCTGTAATGGCCTATGCAGAATTTGGATGCCATCGTTCTCTGGAATTTTCACAGTCATACGCATTTTTAAGGTTTGACTTATTTGGTATCTATTTACTCAGCACAACCCCATCTTTTTTTTATTTGGGTATAATATCGCGTTTGTTTGCAGTAACATTCATTTTTTTTGTGTGTATTTTTCCCCTGAAAATATGCGTTTGATAAATAGCTGAGCAAATATTGTCCAACGTTAAAAAAAAAAATTGCAATTGCCACCATTTTATTATTCAGGGTCTCTGCTTTCAGAAAATATTAACTTTTTTGGGGGGGGGAGGGGGGGTTACAGTAATTTCAAGAAAAAAAATCAGATTTTTCATACATTTTTTTTTTATACAATAATTATTAAAAAAATCACAGTTGCAGATTTTTTACATGTATGCAAAAAAATAAAAATACATTTTTAAATAGTCCCCGGAGGCAAATGGTTAAATAAAAGTTGGGTTTTCGTTTTGAAAATATCTCTTTAATTTTGCTGCGATGTATTGGATGTGGTGCATTTCGGCGCTGTGCCGGAGGTCACTGCGATATGACACAGACCAAGGCTTACGCTCTTGCAGAAAAGATAGTAATCAGAAAACACGAAGCCCTTGAAAATGCGTTCAATGAATAATCTTTACTGTCAGGCTCAAGGTTCTCCCCCGGATTGTATGACATGCGCAGCGGATTTCTCCGTTGTCATTCTTATCCTTGTCTGCTCACCATTGCAGCACCATTACGCCTCCTTTATATCCAAATACAGTAAAACCTCGGATTGGGAGCATAATTCCTTCCAGAGACATGCTTGTAATCCAAAGCACTTGTATATCAAAGCATTTTTTTTTTTACAGAGTATAAAAGAGACGAGAGGCGCCTCTAAGTGTAGCAATAAGTTGCACCTTCATTAACCACTTAAGACCTGGACCATTACGCAGGTTAAGGACCTGGCCCCTTTTTGTGATTCGGCACTGCGTCGCTTTAACCGACAATTGCGCGGTCGTGCGACGCGGCTCCCAAACAAAATTGGCGTCCTTTTTCCCCCACAAATAGAGCTTTCTTTTGGTGGTATTTGATCACCTCTGAGGTTTTTATTTTTTGCGCTATAAACAAAAAAAGAGCGACAAATTAAAAAAAAAATACAATATTTTTTGCTATAATAAGTATCCCCAAAAAAATATATATAAAAAAATGTTTTTTTACCCTCAGTTTAGGCCGATGCGTATTCTTCTACATATTTTTGGTTAAAAAAAATCGCAATAAGCGTTTATTGATCGGTTTGCGCAACAGTTAAAGTGTTTACAATATAGGGGATAGTTATGGCATTTGTATTATTATTATTATCATTTTTTACTAGTAATGGCGGCGATCAGCGTTTTTTTTTCTCGTGACTGCGACATTATGGCGGACACTTTTGACACATTTTTGAGACCATTGTCATTTTCACAGCAAAAAGTGCTATAATAATGGGCTGATACTGTGAAAATGACAATGGCAGTGAAGGGGTTAACTACTAGGGGGCGCTTAGGGGTTAAGTGTTCCCCAAGGGAGTGATTCATACTGTAGGGGGGCGTGGCTGTAGGTGTGACGTCACTGATCGTCGTTCCCTATATCAGGGAACAGACGATCAGTGTCACTGCCACAGAGAAGAACGGGGGAAGGTTTGTTTACACTCGCCTCTCCCCGTTCTTCTGCTCCTGTGACCCAATCGCGGGACACCGGTGGCGATCAGGTCCCGCGGGCGCAGTCACGGAGCTTCACACTGGGTCGCGAGCGTGGGTTGCTGACGTATATCGCCGTTAGGCGGTCCTTAAGTGGTTAAATGTAATCATATTGCTACACTTAGAGGCTCCTCTCTTCTTTTTTTTATACTCGGTTGTTGCATGACGCTACTCTTATATCAAGACATCGCTTGTATATCAAGGCAAAATGTATTAAAACTTTTTGATTGTCTTGCAAAAAAGGCTCTCAAAAGAAGGTACTCTCAAAGCAAGGTTTTACGGTACACAATTGCAGATTCCTGTGGTCCCCAAGTTTGCAGGGACGATTTAATATGACGCATGTCACATGAGGACATGTTCCTAATTTCTTTAAGCCAAGGTCACAAGTGACAAAAATTCCCTACATGCAGTGACATACACCTCCTTAGACTCGATCTTCTGTGACAGCATGGTCATTTGCTGATCTGGCATAATCCTCAGGCAGTTTAACTCCTTCAATACCGGGCACTTGCCCCCCTTGCTGCCCGGGACAATTTTCAGCTTTCAGCGCTGTCACACTTTGAATGACAATTGTGCGGTCATCCAACACTGTACCCAAACTACATTTTTATCATTTTCTTTCCACAAATAAAGATTTCTATCGGTGGTATTTGATCACCTCTGGGGGTTTTTATTTTTTGCTAAACATACTAAGAGACCAACATTTGAAAAAAAAAATTCTTAGCTTCTGTCATAAAATCTAGTTTTCCCCTTCACTGATGGGCACTGATTAGGGGGTGCTGACGGGCACTGATGAGTTGGCACTGATTGGTGCTACTGATTGGCACTGATAGATGGTACTGATAAGGTACTGATTAGTTACTGGCAGGTGTTATTGCTGGGAACTGATTGGCACTGTGGTGGGCTCTGGCAGACTATTATTGCTGTATTATTGCTGGGCACTGATTGATAGCAAAACACTGGGCACTGGAAAGGTGGCACTGGATAGGCAGCACTGATAGGTGGCACTGGATAGGCAACACTGATAGGTGGCACTGGATAGGCAGCACTGATGGGTGTCACTGGATAGGCAGCACTGATGGGTGTCACTGGATAGGCAACACTGATAGGTGGCACTGGATAGGCAGCACTGATGGGTGTCACTGGATATGCAGCACTGATGGGTGTCACTGGATAGGCAACACTGATAGGAGGCACTGGATAGGCAGCACAGATAGGTGGCACTGGATAGGCAGCACTGATAGGTGGCACTGAATAGGCAGCACTGATGGGTGTCACTGGATAGGCAACACTGAGAGGCGGCACTGGATAGGCAGCACTGATAGGTGGCACTGGATAGGCAGCACTGATGGGCGGCACTGGATAGGCAGCACTGATGGGTGTCACTGGATAGGCAACACTGATAGGTGGCACTGGATAGGCAGCACTGATGGGTGTCACTGGATAGGCAGCACTGATGAGCTACTGACAGGCTTTTCTGAGTGGCTCTGATTGGCACTTTGGGGCACTGATGGGCATTACTAATGGTGTACTGATTGGCACGTTTTGGGCACTGATATGGCCACCGACAGGCTTTATAGAGAGGCACAGGCTGGCATGTGATGGGCATTTATTTAACCTGATTTGCAGATTTTAATGGGAGCTGTGCTGATTATCAGCACAGAACACCCCCCCCCCCCCCTCTGACAGGGAGAGACACCTATTGCCCCATTCACGTATGACTTGCGTAAAAACGACGACTGTTCCGACGTCCATACCTTGCATGGGATGCGCCACCTTTTTGGTGGTTTATTTTTACGCCGAAAAAACGCCTTACGTAAACATCGTAGATTACCGCGTCGGGCGTACGTACGTTCATGAATCGGCGTATCTTGCTCATTTGCATATTTATAATGGGAACGCCGAGTGCGTCCAGTGTAAATATGCACCCAAGATACGACGGCACATTTGGACTTACGACGGAGTATCAGTAGATACGTTGGCGTAAGTCTTTGTGAATCTGGGCCATAGTGTATATTTTATTGGATAGTGCCCTTTGTTTTACAATCTAACAACAATACCTGACCTCAACCCCACTGAACATTTCTGGGATCAGGTCCTAACCTCAACCCTACTGACAGGGCCGGATTTGCTCTCCCTGCCGCCCCAAGTCCAAGTTCCGCAATGCACCCCCTCCCCGCCAACCGAACCCCCCCCCCCCCAAATAAAGAATGGGCGGCACGGTTAGTTCAAATAAGTTTTATTTATTTATTTTACTTTATCACTTTTTTTGTAGCTTGTCGCTTACTTTTTTTAATTTTTGTATAATTTTCTTTATTATGTTCCTTATTATTTTTCTTACTCTTTATTAATTTAATTATTATTTCTTATTATTTATTTTTTTATCAATTTTTTTCACTTAACTTTTTTGCTATCACACAGGAGAAAACAATTCCCTGTATGATAGCAATTGGAGGTGACATGTTCTCTTTATTGACACTGTCACCTCCAAAACAGGAGTCCTAGCACTGTGCTAGAACTCCTGTCACAGCTGAGATGGGAAGAGCACAGCTCTCCCCTCTCACTGGGTACATCGGCGGAATGGACAGGAGACACAGTGGCCGGGGGGAGGACGGAGTCCCGAAGACAGAACCAGCAGAGAGAAGTATGTGGGGTGGGGGGAGAGGGGAGGACAGACGGGAGCACACATTTTACAAGTGATTTTGGCGACATCGCCACAATCACTTGCTAACGAGCGAGCGGATTCCACCATAACTTACCGCCCTTAACTGTATGTTCCAGGCGTCGGGGGACTCCATGCCACTGCCACCCCTTGGCGTCCTGCCGCCCCAAGGCCTGGCCTCAGAGGCCTTGTGGGAAATCCGGGCCTGCCTACTGAACACCTCTGGGATCACGTCTTCTCATCCACATCAGTACCTGCCCTTAACCCTACTGAACACCTCTGAGATCAGGTCTTCTTAACCAACATCAGGACTGGACCTCAACCCGTTTGAACATTTCTGGGATCAGGTCTTCTCTTCCAACATCAGTACCTGACTTTAACCCTACTGAACATTCCTGGGATTAGGTCTCCTCATCCAACATCAGCACCTGAACTTAACCTTACTGAATACCTCTGGGATCAGGTCTTCTTATCTAACATCATTACCTAGAACAGTGTTTTTTAACTCCAGTCCTCAAGGCACACCAACAGGTCATGTTTTCAGGCTTTCCATTATTTTGCACAGGTGATTTGATCAGTTTCACTGCCTTAGTAATTACCACAGCCATTTCATCTGAGGGAAATCCTAAAAAAACTTGACCTGTTGGTGTGCCTTGAGGACTGGAGTTGAAAAACACTGACCTAGAAGGCCACTTCATTGAGTAAAGCTTGAAAACCAAATTCTCAACTACATATAAAGCCTTCCACTGTACCAAACATTAGGAACTCTACCGAAAACTCTCCACCGCTGGTACCTCAACCCTTACAAGCTAATTTTACCCGAAACAATCTCCTAGGTCAGTGATGGGCAAACCTCGGCACCCCAGATGTTTTCAAACTACCTTTCCCGTGATGCTCAACTACACTGCGGAGTCATGAGCATCATAGGGAAATGTAGTTCCAAAACATCTGGGGTGCCGAAGTTCACCATCACTGTCTTAGGTGTATGTGGAGAAACTGAATCCCTTTACCGCATACTATGGAATTGCAGATCTCTCCACTCCTGTATTCTCCCTATCCTCCACTATTATAGGTGACCTGATATTACCGGATTCTGCCCTTGCATTTCTGTATCTAGGTATCGAGCGTCTACCCCCAATCTCCATCCACTTTTGGGAGGTAAACTCAATATTAATACACTTTAGCCGACACCCTTAGAGACTTAAACCACCAATGGAAAAATGGAAAAACTATTAGCATCAAAAAATGTAGAGGACAAAACATTTGCTCTATCTTGGTTCCTGTGGCTGAATAAGCCCAACTGTACAGTAAAAATAATGATGAGATGTATTTACAACGCCCTCTATTGTTGACCGGAACTTCTTGTTTTGCCAGTTGCTTTTTTCCTGTTTAGTTACTCTTTCCACTTTCTACCTAACCTTTACCCCAGCTCCCCCCACCTTTTCCAACAAGCAACAGCTTTTGATCATAATAAGGATGAAAGGAAAAAAACGAGTGACATTTCTAGAATGACCACCTTTCCTCCTTTACCCTTTGGATGAAGTTGCTGGACCCTCAGTGATAATACGGCATGTACGATTTTTTTTTCCATATACAGTACGTAATTTATCTTACTTTACTTCCTACTTTTCTTGATTGCCTTCCATAAACTTCCTGTTGATGTTATAGGGGTTGTAAAGGTTTGTTTTTTATTTTCTATATTGGTTCCTTTAAGCTCGTGCATTGTTGGTTCACTTACCTTTTCCTTCAATTTCCCTTCTAAATGTTTTTTTTTTGTCTGAATTTCTCACTTCCTGTTCCTCCTCAATAAGCTTGGCCAATCATCCGAGCCGTTCTGGCTGGGGGTTAGTCAGCGTACTTGCCCCCCTCCCTTGGGACTACATAAGGTTGAGGTGAGGTACTGAGATTGGTCTCTTAGGAAGACATTCCACAAAGTTTGGGAAAATTGGTGCCCACGCAGCCAAAAGAGCACTTGTCAAGTCAGGTACTGAGGTTGGATGAGAAGACCTGGCAACAGTTGGCATTACAGTTCATCACAAGGAGTTTGATAAGATTGAGGTCAGGTATGGAGGTTGGATGGTTACACCTGGCAACAGTTGGCATTACAGTTCATCACAAGGTGTTTGATAAGATTGAGGTTGGATGGTTACACCTGGCAACAGTTGGCATTACAGTTCATCACAAGGTGTTTCATAAGGTTGAGGTCAGGTATGGAGGTTGGATGGTTACACCTGGCAACAGTTGGCATTTCAATTCATCCTGGAATGTTCGATAAGGTTAAGGTCAAATACTAAGGCTGTCTTCAATAAAGACAACGGTTGGCATTTCAGTTCATCCTGTGTTAAGGTTTAGGTCAGGCACTGAGGTTGGTCTACTAGGAAGACTTTACACAAAGTTTAGGAGTGTCTGGGAAAATTGGCAGCCAAAAGAGCTCCTGTCAAGTCACAGGTACTGAGGTTGTATGAGAAGACCTGACAACAGTTGGCGTTTCAATCCATCTCAAGGTGTTCAAAAAGGTTGAGGCGAGGTACTGAGGTTGGTCTTCTAGAAAGCTTTTCCATAAAGTTTAGGAGTGTCTAGGGAAATTGGTGCCTACTCATCCAAAAGAGCTCTTGTGAAGTCAGGTACTGAGGTTGGATGAGAAGACCTGGCAACAGTTGGAACTGCAATTCATTCTGGAATGGTCGATAAGGTTAAGGTCAGATACTGAGGTTGCCTTAAGTAAAGACAACAGTTGGCATTTCAATTCATCCAATGTTGGTCAATAAGGTTGAGGTCAGGCACTGAGGTCGGTCCACTAGGAAGACTTTACCCAAAGTTTAGGAGTGTTTGGGAAAATTGGCAGCCAAAAGAGCTCTTGTCAAGTCACACGTACTGAGGTTGTATGAGAAGACCTGACAACAGTTGGCGTTTCAATCCATCTCAAGGTGTTCAATTAGGTTGAGGCGAGGTACTGAGGTTGGTCTTCTAGAAAGCTTTTCCATAAAGTTTAGGAGTGTCTAGGGAAATTGGTGCCTACTCATCCAAAAGAGCTCTTGTGAAGTCAGGTGCTGAGGTTGGATGAGAAGACCTGGCAACAGTTGGAACTGCAATTCATCCTGGAATAGTCGATAAGGTTAAGGTCAGATACTGAGGTTGCCTTAAGTAAAGACAACAGTTGTGCATTTCAGTTCATCCAATGTTGGTTAATAAAGTTGCGGTCAGGCACTGAGGTCGGTCTACTAGGAAGACTTTACACAAAGTTTAGGAGTGTATAGGAAAATTGGCAGCCAAAAGAGCACTTGTCAAATCGGGTACTGAGATTGGATGAGAAGACCTGACAACAGTTGGCATTTCAATTCATCTCTAGGCGTTCAATAGGGTTAAGGTGAGGTACTGAGGTTGGTCTTCTAGAAAGCTTTTCCATAAAGTTTAGGAGTATTTGGGAAAATTGGTGCCCACGCAGCCAAAAGTACACTTGTCAAGTCAGCTACTGAGGTTGGATGAGGAGACCTGGCAACAGTTGGCATTACAGTTCATCACAAGGTATTTGGTATTCACAGTTGGTATTTCAATAGATCCCAAGGTGTTCAATAAGGTTATAGTCTCTAAGTGGGGATGACATACTGTACATTATTTCCGAACTGGATGTGCATAGTTTTTGAAGACAAAGTAGTTTGTATTCACATTTGACATGTGCAATTCGTTTCGTTCCAAATTCGTTTTTTTAATGATTTTCGACAAATTCGTTAATTCGGAAAAATCTGAATTAACGAAAACCTGTTTAACAAATTTTTATGAAAATTCGTAAATTAGTAAATTTGAAAATTCTGAAATTTGAAATTCAAAATCTGAAAACATGAAAATTAAAAAATCTGAAATAATAACTAACTATTAAATGATATGTAATGGAGTAATAATAATAAATACATGTAACAGTAATAATAATAATAAATAATAATAATAAGAACATGGTACCAGAGGTCCGACTTTTTAAGGCATAGGCAAAGAATAAGGAAGTAAAGAAAATCAATTTTATCAGAAAATTACAAAAGTACAAGAAAGTAAATTGCGATCATAACGCATTACCCAAAAAACAAGAAAAATTAAACAAATAAAACGAAATATTTTATTTTTTCGGCAGTGCACATTTTCAACAATTTTTTTCAACCAGAACTATGTAACTATTACGTCTCTTATTTTGTAGGCTGCTTTTGTATTTAATTTTTCAAGCAGAGTGGCTTTAAAGTAATTTAAACTCTCGTCAAAATAATAATATGAATGGACTCGGTAGCAATAAACAGCTACGTCAAGCAAAAGTCGTATTAGTTGCAGCTCACATATATCACATTTGCAGTTCCAAGCAAAGTTGAAAAGTCAGGGTCTGGCCGTGATTTGCATAGATATTGGTGAGTGTGGGCGGGTTGCAGTGGGATGGTTCTCGCTTCATAGGGCTTGCTCTCCTTATATCTTGAATTCCATTTAGTTGGAGACACAAAGCTGACCGGTTAGGCTGAGCTTCTGCTTTCAGAAACAATGGCTTGCCACACTCCGAAACTTCTACGGGCGCTCCTCGGTGGTCTTTGCGTCAAGGCGTGTCCTAGGAATTATTCCACCGGGCGGAAATTGTCTACTAACTGCATCAGAAGCTTCTCATCCTCTGCCAGGCGCCAGGACGGCATTTCCAGCTCGGGGTAAGAGAAATTCAGAGACAATTATCGCAGAATATCATTTTTTTTTTTCTTGTACCAATGCATAGACTATGGTGGATTGCATTTTCAAGGGCTGCCAACCTACCAGATTGATATTTACTAGCACGACACCGGAAATTTACTGGCGCAGCCATGTTTTTACTGGCATTTCACAAAAGTTACTAAATTACATTTTAGGTGAAAATTTCAGTATTTAGGCTACAAACAAGTACGCTGGGCAAATAGCAATGTGATTTAAGGTAGATATTAAGGTAAAAAAAACATGTTTTTGTTATTTTCGATATAATAAGGGCAAATTATTTAGTCACATCACCCCCTGCCTTCACCCCCTCTGCCACCAACACCCCCTGCCTTCACCCCCCTCTGCGGTGCCACAATCTCCCCCTGCCTCCAATCTCCCCTGCCTCCATCCCCCTCTGTGGTGGCACCAACAACCCCTGTCTCCATCCCCCACCTTCTGTGGTGCCACCATTCCCCTCTGCGGTACCACCAACACCCCCTGCCTCTAATCACCCCCTGCCACTAAACACCCCCAGCCTCCAATCTCCCCCTGTCACTATCCCCCACTGTGGTGGCACCAACAACCCCTGTCTCCATCCCCCATCTTCTGCGGTGCCACCATTCCCCTCTGCGGTGCCACCAACACCCCCTGCCTCCAATCACCCCCTGCCACTAAACACCCCCAGCCTCTAATCTCCCCCTGTCACTATCCCCCACTGTGGTGGCACCAACAACCCCTGTCTCCATCCCCCATCTTCTGCGGTGCCACCATTCCCCTGTGCGGTACCACCAACACCCCCTGCCTCTAATCACCCCCTGCCACTAAACACCCCCAGCCTCCAATCTCCCCCTGTCACTATCCCCCACTGTGGTGGCACCAACAACCCCTGTCTCCATCCCCCACCTTCTGTGGTGCCACCATTCCCCTCTGCGGTACCACCAACACCCCCTGCCTCTAATCACCCCCTGCCACTAAACACCCCCAGCCTCCAATCTCCCCCTGCCTCCATCCCCCTCTGTGGTGGCACCAACAACCCCTGTCTCCATCCCCCATCTTCTGCGGTGCCACCATTCCCCTCTGCGGTGCCACCAACACCCCCTGCCTCCAATCACCCCCTGCCACTAAACACCCCAGCCTCCAATGTCCCCCTGTCACTATCCCCCACTGCGGTGCCACCAACACCCCCTACCTCCAATCACCCCCTGCCTCCAATCACCCCCTGCCACTAAACACCCCCAGCCTCCATTCTCCCCCTGCCTCCATCCCCCTCTGCAATGCCACCGCAGCCACCATCACCCCCTGCTTCCAATCTCCATGCGCAGTTCCAAGCCAAACCGATCTCGGCTATTTTTTACTGGCACATTACCGCCTTGTCAGTTCTGCCTATCAGTGCCACCTCTCTGTGCCACCTATCAGTGCCCAACAGTGCCACCTATCAGTGCCCATCGGTACTGCTAATCAGTGCCCATCAGTGCCACCTATAAGGAGCTACCAACCACGGACATTTACGAACAGGGGAAAAAAGTGCCGGTTTTACGAACTGTCTGTAAAAATACGGACGTTGGCAACACTGGCTGCCGCAAGTGTGAATGAGGTTCATATAAGTGCCAGTCTCTACCAGGCTGTTCAGGAGGCGGCGGTATCACCTTTTTAATTTTTGGGATTTTTTTGCCAAAACTTTTTTATCCACAAGCTAAGTGTTGCGATCCCAATGGGACAAGTGAAATCAAGTTAAGGCTGTATTTAGGGATGAGCTCTGGCATGTTCGCATTGTACACGTGCAGAGCCCGCCAGGAAGCGTGCACGGCGCTGCGCTAATCACAGCCAGGGAGACATTTCCTGATCTCTGCAGCCGAGCATCGGGACCATGTCTCCCTGGCTGTGATTAGCGCAGCGCCGCGCCGACTTCCTGGCGGGCTCTGCACGTGTACAATGCGAACACACCAGAGCTCATCCTTAGCGGTATTAAACCCAATACCAAAAATGTTATATATTGTAGCTTAATAATCATTAGATGTGATGTTGCATTTGTTTTCTTTTTTTTGGGGGGGCTTTTTTTCCCTCTGTTTTCACCTGCATTATCCAGTAACACACCTCCTGTATTAGAGCGCCCCCCCCCCCCCAACTCTGGAGGAATGAGCGCAGGGGGCACGGCAGACAGTAGCATTGTCAGTCTAGGGGCGCGGGCTAGTGTTAGATGGATTAGCAGATTTAACTACATTAACAAACTGAAGCCAAACTTCAGATTACACTTTTATAATCTTTTTTTTTTTTCTTTTGGTAAAGATAAAGGTTTTACATAAATAAATAAAAGCTGAGCATTTAAATGATAATAAAGCAGCGCTAAATTCAAAGAGTTGGGTTATTTGAAAAAAATGTGTTTTGTGTGACGTTTTGTGTTTTGTAACCCTTTCCTAAAATGAATCAAAAGAATTTAACCGATTGGCGTCCGCGATATAGCCCGAAAGACGGCTACAGGGCGGACCTCAAATGCCGGGAGGGTGTCCTTGTACATCGTCCTGTTTTCGCGCTGCCCGTGTGTCACACTCTGTGATGGCAGAGTTCTTGCGACTCGGTTGATCACAGAACAGGGTAAAGGCCCAATCACAGCGGGTCTTTTACCACATGATCAGCTGTCAGTTAATGACAGCTGATCACAGAAGTAAATAGAAGCTGGTAACCAGCTTCTGTTAGAGCAGTGGTTCTCAACCTTTCTAGTGCCGTGACCCCTTGATAAAATTTCCCAAGTTGTTGGGGCCACTAACAGTAAAATTATTTTCGTAGCGTGGGTTGTCCGCACCCAAGGCAAGGCAATGGGAGGAGTGGCAGTGCTGGCAGGGAGTTGGGATGAGTGGCAGTGCTGGCAGGGAGTTGGGATGAGTGGCAGTGCTGACAGGGAGTTGGGATGAGTGCAGGGCCGGTGCAAGGATTTCTGCCTACACAAGCGAAGCTCCATTTTGGCGCCCCCCCCCCCCAACGGCCACCCACCTCCCTTGCAAAAATGTTTCTTTCAATAATTTTTTTATATAAAAAAACACACTAACATGCCAGACCTGCCCCATTACATGACCAGACTGTGCCCCATTACATGACCAGACTGTGCCCCATTACATGCCAGACCTGCCCCATTACATGACCAGACTGTGCCCCATTACATGCCAGACCTGCCCCATTACATGACCAGACTGTGCCCCATTACATGCCAGACCTGCCCCATTACATGACCAGACCTGCCCCATTACATGACCAGACCTGCCCCATTACATGACCAGACTGTGCCCCATTACATGCCAGACCTGCCCCATTACATGACCAGACTGTGCCCCATTACATGCCAGACCTGCCCCATTACATGACCAGACTGTGCCCCATTACATGACAGACCTGCCCCATTACATGCCAAACCTGCCCCATTACATGACCAGACTGTGCCCCATTACATGACCAGACTGTGCCCCATTACATGACCAGACTGTGCCCCATTACATGCCAGACCTGCCCCATTACATGACCAGACTGTGCCCCATTACATGCCAGACCTGCCCCATTACATGCCAGACCTGCCCCATTACATGACCAGACCTGCCCCATTACATGACCAGACTGTGCCCCATTACATGACCAGACCGTGCCCCATTACATGACCAGACTGTGCCCCATTACATGCCAGACCTGCCCCATTACATGACCAGACTGTGCCCCATTACATGCCAGACCTGCCCCATTACATGCCAGACCTGCCCCATTACATGCCAGACCTGCCCCATTACATGACCAGACTGTGCCCCATTACATCCTAGACCGTGCCCCATTACATGACCAGACTGTGCCCCATTACATGCCAGACCTGCCCCATTACATGACCAGACTGTGCCCCATTACATGCCAGGCCTGCCCCATTACATGACCAGACTGTGCCCCATTACATGCCAGACCTGCCCCATTACATGCCAGACCTGCCCCATTACATGACTAGACCTGCCCCATTACATGACCAGACTGTGCCCCATTACATCCTAGACCGTGCCCCATTACATGACCAGACTGTGCCCCATTACATGCCAGAACTGCCCCATTACATGACCAGACTGTGCCCCATTACATGCCAGACCTGCCCCATTACATGACCAGACTGTGCCCCATTACATGCCAGACCTGCCCCATTACATGACCAGACTGTGCCCACAGTGCCCTTACCTTATCCCATGCGAATCACGGCCGTGTAACCTAGTGCTGGCGGGGAGTTGGGATGAGTGGCAGAGCTGGCAGGGAGTTGGGATGAGTGGCAGTGCTGGCGGGGAGTTGGGATGAGTGGCAGTGCTGGCGGGGAGTTGGGATGAGTGGCAGTGCTGGCAGGGAGTTGGGATGAGTGGCAGTGCTGGCAGGGAGTTGGGATGAGTGGCAGTGCTGGTGGGGAGTTGGGATAAGTGGCAGTGCTGGCGGGGAGTTGGGATGAGTGGCAGAGCTGGCAGGGAGTTGGAATGAGTGGCAGTCTTGGCGGGGAGTTGGGATGAGTGGCAGTGCTGGCAGGGAGTTGGGATGAGTGGCAGTGCTGGTGGGGAGTTGGGATGAGTGGCAGTGCTGGCGGGGAGTTGGGATGAGTGGCAGTGCTGGCGGGGAGTTGGGATGAGTGGCAGTGCTGGCAGGGAGTTGGGATGAGTGGCAGTGCTGGTGGGGAGTTGGGATGAGTGGCAGTGCTGGCGGGGAGTTGGGATGAGTGGCAGTGCTGGCGGGGAGTTGGGATGAGTGGCAGTGCTGGCAGGGAGTTGGGATGAGTGGCAGTGCTGGCGGGGAGTTGGGATGAGTGGCAGTGCTGGCGGGGAGTTGGGATGAGTGGCAGTGCTGGCGGGGAGTTGGGATGAGTGGCAGTGCTGGCAGGGAGTTGGGATGAGTGGCAGTGCTGGTGGGGAGTTGGGATGAGTGGCAGTGCTGGCGGGGAGTTGGGATGAGTGGCAGTGCTGGCGGGGAGTTGGGATGAGTGGCAGTGCTGGCAGGGAGTTGGGATGAGTGGCAGTGCTGGCGGGGAGTTGGGATGAGTGGCAGTGCTGGCGGGGAGTTGGGATGAGTGGCAGTGCTGGCGGGGAGTTGGGATGAGTGGCAGTGCTGGCGGAGAGTTCTGATCAGCCGACTTAGGTGCTCTTGATCAAGATCATTTGCTGATCTGAGAACTGTAGTGGGGACTTTTAATGGCAACTATAATCAGTCAGCCGACATCTAGTTTCTGTTCCCCAGCCAATGCCGTAAACTGAATAGGCGGCTGTGAAGTGGCGGAGTGGGCGGCCGCGGGCCCCAGAAACAGCCCTGCTTGGCAGCCACAGGTTCCAGGGACAGCCCTGCTGGGTGACCGCAAAAAGGCTGGGAGAGTAGTGCGGGCTTCAGGAACAGCCCAGGATTCGGTGACCCCCTGGCAAATCCACATTCGACCCCCAGGTTGAGAACCACTGTGTTAGAGGGACATCGTTCCCAAATGTGCCAACTAGTGCTGCTAATCCATGCCCACTGGTGCCACCTATTAGTGCCCATCACTACTGCTAATCAGTGCCCACCAGTGCCACCTATAAGGGGCTGCCAATCAGTGCCCATCAGTGCCTCCTGATCAATGCCCACTGGTGCCACCTATCAGTTCTGCCTATCAGTGTCACCTCTCTGTCCCACATATCAGTGCCACCTATAAGTGCGCATTAGTGCAGCCTCATCAGTGCCTCCTGATCAGTGCACACCAGTTTTGCATATTAGTGCCGCATCATTAGTGCTGCCTATTAGTGCAGCCTCATCATAGCACATCAGTGAATGAGAAAAATTACCTGTTTGCTAAATTTTATCACAAAATATGAAAAAAAAAAAAAAAAAAATCCAATTTTTTATTTTTTTCCCTTAATTTAGCAAAAAAAAAAAAAGATGCAGAGGTGATTAACCACCTCAATACCGGAACTATTTTGGCACTTCTCTCCTTCATGTAAAAATCATCATTTTTTTGCTAGAAAATTTTTTGCACGGTATTTGCGAAATCATTTTTCAAACGCCTTTAAAAAAAAAAAAACGGTTTCATTAATTAAAAAATAACAAAACAGTAAAGTTAGCCCAATTTTTTTGTATAATGTGAAAGATGAAGTTACGCTGAGTAACTAGTTACCTAATATGTCACGCTTAAAAATTGCGCACACTCATGGAATGGCACCAAACTTCGGTACTTAAAAATCTCCATAGGCAACACTTTAAAATGTATTACAGGTTACCAGTTTTGAGTTACAGAGGAGGTCCAGTGCCAGAATTGTTGCACACGCTCGAACGCACGCGAAGACACCTCAAATGTGGGGTTTGAACGGCGTTTACATACGTGGGCCGCACTTATGTGTGTGTGTTTACGTCTGAGCGCAAGCTACCAGGGACAGGGGCGTTTTAAATTATTTTTTTATTTAATTTATTTTTTTCTTTTTTTTATCACTTTTATACCTATTACAAGGAATGTAAACATCCCTTGTAATGATATATTTGGTGACAGGTCCTCTTTATGGAGAGAGGCGGGGTCAATAAAACCTCACATCTCTCCTCCAGGCTGGAAAGCATGAGATCGGGAAAACATTTTCACCAATCTCATGCTGACAGCCGCAAATGCGGCTCTGTTTACTTCCAGGCGTGACGTCATACCATCGTGCCCAGGCCTTTGGCGGTCTCTATCGTCGTGAGGCGGTGCCAGCCGATTCGTTCTCCGGGCCCCTGATGGCACAGGAGAGCCCAGAGAAGCACTGGATGGTGGACGGAGGAGGGGGACGTCCCCTCCCGCCGCCTATAAGAACGATCAAGCGGCGGAACTGCTGATATGATCATTCTTATAATGCGCAGAATCGCCGTCTGAAAACAAGGATACCTGAATGATGCCTGTAGCTGCACCCATCATTCAGATATCCCCACCTCAATACCAGGACATCATATGACGACGTGCGGTATTAAGGTCATTAAATACCACCAAAAGAAAGCTCTATTTGTGTGAAGAAAAAAATTATAAAAATTTGAGTACAGTGTTGCATGACCGCGCAATTGTCATTAAAAGTGTGAGAGCGCTGAAAGCTGAAACTTGGCCTGGGCAGAAAGGGGGGGGGGGGGGAATGCCTGGTTAGCAAGTGGTTAGGAAGTAAAAAAAAAATTGCGTTGGGAAACAACAAAATAAATATAATGTGAACGATTCAATAATAAAAAGGTAACAATATCACAAAAATTTCAAAAAAGAATCCCCTCGCTGACGTCAATTTGTGACGAAACACGCAGGGCTTGGCTACGACGCGACGTCATCACGCATGCGCTTGCAGCCGTTTATATTGTATGGTATGTGCGTTCACCATAATACCACATTGCTGTGATCCTGGAAACATTTTAAGTGGTTATGTTCATCAGGATATTTTTGTACCTGGAATCAATGGTTATAATAATTTTTTTACATACTTCACTATGGGGATGCACCATATTTTTTTGACATGCATGTGATGTTGACGTATTAAACCTAATGGTGGTCGCGGGTGGAGTCCAGTTGTTTCTGGTCCAGAGGATACTTTTGAGTGCGTATGACCATCTATAACTTTGATGGTCAACACCTTCTGGTAAGAGGTCCCTTCGTATGGCGTCACCTGGTGGTGGAAGTGTGCAAGTGCACCCTTTCTGGCAGGAAGTCATTACCGAATTTTTCACATATTTGTTTTGTTGTGTCCTAACACAATTTTTGATAATCCAACTCTTTGGATTTAGCACTGCTTTATTATAATTCATATACTTTATTGCCAAAAGTATTGGGACGCCTGCCTTTACACACACATGAACTTTAATAGCATCCCAGTCTTAGTCTGTAGGGTTCAATATTGGGTTGGCCCCGCCCTTTGCAGCTATAACAGCTTCACCTCTGATTGGGAAGGCCGTCCACAAGGTTTAGGAGTGTCTATGTGAATGTTTCACCAGAAGCACATTTGTGAGGTCAGGCACTGATGTTCTAGATCAGGGGCTTCCAAACTTTCTAAACAATGGGCCAGTTTACTGTCCTTCAAACTTTACGAGGGCCAGACAGTGGTCAGTGAAAAGGTCCCAACATTGGGAAAAAATTATTGTGCCCCATCGTTGGTATAATTAAAAGGAATTGTTCCCCATGACTGATGTCATTGGGCTCCATTGTTGGTGTCATTGAAAGAAACAATGCCCCCTCATTGGTGTCATTGGGAGGAATTGAGCTCTATCGTTGGTGTCTTTGCGAGGAATTTTGCCCCATCATTGGTATAATTGAGAGGAATTGTGTCCCATCATCCGTGTCAGTGGGAGGAATTATGCCCCAATGTTAGTATCAGTTGATGAAATAGTGTCCCAGGTGCCGGATAAAAGCAAGCAAAGGGCCGTATTTGGCCCCCAGGTTTGGAGACCACTGTTGAAGATGGTTTGAGCAAGGTGTTCTATCGGGTTGAGGTCAGGACTCTGTACAGGCCAGTCAGGTTCCTCCTCCCCAAACTCATCCATGTCTTTATGGACCTTGCTTTGTGCACTGGTGTGCAGTCATGTTGGAACAGGAAGGGGCCGTCCCCAAACTCCTCCCACAAAGTTGGAAACATGAATCTGTCCAAAATGTCTTGGTATGCTGACACCTCAATGCCGCGTACACACGACCGTTTTTATTGACCAATTAAAAAAATTGAATTTTTCTCGTCATGAATAACGGTCGTGTGTACGCGGCATAAGAGTTCCCTTCACTGGAATTAGGGGGCCAAGCCCAACTACTGAAATTCAACTCCCCACCATAATCCCCCCTCCACCAAATGATTTGGACCAGTGCACAAAGAAAGGTCCATAAAGACATGGATGGACACATTTTGGGTGGAGGAACTTGACTGGCCTGGCTGTACAGAGTCCTGACCTCAACCTTTGGGATGAATTAGACCGCGGACTGCAAGCCAGGCCTTCTCATCCAACATCAGTGCCCGACCTCACAAATGCTCTTCTGGAAGAATGGTCAAACATTCCCATAGACACCCTCCTAAACCTTGTGGACGGCCTTCCCAGAAGAGTTGAAGCTGTTATAGCTGCAAAAGGGCGGAGCCAACTCAACATTGAACCCTACGGACTAAGACTGGGCTGCCGTTAAAGTTCACGTGCGTGGGAAGGCAGGTGTCCCAATACTTTTGACAATATAGTGTGTGGGTATATATAGATAAATATATATATATATATATATATATATATATATATATACATACATACATACATATACACACACACACAGAGTATATGTATATATAGATATACCTATATATATGTATATACATATATAGATATATCTCTATATAGATAGAGATATATCTATCTATCTATATATATATATATATATATATATATATATGAATATATATATATATATATATATATATATGAATATATATATATATATATATATATATATATATATATATATATATATATATATGAATATATATATATATATATATATTATATATTTCTGCATTTGAAAGGGTTAACACGGTTTAAAGATAATGCAGTGAAGTCAAGGCCACGCTGTGTCACCGCCATCGATCAAACAGAACCTAAACATTAACTATGTTATGCATTGTACATAGAAGGGTAAAAGCAAAAAAAGACCAAGGGGGTCATTATTTTTTTTTTATATTTTTTTAACCTTTTTCTGATCTATGATAGATCTATGTTTATTCCAAGCATGTTTAAATTCACTAAGGGGGTCTATTTATAGAACCTTCATTGGATAAATATCACAAACATTCGTGAAGTGTGTCGTAATTTCTGTAATAGATTAATTCCTATTATCGTGTGCTCCACCTAGTGGCCAAAAGATAGTATACGTTTTCTGAGATACTTCAATGGGAAAATACGCCAGCTTTTGGTCGGTGGATCGAGCTGACAATCATAGGGGTAATAATATTACAGAAATGACCACCAAAATTGATGTCGTTTTCAAGAATGTGTGTCACATTCATCAGTGATTTATTTGTATTTATTTTTTATAACTGAACCCTTATTACTGACCGACGTGCTACCTCTGCTAGAAAAAAGATGCATAAAAAGAAGGAGCACTAGTACTAGATCAAAAGATAAAAGAATCCAAATTCATTTATTGATATTGTACTAAAAAAGAGGCTGACGCGTTTCGGGGGTCAAAGGATGTTGGCTGTTTTTAGAACAATACCAATCAAACAGGGGCGGACTGACAACTCATGGGGCCCCCAGGCAATAGAAGATTATGGGGCTCCTGGGCTTACAGATGGCCACCATGCCAGGAGGCAGTGCAGAGGCGGGGCAGCTAAAATCTCAGGATTTTCACATCAAAAGCATGTCAGTTTCAGACATATCAGGGACAGATGTAAAAAATACACAGATTTTTACATACTGTCCCTGGTTCTACTGAGCATGGCAACCCTGATGGGGCCCCCTAGTGGCATGGGGCCCTCGGGCAGTGCCCGAGTGCCTCAATGGTTAGTCCGCCCCTGCAATTAGGACACTTATCTTTTGGTCTGGCGCTCCTTCCTTTTAGGCATGTTTTTTTTTCTGGTAACCTAATGGGGTGCCCACTGGAGGGTAGCCTTGTCTGTCGTCAGCAGCCTACCCTGAGCCAGTGAGCTCTTCAAGTGTTTTTGCCATTTACTTTGTATGAACTCTCATCAAAGTCCTACCTCTACCTCTGCGGGAAGACTGTTCCAAGAAAACGACTTTTTGGCAAAAATATATTTTCTAAGGTTCGTTTTGAACTTTCCTGCTGCTAGGTTGAGGTCACATTCAAATGTTCTTGATCTCAGCTTCATACCGAAAATACTGGCCTCTTAGGTTTATGGAGGACGTTGGGGTCTCTTTGGGAAGCTGGGGTCTTTGCAGGGGCACTGTTGGAAACGTGATAGCCCTTTAGGAGATTAGGTTTTATGGAGGACATTGGGGTCTCTTTGGGAAGCTGGGGTCATTGCAGGGGCACTGTGGGAGACTTGATAGAACTTTAGGAGCTTAGATTTCTGGAAAGGGCTAGGGTACCTCCTTAGGAATGATGGGGTCTTTTCAGGGGCAATGTGGGAGATGGGAGCGCTCTATGTAGCTGGGGTAAATGCAGAGGAACTGTGGGAGACTTGATAGCCCTTTAGGAGAATGTTTATGGAGGAAGTTGGGGGCTCTCTAGGTAAATGAGGTCTTTGCAGGGCACTGTGGGAGACTTGAATGCCCTTTAGGAGATTAGGTTTATGGAGGACGTTGGGGTCTCTTTGGGAAGATGGGGTCTTTGCAGGGGAAATGTGGTAGACTTGAATGCCTTTTAGGAGATTAGGTTTATGGAGGAAGTTGGGGGCTTTCTAGGTAACTAGGGTCTTTGCAGGGACACTGTGGGAGACTTGAATGCCGTTTAGGAGATTAGGTTTATGGAGGACTTTGGGGTCTCTTTGGGAAGCTGGAGTCTTTGCAGAGGAAATGTGGTAGACTTGATAACCATTTAGGAGATTAGGTATATGGAGGTTTATGGAGGGGGCTAGGGTCTCTTTAGGAGACTTGGGGCTTTGCAGGGACACTTTGGGAGGCTTGATAGCCCTTTAGGAGATTATGTTTATGGAGGGAGTTGGGTTTCTCTAGGACGCTTGGGGCTTTGCAGTTGCAGTTTGGGAGACTTGATAGCCCTGTGGTTATGATAGCCCTATGGTTATGGAAAAGGCTGATGTCTCTCTAGGAAGCTGGGGGGAACTGTGGGAGACTTGATATGAAGGGAGTCTCTCTAGGTAGCTGGGGTCTCTGCAGGGGCACTGTGGGAGACTTGATAGACCTTTAGGTTTCTGGAAAGGGCTAGGGTACCTCCTTAGGAACAATGGGGTCTTTTCAGGGGAAATGTGGGAGATGGGAGCGCTCTATGTAGCTGGGGTATATGCAGAGGAAATGTGGGAGACTTGATAGCCCTTTAGGAGATTGGGTTTATGGAGAGGGATAGGGCCTCTTTAGGACACTTGGGGGCTTTGCAGGGGGACTTTGGGAGACTTTATAGCCCTATGGAAGATTAGAGTTTTGGAAAGGGGCTGAGGTCTCTCTAGGAACCTGGGGGAACCATGGGAGACTTGATAGCCCTTTAGGAGATTATGTTTATGGAGGGAGTTGGGGTTTCTCTAGGACGCTGGGGTATTTGAAGGGGCACTGTGGGACACTTGATAGCCCTTTAGGAGATTAGGTTTATGGAGGGAGTTGGGGTCTCTCTGAAAAGCTGGGGTCTTTGGGAAATGTGAGACCCTTGATAGCCCTTTAGGAGATTAGATTTATGGGGGGGCTAGGGTCTCTTTAGGATGCTTGCGGCTTTGCAGGGGCACTTTGGGAGACTTTATAGCCCAATGGGAGATTAGGTTTACAGAAAGGGGTTGAGGTCTCTTAAGGAAGCTGGGGGAACTGTGGGAGACATGATAGCCCTTTAGGAGATTGTTTATGGAGGAAGTTGGTGTCTCTCTAGGTAACTGGGGTCTTTGCAGGGGCACTGCGGGAGACTTGATAGCCCTTTAGATGATTAGGTTTATGGAGGGGGCTAAGGTCTTTTTAGGACACTTGGGGCTTTGCAGGGGCACTTTGGGAGACTTGATAGACCTGTTTGAGATTAGGGTTATGGAAAGGGGCTGAGGTTTCTCTAGGAATCTGGGGGGAACTATGGGAGACTTGAAATGAAGGGAGTTGGGGTCTCTCCAGGTAACTGTGGTCTTTGCAGGGGCACTGTGGAAGACTTGATAGCCCTTTAGGAGATTAGGTTTATGAAAAGGGCTAGGGAACCTCCTTAGGACTGATGGGGTCTTTTTAGGGGCAATGTGAAAGATGGGAGCGCACTGCATAGGCTAGGAGGCACTATGAGACACTGTAGGAGGTTGGGGGCACCTTGAGGGGTCTGGCGGCTCTAAAGCAGGCCAGGAGGCACTGGCAAGCTGGCCAATGCATGATGGTTGAGAACACTGCGGGATTACCAGCCTTCTGACTATATAGGTGTTGGAGAGGGGAAAAGGAGAGGAGGAAGGTGGTTAAATGCGTCTTTAAAGGCCAGTGTACCCCAAAACGCAGTGCGGGAATAGTAAATCACGTGCACCTTTCTTGCACAGTGCGTTCAAAACCCAATGCCTTTGAAATCTGCTGTGGATGCCAATATATTAATGGCACCCCAAATACAGGGTGCTTGTGGGCACCAGATTGCATAGTACCATGCGATTTGATGTGGCGTGTTTTCCATGCACTACTTTTTATGTGTTTCGGTGCAATTTGCAGCTGAATGGTTGGCAATATCACACTACAGGGGAACTGCGCAGGAAACGCACAGGAGTGCCGTGGGACCTCGCCATAAATGATAACTGTCTCCTTCTTCATAAGAAAGTTTGACATCCTCTCAGCTGATTAGAAAGATGTTCTCTGTCCACCAACAAGTGCAGCAGACGCTGTCCCTTCCCTCTGCTGCGAGTAGTCTCTCCCTTCCAAGGTTTCGTTTCTTTCAAAGCTCAGAAATCATTTCGTCGTTATCTGGAAATGACATTCTAAGAAGTAAAAATATGACGCTTGTCCTAATATTTGCAAATGAAGAGAAACCTGAATGCAGGCATCATTCGGATATCACTGCACAAAGTCGAGGAAGTCCATGGACGTCCTCGGTTGTTAAATGGTTAAACATATCGTTATACTAACGTTTAAAGAGAAAGAATATACATAAAAAAATATATGTTTTATTGGTATATAAACATAGCATTAAAAAATACGGAAGGAGATATCATACAACGCAGTGCACTTCCTCCGTGAAAAGTCACAAACTTGCTGTCCTACATGTTTCGCCTAATGCCGCGTACACACGGTCGTTTTTTGCGATGAAAAAAAACGACGTTTTTTAAAACGTCATTTAAATTGATCGTGTGTGGGCAAAACGTCGTTTTTTGTCTTCAAAAAAACGACCAAAAAAAAATTCCAACATGCTTGAATTTTTTGTGTCGTTTTTCAAAACGTCGTTTTTTGTTTCACAAAAAGTCACCGTGTGTAGCAAAAACGTCTTTCAAAACGACGTTTTTCAACCCGCGCATGCCCAGAAGCTAGTTATGAAGCGAGCTTCAATGGAAAAGAGTGGTGAACGTAACCTCGCTTTATGTGAAAAAACGATGGTGTGTATGCAAAATTGTCTTTGAAAAGTGACGTTTCAAAAACGTCGTTTTTTACTTCACAGAAAATGTAGTTTTTTTTCATCGCAAAAAACGACCGTGTGTACGCGGCATTAGTCATGAAAGGGTCGGTATTGTATTGAAGTATTGCAAGAAGAGTAATAAAGAAATTAAATAATGTTTTTTATTTACATATTGTCACCAGTCTGTATTGGTGACAATATGTCATACGAGGACGCTGTACTGCACTGGTGACAGCATGTAAAAAATAAAAATAAATAATAATAAAAAAAATTAAAATATATATTTTTCTTTTTTAATTTTTCGAAAAATTATGACAAAAAAATTCAAATTAAAAAAACTCACCATGCCCCAGCCTGTCTGCTTTCCAAAAGTTGGACATTTAGGGGATATTTGTACTGTCCTGGCAATTTAAGAACCTTTAAGAAATGAGATGAAGTTGTTAGTATATAAGGATTGATACATTTTTAAATATATAGTTTTTAACGCTATAACTTTTACACAAACCAATTAACCGCTTGCCCAACGCCGCACGACTATTTACGTTGACAGAATGGCACGGGCATGCAGATTGGTGTACAGGTACGTCCCTTTAATTCTGCCGCCCGGCGGGCGCGCGCGCCCCTCACAAGTGCGGCCGCAGGTCCTGGGAACTCGATGTCCCGGGAGTCCCACGATTGCGGTGGGCAAGGGCAGAACAGGGGAATGCCTTTGTAAACAAGGCATTCACCTATTCTGTCTAGTGACACTGTCACTGATGACCGTTCCCCTTGACCGGGAACGGTCATCAGTGACGTATCACGTGTAGCCACGCCCTCTAACAGTAAGAATCACTTCCTAGGGGAACACTTAACCCCTGCAGCGCTACCTAGTGGTTAACCATTTCACTGCCAGTGTTATTTTTACAGCGATCAGTGCATTTTTATAGCACCGATCGCTGTAAAAAATGACAAAGGTCCCAAAATGGTGTCAAAAGTGTCCGATGTGTCCGCCATAATGTCGCAGTCCCGATAAAAATCGCTGATCGCCGACATGACTAGTAAAAAAAATGATTATCAAAATACCATAAAACAGTCCCCTATTTTGTAGACGCTATAACTTTTGCGCAAACCAATCAATAACATGCTTATTGCAATTTTTTTTACCAAAAATATGTAGAAGAATACATATCCGGCCTAAACTGAGGGAGAAAAAATGATTTTAATATATTTTTTAGGGGATATTTATTATAGCAAAAAGTAAAAAAGATTGATTTTTTTTCAAAATTTTCGCTCTTTTTTGGTTTATAGCACAAAAAAAAATCGCAGAGGTGATCAAATACCACCAAAAGAAAGCTCTATTTGTGGAAAAAAAAGGACGCCGACTTTGTTTGGGAACCACACCGGACGACCGCGCAATTGTCAGTTAAGACGACGCAGTGCCAAATCGCAAAAAGTGGCCCGGTCCTTAACCTGCACAATGGTCCGGGGCTGAAGTGGTTAATAAACACTTATTAACCAAAGACATGCAGCAGAATACATTTTGGCCTAAATTTATGATTTTTTTTTATTGTATTGGATTTTTTTTTTATAATTGAAAGTAGGAAATGTTGTTTTATTCCTTCAAATTTTGTGATTTTTTTTTCATTTATATAGAAAAAAATAAAATAAAGAATAAAACACTGGTGATAAAATACCCCTAAAAGAAAGTTGTATTTGTTTGGGGGAAAAAAATTATATATCGTAAATTTAATTTGGGTACAGCGTTGCACGAGGTGGTTAATAATTCCTTAAATTGGTAAACCAAAAAATAAATAAACCATCATGACTCCCGCCTGGCCAAACCCAACTCTTGACATCTGTGACGTCGGGAACCATGGCCTCTACTCAACAAATATTTGTTCTTGTACGAGGTTAAAGTTTGCCGGCAGAATTTGGCTTTGGGTCCAGGGTCGGGAAAATTCGAATTTCTCTCTTTAAATATGTATACATTGTAGAGTCGTAGTAAAGTGAAAAAAAAAAAAGATTCTTAGTAGTTTTATCGGCAAATCTTCTAAAGATTAAGAGAATCCAGTGTTAATAATATCCTACCAAGGTCACTAGAGGAACGTTTCTAGGATGATGTCCAAGGCCGGCTCCGTAGACCGATCATTGACCTTCAAAAACTCCCTTACAGTGTGAAAGCTTGGGGAGGGTACAATAACTAAATATACATTTTATCTTCTCTTGGTACTGTGTATGTATAAATATATACTGATTGTTTTATATATATATATATATATATATATATATATATATGTATATACTGATCGCTATAGATATAGGGCCAGATTCAGGTAGATGAGAGTATCTTTCCTCTGGAGTAACGCTTCTCATTTACGTTACTCTGAAGACCCTTTCAGCGCAAGTCCTGTAATTCACATAGCAGTTGCGCGTAAACTTGCGCCAGAGTAACGATAATGCGCTGGCGTAACCCGACGCAAGTGGAAGTGGGTGTGATCATATGTAAATGATGGGCGGAGCCCAGCGCAGAGGCTTACGTTCAGCGCATCATCCACGGAGCATGCGCAGTGAGTGCGGCTCCACTCGCCCCCCTTGTGCGCATGCTCACAACTTCCGTCGGCACCACTTCCTGGGAAACGTCAGCGCAATGCGTTCCGCTGGGCGCTTAAAAGCGCTGGCGGAAACGCCATTCCGGCGCAAAAGTAGTTCCGCTTCCCCCCACCCCAGGGAAGATACTTTTGTGCTGTGATGGCTGCTCCCGCTACCCCCAGAGAGAGGAGGAACCTGAATTTTAATGCCCAGGAGGTCTCAGTGATCATTTCGGCAATGGAGAGGGATAATGAATTTCTCCATGGCAAAAAAAGCCGGAAGACCAGCCGGGAAAGGAAGCAGGGCATCCTGGAGTCGATTGCTGCCAGGGTCAATGTCCTGGGCTACTCCACCCGGACTGCTGGGGACATACAAAAAAAAAAAAATGACCTGCGGCGCAAGGTGAGGGACAAGGTGGCCTCCATCAGGAGGTATGAGAGGGGCACAGGTGGTGGTCCCCCATGTCCTGTCACCCTGACCGCAGAGGAGGAGGTGGTTGCTCGCTGCCTGGAGAGGGAGCAGGTGGAGGGGGTCGCAGGCTATGACTCCGTGGAGGAAGGCACAAGGACAGGTAAGTGTTTTATAATCCCCTATTTGTTGTTTTGCATTTGGGGGGGGGGAGGGTACATGTGCCAAGTGTGTGGGACCACCAACATGTGTCTGCTTTGTGTCATCCACAGATGACGGAGCTGGGCCATCATCGGTCAGCGTACATTCCACCCCATCCCCCCCACGCCATCGTGTGCCTGAGCCACTGGGTGGTGAAGAGGTTGTGGAGGAGGAGAGTGGCCACACCACACCTGCCGAGGTGGTTGTTGAGGATCCTGCTGTGGCAGAGCAGGACTTTTCATTAGTGTTGTCTGTCTCCTCCCCTTCTCCTGGGCCGTCTGTCGTCCCCTCCCCCATCCTTGGAAGCCCCTCAAGGGCGACTCCTTCCACCCGAGGACATCCATCTTCTGGCCCCAGGAAGGCGACCCAGAAGACCAGGGGGGTGTCTGATGGTATACAGGACCAGTTGGCGAGGGATCACGCCAGGCAGACGGAACAGATGGGGGCCATAGCGGTGCACTTGGAGAAAGTGTCTGACAGCCTGGGCTCCGTTGCCAACCTCAGCAACGCAGTGCAGGATGTCAGCTGTAATTGCGCTGCAGTGGTCACCACTTTGGGGGAGGTGCAGGGGGATATTCGGCACCTTACTGCAGCCGTCCAGGCCAACAGTGCTGCCATCCGGGACCAGGGGAGGCTGAGTCGGCGGGCCCAGCACTACCAGGTCACCCGTCAGCTCCGGATGCAGGCCCAGACCAACTCCTACCTTGGACGGATAGCCAGGGCCTTGGAGGGCACGCAGGCCACACCTGCCAGGAGTGGCCCACCTGGGGATCAGCCACCTCCAGATGCCCCCCCACCCCCACCCACTCCATCCAGGCAGCTGCGGAGCCAGAGAGGGGCCCCCAGAAGAAGCCCCCGGCATCCCCGATGAGGCCTTTTTTTTTTTTGTTTTATATTTTTGATTTGGACATACTCAGGTCATGAGTTTATTTTTTCTTTTTCTCAGGTTATGAGATTTTGTTTCTTTTAATTATCAGGATATGATATTATTAATTTATTTTTGTACTGCACACGGTCAGGAGTGCAGGGGACAGTGTGAATGGTGTGTGAATGTGAGAGGGTGGCACTCCTGAAAGTAAGGGGTGTCACCCTCGGCCGTGGTGGTGAAGTTAACCCCACGGCTGAATGAATCACATGTGAAAGGTGTGTGAATGGACAGTGACATCATTGGGGCCTTGACGCTGGCGTTACTGCTCCCAACTCCTACATGCTGGACTTGGGCTAATCCAATGCGATGTGCATGTGGTGTGTGTGATCTAGGGACATCAGTGGTGTACACGCGTGCACTGTCTGTGTTATTAATGTTTTGGTTTAGTGTCCAAAGATGCCTACGGCGAGGACCCTCCTGACTGCTCTTCCATCAGCAGACTGGGTGTCCTCTGGCAGGTGGGGACTGTGTGGGTCGGGGGTCAGGTCATCACGTATGTCAATCTGCAGGCCTTTTCTCATAGCAAAGTTATGTAGTATGCAACATGCAGCGATGATCTGACACACAAAGGTAGGGGAATACAATAGGGTCCCCCCGGACTTATCCAGGCAGCGGAAACGGGACTTCAGGAGCCCAAATGTTTGCTCCACCACTGCACGGGTTTTGATGTGTGCTTCATTGTATTTTCTCTCTCCTCTGGTTTGGGGGTTCCGGAAAGGAGTCATTAGATGGGGTCCCAGTGCATATGCAGAGTCACCTGTAAGGTAAAAGACAGGAGAATGTTAGTCATGCATGTGCGATTTCTGTTGTGCATCACGGGAGGGGATAGTCATGCCTGCCACCCATGTCACTCACCAACCAGCCAGCTGTCCCCATACATGTTCTGGTTAAATTCTGCTGGGATGGGGCTCTGATTGTATATGTAGCTGTCATGGCTGGACCCGGGGTGTTTGGCACGGACGTGCCATATGAGGCGTTGGGCATCGGCTATCACCTGTACGTTGATGGAATGCCAATGCTTCCGATTGCGGTATATGTGCTCTGTGGCACTGGGGGGCTGTAGGGCCACATGTGTGCAATCAATGGCCCCCACAGTGCGTGGGAATCTGGCAATGTTGTAGAAATCTGTCATTGCCTTCTGCCGCAGCTCCTCAGTGGTGGGTCTGATGAACTGGTTGGACATGCGTCTGAGGATTGCAGGGACAACCTGGTGCACACATCTGCTTATGGAGGATTGTGACATCCCAGCCACCACTCCACTTGTACGCTGGAATGATCCACTTGCAAGGAAATGGAGTGTTGCCAGGACCTTCACCAGTGGCTGCACTGCTTGTGATCGGTGTGTTGGGCTGGTGATGTCATCCTGCAGGGTTGTGGTTAGTTCAAGTATTGCATCTGGGCTGAATCTGAATAGGCGATACACCTCCTCATCCCCCATGCCAAAGAGGTTCATACGAGTGCGGTATATCCTCTCATGTGGCCGCCTTCTTGGTTCCGGGGGACCCATCAGTAGTTCTAGGACCACAATTGCCCCTGGCATGTTGGCACACAGAGGTGTTGTCCTTGCAAGTGGGGGTGCTCAGCAAGCTCCTATCGTCGGTAACGCTGCTGTAGCTGCTCTCCTGCTGACCTGTGACCGTCTGGAGTAAAGATAAAGCAGCCTTTTGTAGAAATAACTTTGCGCCGGACGGACCAGATACGCGCGGCGCATGTAGCCAGCGTATGGTGCTAATCCGTTCGTGAATTGGGAAAAATACCTCATTTGCATATTTGCAGGGGAAATCAATGGGCGCGACTGATGCGCCCAGCGAAAATAAGCGCTGACGATACTCTGGCGTCGGAACGTTCCGCCGGTCGCAAATGACCCGTTATTGGGCGCATCTAGTTTGGTGGGTACGGGCACATAGAAACGACGGCGCATCATCACAGTTACGCGGCGCATATCCAAATACTCCAGCGCAAGTGTTCGTGAATCTGGCCCATACTGTATATACTTGAGTTGAGTATAAGCCGACCCGAATATAAGACAAGCACCTCATTTTACCACAAAAAATGGGAAAACTTATTGTCTCGAGTATAAGCCTAGGGTGTCCATGTGCATGCCTCACTGTGCCCACGCCTCATTGTGCCCACGCCTCACTGTGCCCACATCTCACTGTGTCTATGTGCATGCCTCACTGTGTCCATGCCTCACTGTGTCCATGCCTCAATGTGCCCACGCCTCAATGTGCCCACGCCTCACTGTGTCCATGCTCCATGCCTCACTGTACCCATGCCTCTCTGTGTCCATGACTAGACTCAAATTTTACATAGGAGTCTATGAAAGGGGTGCCTCACTTTGCCTCACTGTGTCCATGTGCATGCCTCACTGTGTCCATGCCTCACTGTGCCCACGCCTCACTGTGCCCATGCCTCACTGTGTCCATGCCTCACTAAGCCCACTCCTCACTGTGTCCATGTGCATGCCTCACTGTGTTCATGCCTCACTGTGCCCATTCCTTACTGTGCCCACGCCTCAATGTGTCCACGCCTCACTGTGTCCACGCCTCACTGTGTCCACGCCTCACTGTGTCCACGCCTCACTGTGTCCACTCCTCTCTGTGCCCATTCCTCACTGTGTCCACGACTAGACTGACGTTTAACATGGGAGTCTATGGAAGGGGTGCCGGCTTTGAAAAATCGGTGCTCCCCAGCTGTAGGTTCCCCAGACAACAATCTTTGCACCTTTGTAGAGAAAGAGGGTGGCTACATGTGTGCCAAGGTTGGGGTCCAGGCGACCTACGGCCGGCCAGTACTGGGTCCCCAAAATCAACAGAGAGAGAGATGACCATTTAAGATTTGAGTATATGGAAGGGGTGCCCGCATTTGAAAAATCGGTGCTTCCTGGCTGTAGGTCCCCCAGACAACAATCTTTGCACCCTTATAGAGGAAGAGTGTGGCTACATGTGCGCCAAGGTTGGGGTCCAGGGGACCTACTACCGGCCGGTACCGAGTCCCCAAATTCACCGGAGAAATTACTGTTTAACATAGGAGTCTATGGAAAGGGGTGCCCAGGTTAAAAAATCGGTGCTCCCCGGCTGTAGTATCCTTAGACAACAATCTTTGCACCCTTATAGAGAAAGAGTGTGACTACATATGTGCCATGTTTGGGGTTTAGGGGACCTACGGTCGGCCAGTACCTGGTCCTCAAAGTCAACAGAGAGATGACCATTTAACATGGAAGTCTATGGAAAGGGGTGCCTAGGTTGAAAAATCGGTGCTCCCCTGCCGTAGGTTCCTTAGACAACAAACTTTGTACTCTTGTAGAGGAAGAGTGTGGCTACATGTGTGCCACGTTTGGAGTCCAGGGGACCTACTACCCGCTGGTACCGGTTCCCCAAATTCACCGGAGAGATGACCATTTAACATAGGAGAGTCTATGGAAGGGGTGCCTGGCTTTGGAAAATAGGTGCTCCCTGGCAAGTTTGGGGTCCAGGGGACCTACAGCCAGCCGGTACCGGGTCCCCAAAGTTCGGGAGATCAGGTGCAAAAAGGTAACTCGGCTTATACTCGAGTATATATGGTATACTGATAACTATACAATGGTGCATCCAGAAAGTATTCACAGTGCTTCACTTTTTCCACATTTTGTTAGGTTAAAGCCTTATTCCAAAATGGATTAAATTATCTTTTTTCTTTAAAAATTCTACAAACATTTTTGCTGAAGGATACAATAAGGATACAGGCCCGACTGGTTCCAATTGGAGAGAAATTATTTGCTTATCAACTGTAAATTATTGGCACCAAATCCCGTTGATTGGTAAAGAAAATGGAAGGATTTGGGATTTTTAGGGTCCTAAATTATAACACAAAATTATGTCAAAAGATTTTATTTATAAAGGTAAACAAAATAGACAGAATATCCATCATAAGAATATACAGTACAGTATCAACAGTGTGCAAGCTGACAAAATTCTCAACATGTTTCACCATGAATAGTAGCTTCCTCAGGAGAATTACATTTATCGAGCACTGTCTAGTGAAAAATAAAGAGAAAATACACACGTATATAAATATAAAGAAATCAAACAATACACTAGATAAAAAAAAATTGTAGAACAACAATTATATTTTATTCCTAAACGTGGGCTAGGGTCCACATGGAGTGCCAAAACGGGAGCAATAATTACCTGTATATAGATGGATAGTAATTATAAAATCTAAATGATAATTTCAGCCAAAAGGTAAAGAGAAAACCCATATACTGGGATCATCTGGTGTAACCACAGAGGGCAGAATGGAATAGAGACATATTGGAACAAGTGGGGACTAGAAATAGTCCACCTAAAAAGTCAGAGGGAGATTGAGTTAAGCTTAAAGCAAATACCAATGAAAAAACAACTTCAAATTGAGGTTAAGAAAAGAGTGGGTCCAATGGAAGGCGCAACCATCCCATTGGATCTTCTAATGTGGCGAAGGAGCGTCAGGCGTTGTTGAGCCCGTCTTTATCCCACTCTTTATGTCTGTGGGACACAGCATGCAAGTTATACCCCTTAAAATCCCCTCATCTGCCAGTAGCCCTACTTTTCAATTATCCTTACTTCCTTCCGGGCCAACAGATCACCCAATTCATGTGGTGGATCAACAAGGGTCTTTACAGAAATGCTCGACTTAAGACGACTTAACTATTTTAAGAAAACCTTACAGATGCCCCCACAGACAGGGCCGTGTTACTGAGCAGGCACCCCTGGGCACTGCCTGTGGGCCCACGTTCACCTGGGGCCCCATCAGAGCTGGATAAATAGCACTGAGGAAACAATGAAGGCCAACATGTGCTGTGACATACTGAAGCAGAGCATGATCCCCTCCCTTCAGAGACTGGACTGCAGGGCGGTATTCCAACATAACGACCCCAAACACACCTCCAAGACCACCACTGCCTTGCTAAAGTAGCTGAGTGTAAAGGTGATTTACTGGCCAAGCATGTCTCCAGACCCAACCCCTATTGCGCATCTGTGGGGCTCCTCAAACGGAAGATGAAGGAGCGCAAGGTCTCTAATGCCTCGTACACGTGGCTGGACTTTCCCGAGAAAAAAAGTCAGATGGGCTTTTTTTCTTGCAAAGTCCGGCAGTGTGTAGCCTCCATCTGACTTTTTTGGTCGGAAGTCCGACCTGTTCGACCAGTTCTCTTTCTTTCCGTCTGACTTCCGACAGACTCACGTCGGACTTTTGCGCGGTTAAAAGTCCGACCACGTGTACAAGGCATCACATCCACCAGCTCTGTGATGTCATCATGGAGGAGGGGAAGAAGACTCTGGTGGCAACCTGTGAAGCTCTGGTGACCTCCATGCCGACCGGGTTAAGGCAGTGCAGGAAAATAATGGTGGCCACACAAAATATTGACACTTTGGGCCCAATTTGGACATTTTCACCTAGGGGTGTACTGACTTTTGTTGCCAGAGGTTTAGACATTATTATAGGCATGTGCAAAAGTGAAAAATTCGTTTAGTTTCGTTTCGTTTCAATTCGTCATTTAATAAATTTCGTTAAGTTAGGTTCGTTACATGTGTTGAATTCGTTTTCGGAATTCGTTCGTTTTCGACCGAATTTCGAAAAATCCGGTCGAAATCGAAAATATTTCGACCGGTTTTCGAATTCGTTCGTTTTCGACCGAATTTCGAAAAAAACGGTCGAAATCGAAAATATTTCAACCAGATTAGAAAACAAATAGTCTCTTTTCGAATAGAATTTTTTTCGAATTAAATTCGATTTTTTTTTTTTTTTTTTTTTTTTTCGAATTCCGATCGAATGTAGTCCGCGGGTATTCGATTCGAAATTCGAAAAAAAAATTTTCGATTTCGACCATTTTTTTTTTTTTTTTTCGAAATTCGGTCGAAAACGAATGAATTCCGAAAACGGTCGAAATTTTTCGCTAATATAGCAATTCGGGAATTCGTATGCATCCGAATGTCCGAATAATGGAAAATTCGTCCGAATTTCGATTCGGAACGAAACGAAATGCACATGCCTAGACATTAATAGATGTGTGTTGAGTTGTTTTGAGTGGACAGAAAATTTACATTGTTATACAAGATGTACACTTCAGTGTTGTCACATGAAAAGTTAGAAGAAAATATTTACAAAAATGTGAGGGGTGTACTAACTTTTCTGAGATACTGTATATCTATAACAATCAGTATACAGTATATATATAGGGCCAGATTCAGGTAGAGCTACGCTGGAGTATCAGTGATTCGCCAGCATAACTCTCACTTTGAGCCGGCGTTTCTGTTTTCTGTAGTCAGAAAACAAGATACGCCGGGATTGAGTTCAGATACGAGCGGCGTAGTTGTATTTCGCCGTCGTATCGGAACTGCAATTTTAAAATGGGCGCTCGGGGCGTTCCCGCTGATTAACGCCGAGAATTTGTAAATCAGCGAGAGACGGAAATTCACGATCATACGCAGTGACTTTCCGACGTTTCCGTAAGCGATACGCAACGTAAAGAAAAACATGCCCCCTAGGTGGAGTATCCTATGTTAAGTATGGCCGTCGTCATCGCGTCGAATTTAAAAAGTTTAGCGTCGTTTGCGTAAAACGTCCGTGAATGGGGATTGACGTCATTGACGTTCACTGACAGAATTTGGAGCATGCGCACTGACAGTCGACGCATGCGCAGTACGTTTGCCGTGGGATCGCGCCTAGTTTAAATAATACGCTGCCGCAACTTTAGGAGCAAGTACTTGCTCATAAAGTTAAGTAAATGACGAACGTTACTCCAAAATAAAGATCCGCTCTCCTACCTGAATCTGGCCCAATAGTATATATATAGCCATCAATTTATAATGATCAGTATATATCTACAGTATATCAATCATTATATATCTATAGAGATCGGTATACATCTAATAATCAGTATGTATCTATAGCGATTAGTATATCTATAACAATCGATATATATTTATAGTAATTAGTATATATCAATAACGATCAGTATATATCTATAGTGATCAGTATATATCAATAACAATCAAAATATATCTATAGTGATCAGTATATATCTATAGCAATCAGTATATATCAATAACGATCAGTATATATCAATAACAATCAATATATATCTATAGTGATCAGTATATATCTATAGCAATCAGTATATATCAATAACGATCAGTATATATCAATAACAATCAATATATATCTATAGTGATCAGTATATATCAATAACAATCAAAATATATCTATAGTCATCAGTATATATCAATAATGATCAATATATATATCTATAGTGATCAGTATATATCTATAGTGATCAGGATATATGAATAACGATCAGTATATATTTATAACGATCAGTATATATCTATAACGATCAGTATATATCTATAGTGATCAGTGTACAGTATATTTATGGTTATTCATGTTCATGATCCTGAAATTCTGTTTAATGAATAAATAGTCTGTAACGTTTTTTTTTTTTTTTTACATGTAGATCCACAGATGAGAATTTAACGGTAAATTTCATAAATCGCAATGGAGAAACTCTGACAGCAACGGCGAAGGAAGGGGAGAGCCTATTAGAAGTCGTCATCCGTCACCATTTAGACATTGATGGGTTTGGTAAGACACAGAAATATTCTTATGGTGTATGCTGAGGCCTGTAGAGGGTGGAAGGGTTAGACACCTTGTCATGTTTTTATTACTTTCTATGTCCCTGCTGGGAAATTTGCCTTCTCTATTATTCCTGATGATTATGATTATGAACAGGGGGAAAAAAACAGCAACAACTTCAAACTCAAATCTGAACATCGCTATAGTCCAGTGGTCCCCGAACCATGACCCGGGGGCCAGATGTGGCCCTTTGCTTGCTGTTATCTGGCCCTTGGGGCACTATTTCCTCCACTAATACCAACGATGGGACACAATTCCTCCCCCATGACATCAATGATGGGACACAACCCCTCCCCATGACACTAATAATGGGACACAACTCCTCCCCATAACATCAATGATGGGACACAACCCCTCCCCATGACACCAATGACGGGACACAACTCCTCCCCATAACACCAATGACGGGACACAACTCCTCCCCATAACACCAATGATGGGACACAATTCCTCCCCCATGACACCAATGATGAGACACAACTCCTCCCCCATGACACCAAAGATGGGACACAATTCCTCCCCATAACACCTATGATGGGACACAATTCCTCCCTCATAACACCTATGATGGGACACAATTCCTCCCCCATAACACCAATGATGAGACACAATTCCTCCCCATAACACCAATGATGGGACACAATTCCTCCCCCATGACACCAATGATGGGACACAATTCCTCCCCCATAACACCAAAGATGGGACACAATTCCTCCCCCCATAATGCCAACAATTGGGCCCAATGACACCAACGATGGGAGCACAAGTCTCCCCACTGACACCAACGATGGGAGACACAGTTCCTCCCAATAACACCAACAATTGTGTCCTATGACACCATCGATGGGGCACAATTCCTCCCACTTACATTGTGACCTTATCTGCTCCCTTATCTGGCTCCCTAAAGTCTGAAGGACAGTAAACTAGTCTCCTACTTGGAAATTTCGGAGACCCATGCTATAGGTAATAGTATCAGATTTTGGGTGGAAGGTACACAGCACATGAAGCCCCATACACACTATCAGTTTTCCTGTCAATAGGGATTATTGATGGGGCATTATTCCTTTCACTCATACCAGTGTGGCCCCATACACACTATCAGTTTTCCTGTCGATAGGGTTCATTGATGGGGCATTATTCCTTTCACTCATACTAACAGTGAGGCACTCTGAAGGACAGTGAACTGGCTCTTTGTTTAGAAAGTTTAGAGACCCCTGCTCTAGAACACAACATGTATTTTATTTTTTTTGTATTTATTAACCAATTTAATAAATAGTAATGACTCCTCTTCTGTTCCATAAGGTGCCTGCGAAGGGACTCTCGCCTGTTCTACTTGTCACTTGATATTCGACCAGAAGCATTTTGACCAGTTGGGTTCCATATCAGATGAGGAGATGGACATGCTGGATTTAGCTTTTGGACTGACAGACAGGTAACTATCTCCATCACTTCCACTATTTTGATTTTTAGAGCCTTAAGTGGAGTCATAAAATTGGGGCCAGTAAAAAATGTGGACAGTGAATATTGTAATGTCTCTTTACATTGGTGGTCATAGGAGAAGAACAGCCCCATGTTGGTGAAGAAAGGTCCAATTATTGGTGGTTTGTGGAAACATGCCTCCTTCATTGGTTGTAAGTGGAGATGGGCCCCATTACATTGTGGGTCAGTCTTTAAAGTGCCAGATTACATTTGTGGTCAGTTAAGGAGAGCTCCGTTACATTGGTGAAGGGTCCACTTTATTGGTGGTCAGTGAAGAAAGATCCCTCTTACACCAGTGGTCAGTGCAGAAGTGCCCTCTTATGTTTGCGCTCAATGGAGGAGGGTCATCCTGCATTTATGTTTAGTGAAGAAGAATCCCCACTGAAGGGCCCACTTACATTGGCAGTCAATAGAAAAGTGCCCCTTTACATTGGGAGGGGTCAGTGGTAAAGTGCCTTCTTCATTGTTAGTCATTGGGAAAAGTCTTTCTTACAATGGTGGTAAGTGATAAAGTGACTCCTTTATCGGTGGTCAGCAGAGACATGATCCCTTACATTGGTGATCAGTGGAGAAGAATCCCATAAATTGGTGGTTAGTGAGAAAGGATCCTCACTACATTGGTAGTCATAAGAGAAGGGTCTCCTTACCTTGGTGGTCAGTAAAGAAGGATCCCTCTTACACTGGTGGTCATTGCAGAAGTGTCCTCTTGCATTTGTGCTCAGAGGAGGGGGCCCTCCTACCTTTATGGTCAGTAGAGAAGAATACCCCTATACTGGTGGTCATTGGTGAAGGGCCACCTTACATTGGTGGCCAATAGAAAAAAGACCCCCTTACATGGCGGAAAGGGTGTGGGGGGGGGGGGATGGTTTTAGTAAGTGGTGAAATGCCTTCTACATTGGTGGTCATTGGAAAAAGGGAGAAGGATACTCTTACCTTGGAGGTTGGTCTCCCACCAAGTGTGCCTATATATTGGTAATCAGTGAAGTACCCTCTTACATTGGTTGTCAGTGGAGAAGTGCCCCCTTACATTGGGGGCCAATGATGAGTTACCCACTCACATTAGTGGTCAGTTAAGAAGTGCCCATTTTACAGATGAAGAACCCTATTATAATGGTAGTCAGCAAAGAAGCCCCCCCCCCTTATATTGGTGGTCAGATGAGAAAGATCCCCTTACATTGGTGGTCAGATGAGAAAGACCCCCTTACATTCTTGGTCAGTGGAAAGATTGTCCCTTACATTGGTGATCAGTGAGAAGAATGTCCCTTACATTGGTGATAAGTGGGAAGAATGTCCCTTACATTGGTGATCAGTGAGAAGAATGTTCCTTACATTGGTGATCAGTGGGAAGAATGTTCCTTACATTGGTGATCAGTGAGAAGAATGTTCCTTACATTGGTGATTAGTGAGAAGAATGTTCCTTACATTGGTGATCAGTGGGAAGAATGTTCCTTACATTGGTGATCAGTGAGAAGAATGTTCCTTACATTGGTGATAAGTGGGAAGAATGTCCCTTATATTGGTGATCAGTGAGAAGAATGTCCCTTACATTGGTGATCAGTGAAAAGAATGTTCCTTACATTGGTGATCAGTGAGAAGAATGCTCCTTACATTGGTGATCAGTGGGAAGAATGTTCCTTACATTGGTGATCAGTGGGAAGAATGTTCCTTACATTGGTGATCAGCGAGAAGAATGTCCCTTACATTGGTGATAAGTGGGAAGAATGTTTCTTACATTGGTGATCAGTGAGAAGAATGTCCCTTACATTGGTGATAAGTGGGAAGAATGTTCCTTACATTGGTGATCAGTGAGAAGAATGTCCCTTATATTGGTGATAAGTGGGAAGAATGTCCCTTACATTGGTGATAAGTGGGAAGAATGTCCCTTACATTGGTGATCAGTGAGAAGAATGTTCCTTACATTGGTGATCAGTGGGAAGAATGTTCATTACATTGGTGATCAGTGAGAAGAATGTCCCTTACATTGGTGATCAGTGGGAAGAATGTTCCTTACATTGGTGATCAGTGGGAAGAATGTTCCTTACATTGGTGATCAGTGAGAAGAATGTTCCTTACATTGGTGATCAGTGGGAAGAATGTTCCTTACATTGGTGGTCAGTGAGAAGAATGTTCCTTACATTGGTGATCAGTGAGAAGAATGTTCCTTACATTGGTGATCAGTGGGAAGAATGTACCTTACATTGGTGATCAGTGGGAAGAATGCTCCTTACATTGGTTATCAGTGGGAAGAATGTTCCTTACATTGGTGATCAGTGGGAAGAATGTCCCTTACATTGGTGATCAGTGGGAAGAATGTTCCTTACATTGATGATCAGTGGGAAGAATGTCCCTTACATTGGTGATCAGTGGGAAGAATGTCCCTTACATTGGTGATCAGTGAGAAGAATGTTCCTTACATTGGTGATCAGTGGGAAGAATGTCCCTTACATTGGTGATCAGTGGGAAGAATGCCCCTTACATTGGTGATCAGTGGAAAGAATGTTCCTTACATTGGTGATCAGTGAGAAGAATGTCCCTTACATTGGTGATCAGTAGGAAGAATGTCCCTTACATTGGTGATCAGTGGGAAGAATGTTCCTTACATTGGTGATCAGTGAGAAGAATGTTCCTTACATTGGTGATCAGTGAGAAGAATGTCCCTTACATTGATGATCAGTGGGAAGAATGCTCCTTACATTGGTGATCAGTGAGAAGAATGTCCCTTACATTGGTGATCAGTGAGAAGAATGTTCCCTACATTGGTGATCAGTGGGAAGAATGTTCCTTACATTGGTGATCAGTGGGAAGAATGTTCCTTACATTGGTGATCAGTGGGAAGAATGTCCCTTACATTGGTGATCAGTGAGAAGAATGTTCCTTACATTGGTGATCAGTGGGAAGAATGTCCCTTACATTGGTGATCAGTGGGAAGACTGTCCCTTACATTGATGATCAGTAAGAAGAATGTCCCTTACATTGGTGATCAGTGGGAAGAATGTCCCTTACATTGGTGATCAGTGAGAAGAATGTTCCTTACATTGGTGATCAGTGGGAAGAATGTCCCTTACATTGGTGATCAGTGGGAAGACTGTCCCTTACATTGATGATCAGTAAGAAGAATGTCCCTTACATTGGTGATCAGTAAGAAGAATGTCCCTTACATTGGTGATCAGTGAGAAGAATGTTCCTTACATTGGTGATCAGTGAGAAGAATGTCCCTTACATTGGTGATCAGTGAGAAGAATGTTCCTTACATTGGTGATCAGTGAGAAGAATGTTCCTTACATTGGTGATCGGTGAGAAGAATGTTCCTTACATTGGTGATCGGTGGAAAGAATGTTCCTCAAATGTATAAAAAATGATATTTTTCCCCCATAATAAATTCTGTGGTGTGTTATAACTTCCAGGTCTCGTCTTGGCTGCCAGATCTGTATGACGAAGGCCATTGATGGGCTGACGGTCCGGGTCCCTGGAGACGTGGCTGATGCCAGAGGCGAGGTGGTGGGACAGCAGAGCACACAATGATCAGACTCCTCCCCTGTCATATTATAGTGAATGTAGCGTCATTTTATAATATAAACCACCAATGTGGACGTATTTTAAATACAGAAGACAAGCTAAAAACCTCTCATGATACCTGGAGACACTTCATCCGGTCAGAACAAATCCTTGGATGGGATATGCGACCCGGACTGAATATCCTCAGTGATCTGTAATGGATATTTTTTTTTTTTTTTAATAACTGATTTATTATCTCATGTTAAATATAAAGCATGGCACCTGTATATGTATTGCTGCTGTGTGACATTGTGTTCTTAGAGCGGACCTAGCATAGTTTTTCATGTTAAATGCATCGTAAGTCATATGTAAATGTACATTTCACAGAAGCCCCCTTGACAATAATTTCACCTGTTTTTCTTCCTGGAAGGACGGCACTTTGTCTGTTCAGGCATCGTCCGGGGTCACCATCTAATTCCTGGACTGAAATATATAAACTAAATTTACTGGTTTCTGTTTTTGATTCATTGAACGCTTTTTGAAATTAAAATAATGTTATATATATTTTGGAGGGGCTTCAGCAGGAGGGGAGGTCTCAGTGTGAGATATGTAGCCTGGTCTGGTACAGGAAGTAGGGGGGTGCATGGTACAGGAAGGGGACTGCACATTACAGGAAGGAGGGGTGCACATTACAGGAAATGGGGGCCGCATGCTACAGGAAGGGGGGGCGCACATTACAGGAAAGGGGATGCATGCTACAGGAATGTGGGCTGCAGGCTAAAGGAAAGGGGCTGCACGGTACAGGAAGGGGGCGCACATTGCAGGAAAAGGGCTGCATACTGTGGGAAGGGGGGCTGCATGGTACAGGAAGGGGGAAAACATTACAGAAAAGGGGCTGCATGCTACAGGAAGGGGGGCTGCACGGTACAGGAAGGAGGGCTACAGGCTAAAGAAAGGGGCTGCATGGAACAGGAAGGGGGCGCACATTGCAGGAAGGGGGGGCTGCATGGTACAGGAAGGGGGGATGTACGGTACAGGAAGGGGGCACACATTACCGAAAAGGGGCTGCATGCTACAGGAAGGGGGACTGCACAGTACAGGAAGGGGGGCTGCACAGTATAGGAAGGGGGCACACATTACAGAAAAGGGGCTGCATGCTACAGGAAGGGGGGCTGCACGGTACAGGAAGGAGGGGCGCACATTATAGAAAAGGGGCTGCATGCTACAGGAAGGGGGGCTGCACGGTACAGGAAGGAGGGGCGCACATTATAGAAAAGGGGCTGCATGCTACAGGAAGGGGGGCTGCACGGTACAGGAAGGAGGGGCACACATTACAGAAAGGAGGCTGCATGCTACAGGAAGGGGGGCTGCACGGTACAGGAAGGAGGGGCGCACATTACAGAAAAGGGGCTGCATGCTACAGGAAGGGGGGCTGCACGGTACAGGAAGGAGGGGCACACATTACAGAAAGGAGGCTGTACAGGAAGGAGGGGCGCACATTACAGAAGGGAGGCTGTACTGTACAGGAAGGAGGGGCACACATTACAGAAAAGGGGCTGTACAGGAAGGAGGGGCGCACATTACAGAAGGGAGGCTGTACTGTACAGGAAGGAGGGGCACACATTACAGAAAGGGGGTTGCACACTACAGGAAGGGGGGTACAAACTACAGAAAGGGGACATAAGCTACAGGAAGGGAGGCTACTCACTACAGGAAAGAGGGCTGCATAATACATTGAAGCGGGCTGTACACTACAGGAAGAAGGCTGCTTGTTACAGGGAGAACTGAGACACAAAAATGTCTCAGTTTATTCACTTTGTGGATTCCTGAGATTACCATACCCAATTTCCTGTGTTATATGGTCAAGTGCCATTGTGGCACAGTTATCTTCTGCTTGTGGTTGCCATTCACATGCTTTCAAGGACCCCTACTTGCTGGTTCTCACTTCGCTCACCTAGTGCCAATGTTACCCAACTTGATGGCTGGAACTCACTTCATTTACATGGTTACCTACTTGATGGCTGGACCTCGCTTCAATCACATGGTGCCAATGTTACCTACTTGATGGCTGGATCTTGTGTCATTCACATGGTGCTAATGTTACTCACTTGATGGCTGGACCTCATTCCAAAGACAGTTCATTCACAGTGTGCCAAGGTCTGCTCCTTAACCTGTAGTTACACAGAGACACCCCTTTGCTACCAAGTCCACAGTAGCTATTCCGCCCCAAACACATTCAAATACACATGGTGCTAAGGTTACTTACTTGATGGTTACATGGCTGGACCTTACTTCATTGAGGGGTTATTCATACGGTTCCAAGGTTTTCCACTTGCTTGTCGCCCCACAGCTGAGTCCTGGTATTGCTTTGGGAATTGAACTCGTGCCCTTCAGATGCTGCATTCATTGCCCTGCATGTTGTGCCACAGATTAGGATGCTTAAGCCTGACAGCAGTGCCTATACATACTAAATTCAACCAAGATTCATGCTGAAAAGTGTAGTAACCCATAGCAACCGATATGAAGAGGCTTCAAAAGAGGATCTGTTGCTATTGGTTGCAGCAGTTTGTATAACATTAATAAAAAAAATGCAAAAATGACCATCTAAGGATTCAAACTCACAACCAGCTGAATGTGAGATCACCAACATATCCCCAAGGCTATAATCTCAGATGGGGATTCTACCAAAACCAGAGTTGTAATATCATGACATTTCCTATTTGATCAGTCAGTGGATTAATGTACTAAATTGCCCTCATCTAACAAAGACTAGTCTCCCAGTTGACCTTCCAAAGGATAATTATTTGCTACTTGCAAAGTACAATAATAAAACCTAATGAAATAATACTTAAACTTAAGAGGCCCATAATAACCAATCAACTTTCAGACTATGTAACTTCAATAAATAAATCGTGAAAGGTGGTTGCTTGAGAATTTGAACTTGCAGACTTATCATTTGTGAGATCAGCAGCATACATGCAGGGCCACTGGCTCAGAGGGTGGGCAGAGTTGAAAACTAGAGCTTTAATTTCATGAAATAACACATGACTAGGGGATTAATATTTGAATATTAAATAAGTTGCTAACATCAGACCTTATCCTACTCCTCCACTTGGCCTAGAGGAAATTCCCATTTAATAAAACTGTACTTTCCATTGTCCATTGCCATAAACCCCAGGACACTTTCTCAACTAATCCCTACAAAGTGCAATAACACATAGCAATTTATAAAAAGGATAAGCCCTTGCAATTTTAATAGATGAGCCACTTGGAGTTTTGAACTTGCAACCATTTCACGTGCTAACCCAGTGTCTTACATACAAGGCTACTGCCTCAGATGGTGGACTGGCTTCAAAACTAGACCTTTCATTTAATGGAATACCATATGACTAGTGCATTAATATTTGATTTTTTTACTAAATTGCTACCATCAGACTCTAGAGTCTAGACCAGTGATGGCGAACCTTGGCACCCCAGATGTTTTGGAACTACATTTCCCATGATCCTCATGCACTCTGCAGTCTAACTGAGCATCATGGGAAATGTAGTTCCAAAATATCTGGGGTGCCAAGGTTTGCCATCACTGGTCTAGACAAATCTCTCACTTGGCCTAGAGGAAATTCCCATCTGGTAAAACTGTACCATTAAGAGTCCATTGCCATGAACTACAGGGAACTATCTCAACTGCTGCCTACACAGTGCCATAATCCATAGAAATTAAAAGTCCTCTGAAAGTTGATTGGTTGCTTTAGGTTTTTGCAATTTGAATTAATGAATCTAAACAGATGGTCACCTGGAGATTCAAACTTACAACCATTTTACTTACCAGCCCAGCGTCTTACATACAAGGCCACTGCCTCAGATGATAGGTGTTGCTCAAGACTAGACCTTTAATTTAATGCAATAACCATATGATGAGTGGATTAATATTCTTACAATTTACTACAATGCTACCATCAGACTCTAGACAAATCTCTCACTTGGCCTAGAGGAAATTCCCATCAGGCACAACTGTACCTTCAAGAGTCCATGACCAAAAATCACAGGACACTATCTCAACTACTGCCTACACAGTGCCGTAATCCATAGAAATTAATAAGAAAGGATAAATCCTCTGAAAGTTGATTGGTTGCTTTTAGTTTTTGCAGTTTAAGGACCAGCTGTCGTTGCTAAAGCAAGAGTGCAAGCAGCTTGGAAAATAAGCTCTTCAGAGGAACACCACACCATCTATAAGGTAATAACACCTTACTTACTGGTTCTCACTTTGTTCACATAGTGCCAACGTTTTATTCACATGGTGCCAATGTTACTCACTTGATGGCTGGATCTTGCTTCTGTCACATGGTGCCAATGTTACGCACTTGATGGCTGGACCTTATTCCAAAGATGGTTCATTCACTGGTGCCAAGGTCTGCTCCTTAACATGTAATTACACAGAGACACCCATTTGTTGCCCAAGTCCATTGTTCTTCCCCAAACACATTCAAATTCACATAATGCCAATGTTACTTACTTACTTACTTACTTAATACTTACATGGCTGGACCTCACTTCATTGAGAGCTTATTCACACGGTTTCCAAGGTTGTCCACTTGCTTGTCGCCCCCACAGGTCTTTTGTGGTATGCTTTAGGAATCAAACTCATGGCCTTCAGATGTCACATTCACTGCCCTGCATGTTGCGCCACAGACCAGGATGCTTAAGCCTGAGAGCAGTGCCTCTACATACTATATTCAAATAAGATTCAAGCTGCAAAGTGTAGTAACCCGTAGCAACCAATATGAAGAGGCTTTAAAAGAGGATTGGTTGCTATTGGTTGCAGCAGTTTGTATAACATTAATAAAAAAGAGTTGCAAAAATGACCATCAGAGGATTCAAACTCACAACCAGCTGAATGTGAGATCACCAACATATCCCCCAGGCTATAGTCTCAGATGGGGATTCTTCCCAAAACCAGAGTTGAAATATCATGACATACCGTATGATGAGTTGATTAATTTACTAAATTGCCATCATCTAACAAAAACTAGTCTCCCAGTTGACCTTCCAAAGGATAATCTTAATTTCTGCTTGCAAAGTACAATAACCAACCATAACAAAATAATACTTAAACTGAAAGTTGATTGGTTATTATGGGCTTCTTCAGTTTATGTAACTTTAATAAATAAATCATTAAAAGTTGGTCGCTTGAGGATTTGAACTTGCAAACTTATCATTTGTGAGATCAGCAGCATACATGCTTAAAATTTTAGTATTAAATAAGTTGTTACCATCAGACCTTAGACTACTCCGCCACTTGGCTTAGAGGAAATTTCCATTTAGTAAAACTGTACTTTCCATTGTCCATTGCCATAAACCCCAGGACACTATCTCAGCTGACCCCTACAAAGTGCAATAACACATAGCAATTTATAAAAAACGATAAGCCCTTGCAATTTTAATAAATTAGTAATTTGGGTATTTGAACTTGCAACCATTTCACTTGCTAGCACAGTGTCTTACATACAAGGCCACTGCCTCAGATGGTGGGTTGGCTTCAAAACTAGACCTTTCATTTAATGGATTACCATATGACTATTGCATTAATATTTGAATATTTTAAATTGCTACCATCAGACCCTAGACTAGTCTACCACTTGGCCTAGAGAAAATTCCTATCTGGCAAAACTGTACCTTCAAGAGTCCATTGCCATGAACCACAGGGCACTAGCTAAACTGCTGCCTACATTGCGTAGTAATCCATAGAAATTAATAAGAAAGGATAAGTCCTCTGAAAGTTGATTGGTTGCTTTAAGTTTTTGCAATTTTAATAAATGAGCTCCTGAACTTTGAATTAGAGGACCTGTAGGTTTGATTCCCATGGCTGAGCAAAGATACAAGACTTTGGGGGTTGTATGAAGGGTAAAGACCACTAGTGTTGACTAAGTTGGTGGTGTGGACCACCAGTGGTTGTGGTTAAGGCGCATGTTGATGTAAAATGTGTAATTTAATTGGTAAAATGCCTAAAAAAAACTAGTTGACTTGAGTTCTTTCCACCACCCTGTGCTTTCTGTGTCCATGCTCCTATTGTGGTTTTAATTCACATTGTTTCAAGGACTCCCATGACAGTTACATGGGCAGGACTTATTTCCTTGGGGCTTTATTCACTTGGTACCACCAAGCACATTGTTGCTGTTCCATCCCAATCAACTTCAAGTAGACATCTGTTTGATCTGCTTTGGGAATCAAACTCATGGCCTTCAGATTCCACATTCACTGCCCTACATGCTGCACCACATACCTAGCTGCACAAGCACCACAGCGGTGCCTATACATCCTTAATTCAAGGATAATAAATAATATTAATAAAAATAATAATACAATAAAATTAATAATAAAAATAAAATAAATAATGCAAATAAAAATAAAATAAATAATACAAATATAATAAAATTAAATAAAAATTAAATTAAAAGAAAATAAATATTAAAAAGAAAATAAATAGCTGTGGATAGGATGCCCTTGGTCAGTGGGAAGAATGCTCCTTACATTGGTGGGATAGATAGAATTTTTTTTGGTGTCAGTGGCTACTTTTTCGAGAGGTAAATCCATTAAAACATCTAGTAAAGTATGAGAAGTAATGTATATGATGTTTTTTAGAAGCAGAACTTGTGAACTACCCAGGGAACTACTAGCAACCTCTGTAGGAACCCTAGGGGGTTCTATGGAACTCTGGTTGAGACAACCTGATGTGATGGAGTAAAATAAAATGTCTATGTTATCTTTCTCTTTTACCCACTCAAATATTGCTTTCCTTTCTTTTATTATTTTATTTATTTTCTTTCTTGTTGCTATATGTATGTGTATGTGTATGTATATACTGTATATATATATATATATATATATACACATGTGCGTATATACAGTATATATATATATATATATATATATATATATAGTAACAGTAGGAGCTACTGTCACTGTAAACTGGACACAGGGTTTGCATATTTCAGATGTGCAAGACTACAGAGCGTAGATGTGGACTGGAGAAGACTGCTTTTGCAACTTTCTCCAGGTTTTGGTATTTTGGGGCTCTGTAGTGTGGAGATTCCATAGTGTCTTGGGTGGGATGGGATCTCCAACCCTGAATCCATATTTTGTGGATGACCAGCAGGGTCTGTGCTCAGGTGAGCACAGCCCTTTATAATTTATAATCAGTGTGTAGGAAGATCTCATGGCTCCCAGTTGGAGACAGGAGGTCTCCAGAAGTCTGAGGCTGTAGGAGACAGCCAGAACGGTGACTGCAAGAGGCAGAGCTGTGGACGCTGAAGGAAAGCGTCTATGTGGAGGATTCCGCTGGTCTGGGCGACCAGGAAAACGTGCTGAAGTATTGCTGCAGAAGTACTGCTACAGAGAGCCAGGTGGGCTAGCATTTTCTGTTGTGTGTTTGATGGAGAAGAACCCCCTGTGTGGGAAACCTTTGTTTGGACTTTTATTTTGCCTTTTTAATAAAAATGGGCTACCATGCCCTTAAACATAGTTCCTGGCTGGAGCGAATCACTGAAAAAACGCCCATACCACGAGAGCTAACAACCCCCAACATTACAATATATATATATATATATATATATATATATATATATATATATATATATATATATATGTGTGTGTATTTCAGTATTCATGTGACAAGACAATGGTATTTTTCTTGACTGAGATATATATAGATGAAAAACAGATGTCTTTTAACTACTACTCCTAACCAACTTCTACCCCTCCCATCGAGCAAAGAGAAGATGGTGCTGAGCTGTGGAATGCGGCCAAGAATAGACGTTACAAGAGAACACCATATGTGGATGAACCAATCAGATGCAACCATATGTGATGACGTTTGCTTATGTCACTTTGGCTATAAAAGCTGTAACCCTAATAAAGGGGTTCCTGTTGGAGTTGATGATGGAGACTAAGGCAGTGTGATTTCTTCTGCATGCATGTACTTACATTATCATGAATTTGGCTCAGCGGCAGAATAGAACATGTATCCTGGAATTGGACCAGGGAAAAATCTATTACACTGATTTAAAAACATCAAAGGATTTAAACCAACCCTACTATCACTTGTCAGGGATTGCTGTTGGAGATATAATGTAGCAGTTGCTTAGTTCGTTACATAATTTTCATTAAAAAATATATATATATATATATATATATATATATATATATATAAAATGTACGTGTGGAATCTTCCTGAATGTCATGGGATAGGGGGGCAAATAAAAAAGCTCCAGGAAGCATTGAAGATGAGTCATGAGAAAAGGGGGTGAGGGAAAAAAATGAAAGGAAAACATTTCTAAAGGTGCCTTTGTTATAAATTTTACAATTTGGGTGAAGTTCCTCTTTCCTATGTCGGGAGGGGGTTGGTGTTACCACCATGTTTGTGTCTTTTAGACATCCTGATAATATTAAAAATGATAAAAAGCATATAAGTGCACAAATCTCAGTAAGAGCACAGAAATCACACACAGCGCTGTGGGGAAAAAAATGTTCCTTCTCGTTTCGCTCATAAATTAGACATTATTTTTAGGCTGGCACTAAAAATAAATAAAAAAATACTGTACACAACTACCTATCATAACTCTCTAAGGAGAAGTCCAGTCAAGATAAAAATCATCATCAGTATTCACTACATGGGCAACCTTTTGTGGACATTTGACTACCACTATGTTCAAAGCTATTTTCAGGCGTTTTCAGCTACGAGTACTATTAATACTACAGCATGCAAAGACTATTTAGAAACTTGTATCTTCCAACCTTGTGGTGGCATTGTGCTGAAAGCCTTTTTCTTTTCCAGCAACGTCAATATCTATCTCAACTCTAATAAACACCTTTGGGATCAGGTCTTCTCATCCAACATCAGCACATGACCTCAAGCCCACTGAACATCTCTGAGGCCAGGGCTCAAGTCCTGCGGGAACGCGTGGGAACGGAGTTCCTGCACTTTTTTGTACAGCAGGAACGCATTTCCCTTTGCAGGACTAGGGCAGCCGAGACCCCCGAGCCCCCCGAGCCAATCCTTCACTAAGCGGCGATGCCCAGCTCGAGTCACTGTCAGGGGCAGGCGAGTTATCGCGGGATTTAGAAAGAACTTGCTTCTTTCTAAATCCCACGATAACTTGCGGCAGACCTCCGCAATGTCTCCTGGGAACAATGACAAAATCTCCCAGGAGACATTGCAGCATCGAGGAAGTGATGGAATACCCGCACACTACCCTATTAATCCATATACAGGAAGCGGCCAATAACATAAAGGATTACTAAGGTACAGTGGATCGGAAAAAAAAACATGCGGTTTAGTAATTATGCATATGAGCGTATCATTTTTTTTTTTTTGTGGGGGAGTGCATCTTGGGTGGGAGTTCCCACACTTTTTTTCCCAGGACTTGACCCCTGTCTGAGGCCATTTCTTCTCATCCAACATCAACATTGACCTCAACCCCACTAAACACCTTTAAAATCCGGTATTCTAATCCAACATTAATATCTACCTAAACTCTAGTTAACATCTTTCGGATCAGGTCTTCTCATCCAACACAAGTGCCTGACAGTGGCGGCTGGTGCACAATTTTTTTTTGGGGGGCGCAAACAAACGAAAAAAACAACAACAATTGCAGTCTCACTGTGCTCATCATACGCAGCTACTGTTCCCAACAATTGCAGCCACTGTGCCCATAAATTGCAGCCACTGTGCCCATCAAATGCAGCCACTGTGTCATCAATTGTTACCACTGTGCCATGCCATCAATTGTCGCCACTGCGCCATCAATTGTCTCCACTGTACCAATTTGCTCTCTGAATGTGTCCCACAAAGTGTCGCAACTGTATTTACTACTGAGGGTGTACTACACCCCTCACAGATTGTTTACCATGGGGCTACGACCCACCCCACTATGCACTAGGTGTAAGAGAGATCATGGGGACCTAATTCACCTACTGTGGAGATGCCCGAAGCTCCACACATACTGGAAGGGAGTGGTGGACACCGTGAATAGGGTGTTCCAGGTCTTGCTGCCCACTGACCCAAAACATTGTCTGCTGCTCATACTGGAAGAATTGGAATGGGAAGAGGGTACTAGAGTGGCGGTAATTAGGTCTCTATTCACAGCCCGTAAGCTAATAATGTCTCATTGGATATCGGAGGAAGCTCCCAGTTTGAAAGAGTGGATCAATGTAATGGGGGAAATGCTCAGGAAGGAGAAGGTAATATACCAGCACAGGGGGTGCCCTCAGAAATTTGAGAAGCTGTGGGGTGCTTGGCTGGATGTACCGGGACTGGCCCCGGTGGATCTGGTTATGGGCAGGCTCCTGGGCCTGGTCAATTAACCCAGGGGAGTACACTGAGACAGGACCCCTTTAGGGAAAGTGGGGAGATGCATACGATGGGAGGTGGAGGAGAGCATGGTTGGGCTCTGCGAATAATGTGTATATGGATGGTGCAGTGGGCAGGTATTTCTCTAATAGACTATGTGACTGATTGGTTTGGATCGTATCTATATATTTGAAATCTCGATGTATGTCTCTTTTTTACCTGTGTCTCAATAAACTTTTTTTTCTGGATAAAAAATATCGCCACTGTGCCCATTGTTACCACTGTGCCATCAATTGTCACCACTGTGCCCATTAATTGTCACCACTGTGCCCATCAATTGTCACCACTGTGCCATGCCAAATGCAGCCACTGTGCCATCAAATGCAGCCACTGTGCCATGCCATCAAACGCAGCAACTGTGCTATCAATTGTTGCCACTGTGCCAATAAATTGTCACCACTGTGCAATGCCAAACGCAGCCACTGTGTCATGCCATCAAACACAGCCACTGTGCCATCAATTGTTACCACTGTGCCATGCCAAACGCAGCCACTGTGCCATCAAACGCAGCCACTGTGCCATCAATTGTTACCACTGTGCCATCAATTGTCACCACTGTGCCATCAATTGTCACCACTGTGCCCATCAAACATAGCCACTGTGCCCATCAAGCACAGCCACTGTGCCCATCAAATGCAGCCACTGCGCCATCAATTGTCACCACTGTGCCATGCCATCAATTGTCACAACTGTGCCATGCCATCAATTGTCACCACTGTACCCATCAATTGTAGCCACTGTGCCCATACATTTTTCGCCGCTGTGCCCTGTAAAATGCTGCCAATGTGCCCATGAATTTTCGTCGCTGTGCCCTGTAAAATGCTGCCACTGTGCCCATCAATTTTCGCCACTGTGCCCTGTAAAATGCTGCCACTGTGCCCATCAATTTTCGCCACTGTGCCCTGTAAAATGCTGCCACTGTCCCTCGATGACACTTCAGCCAATCAGGTTACCGGTAACCAGAACCGGTAAACCTGATTGGCTGAGACGCCTGTCAGTGTTAGCCAGGTAACGCACCCCCTGTGCATCCTCTGTATAACTATTTGGAAGCCGATTATAGCCTGAGGGCTGTAATCGGGAAGCCTATCAGAGGCGCTCACCAGGGGGTCGGCCATCTAAATAGTGGGCGGCAGCAACAATACATAGATTCATGCAATGCATGAATCTGTGTATTGTATTTCAGTGGAGGTGCAGGAGAGAGAGGGGGCGGCGCTCCTGTGCCTTCTATGGACGCACCGCCACTGCCCCTCCTCTCTTTCTCTTATCCTCTTCTCTTTTCTTCACCCACTTTCTCTCCCTCTCTTATCCTCTTTATCCCCCTCCTCTCCCTCTCTCATCCTCTTTATCCCCTCCTGTCCATCTCTCCTCCTCTTTATCCCCCTTCTCTCCCTCTCTCCTCCTCTTTATCCCCCTCCTTTCCCTCTCTCATCCTGTTTCTCCCCCTCCTATCTCTCTTTTTTTCACCCACTTCTCTCCCTCTCTTATCCTCTTTATCCCCCTCCTCTCCCTCTCTCGTCCTCTTTATCCCCCTCCTCTCCATCTCTCATCCTCTTTATCCCCCTTCTCTCCCTCTCTCCTCCTCTTTATCCCCCTCCTTTCCCTCTCTCATCCTCTTTCTCCCCCTCCTATCTCTCTTTTCTTCACCCACTTTCTCTCCCTCTCTTATCCTCTTTATCCCCCTCCTTTCCATCTCTCCTCCTCTTTATCCCCCTTCTCTCCCTCTCTCCTTCTCTTTATCCCCTCTTCTCCCTCTTTCATCCTCTTTATCCCCCTCCTCTCCATCTCTTCTCCTCTTTATCCCCCTTCTCTCCCTTTCTCCTCCTCTTTATCCCCTCCTTTCCCTCTCTCATCCTCTTTCTCCCCCTCCTATCTCTCTTTTCTTCACCCACTTTCTCTTCTTCTCTTCTCTCCTTTTTGTATGCCCCCCCTCCTCTCCCTCTCCTCCACTTTCTCCCCCTCCTCCCTCTCTGCTTCTCCCCCTCCTCCTCCCTCCTACACCCCTCCTCTTCCCTCCTCTCCCCCCCTTCCTCTTTCTCCCCTCCTCTCCCTTTCCCCACTCCTTCTCCCCTTTCTCCTCCTCTTTCACTCCCTCCTCTCCCTCTCTCCTATTTAATGGGTAACATAAAAGGGGATCAGGTTTTTCATGTCCCTCTCAATCTTTGACATGTTCTCATGTATTGTGCAGCTATATTTACCATTGGCTCCTCGTCTCCCAGAGAAGAATTTGAAGTTTCCTCTTATCTTCTATCGAACTGAAGTCCTCCCCTCTCCCCCCCTCCTCTCTTTTTCTCTGTCTTTCTGTCTTTCCATTCCCCCCGAAAAAATTACCGTAATAAAAATAACCTTCACTGATAGGACTGAATACATCTTAGCATTGCCAAAGCGATTGAGAAATTTGCATAGGTTGGATGGGAAGAGGTGGGGGGGGGGGGGGTAGGAATATACCTCTCTCCTCCTTTCTCTCTCTGTGCCCCTTATTTTTTCTCTCCATCTCTGGTCCCGATTCGATCAGGTTGGAAGTATCCCGTACCCAGACAAATGCCAGTCTCCTTGGACTTCTGCCTGCAGCATTGCGTCATGAGAAGCACCAAGTGCTGACAACTATTTGGAGTCGCCCTTACTTTGTAAACACTCGTACTATACTCCAATAAAGGCCAGCCTGTCCTCAATGCAGACATCCGAAAGAAAGAATTCAAAACTACCACCAAAAATGGAATTAAGGCGATAAAGATAAAATAGTTTCCATGTCAGTCACTGCGTAAAAGAATTGCTGGCTGATGGTGAATCCCAATATATGGATATGCAAAATATTATATGACTAAATAGTTACATAGTTAGTCTGGTTGAAAAAAGACACAAGTCCATCAAGTTCAACCAATAAAAGGGGAAAAAAAATGTTTTCTAACATTTCTAATAGCTGGATTAAAACCTAATAAAATGTATGTGCAGACGAGGCAAAAGTTTTGAGAATGACTCAAATATTAACAACTTAGGCCGCGTACACACGAGGAGACATGTCCGATGAAAATGGTCCACGGACCGTTTTCATCGGACATGTCTCCTGGGATATTTTGGTCTGATGCGTGTACACACGATCAGACCAAAATCCCCGCGGACACACAAGCGGTGACGTGGCGGTGACGTTGACGCCGCGACGTTGCGCAAACAAGGAAGTAAAATGCTTCCACGCAATTTGACGCATGCGGGGGATTTCAGTCCCCCGGTTAGGCGTACTAACCAGCGGACAGGTTTCCACAACATTTTTTTAATTCAGCAGCTACACATACTGTAGCTGCTGACCTAATATTAGGACACTTACCTGTCCTGGAATCCAGCAACGTCGGCACCCCAGATGATGTTTCCATTGGCTGTCGGGAGCTGCTGCTGCTATTGCCGGTAAGAGAACCCAGGATCGAAGCCTTGAGGCTTCACAGCCGGGTCCCTACTGTGCATGTGCAAAGTGCATGGGGGGCCGAATTCCTAACGTACCTCGCCGAGGCGAGTTTTAATGGAAGTAGGGAAGGGTACCTATCAAAAACAGGTACCCGCTACCACCTAAAAGGTGGCAAATATGGCACCGGGGGGGGGATCAGATAAGCAGAAGTTCCACTTTTGGGTGGAACTTCGCTTTAACACTTACAAAATGCTTGTAACTATACTTTAGTATACCATGGTATACCATGGTAACATCTGATAAAAAAAATCTAAAAACACTGAAGCAACAGACTTTGTGAAAATTAATATTTGTGTCATTCTCAAAACTTCTGGCCATGGCTGTACAGAAAAGTTCAAAAATCAAGCAATGTAAACTAGAAAGCACTTGAGCTTAGAGTCCCGTGCTTTCTATTTTATCCATTACATAGTAGTTACACAGGTCAGGTTGAAAAAAGACACAAGACCATCCAGTTCAACCATAAAAATAAAAAAATATCGTACAATCCCATATACCCAATTCTATACCCACAGTTGATCCAGAGGAAGGCGAAGAAACCTAAGCAGAGCATGATCCAATTTGCTACAGCAGGGGAACAAATTCCTTCTTGATCCCCCGAGAGGCAATCTGATTTTCCCCGGATCAACTTTACCTATAAATGTCAGTATCTAGTTATATTATGTACATTTAGGAAAGAATCCAGACCTTTCTTAAAGCAATCTACTGATCTGGCCAGAACCACCTCTGGAGGGAGTCTGTTTCACACTTTCACAGCTCTTATGCCGCATACACACGATCACTTTTCGGCATGGAAAAAAACAACGTTTTAAAAAACGTCATTAAAAATGATCGTGTTGTGGGCTTCACATCGTTTTTCATCTTCTGAAAAACGACCAAAAAGAATTTGAGCATGCTTTATTTTTTAACGCCGTTTTTAAAAATTTTGTTTTTCAGGTTGTAAAAAATGATCGTGTGTGGGCTAAAACTACGTTTTAAAGCCGCGCATGCTCAGAAGCAAGTTATGAGATGGAGCTTGAATGGAACTTCCCCTTTAGAGTGCCGTCATACGTGTTGTACGTCACCGTGCTTTGCTCATCATTGAAAAACGATGGTGTGTGGGCAACGTTGTTTTTAATGATGAAGCTGGAAAAACGTTGTTTTCCAATGCCGAAAAGTGATCGCCTGCACTCGATTACTGTGAAGAAACCTTTCCGTATTTGGAGATGAAATCTCTTTTCCTCTAGACGAAAAGAGTGCCCCCTTTTGCGCTGACTGTAAAGTGAATAACTCAACACTAAGGTCACTATATGGACCCCTTATATATTTGTACTTGTGGATCATATCCCCTCTTATTCTCCTCTTCTCAAGAGTGAAAAAATTCAGTTCCTCTAATCTTTCCTCATAGCTGAGCTCCTCCATGCCTCTTATCAGTTTGGTTGCCCTTCTCTGCACTTTCTCTAGTTCCCCGATATCCTTTTTGAGAACTGGGGCCCAAAACTGAACTGCATGTAGCGCTTACCCCCGAAGGAGCGGCTGATTGTTTTGGGCCTGCACTCTGCTTTATTACCCCCCAGTATTCTTGGTCTCACTCCCCTTGACACAGCTGTGGTGCAAACTGACACAATGGTTTATAAGCGACAAAGGAACCGTTAAGGCACAAGTTAAACTTAAACAATCGTTGACTTTACTAAAGCAGTTGTTGTAATACACAATCAGAACGTAAGTGATGCACATTCAGTATTGCGAAAGACTGTGAGTAACAATTTCTTTACACCCCCTCTGCGGCCGCAGGTATTTTGGTGTCTCCGAGTGGGACTAGCGCGCAGGCCTTACTTCAAGCTGCGCGCCTTCCCACTTCCAGTACACTTCCAGTAAACAACCACACAGTATGCGCTACGCAACACCCAACAGAATAAAACACAACCGTAGCGGGTAATCACTCAGTAACTTCCCTATGACAGTATCTGTCTAACAGAAACAGCGCTGCAAGGCCTTGCCAATAAAATGTAGTAGTATTAGTCCTTGATCTTCTTTCTTCGCTAGCAATGTGAACCCAATTTGTAATCCACAGGTATTTTAATAGTAGTTTAATGCAAACAGGGACTGTAGATTAAACGTGGAGGGTGACTGCGCACTCTTTCCTAGTTAATACACAATCTTCAATGGCCGGCCATAAAGCAGTTGATTAAGGCTTTCAGGTCCTGGCACATGTGGCTTAGAGAAACACACTGGCAGCGTGGGACTAACGGTCCCAGCAACACTACCCCGGCAGTCTAAGTGTGTGAGTGTGTAAACAGTACAAAGCTTTGGGCCCGAGCCCTCTCACCACACGATGCCCAGATGACTGGATGCTTTCGCCACACACGGCCTCCGCCTGGTCTCTGCACTCGTCCGATTGTCCAGTTCCCACTTCCAGAGACGATCGGGAACCCTCCGACACTTGCCTGGATACCGATGGCTTGCTTCCGCACGAGGTAGGCCAGAACTCCACCAAACACACTGTGAAAGAGTTCCTCCAGGGTGTGGGTCCCGAGGCAGAGAGACCTAAAAGAAAAATGGCCACCACAAGGTCTTTTTTATCTCCCAGCCTGCCTTGCAGCCCTGAGTGTTCCTGGGTAATTATTCATATCCCTTCTGGATGTTCTGAAAAAAAAACAAGTCTTGAACACGTCGTTCCATTTCTTCGCCAGTAGATGGCATCAGACGCTTATTTACATTATAAGACTATAAATCCTACCACTTCCATCTGAGCATTCTTAATAGCAAAAATTGCCCCCGCTACATACTCCCCCCACTTTGAATCTTTGGTCCCCAAAGACATTTTTAACTCTGCTGCACATTTTTGCCTCTATGCGGCTGCTCAATACAGACAGAGGAGCCTCCCACCAATTTTCATAAGATGGGAGGCTGTTCTGTGCACTCACAGGTGACACCGCAGTGTCTGGTACAGATGTGTCGAGGGGTGAGTTGGGGTTCTCTCCTTCTAGGTTTACAGTAAGGAGACTAGGCATATCAGGAATTCTTTTGGGAGCAAGCCAGGCCTGTTCAGAACATTCGCCCAGAATATCATAAGTCAGTTTCTTAGGTGCATGAACTTCCCTCTTGACCCTTTGTCTTTTAGGAGTAGGCGCTGTCTCTTCTTCTGCCTCACACTCTTGCACCTCAGTGTCAGCGGGTGAGTGATCCTCAGAATGTCCACTTTGCGGCACAAATTCCGGGGCCTCAGGTCTCAAAGTCACAGTGTCTCTCTCCTGCTCATGAGGTAAGCAATTAGTATCAGTTTCCGGCATCTCAGGCGACCACAACCAGCTTATCTCCATCCTTCCTCTTTCTCACTACCTTCTGTGGCCAGGGATCCTGACTGAGACCTAGTTACAGGTTGAGGCTCAGCCATAGGCGATAGTTCCCGTCGTGGAGTTTTCCTGACTGCTTCTGTTAAGGGCAGAAGGTGATTCCGATGCCATACCTTCAGTGGTCCAGTACTCCCTTCTGGTCTGATTTCGTATACCGGTAGTCCTGAGAGGCGCCTGCATATGATGAATGGCTGTGACTTCCAGCGATCAGCCAACTTGTGTTTTCCTGGTACACCCAGATTTCTCAATAGCACTCGGTCTCCAGGTTGCAGGTCTTGGATCCGCACTCTGAGGTCAAAGTTCCTCTTATTCCTGCGTCCCCTCGCATCCGAGGTGGCCTGAACTTTCTCATATGCGGCCTTCAAACTCTTCCGTAATCTGCCCACATATCCTCGATGAGAGGCCTCCGAAGTGTGGTCTAAAGAAGTACCAAACGCCAGGTCCACCGGCAAACGAGCTTCCCGTCCAAACATTAGGCGATAGGGTGAATATCCTGTGGCATCACTCACGGTGCTGTTATAGGCATGTACCATGGCTGCAATGTGTTTACTCCACTGTTGTTTCTGCTCCGAGGCCAGTGTTCCTAACATGTTGAGAAGAGTTCTATTGAATCTTTCGGGTTGTGGATCCCCTTGTGGATGATAGGGGGTAGTCCTAGATTTTTTTATATCCAGCAAGTCCAGTAGCTGCCTAATGAGGGTGCTCTCAAAATCCCTTCCTTGATCTGAATGGATCCGCTGAGGCAGGCCGTAATGGACGAAGAATTTCTCCACCAAGATCTTTGCCACAGTAGGCGCTTGTTGATCCCTGGCTGGAAAGGCCTGAGCATATCTGGTGAAATGGTCCGTGACTACCAAAATATTTCCTTGCCCACTGAGATCGGATTCCACACACAAGAAGTCTATACATACTAGATCCATGGGTCCGTGGCTTTCCATATGGCCCATTGGGGCGGCTCTCTGAGGTAAAGACTTCCTTTGTATGCACCTGAGACAAGAGTGACAGTAATTCTCCACTTCAGATCGCATGTACGGCCAGTAGAACCTGTCTCTCACCAATTGAAGGGTCCTTTCCGATCCCAGGTGGCCATGGTGGTCATGCAGAGCAATCAGAACACTTTCCCTATGTTTCTCCGGCAGGAACAACTGCCACTTCTCCTCCAGATCTTCAGAGGGGGCCCTCCTGTACACCACTCCTTGTTTCAGCTGTAACCGACTCCACTCCTTATATAACAGACGAGCTTCCTTCTTGGCGCTCTGTAGGAGTAGATCAGAATGTTGAGTCTCCAAGGCCTCCAACACAAGGCTACAGAGGGGATCTTCTTGCTGATCTCTTCGGAGGTCCTTCCTGGACAGTTTAGGCAAACCCTCATCCACCATCTGAGTGACATTACAGTAGCCCCTAGGCACTCCCACAGCGGACACTCCTACCTCTTCAGCCCTGGCTCCACCCTTCACTGGTTGTTCCGCTCCTTCGCAAAGAGCCCTCACACCTTCAGGGGTAAGTTGGGTCCAACCTTCTGGCGAGTTCCAATCGTAGTGGGGCCTCCTGGATAATGCATCAGCGTCCCGATTTCCGACCCCTGGACGGTATTTTAGACTGAAGGTGAATCCAGAAAGTGCAGCCAGCCACCTATGTCCTGTGGCATCTAATTTTGCTGTGGTGAGTAGGTAGGTGAGAGGATTGTTATCTGTCTTGATCACAAATTCTGCGCCATATAGGTAGTCTCTCAGTTTGTCCACTACTGCCCACTTCAAAGCCAGGAACTCAAGTTTGTGAGTTGGGTAATTCCTTTCAGCGGGTGTCAAGCTTCGGCTCACATAGGCAATGGGTCGTAGGTGCCCGTCATACTCCTGGTAGAGTACTCCACCCAGTCCATCTCGACTGGCGTCCACATGCAGTTCATAAGGCCTGGCAGGGTCTGCGTAGGCCAAAACCGGGGCAGTAGTGAGGCTCCGCTTCAACTGTACAAAGGCCTCTTCACACTGAGTGGTCCATTGGTCTTCAATCGACTCTTTCTTCTTCCTGGGACCCTCCTTAGGTTTCCCAGGTCCATCAGGGTCCGACTCAGCCCCCTCTTGGTTCTTTAATAGTTCAGTGAGTGGGTGGGCTATCTTGGCGAACCCTTCAACAAATCTGCGATAGTAGGAGCAGAATCCCAGAAAAGACCTGAGCTCAGTCACATTTGTTGGCCGGGGCCATGAGGTGACAGCATCCAGCTTCTGCGGGTCCGTGGCCACTCCTTCCGCGGACACTATGTGACCCAGATAACTCACTGATGACTGGTAAAATTTGCACTTTTCCATCGAAAGCTTCAGGCCCTCTTCATGGAGTCTACTCAAGACTTTCTCCAGGCGCTCTTCGTGCTCTTCCAGTGTTCTGCCGAACACTATCACATCATCCAGGTATACCAGCACTTCAATTAAGTTCATATCACCTACAGTCTTCTCCATCAACCTCTGGAAGGTGGCCGGGGCCCCCGACAAGCCTTGTGGCATGCGGTTAAATTCAAAAAACCCCACCGGGTAATGAAAGCTGTCTTCTCCCTATCTTCAGGGTGCATGGGAATCTGGTAGTACCCACTCTTCAGGTCCAGCACACTGAACCACTTCGCCCCCGACAGGCTCTGTAAGGCATCCTCTATTCTGGGGGTGGTATATTGGTCGGGAATGGTCCTCCGATTCAGTGTCCTGTAGTCAATGCACAGCCGTAACGACCCATTCTTCTTTCTCACCACCACTATCGGGGAAGCATAGGGGCTCCGAGACTCCCGGATGATGCCTGTTCTCTTCAGCTCAGCCAGCTGTTCTCGCAAATCTTCCAGGTCTCCCAGTGGAATCCGCCTGACCCTTTCCCGGAAAGGTTTGTCCTCTTCCAGCCGGATCTTGTGTTCAGCACTTTTGGCCAGCCCCACATCGAACTCGTTTTTTGAGAAAGCCATCCTCCATTTTAGTAGCTGGGTCTTTGCTCTCTCCATCCATTCGGGTGACAGGGGGGTGTTTTTTGGGAAGAATTCTTCCAGAGGGATCTCCTCTCCTTGTTCTTTCAGCATTTCATACGGAGGAACTGGGGTTGCTGGCTTCACTTCCCCTAACAACACTCTAGCCGGCATCTTCACTGGGGATGTTGTGGTGTTCCGGACGCTGACTGAGACTTTCCCTCTGTTTCTCTTCAGTAATTTGGTTGGTAGCAATTCGGGGACTATCTCCAACTCGTTGTTCCCCTGTTCTCTGTCCGTCTCAAGGACGATGAAAGGTCCTGGTTGTTCCCAAGTGAGCTTGACAGAAGCTCGCAGGCAGACCACCTCACCAGGCTGTATCACCTTTTCTCGTCTATCCAAACGCCAGACTCTTCCCACTCCTTCTGCTGGGGCCCTCTGCTCATGCAGTAAGTTCTGATACACCTGGGTCAGCATTGGGTGTATTTTTATGGCTGAAGTGTCCTGCTTCTGCATAAGTGGTGTCAAGAGTCTCCGGACTAGGTTGGTGTTGGTCCCAATAATGATGGAACTCTTGTCCGCCCCTGGTGGGCGGGGGCATACTACTGCCAGAGCATCGAAGACTTCAGCCTCCCCGGCCACGCTTGGGTCAAAGGTGAGCTTAATAGGCAGGAAACCGTCATATGGGAAATTCTGAGTTCCTAGACCCCATATCTCCAGTTCCTCCAGCTTCTGGAGAGGCAGGTGCCTGAGGTGCTTCTCATAGAAGTCCCTGTAAAGGAGAGTTACTTGAGCTCCAGTATCCAGCAGGGCTTTGGTATAGATTCCTTCCACTTGGATAGGGACAATGGGAGAGGGTCCCACTAATTCAGGGGGGAATCCACGTGGGGTGGCAAGGTTAGTCTGTTTGGTGGTTCGTACCTTTACACCCTTCTTCCGGGGGTGTTTTTCCAACTTCGACCCCCGTGGGTCACTAGGGACCGGGACGGCGTATGGTTGTTTGGAGTTGACTATTGTGACCGGGCGCCCAGCTGACTCCTTCACTGGGGCCCCCTGGAGTTTGCCGCTGGCTTCTGGACCCTTGCTTCTGTCTTCGGCGGGCTTGGACACACTTGGCGGTAATGTCCCACTCCTCCACAGTTGAAACAGGTCTTTGACCTCACCGGTCTCTCAATTGGAGTGACTGCGGGGTCCGGTGGGGCCTTCTGCCTCTGTGGGCCCTCCAGCCTAGCGGTCAACAGAGTCATCATCTCCAGTATTTCCTTCTGCACTTGAAATAGTTTTCCTAGTTCAGAACGGGGCATATCATCAGCGGTTGCTGTCAAAACACTAGTCTCCGGGGAGCTCTGTGAGACATCAGCGTTATGCCATCTGATCCTTGCGGTGGTACTGGACTGAGCTTTCCCTTGCTTCTTCTCTCCCTCCGTTTCCATCCGGGCCGCCTCATTGGTCTCTTCAATGAGCACCTCATCTGAGGTGGAAGGATCATCCAGGTACTGTCGCAACTGGAATTTAACATAGTCACTCCTCAGTCCTGTAGCCACAGACCTCAAGAACTTCTTCTGGATGACTTCCGGTCCAAGATGTCCATCCGAGTCTTCTCCTCGGGAGGCAGACAACAAGCGATCCTTCAGAGCGATGGCCCTGAACAGGAAATTCTGCGGGGTCTCCTGGGTGTCTTGTGCCATATTTATTAGTTGATGATACAATTCAGCAGCATCTTCCTCCTTATAGTAACTTTTTAATATCCTCCTGAGCTGTGTCAGAGTTAGCCCATTCTTCATCTCCAACATCCTTCTGATGCTCAGATCCGGGCTAATGGCGTTGACTACGGCCTCTGTGATCTCAGATTCATGATAGCCTTTCTGAAGTCCCAGCTCCACCTGATGTAAGAGATTTGTATAGGACAGGCTTCCCTCTTGGTCTTTTTCCCTTATCCGTCCTTCAATTTTAAAATCCTTCCGGATCGTCACTTCAGGTAGGCGATTTTGGGTACGTCTCGAGGGAACTGAGGCAGACCTCGAGCTTAGCTTACTATTATTTGAATCTTTGCACGAGACACTTAGCTCTTCAATGTGTCCTGCGATCACACCAGAGGCCTCCTTGAACCTTTCCTGTATGGTGCGGTACTGCCGTTTCAGGTCAGATAGCTGCTGTTCTGACTGAGAACCTCCCTTGTACTTTCCATATACAGGTTTTACCTTCCCTTGAGGGGGTCTTGAACTGGTACCGGCTGGGGTTGCTTCCTGATCAAATCCCAGCGCCGTTGGCTTTACAAGGCTAGAGTTGGCAGTGCTCTGACCAGACCCTTCTGGATGTGTCAGGTATAACTTGGTTCCTCCAGCTAGCTGTACACTCGGACCCCTGAAGTTCTCCGGAACTTCCGTCCTCCACTCCAATAGGGCATAGGTGTGGGAGGTTTCACAGTCTGGTCTGATGGCGATCACCCAGGCCTTTCTATTTGGGGACAGTGCCTTCACGACCTTTTTGATCTGCTCACTGTCCCAGGTTTCTCCCGGGAGTGCGATGGCTACGCTCGCTTCGGAACGGGCGCCTTCAGTTCCACACCACCGAGCCACTGTAGTAGGATCCATGCTGATACCAGGGATGGGTTTTACTTGCAGAGGTACAGGATCCCGGACGAGCCCCCACGTGTAGCGTATACCCCCGAAGGAGCGGCTGATTGTTTTGGGCCTGCACTCTGCTTTATTACCCCCCAGTATTCTTGGTCTCACTCCCCTTGACACAGCTGTGGTGCAAACTGACACAATGGTTTATAAGCGACAAAGGAACCGTTAAGGCACAAGTTAAACTTAAACAATCGTTGACTTTACTAAAGCAGTTGTTGTAATACACAATCAGAACGTAAGTGATGCACATTCAGTATTGCGAAAGACTGTGAGTAACAATTTCTTTACACCCCCTCTGCGGCCGCAGGTATTTTGGTGTCTCCGAGTGGGACTAGCGCGCAGGCCTTACTTCAAGCTGCGCGCCTTCCCACTTCCAGTACACTTCCAGTAAACAACCACACAGTATGCGCTACGCAACACCCAACAGAATAAAACACAACCGTAGCGGGTAATCACTCAGTAACTTCCCTATGACAGTATCTGTCTAACAGAAACAGCGCTGCAAGGCCTTGCCAATAAAATGTAGTAGTATTAGTCCTTGATCTTCTTTCTTCGCTAGCAATGTGAACCCAATTTGTAATCCACAGGTATTTTAATAGTAGTTTAATGCAAACAGGGACTGTAGATTAAACGTGGAGGGTGACTGCGCACTCTTTCCTAGTTAATACACAATCTTTAATGGCCGGCCATCAAGCAGTTGATTAAGGCTTTCAGGTCCTGGCACATGTGGCTTAGAGAAACACACTGGCAGCGTGGGACTAACGGTCCCAGCAACACTACCCCCGGCAGTCTAAGTGTGTGAGTGTGTAAACAGTACAAAGCTTTGGGCCCGAGCCCTCTCACCACACGATGCCCAGATGACTGGATGCTTTCGCCACACACGGCCTCCGCCTGGTCTCTGCACTCGTCCGATTGTCCAGTTCCCACTTCCAGAGACGATCGGGAACCCTCCGACACTTGCCTGGATACCGATGGCTTGCTTCCGCACGAGGTAGGCCAGAACTCCACCAAACACACTGTGAAAGAGTTCCTCCAGGGTGTGGGTCCCGAGGCAGAGAGACCTAAAAGAAAAATGGCCACCACAAGGTCTTTTTTATCTCCCAGCCTGCCTTGCAGCCCTGAGTGTTCCTGGGTAATTATTCATATCCCTTCTGGATGTTCTGAAAAAAAACCAAGTCTTGAACACGTCGTTCCATTTCTTCGCCAGTAGATGGCATCAGACGCTTATTTACATTATAAGACTATAAATCCTACCACTTCCATCTGAGCATTCTTAATAGCAAAAATTGCCCCCGCTACATGCATATTCCAGATGAGGTCTTACTAATGATTTGTACGGGGAGGGGGAATTATATCTCTCTCTCTGGAGTCCATACCTCTCTTATACAAGAAAGGACTTTGCTTGCTTTGGAAACCGCAGCTTAGCATTGCATGTTATTATTAAGCTTATGATCTACCAAAACCCCCAGATCCTGCTCCACTACGGATCCCCCAGTTGTACTCCCCCTAGTATGTATGATGCATATTCTTAGCCCCCAAGTGCATAACTTTACATTTATCAACATTAATCCTCATCTGCCACATAGTCGCCCAATTAGACAGAGCATTGAGGTCGACGTGTAAATTGGAGACATCCTGTAAGGACGATATTCCACTGCATAGCTTGGTGTCATCTGCAAAGACAGAAATTTTACTTTTGATCCCAGACCCAATATCATTTATAAAGATATTAAAAAGTAATATCCGTTGCTGTACTGGTAAACATACCCGTTGATTCTGCCAGTAAAACTTGGAGGTCACGCCTTCTCTCTGCTGCCTCCAAAATCTTCACAGTGTTGTCAGCCCTTAAAGCGGATGGTTCACTAGAAAAAAATATTAAAAGCCAGCAGCAACAAATACTGCAGCTGCTGACTTTTAATATTAGGACACTTACCTGTCCTGGAGTCCAGCGGCGTCCGCAGCAGAGGATGAGCGATCGCTCGTCACCCTGCTGCTTCCCCTTCCATCCACGGTGAGGGAACCAGGAAGTGAAGTGCTGCGGCTTCACTGCCCGGTTCCCTACGGCGCATGCGCGAGTCTCGCTGCACCCGGCGATTGGCTCCCGCTGTGTGCTGGGAGCTGAGAGTTCCCAGCACACAACGGGGGGGCGACGGGATGTCGCCAAAAAACCCGTCTTTTGCCCTGAGACTGCGGGCCGGAAGTGGTTGCAGATACCTGTCTTTAGACAGGTATCTGCACCCCCCTCCCCCCTGAAAGGTGTCAATTGTGACACCGGAGGGGGGGAGGGTTCCGATCAGCGGATCTTCACTTTAGGGTGGAGATCCGCTTTAAGCCTCGTCCACACGGGCCAGAGCCTCAAAACTTTGTTTTTCCTGGTGAGATTCTTGGCAAGAATCTCTTGCCGCCCGAGTGTACAGACACTCCTTTCAAAAGAACAACGGTTCTCTTGAAAGGCAAAAACACGGTGACGTCTTTGCGTACGACGGTCATGAGCTTATCACATTCGATGCCGTCGACTCCATCTTTCTGCACCCTACCTATGCCTATGAAGCTACCGCGAATGCGTCAAAGTCATTTTGAGCATTTGCGGGTTTCCACGGCGACAGGTAAGTAGACAGATGCTCAGGTTTCTCGTCGGGAAACAGGCTGTTAAGAATCTCGACAAGAAAATAGAGAGCAGGATCTCTATTTTTCTCGTCGAGATTCTGGGCAGCTTTCCAGACGGGAAACCTCAAAGCCTCGTACACACGCTTGGTTTACTCAGCAAGAAAGCTCTGCCAGCAGTTTTCTAGCTGGTTCTTGCTGAGAAAACCGTGCGTGTGTACGAGGATTTAAACTCAGCCTCACGTGGGCGTGACATAGGTTGCCCCGCATCTTCTCCCTTGTGATTGGCGATGTAGCAAAGAGACCTAGCTCAAAGTTCTCTGGGAACTGTAGTATGGCATGTGATGTCACAGCGCTATGCCCCTCCTACAGTTACCTGCTCCCCCCTACCAGTGATTGCACTTTAATGTACACAAAGAGACATTCCATCAGTGAATTCATTTGCAGTTTATTTAAATAGTTACAACTGTGTTGTAGCACATAGAATGTGAAGGCCAGGTGACAGCAGAAACATAAGAGAAAACAGGCTGCATAGACATACTTGAACGAAACAGGCACAACATTGTCCTTAAATAACATTCAGAACACACTTGTTGTCTTAGGCATGGAATCGTAAATAAGCAAACTTCAAGAATTTATATTGGATGAATTATTACCTATTATCGTGACATGGAAATCATTATCCATGACTTTAATATTCATTGGGTTAGACCAGGCGTCTCCAAACTGCGGCCCGTGGGCTGCATGCGCCCTTGGGGCAGTATTGCTCCCAACGATATGAGGCACTATTCCTCCCAATGGCACCAAGAATGGGACAACATTTCTTAGACTAATATAAATGATGGAGCACTATTCCTCCTCCTACTGCCCACCAACACTGGGGCCATGTTTATTCTCATTGATGCTTGGCCCTGGGGCATTTTTTACCCTGACTGGACAGAATTCGCCCCCCCTGAAGTCTCAAAGCCCATAAACTGGCCCTCTGCTTGAAAAGTATGGAGACCCCTGGGTTAGACCAACAGAACCTGCTAGTGGGACTTTCTCAGCAACAAAATTCATATTCATATTCTTTGGACAGAACCTTAAACAATTGCAATATGTTTATGTTTTGTTACATGTTCATAAAATAGGAGCATCAGGCTTACAATTGATAGTTACAGGGTTAAAAACGGTGTGATTCGTGTTCTTCCATTTTACTAAAATCCAGATTCACACCAGGATTAATAATACAATAATATCACCCACAGAGATATAAAGTTTCATCCTGCTGCCCTTCAAAGTGTGAATCATTCTCTAAATTATAATCTTGTTTTACTTTTTAACTTGTTTAATTGTCATGTGTTCATGTGTTCTTTATGGTCAACAGTTTGCGGACACCTGACCCCCTTTATGAGGTTCTCGAATATCCCCCTTTCAAATCATGGACCATGAATGTGGCCCCACTTTGTGGCTATACAGCCTCCAGTCTTCTGGGAGGACCATCAATGAAATGTTGTAGTACGTCTGGGAGCATCGGTGCTCATTTAACCAAAATAACTTTTGTGAGGTCAGGTCTGATAATGGATGGGAAAACCTGGACGTCAGTTAAGTTTGTTGGCCATAGCCATGGAGTTGGCCCAAAATTGTGGTTATACATCCTCCACACGTCTGGGAGGGCTTTCTACAACATTTTGTAGTATGTCTGGGTGCATTTATGCCCATGTAACCAAAATAACCTTTGTGAGGTCAGATACTGATAATGGACGGGAAAACCTGGCTGTCAGTTAATTTTGTTGGCCACGGGCCATGGAGTTGGCCCCAGTTTGTGGTTATACATCCTCAACACTTCTGGGAGGGCTTTCTACAAAATGTTGTAGTATGTCTGGGGGCATTTATGCCCATTTCACCAAAAGAACATTTACAAGGTCAGGTACTGATAATGGATGGGAAAACCTGGACATCAGTTTAGTTTGTTGGCCACGGGCAATGGAGTTGGCCCCAGTTTGTGGTCTTACATCCTCCACACTTCTGGAAGAACTTTCAAAAAAATGTAGTAGTATGTCTGGGGGCATTTATGTCCATGTAACCAAAATAACCTTTGTGAGGTCAGATACTGATAATGGATGGGAAAACCTGGACGTCAGTTGAGTTTGTTGGCCACGGGCCATGGAGTGGTTATACATCCTCCACACTTCTGGTAGAGCTTTATACAAAATGTTGACGCATCTATGGTATTGTCAGGTACTGATAATGAATGGGAAAACCTGTCTGGCAGTTGCATTTGTTAGCCATGGGCAATGGAGTTGGCCCCAGTTTGTGGCAATACGTCCTCCACTCTTCTGGGTGGGCTATTGACAACATTTTGTAGTATGTCTGTGGAAATTTGTGCCCATTTAGCCAAAATAACCTTTGTAAGGTCAGGTACTGATAATGGATGAAAAAACCTGGCTCTCAGTTGAGTTTATTGGACATCCCATTCCAAAACCATATTGCTCCCACATTGTGGCTATAAGAACCTTCTCTCTTTTGGGAAGAAAGATTTTTGAGTGGGTATTAAAGCGTTTGTGCCCATTTAACCATAAGAGCCTGTGTGAGGTCAGGTACAGATGTTGAATGGGAAAACCTGGCTGGCCGTTGAAATTTATTGATGTCCATTCCCAAGCGATGGGCATCAAAATGGAGTTGGACTCCCATTGTTACTGTGGCAACCTTCGCTCTGCTTTAAGGATTTTCCACAAGATTTTGTGTGTCTGAGGGTGTTGTGTACACACGATTGGATAATCCGACGGAACACATTTGTTGTCGGACAATTTGAGAGCATGACCATCCAACATTTGTTGTCGGAAATTCCGACAACAATTGTCCCATGGAGCGTACAAAGGGTAGGATTATCCGACAAAACACGTCCATCACACATTTGTTGTCGGAATATCCGATCGTGTGTTCAGGCCTTAAAGCGGAGTTCCAGGCTTTTTTTATGTTTATTAAAAGTCAAGAGCAACAAAAAGTGTAGCTGCTGACTTTTAATAAACATACACTTACCGGTTCCACGGTCCAGCGATGTGGCCGAACGGAGCGTCGCTCCTCTCCGCTGGTGCCTCCATTGTCACTCGGGGCACCTGGCCATGACAGCTTAAGCTTCACAGCCGGGCACACATGGTGCATGCGCGAGTCGCGCTGTGCTCTGGAGTGGACAGGCGATCACCTGGGACCTGTCACGTGTCCCAGGTGTTCGCCTACAGGGAGGGGCCGCCTAAAGCGAGAGAAGGAGTCACCTAGGCGGTCCCTGGGCAGAAGGAGGAAGTTGGACAGGAAGTCCCACTCCTAACGAAGCCCCCACTCCCCCCCCCCCCCAAAAAAATGACATGTCAAATGTGGCATGTAAGAAGGTGAGGAGTGCTTAAAGCGGAAGTTCTACTTTTGGGTGGAACTCTGCCTTAAGAATGTTTCAGTACCTTGTATCACTATAGACAAGAATTGACCAGCACCTCTGTAACATTTGCATAAAATACATTTTCAATAGGATAATCTTCATCATTACATGGCCTTAAATACATCGGCTTGCATAGGAAAAGTTGGCTTATCACCATCAGATCCCCAAAAAATTTGAGTAACTTGCAATAAAAAAAAAAATCTACATTAGATGCACCATGTGTGTTCCCACGTGCCTGAATTTTGAATATATGGAAATGGTACAGAGGTGCCGACTAATACTTGGCATCCAATTCCAAAACTATGGCTATTATTATGTAGTTGGCCCCTTCTGTCACTATAACACCCTCCACTCTTCTGCAGAGGCTTTCCACAAGGTTTTGGAGTAAATCTGTGGACATTTGGCTTGCAATCTAAATTCCAATTCATCCTGAAAGTGTTCTGTAGGGTTGAGGTTTCTACCTCAAAACCAAAACTGGTCAACCTATGACTTTATGGAGCTGGCATTGTAGACAGGGGCACAGTCATACTGGAACAGAAAATGTCCTTCACCAAACTGTTATTTAGATAATTGCGCTCTTCCAGCACGGTATGCTGTAGAATTTATAGTACCCTACACTGTAAACACCTAAATCTAGAGAGGGGACCACATACGTTCAGTCATATCGTATATGATATACCTTACACTGCTGTAAGTTTTATGTTGTTTAATGTTAGCAGAAGGCAGAAATATTTCTCTGAGACTTGAAGTCTAATAATAGAGTTTATTTCCACTCTTCTGCATGCCCTGTTTACATTTCGTACAATATACTAAGAAATTCCCCATATGATATTTTCCATAATTTTTAACTAAATGGGGAGTTACCATAGAGTACACAACCTATCTTAGCGCAAGCATAAACCGCATAAACCACTACCCTATAGGTCTTAACCCTTCAATAAGCAAATACAAAAAATAAAAAATCTTTGCCACAACCCACACAGTCCTCACAAACCTCCCCATAACCTGTTAAACCACTTCCATAAACCAAGGCTACATTTTAGACGTTTGGCTGCATACTTGCCTTGATACGATGAGGGTGGTTTCGCTGTTTGTTTACATTTAGCGGTCTTCACTGTCCTGGCTGCACCGGTGCATTAAAGCCCAATAGACTTCAATGGGACTATACGATTGCCTGCAGTCTTGGGACACAACCTCATAGAAGTGTATGGGCCCTAAGGCGTAGGTGAGACCAGGACAGCTAAGGCTTAAAGGCTGGATGTAAACAAATAGCTGAACAGTGGTCATCAAATCAAAGGTAATTATGCATCTGTGGTGCGGAGGGTGGGTTAGGTTAGGCCAGAAGACGGGCACCAAAAAACACTACCCTATAGTTCTTAGCCCTTCAACAAGCAAATACAAAAAAGAAAAAAATCTGTCCAACTTTGCCACAACCCACACAGTCCTCACAAACCTCCCTATAACCTGCTAAACCACTTCTATAAACCAAAGCTACATTTAGACGTTTGGCTGTTATGGCTGCATCTCTGAAAAGCAAAGAAGTGAATTGCTTCTTGAAACCTGTATAAAATAAATCATGCCTTGGCCCAAAACATTCTCAGATGTTCTACACTACCCTTAAAGGATAAGTCGGTTTTAACATAAAGTGCATTTATCCTTTTTGCCCATTCTTCCCCTCCAAAGATGCATACTTGCCTCGATGAGATGAGGGTGGTTTCGCGGTTTGTTTACATTTAGTGGTCTTCACTGTCCTGGCTGCACCTGTGCATTACAGCCCAATAGACTTTAATGGGACTCTACGATTGCCTGCAGTCTTGGGACACAACCCTGTAGAAGTGTACTGCCCTAAGGCGTAGGTGAAACCAGGACAGCTAAGGCTTGCAGGCTGGATGTAAACAAATAACTGAACTGTGGTCATCAAATCAAAGGTTGCATACTTGCCTTGATTCGATGAGGGTGGCCAAAAAACACTACCCTATAGGTCTTGGCCCTTCAACAAGCAAATACAAAAAATAAAAAATCTGTCCAACTTTGCCACAACCCACATAGGGCCAGATTCAGGTAGAGTTAGGCTGGAGTATCCAGTGATCCGCCAGCCTAACTGTCACTTTAAGCCGGCGTTTTTGTTTTCTGTAAGCAGAAAACAAGAAACGCCGGGTTAGAGTTCCGATGCGACCGGCGCAATTGAATTTCGCCATCGCATCGCAACTTTAATTTAAAAATGGCGCCGCTGAAAAAATATGTTAATCAGCGGGAATCGGCAATTCACGATCGTATTCGGGCGCGACGCAGTGACTTTCCTACGTTTCCGTAAGCGATACGCGGCGTAAAGATAAAGCAGCCCCCTAGTGGAGTATCCTATGTTAAGTATAGGCGTCGTCATCGCGTCGGAAAAAAAAAAAAATCGCGTCGCTTGCGTAAAACGTTCATGAATGGGGATGTGACGTCATTGACGTTCACTGACAGAATTTGGAGCATGCGCACTGGGATGCATTGACACTCGACGCATGCGCAGTACGTTCGCCGCGGGATCGCGCATAGTTTAAATAATACACGCCCCGTACCCGCCCAGTTTGAATTCCGCCGGCTCATTTGCGATGCGCTGCCGCAACTTTAGGAGCAAGTGCTTCCTGAATAACAGCACTTGCTCCTAAAATTTCGGCAGAGTAACGTAAATGAGAAACGTTACTCCAGCGCAAAGAAGCTCCCATCTACCTGAATCTGGCCCATAGTCTTCACAAACCTCCCCATAACCTGCTAAACCACTTCTATAAACCAAGGCTACATTTAGATGTTTGGCTGTTAAAGCAAAGCTGTGAATTGCTTCTTGAAACCTGTATAAAATAAATCATGCCTTGGCTACACTACTCTTAAAGGATAAGTCAGCTTTAACATAAAGTGCATTTATCCTTTATGCCCATCCAAAGATGCATACTTGCCTTGATACGATGATGGTGGTTTCGCTGTTTGTTTATATTTAACGGTCTTCACTGTCCTGGCTGCACCGGTGCATTACAGCCCAATAGACTTCAATGGGACTCTACGATTGCCTGCAGTCTTGGGACACAACCCCATAGAAGTGTACTGCCCTAAGGCGTAGGTGAGACCAGGACAGCTAAGGCTTGCAGGCTGGATGTAAACAAATGGCTGAACTGCGGTCATCAAATTAAAGGTAAGTATGCATCTGTGGTGGGGATGGTGGGTTAAGTTAAGTCAGAAGATGGGCGCAAAAAAAAGGGTAAATACCCTTTGTTTTAAAGTGCACTTATCCTTTAAACCTGACATTCATCAAGTAGTACCAATGTATATGTTAAAACATGCTAAATTCTCTCAAATCACCTACGTGCTTCATTATTAACTTTCATTTTCCATCCATTTTATTGTAATTTCTAGATGCTAGTCTTTGTAGCTTTTCTACTGTTTCACCCAAAGAGCATGTGTATATTAAAGCTGAACTCTGGGGAACAGATAAATACCTGTGTCCCAACAGACTTTGTTGATTCCTTCACCAGACCCCATCTATCAAAAACGGGACTCATCTGTGATGTAGGGGTCAGTGCAGGGGCGTGGTGCCAATGAGGCAAATTGAGATGGCCATTTCAGGTGGAATTTGGCCAGTGTGACAATGAGGTCAGAGTGTTCATACCGGACCCCCCGCCCTTACTGCCATTCACTAAAGTTGCCCTGTATACACAGGGCAGCATTACTGGACCGGTTACTAGGATTGCTTGCTGCTGGGCTGGACAGCGAAATTGGTTTTAATGGGGCAGGTGGCTGTCTGCACAATAACAACCAATGATACTGTGTGCCCCCTGCCGCCAGCAACCTAGCAACCAATGATGCATAGCATTTTTTTTTTTAGGACACTAGCGGCTGGTCCACAGCATTATTGGTTATTGTGCCAGAGTCCTAGCAACTAAGAGGGGCTGGCAAAAATGAAGTAGCTTCTTAAGTATCCATAGGACACAGTACAGAAGGATCACCAAACCATACACTCCATCATCACTGCAGCATTACAGAGCTGGTTGCTAGGATGCTGGCGGCTGGGTGACACAGCATCATTGTTTTTTATGGTGCAGGTGGTCCCCCCCACTATGACAACCAATTACATTAAATACCCAAGCCGCCTGTGTCCTTGCAACCAAAGATGCTCAGCATCACTGATTGCTGTGTCAGAGTCCCAGCAACCAAATAGCCACCTGCACCATAACAACCAATGTACAGCCCAGCCACCTGTGTCCTAGCAACCATTGATGCTCTGCATCTTTGGTTGCTGGGGCACAGGAAGTCAGGCCACAGCATTGTTGACTACTGTGTCAGAGTCCTAGCAACCAAAGGGGCACTGGCAAAAATAGGGTGGCACCTAGAGAGTCCATGGCACACAGTATAGCAGGAGCACCAGAAATATTCAAAAAACATACAATCTCTGACAGGCATCCCCATTACCAACTCAACCCATCAAACCAGGAGCTGGAACAATTAAACAAATGGCCACCTCAGGGGGCAACTAACCTAGGCACACTCCTTGGTCGGAGGAAGGTACCATAAATCCACTGTCTTTCCTGTTAGGACACAACTGATAGAACTAGACTAGAAATAAATTCAATGGGGTAGATTCATGTAGATCAGCGGATCTTTTGATCCGCGTGATCTATCTTTTTTACCATCCGCCTGTGCCAGTTTTTGAGGCAAGTGCTGTATTCAGAAAGCACTTGCCTCGTAATTAGCCCTGGCGGATCGTAAATCCCCCGGCGGAATGCAAATTCCGCGGCTAGGGGGAGTTTACTATTTAAATCACGCGCGTCCCCGCGCCGATCGTACTGCGCATGCGCCGCCGGCAAAATTTCCCAGCGTGCATTGCTTTAAATGACGTCGCAAGGACGTCATTGTTTTCGATTGTTAACGCAATTAACGTATGGCCGTATTCCCGGACGAGTTACGTAAACGACGTAAAAAATTCAAAACTCGACGCGGGAACGACGGCCATGCTTAACATAGGATCTGCCGCACTTACCCTGCATATAGCAGGGGTAACGATCCGCCGGAAAAAGACGAACGCAAACGACGTAAAAAAAAGCGACGGCCGGGCGTTCGGTTCTGAATCGGCGGTTCTCCTCATTTGCATATTCGTCACGTAGAAAAAAAGAAGCGCCACCTAGCGGACGGTGGGAGAATGCAGCCTAAGAACCGACAGTGTAACTCACTTACACCAGTCGGCTCTAAGGGAGATCTATGCGGAACCTGATTCGAGGAATCAGCCGCATAGATCCGAGCGTCGGATCTCACAGATCCGACGGTGTATCAGTAGATACACCGTCGGATCTGTACATGAATCTACCCCAATCCGTTACTGATTCTATTTCTATGACTTCAACTCAACCTTTTATACATTTTGTCTGCTCTTCTATTCATCTGGCTGTTGCATAAGGAGAGAACTTGGTCTTTAAAGAGTACACAATAAAAATATGCAATGCATGTGCCACTCAGGGAAATAAAAATATTCACAAAGGAACTACTTAGGTCATTTATAGAATGAATTTGGTTGTAACTGGCTATGCGGTCTTAAATTAATTACAGCCTGCACAACAGAAAATAAATTACAATTCTCTACCGTTTTACTGCGGTTTAATAACATTTTACATCATCTTGCCTGTGGGGGGGGATAAGTTTGTGCAGTTCTTACCGGATCTACAATGCCAGCTGTCTCTCTAGCTCCATCATGTCTCCTGCTAGAAATGAAAAGTGCTTGCTGGAAGCTGAAGAAGATTGGGGGCACGTCCTACGTTGGACTGGCTTGTATCGTTACCTTGGCCCCCAGTCTTCCTTTCCCAGCATTTACCTGTCAAATTTTAAAGACAGAGGCTATGTGGCCATAATGCCACGTACACACGACCAGATTTTCCGTCCGAAAAACCTTGGATGGTTTTTCCGACGGAATTCCGCTCAAGCTTGGCTTGCATACACACGGTCACACAAAAGTTCTCCGAACTTTCGACCGTCAAGAACGCGGTGACGTACAACACTACAACGGGCCAAAAAAATGAAGTTCAATTGTTCTGAGCATGCTTCGAATTGTTTCCGAGCATGTGTTGGAATTGCTACAGATGATTGGATTTTCTGCTCTCAAGAACCAGCTCTCAATCATTTGTTGGCGGAAATTCCGACAGCAAAAGTCTGATGGAGCCTACACACTTCCAAAAGCTCATATCGGACTTTTGCTGTTGGAATTTCCGATCGTGTGTAAGGGACATAAAGAGTTCCAATCCCATAGTGTCATGAAATGTGTCAAGGCAGATGATGATTGTCCAAGAACATGGACAAGGAGCGGTGAAACTATCTTGTTCTATTCCCATAATTGAGTCACATTAATCCATGTAACCAATTAAAGCTGAACTAAAATCAAATGTATTTAAATTGCAAGCAGCAAGTACCTGAATATGACTTGGTATCCGCCTCCTGTCATTCCTCTACAGTAGAGGGGGGGGGGGGGGTAAAAGTGGAGGAGCGCAAAGAGCCAGTAATTTGTGCTGCAATTCAAAAAGTTGTGCTGATTGGTGGAACGAGTGACTCAAAAAGTAGCTCATCAGTCTGTTGCTTCTACTTTCACTGTCCAGTCAACCAGTCACAAGGGGGAGGTGGATACCTATAAGTCAAGGGTCTCCAAACTTTATAAACAAAGGTCCATTTTACTGTCCTTCAGACTGTAGGAGGGCCAGACTGTGGCCATTGGAAGTAGTAAATGTCCCGGCATCAGTGGGAGTAAACAATGCCCCATCTATGGTGTCAGTGAGGAATTGTGCCCTCTCCTTGGTGTCATTTGGTGGAAAGATTTATCCTCCATTATTGGTATCATTAAAAGGAACTGTCCCCCATTGTTGGTGTCAAGGAGAGGAATTGTACCTCTTTCATTGGTGTCAGTGGGGTGAATTATGCCCCAATGTTGGTGTAAGAGGATGAAATATTGCCCCAAGGTCCAGATAAAAGTGTGGAAAAAAAGGCCATATTTGGCCCCCGGGCCGCAGTTTGGAGACCACTTCTTGAAATGAAAGTGAAACTGTATTAGAGAAAGATTAGATTCCCTAACCAATCAGAGCTGTGCAAACAACAGGCCTGGCTGGACAGAATACCAATACTTTGATCAGAAATTCCGACAATAAAAGTCCGATGTGAACTTTTGGTCGGAATTTCCAACCGTGTGTAGGCTCCATCTGAATTTTTCTGTCGGAATTTTCGCCAAGAAAATTTGAGAGCTGGTTCTCAATTTTTCCGACAAGAAAAGTTCTTGGAGGAAATTCTGATCGTCTGTATGCAGTTCCTCGGACTCAATTCGACGCATGATCGGAATCCTTGAACGTAATTTTTCTTGGCTCGTTGTAGTGTTGTACGTGACAGCGTTCTTGACAGTTGGAATTTTGTGTGACTATGTGTATGCAACACAAGTTTGAGCCAAGATTCCGTCGGGAAACAATTCACAGTTTTCTTGTCGGAATTTCCGATCGTGTGCATTAGAATTCATGGCACCATACTGATCGGATTATGGAACTAGGACATGATGGGCACCATCATGTCCTAGTTTCATAATCCGATCAGTATAGTGCCCATACACCTCCCATCTTGTTCTTGGCCAATCAATATCTGCCTTGACACATTCCATGGTTATTTGATTATAGTACTTGAATTAACACCTAGAATTCATGGCACCATACTGATTGATGATGGGCACCATCATGTCCTAGTTCCATAATACAATCAGTATGGTGCTCTTACATCTCCCATCCTGTTCTTGGACAACCAACATCTGCCTTGACACATTCCATAGTGCAGGGTTTGACAAATTTGCTTGAAATGTAGGAGCCAGCTAAAAAAGTGAGGAGCCAGAAAACGTGCCCCGTCCCGCCGAGCTCACGCGCAGAAGCAAACGCATACGTGAGTAGCGCCCGCATATGAAAATGGTGTTCAAACCACACATGTGAGGTATCGCCGCGATTGGTAGAGCAAGAGCAATAATTCTAGCCCTAGACCTTGTAACTCAAAACATGCAACCTATAGAATTTTTTAAACATTGCCTATGGAGATTTTAAAGGGCAAAAGTTTGTCGCCAAACGTAATTTTGAAGCATGACTTGTTGGGAATCAATTTACTCGGCGTAACATTATCTTTCACAATATAAAACAAATTGGGATAACTTTACTGTTGTCTTATTTTTAAACTAAGAAAAGTGCGCAAATACGGTGTGACAGAAAGTATTGCAACGACCGCCATTTTATTCTCTAGGGTGTTAGAAAAAAAATAATATATATATATATATATATATATATATATATATATATATATATATAAAATGTTTGGGGGCTGTAATTAGAGGGAAGGAGGTGGCAGTGAAAACACTGGGGAAGCTCCATTAAAATTGCTGGTTTACTTGTCATGACAACGGCCACCACATGATGGCGCCAGTTCACAGAAAGAAGCATAGGCCTGCAAAAGGCCGCAAAGCCGCGACCTCAATTACCGGCTGGTGCGGCCCAACGCGATCACGCCCCACCTCCCCCGCCGCTATCACGCGGCGGGGGAGGTGGGGGCACACGGAGACACAGTATGGGGTATCCTGCGCCAGGTCGCTAATTCTAGTCCCAATTGCGACCGGGCGCCCGGATTTTGTCGAACCCTGCCATAGTGATTTGGTAGTTCAAATAACAGTTTGGCTTTAAATACAGGGGTATAGTTCCGACACTCATCAGTACTGAGGATGAAACTTGGATGAGTGGTGAAAGGTCTTGAAATTTCCAGAACAGGTCCAGTTGAATGTGACTAACACCTACTAGACAGAGCATCATAGCATGACTTGGATAAATGAGAACCTTCACAGGCATAAAAATGAAATCATTTAAAATTAACTTAGAAAACCATTAAAATCCTTAAAGTTTACAAAAAACCCTTTACATGAACTGGAGCTTTATACAACCAAACTCTTCACATAGAAAACATTTTACAATATGTTCTTGTCTTGCATTATCTTGCATCCTATACAATATATTTACTACATTTTTGACACTCGCTTTATACAAAAGACTCCAAAGTCCAAACAAACGTTCTTGCTCCTATGTCCCTGGGAGGTCCTCTGTACCCCGTGAGTTTTCATTTTTCTCCTGGACCACATTATTTGTGACACGGACATCATGAGAGGCGGGAGATTTAGGGTCACCGTGCTTAAAATATTCCCGCACTGTGTTCTTCACAGAGGATGGTAAGATGATACGAATTGTCTGACTGAAAGTTGTGATGGACTTGGTGGGACTTTTGGGAAGTTGGGTGTCTTTGGTAGATTGAGATTCTTCACGTTCTCGTTTGCTCGTGACTTCTTTGTCTGTAAAGGCCGAAGAAAAATCCCCATTTTTAGTTACTATATCATTTGCAGAGCTTCTTCTGACTACATGTGTGAGCTGTGTTTGCCATTGGGGTTTTTCTACTTCCGGGTGTTGCTTTCTGGAAACGGAATGCAATACCAACGGGGTGTTTTGGCCGTAGAAGACAGTCTGAGGTATTTTGAGTTTTGTGACTTGATCACCCGGACTACAAGAATCCTCATTCAGATTTTGGTCATTAAGGTTAGTTATGGACATAATGTTAGGAGAGGCATAGAAAGCCATTGTGGCTTCTTGGGACCTCTTCTCTTTGGAGGACTCTCCTTTTTTAATCTCAATTTGCTTCACTGAGATCTCCTTATGAACACAAGACCCATTTTCGGAAAGTGATTCGGTTTTGACGTGGCTAAATTTGAATTTTGGCGTCTGTAAATATGTGACACCCTCTTTGCCAGTGGAACTGAAAGGTTGGCTGGATTCCTTGTCCAAGCATTCTTTATGAATGCTCCCTTGGCCTGGAACCACACCGCTTCCTCTCTCAGTTTCTTTAACATTATTTTTCTTCTTGGATTCCCATTGCATCTCCCATGAGTCGAGGTCACAAGAGTTGGTCCCAAAGAGCGTAGAAATAGGTATGTGCCACTCTCTTAGTTTCTTTCTGGTAATTTCTGGGGATATTGTGTTTAGTCTAGCTGATGTTCCAAACATAAATGGTAAGGAGGTAACATCATTCGAATTGAACACTGGTGACTCTGAGCAAGAGAAGGCACTGTCTAGAGAACTTAGGGAAGAAGCAGAAGGAGAGGTGGTTGTTGAAGAAAGGCTTGAAAAACTTGACCTATTGGAAGGGTTTATCATTTGAGAATTTTTCTCCTTGGTGTTGGGTTTTGTTTGAGTTGACTTCCAAAAACCATATGTTGTGTTTTTCATACTATGAGCCAGGTCTTCATGTAGCAGGTTCTGACTTTCTAGCTGTAACTGCTTCATCTGATTGATATAATCCAAGTGACTGTGTATAATGGTGGCATCACAACTGGACTGGCGAGCTACTGGTTCATGACCCTGGACTGTAAGCCTAGAACTTTCACATACGCTTGGTTCTGAAGAACATCTGTCCCGAGCAGGACTAAGGCAGCATGCTGAATCCACGCAGTTCAAGATGTCCATCTTCGTTTTGCTCAGGTAACAGGCAGATATTTCACTAAAAAGATCCCAGTCCTCCCTTTCCTGTAGCAGCAAAGACTCATCAAACAATCCATCTTCATCTTTTAGCAGGTTTGACTCCGACTTGTCCAAGTCTGAAGCTGCAAATTCAAGCTCATCGGAGGAATCTTGCCGTCGGATCATGTGTATATCTGTTAAAAAAAAGTTATGTCAGAGTTATACTAGATGTGGGGATTGCTCTTTGAGTAAATTCAAATATTTATTTTCACTTTCTTATATCCACTTTTTCTACTAGACTCTAGCACAGACATTGTCAACTAGGGTTTCAAGGATTCCTAGAGTTCCTGTAGAGCAGTGGTCTCCAAACTGCAGACCAGGGGGCCAAATGCGGCCCTTTGCTTGCCTTTCTCTGGCCCTAGGGGTACTATTCCTCCAACTAGGCATGTGCATTTCGTTTCCTTCCGAATCGAAATTCGGATGAATTTTCCATTATTCGGACATTCGGATGCATACGAATTCCCGAATTGCAATATTAGCGAATTTACCGAATCAGAACGAACGTTTTCGATTCCGAATCGAAAACCCGCGGACTAAATTCGATCGTAATTCGAAAAAAAAATTCTATTCAAATTTAATTCGAAAAAAATTCTATTCGAAAAGAGACTATTTGTTTTCTAATCTAGTTGAAATATTTTCGATTTCGACCGGATTTTTCCAAAATTCGGTCGAAAACGAACGAATTCCAAAAACAAATTCAACACATGTAACGAACCTAACTTAACGAAATTTATTAAATGACGAATTGAAACTAAACTAAACAAATATTTTACTTTTGCACATGCCTACCTCCAACTGACAGCAACAATGGGGCAATAATTTCTGCATTGACAGCAACAAACCAACAATGGTGCACTATTCCTCCCTCTGACACCAATGATGGTGTACTATACCTTCTACTGACACCAATGATGGGGTACTATTCCTCCCACGGACACCAATGATGGGGTACTATTACTCCTACGGACACCAACGATGGGGTACTATTCCTCCCACTGACAGCAACAATGAGGCAATAATTTCTGCATTGACACCAACCAACAATGGAGCACTATTCCTCCCACTGACACCAATGATGGGGTACTATTCCTCCCACTGACACCAATGATGGGGTACTATTACTTCCACTGACACCCATGATTAGGCACTGTTTCTCTCACTGACCCAATGAGGGGGCACTATTACAGGGCTGGACTGGGACAAAAATATTGCCCTGGACTTCATCCAGACTGGCCCACTATGACAGGTCTCTCCCATGGCGGCCGGACAAATCCTGCACCACCCTGGCCACCTAAGCCCCCTCTCCCACTTCACTAGCCACTAGCCATTCTACTTTATTAGAGTAGAACAGCTGGTACTGGTACTCTTATAGGCAGTACCAGTGGGGAAGATAGACATTATTTCACCTGGGGCAAAGAATCAGTTTGGTGCCCCCCCCTTATGGGACAAGATTAGGCAGAATTGAGAAACTCCCAGGCTGTTAAGTCAGCTGTCTGTCCCCTCCCCCATGCTCCTCTGTTGTCCCCCCTGCTCCTCTGGTCCTCCCCCTGCTTCTCTGTTCCCCCCAGGTGAGCGCTGCATGGAGGGAGAGGAGGTGAGTGCTGTGGGAAGGGAGAGCTTTGACTGATTGACCACTCTTTTGATTGTTCCTGCATAATTCCAGTGTCATGGATATGCAGTAATATCTGGCAGATTACCTTGCTCTCCATGTGTTCATCTTAGAGACCAGGCCCTCTCACTTGGCTGCTTTTATCATCTCTCCTCCCTGTATGGCTCCACCTCAGGCCATTCCAGGAAATCTATATTAACCAGTGCACTGCAGGTCTGCATGACTGATCAACATTGTTTGTTAGTATTGTGTTCCTGCTTGCCGTGTGCTACGTTATCTCTGTGTACCGACTTTGACTTGTCTCTGACTACTCCTGTTTGCCTGTGACCCTAACCCATGGCCTGTCCCTTGGTTGTTGTCGTCTGCTGTTTGTCCCGACCTCGGCTTGCCCTTCACTATCCCTTGTGTCCTGAGTGGCTGCTTCCCCTCTCTCCCTACAGAGCGTGACCTAGGGGACTCCAGGGGCCGCGACTTGGATCCAGTTGCAGCGAAGGCCACCCTCACCACTAGAGGCTCTGGTGAATTTTGGGCTCAGGCTTCCTGTAGGGTTCCTGTTTGTGCCCCAGTGAACCTCATCTCCATATCCACTCTGTGGTCCATTCGCAGCAGTCTGTTATAGGGTTCACTACCTTGTGGTGCACCCCTGACTCCTATGGGGTGCACTTGTCACCTGGCCACAGATGACCTTACATCCAGAACTAAGCCCACTGAATAACATCAATGGTCTTGGAACACCGCTGTAAGGGAGACTTTCTTCACATTGACCACAAATGAGTCAGATTTACCTTAAAACCCCAACGAACTGGTCTTAGAAAGGGGTTTCCCGAAAACTGAAAATAATTTTAGGAGTTCCTTTGGGGTAAAAAAAAAGTCAAAGACAATGCTCTAGCATGTCCTAGCTATAAGAACAGAGGGAATTTTAGGATTATCTGTAAGGCCTCGTACACACGAGGCAATCGATTTGTTCAAAACTGTCTGTCCGACCGATTTGAACAAATCTGTCTGCTGGGATTTTGGTTTGCCCGCATGTACACACGAGCAAACCAAAATCCCCGCCAGCAGACAGCGTGCTGACGTGTCGGTGACGTGGCGGTGATGTTGACGCCACCACGTCACCGCACCAGGAAGTAAAACACTTCCGCGCATGCAAAATCATTCGGCGCGTGTGCGAGAAGACATGTCTGCTGGTTAGCATACTAACCAGCAGACATGTCGGGCGGACGGGTTCCCAGCCGACAGATTTCAAAGCATGCTTTGAAATCTGTCGGGTGGCCAAATCCGTCGGCTTGCCCGTACACACGGTCGAATCTGTTTTCTGGGATGGTCGGGCCGACCGTTTCCAGCAGACAGATTTGATCGTGTGTACGAGGCCTTAGGCATATCTGCGGACCGTTTCCATCGGATATGTCCGATCTGGAGTTTGGTCCGATGGCGTGTACACACCATCGGATCAAATTCCCCGCCGGCGGACGGCGCGGTGACGTGGCGGTGACGTTGACGCCGCCAAGTCACCGCACCAGGAAGTAAAACACTCCCGCGCATGCGCCGAATCCATTCGGCGGCGGCGGTGCGGGACGACATGTCTGCTGGTAAGTGTACTAACCAGCAGACATGTCGGGCGGACACATTCTCACCTGATAGATTTCAAAGCATGCTTTGAAATCTGTCGGGTGGACAAATCTGTCCGCTAGCCCATACACACGATCGGAGATGTCTGCTGAAACGGTCGGACTGTTTTCAGCGGACATATCCGCTCGTGTGTACGAGGCCTTAGACTTTGCTTGTGAGTTTATTTAACATCAGGGTAAAGCAGAGAACTAATCAGGGTGAAGCAGAGAAAATCTAGAAGAGAACTAATACTTAACTGTATCTCCCCCTTTCCCTCCAAACTTTGCTCTCTTGCAGAGCCAAGTCCTTTGACAGAATCTAAACTACTTTAAACACCTTGTGCTATGGTTCCGTCCTCCAGCCCCTATGCTTATACTGGGTCCGACAGCAGATAGAACCGTAGTGTGGATGATGTGAAGAACCTTCAAGACTTCAAAGCACCACCAGCCTGGGTAGAGTAATGTTGGATGTTTGCCCTCTCTGGGGAACCAGTGGTCTCTATGCAGGGGTCAAGCCATGCTCCCCTACTGAGTCAGAACTATAGCTGTGCAATCCGCAAAAGTTCTTGACTCAGCAGGGGGAGTTTAAGACCTCTGCAGAGTGATCACTGCTTCCCTACTGAGGGGAAGGTTCCCACTCTGCAGCATGCATGCTGAGGACAGGCCTTTTTACTCATTGACATTGAATGCTGTTTGTTTTCAGGCACCCAGAATTGTACTAAGCTAATTCAAACTGACAGGGGTTTAAAGACTTTACTAGAGCTCTTGTAAAAAAATGAGGATGAATTGTTCCATAGTGTCTGCAGCTACAGAGGTCAGTGAGGTCTTGTTTTAAACATACTACTTGTTATGAATATATTAATAGCTGAATGTTCATTGCCTAGTTTCTTTTCTACTTATAAAACTGGAAACTCCTAATTTGTAGGAATCAAGTCCACACCATTTTTTTTTCAGTTTTCATGTTTATAAATATAAGATGCAACATCTCTCATATGTTGAGAGTCAACTTACCTGCCAAGTCATCAATACTTCCTGAATCTTGCTGTATGTGTTTGCTGAACAGAAAGGAAGCATCTTGTTCGAAGATGAGCGAGTAATTCTCTATAAGAAATTGCACCAGCTGAGCCACCTGCACAAGAAGACCAATGTTGAGCAGTGTGATATTTTTGTTGCCAGAATAATACATTACTGATACATGTGTATCAGTAATCCCTTTAGTGTGCTAGATGTAGATAGGTTTGTTTTAAGTGTAGCTAAATATTAGTTTAGCTCAGGGCAAAGCCTGAGGTATGAATCTGGGTCAAGGTTTAGTGACTCAGGGCTGGGTGACTCATCCTAGCAGCTACTGCGGTGCCTCCCCCTGTTTATCAGGGACATTGAAGAATGTTCTAGACGTAGCAGGTGGAGGCTAGAAGGAGCTGCTTGGAATAGTTGAGGACCAATTTCCAGCAAGGGGCTGGCAGGGGGCAGACCACCCCATAAATAGGCATGATGCATGCAAGGAGGGGCAGTCAGTGGAAAGTGTAGTGCTGAGGAGGGGTCGGTGGCCATTGAGGGTGTGCCCTAGTCAAGGCGGGGGTGGCCTTGGGCCTGGGGCTCTTACCGGGGTTAAAGTACATGTATAAATGTAAAAATTTGTTTTGGTTGTGCAAACAGTAGTAAAGAGTTAACAACAAAAAACAGTTTGATTATTTAATGCCACCTGTATCCGGTTGGGGAGATTTCCCTATACTTCCTGTCCTGAACATGCAATAAGAAGTGAGAATAAATCTCCCCTATGGGATGGAAATGTATGTGAATAGTCACCAAGATAAATCAGAGAATGCAAGTCCAGTGGCAGCCGCTCCCATTAGCCGCTCCCTAAACTACATGCAGGGCGCCGGACACATGGATTTCAAGAGTTTTTTTTTTCTTTGAAGCACATGATTAGGACCTGAGGCTCTAATTGGCTTAAAAAAATGGTGGGCTTGGGGCGCAAAGCACTGCTCCCTGAGCCCAGCCAGTTGTGGGACATTAGAGAATTAATATTTGCTAATGTCTTCCTGCCTCTCCTCCCGGGCCAGGAAGCGAGTCCTGAGACCTGATTGGCCAGGGAGACCACTTAGGACCCACTTCCCGTTCAGCCGGGAGCCGAAGCAGTCTCCTAAGGCCGGACTGATCGTCACCTTCCCTTCTGATCGCCACCTTCCCATCCGTCTCCCGCAGGGGGGGTGACAGTTGTGCGAGTGAGGGGAGCAGGTTTGTATGCCAGCCCCCCCCCCCCCCGAATATTGAGCACCAGCCGCCACTGTGCAGGTCATTAAAATCCTGACAGAGGGTGGATAGCTAGACATATTTTCCAGTCTTAAGTTATTTTTACTCTCTTTGCAGAATTACCTTGATAAATAAATTGTATATCCTTAAGTCGGAACGTCTGGATATTAAGGATATCCTTGAAAAAGGGAACAAAGCATCAAGTTGAGCCAAAAATACACCGTAGTATGATAGTGGACACCAGCCAGGAGACCTTGGTGTGAACGGACTCCCTGGTACTGGAATTATTTTTATACTTGTTTGTAATGTACAACAGCAAATATACAAAAGAACTACTTGGGGGACCGTGCTCCCAACTATTTGTTGCCAAAAATGGAGAATGTACTTTCTATCTTCAGACATTTTGGTGTGTTGCTAATGGGCACTGATAGCCTGCAGTGATAAGCACTGATGGGCACTGAGGAGCAGAGGGGGCTCTTTAATGAGGCAAATTAGGCAGTCGTCTAAGGCAGGGATCCTCAAACTACGGCCCTCCAGGTGTTCAGGAACTACAATTTCCATCATGCCTAGTCATGTCTGTGAATGTCAGAGCTTTACAATGCCTCATGGGATTTGTAGTTCCAAAACAGCTGGAGGGCCGTAGTTTGAGGATCCCTGGTCTAAGGCCTCATGCTCACAGGGGCCTCGTGGCAGCCTAGCTTACCCATTGCATTACCCCAGTTTTGAGGAACAGGGGACCTTAACGCTGCTGTGCTCAGGCAGTGTTATGAGCCCTGACTCATGAGCGGGGCCGCCAGCGTCCCTAACAACCAGTGAATATCGGTGACACCATTGCTTGTGACGTCAATGATCCAGCATATTGCCCTCAGTCAATATCGTCACAAGGGCGTGGGTTCACCCGGTGACATCACTGGGTGGCCCCTGCTCCTTAGTTATTAAAGAGCAGGATCTGGGGGCCACCTTGTTAAAGGGGCTTCAAGATTCCGATAAACCCTCTGCCCACAGACCCCTGCAACCACCGACCAGGGTTGCGGGGAGGAAGCTCTTGTCCTTGAATTATTTTTTCCATCATGGGTGTGAGTGGGGCCCCATGTCAAGTTTTGCCTAAGGCCTCACAAAGCCTAGAGACGCCTCTGCTGATGGGCACTGATGGCCTGCAGTGATGATCACTGATGGGCACTGATATAGGGCACTGATTGGTTGAAAACGGTCTTATTTAAAAAATATGATTAGTGGTTAATGAAAGGAGGAACCAGGGAGGGCAAAATATATACAATTGCTCACAAAAGTACACCCCTCACATTTTTGTAAATATTTTCTTCCATCTTTTCATGTGACAACACTGAAGAAATGACACTTTGCTACAATGTTGTGTAGTGAGTGTACAGCTTGTATAACAGTGTACATTTAATGTCCCCTCAATATAACTCAACACACAGCCATTAATGTCTAAACCGCTGGCAACAAAAGTGAGTATACCCCTAAGTGAAAATGTCCAATTGGGCCCAATTAGCTATTTTCTCTCCTTGGTGTCATGTGACTCGTGAGTGTTCATTCTGGGAGGACTGAGGAGAGAGAGTGTCAGTCTGAAACAGGGTTGCCAACCACCTGCAGCATTTTTTACTGACAACACATAGAAAATTTACTGGCGGAACACATTTTTTGCTGACAGCCTGAGAAATGACAGAACTCCTATTGAAAACTAACACAGTGAACAGTATAAACATGATATGGAAACACTGACAATACCTATAACAAAATCATTTGCTTGATTTACACTTAAAAAGTCAGCATGAAATGATCAGCCACTAATACACAGATCACAGATTTTTACAAACTGTCAACATTTTTTACTGCCGGTGTGTTGCCATATTCTGCTCCCTATCGCAGAATGCTACGGAAGTCACGTGGCGGCCAACTGCGCATGCCTGATGCGTTCCAATCGCAAGTGCAATGCGTTCCAATAGATTTACAACAGTACACACCAGTGAACCCGGCATTCAGGGCAACGTGGAATTTGAGGAAAGTGGCCAGTCGGCTCCGCTCACTCGGCCTCCTGGCTCTTTTTTTAACATCCTCCAATCTACGAGGATGTTAAGGAATAAGCCTGGATGCCGACCGAGGTTTCACTGGTTTGTACTGTCGTAAATCCATTGGAACGCATCGCACTTGCGGTTGGAACGCATCGCGCATGCGCAGTTGGCCGCCACATGACTTCCGTAGCATTCTGCGATAGGGAGCCGAATATGACAACTCACCGGTTGGCAACCCTGGTCTGGGAGGATTGTGGAGAAGTAGCCAGGAGGGCTAGTGACAGGGGCAGCTTCCGCCAGTCGGGTTGGCAGTGCCTGCAGGGCAAACAGGGGCAGCTGTCACTGTTGGGGGCCCAAAGCAGAGCCGCCCGTTACGCCCCTGTGCTGCCCACAAATCAGCGCTAAAAATCATCACGCAGTACTGTTTCCCTTCCCAGTGTTATAAAAAATGTACAGCACCCCTGGCTTCCCTTTAGACGTGCACTTCTCCCATCCTGCCACTGGGTGCTGCTTGTATATAAAAGTGAATTAGAATGTGATTTTATAGCATCCCCAGTTTGCTCTTCCTGAGGCTGACTTCTTCTTCATGTCCTGCTCCTCAAGGTATGTCACTGTTTGCTATATTGTAAATAGAAGTTTTCTGTAGAGTGTGCCCAAAGTCTTTATAATATTTGATGATTCACTGCAGGTCTGGTGGTCAGTGTTTTAAAAAGTTCCTCTATTTTACACATGGCATGGCATGGGGTCACAGCACCGTCTGTCCATTCTGCTTTAGCACCATGGGACCCCATGCCATGTGTAAAATACAGGAACTCTTTAAATCACAGACCAGACCTGCAGTCCAGGCTGAGTAAGGTCTCAGAGCACATGGCATTACTGTCTGTATTTAACTGCTTGATGGGCTTATTTTGGGCCTGGCTGGTTCACATGTATGTGTTTTGGCGGCCCACATTTGCGCAGGCACAGCAAACCATTCATTTGAATGGGCCGCCATGCCTGCGTTTCCTGCAAAGAAAAGCGCATGCCCCATGTAATAGGCACACCTATGCCCATCAAGCAATGAAATACAGCACTGTCTGTCCATTCTGCTGTCTGCTGTGACTTATCTGCACTTCCTGCACTGTCACACTTGCTGCATTTTTAGACGTTTAGGTCACACTTTTAAAAACACAGTGCGTTTGTGTGTGCAAGAACTGCAGGTAAGTAGCATGGTGCAAAAGCAGAATGGATTTCAAGGCAACTGTATTTTTAAAATGCTGAATGCACCTTTTTTCTGCAGGAAACAAAGGCATGGCAGCACCTGCAGCCAGGAAAAATAGATCCCCCAATGGACCATCCACAACAACATTTCCCCCCCAGCAACAATAGACTCCCAGCAGCATCAACAGATCTCCACACAGCCAGCATTAAAAGACTCTCTGGCAGCCATCAACAATAGACCTCTCCCCCAACAGTAGATCTCTTTCAACTGACCCCCCAGCAACATAAGTCCCCCAGCAACAAAAGGTCCCCCACCAGCAACAATAGATCTCCTCAGCAACAATAGACCCCCCCTGCAAAATTAGATCCCCAGCAGTGAGCATCAATACCCTACAGCACACCCCAGCACCCCTTGCCATTACATACAGTCAGTTCAAGAGGTGCCGGAAACTGCGTTCCCAGGCGTTCCCGCTGAAAAAAAGCCCTGGTAACGCTACCCCATTCAGGGGCCGCTGGTTTAATTTGGGATCGGCAAATTAAGTTACCCCAGCTTGGTCTAGGGATGCACCAGAAGATCACTCAGTAAACTGAGGTCCACGCAGTCAATAAAGATTTTCTCAATGCTTTAATTCCAGGCCAACATTAGCCAACATCAACTTTGGTGAAGGAAGAATAGGTTGATGAGGGAAGAGAAACTTTCGATGTCAGGCCTGGATATACACAAGCAGGGGCGGACTGACAATTCATGGGGCCCCCGGGCAATAGAAGATTATGGGGCCCCCAGGCTTACAGATGGCCTCCAAGACAGGTGGCAGTACAGAGGCGGAGCAGCTAAAATTTTGGGATTTTCACATCAAAGGCATGTAGGTTTTGGACATATCAGGGACAGATGTAAAAAAAACACAGATTTTTACATACTGTCCCTGGTTTTAATGAGTCTGGCAACCCTGATGGGGCCCCCTAGTGGCATGGGGCCCTCGGGCAGTGCCCGAGTTCCTCAATGGTCAGTCCGCCCCTGTACACAAGTCAGATCAGCCCTTAGTAGCACAAATTTCACACGTCGCCACTCCTATGAGACTGCGTGGGTAAGGTGCCCCCAGACAGGTGTGTCTCACACAGACCTGGCAGCCGAGGCGCCACCTTGAATTTGGCTGGGAGGAACGGGTCTCTCTCACAGGTCCGGCTCTTGGCCTCTGCCACAGGTCAGTTAATTTGGATAGACTAAATGTGCGAACAGAGCGAATCCTCCCAGTAATTTCTCAGCAATAGTTGCTGGGTGACAGCAAAGTGTACCTGCCAGCATCCCAGGCACAGGATCCCCGTCTGAGATTCTCTTAAACTTCGGGAACCCAATAAGTCACTGAGGTCCCTTGACTCTCGTCTCCGGCTGAGACTCAGGAAGGCCCAGGAATTTAGCCAGGCGGGGACCGCCCTGTCATCTGCCGGCTCAGCGGGGATCAACAGAGCGATCCCCACTGAGCGAGCGGAGGTTCACAGGGTGGATCATTAATAAACAGCCCTGCGTGAAAGGGCCCTTAGGGCCAGTTCACACCAGAATCAGTACCATTTTTTCTGCACCAATACAGTCAGTTCCGATCAGTCAGTTTCTGCACCAGGAACTGACTTCGCAGGTGTGAACTAGAGCCATTGGAAAACACTGTGCATGTATTTTTAGTGCAGAAAAAGAGCACACGGAACTGAACGGAACTGCGTCTGGTGCAGGGGCGGAATGACAACTCATGGGGCCCCCCGGGCAAAAGGAGATTATGGGACCCCCGGGCAATAGGAGATTATGGGGCCACACAGTATACACACAGACACACAATATACACAAACAGTATACATACACACAGAATACACACACTGAAAAGGTATAGGGGCAGCTTTATTATCTTGAGATTTTTTTTTGCTAAAAGTTTGGCTGAGTGCTTTGAGTCAGATTAACTATCAGTGTGCCAGCTGAAGTTCTGCAAGCAAGTGCTGAAGGTCAAAGGCGGCTCTCTAATTGGGCAGATTAGGCGGTCGCCTAAGGCCTTTCACTCACAGGGGCCTCGCAGCCACCTAACTTGCCTGTGATTTATACTAATATCGGCGTCATTGGATCTTTCTATTACCCCTCTCTCTTTCTCACCTCCTCCTCTCTCCCCCCCCCCTCTTGCATTGGCTGAATATGTCTGATGGGTGAGGAGGGTGCCCTGGAAGTGGTGCTGATCACCTGTGGGCTAGCCTAGATCCATGCATTTTCTGCAGCCATTTTTCTTGCTTGAATAATTTTTCCCATTATGGACGTGAGCTGGGCCTCATGTCTAAGTTTTGCCTAAGGCCTCACAAATCCTAGAGCCGCCCCTGCTGGAGGTGTAAGTGGATTGCATTTAGACTAGGGTGACCAGACATCCCCAGTTTCAGGGGACAGTTCCCTGATTGAGGACACTGTCCCCGGACCAAGTCTGTCTCTGGTTTTGTCCCCAGGTTGGATTTAATAGGGGACAGGGGCAATTTCAAAGACAGTCAGTGCAGAATTAAAATAAAAAAAATTGAATTACTCACCCCTGCTCCGCCGTGCCTACTAGCTTAGGGGGGTTGTATTTTTCCATTATCTTTGCCCCTTTCTGATGATCATGTGCTGGTCGGAGCGGAGGGAATATTTCTTCAGTTTCGGGCGCATTCAGCTTCGCTCGCATGTTCTTTTGCCTTGGCTCAAATCCTGGCCAGCCACCTGCCGATCTCCTTGCCTTCCCTGGCGGAGTGATCCTACTCCGCACCCTATCGATTAGTAGCCAGGGCCCAAAGAGTAAAGCCCCATACACACGGCCGAGGTTCTCGGCAGAAACCAGCGAGAACCTCGCTGGCATCCTGATTCTGCCGAGAACCTCGGCCGTGTGTACGGATTCGGCTAAAATTCCGTCGGTAATGCCGTCAAGCCGAAATAGAGAGCAGGTTCTCTATTTGCTCGACGGCCCGTCGGGATGAATGGTTGGTCGCCTTTCCCGACGGGCGGGTCGCCGAATCTGACGGACGGCCGGCCGAGAACCTCGACGGGCGGAACGATGTGTTCCGCCCCGTCGAGGTTCTCTGCCGTGTGTACGGGGCCTAAGACTTAAGAGGCTGTGAGGCGGGCGGCGACGGGCAGAGAGTTGCTGATTGTTGCCATTACTAGTAAAGAAAAAATATGTCCCCGGATTTCACTTTAAAAATCTGGTCACCCTAATATAGAGACTACATACAGGAAGAGTTGTCCCTCAAGTTGTTTGAAGTCAAGTGGGTGTCTCATAATCTTCCCAATCCCTATCCAAATTGTATCTCCCCAATGAAATACAAAAAAGTGCTGGACTGTTTTCTGACTCTGGGAGACTGTGAAGGTTCGGTGTGCCTGGCTGTGCAGGGTGGGGATCTCATTTTATTTTTGGCTTCTACATGGGGAGCACTACATACGGATAAAACTTCTAATTGACACATTAACTGCATGTGATCAGGTGTGGAACAGGCACTTTACCTTTTTGGTGGACTTGCTCTCCTCCTCGGGGTCCCCTCCGGTAGGCAGCCATAACATATTGGGAGCTATGCAGAGAGCAAGATTCAAAGCGGTCATTTGGTTTTCTTCCCAGTTCTTCCCAATGTGATTCAGTACAGCAAACAAATGTTGCAGCAAACTGAAGTTGGCTTCAGGGAGCTGGTCCAACAGGCTGGGGATTAAACAACGGATCAGTAAAGATGTGTCATCTACCAAGTAATGCCGCATACACGCGCAACACTGTATCCTGGCCTAGGCCAACAAGGCAGCACTTTGCAGGAAAAGAGTCCCCGCCAGCTTGCATTACACTGTTAGGGCCAGATTCTCAGAGGCGCTACGACGGAGTATCTCAGATACCCCATCGTATCGCCAATTTTTTTGCCAGGTATCTATGCGAGTGATTCCTTGAATCACTTTGGCATAGATACGCCTGAAGATCCGACAAGTGTAATACAATTACACTTGCGGATCATAGATGTAATGACAACTCCGGCCACTAGGTGGCCTTTACGTTGTTTTCTCATTTGCCTATGCAAATGAGGCTACTACGCAGATTCCCGAACGCGTACGTCGTTTTCGTCGTTTTCTGCTAATATGAGGGGTAACCTTACGCAGTACCGCCGGATGCCGTCGGGTGCCGTTGGATGCCACGTTAAGTATGGCGTCGGGTCAGCGTCGGCTTTTTCCGTCGCTTACGTCGTTTTACTAACTCGTTCGCGAATAGGGCATTGCGTAGTGACGATCACGCAGTTTTGACGTCGGTTTCAACGACGCTTTCCGACCTGAGCTGGAGCATGCGCACTGGGCTTTTTCCCCGGCCGGCGCATGCGCAGTTCGATCGACGCGGGGGCGCGCTTAATTTAAATACAAGCCGCCCCCTTTGAATTACGCGGCTTTACGCTGGGCATTTTACACTACGCCTCCGCAAATTACGGAGCAAGTTCATGGAGAATACGGCACTTGCTCTGTTACGTTGCGGCGGTGTAGTGTAAATGGCTTACGCTACACCAAGGCAAATATATGAGAATCTGGCCCTATGTCTAATGCAAGCTGCTTCTGATTTAGACTGTCCTATCAGCCTGGAACACAAACCTTCCTCACTGTGCTATATGTTTTCTGCTGCACTATTGGCATGGTTATATCTTCTTGGGTCCTCTTCAAAAAATTATCAGAAATTTTTGCTTGAAGTAGAACTATAGGCAACATTTTTTTTTCATTTTGGCTAGAGTAAGAGAGGGTTATGGCCCCTGCCAGTTTTTTTTAACCATCCCTGTCCCATTGCAGAGATTTCCCTTGTCTCATAGCTAAACAGGAAGTGAGAGGAAATCTATGCAAATTAAGGGAATCCAATGCCCCCCAGGCCCTAAGTACTAGTATCCCCACTCAAAAATATTTCAGGGTGTGTCTTAAACAGAAATCGGTGTGGCCTTGACAGGAAGGGGTGGGTCATATTTAAATTAGGGGGTGCACAAGTTTAGTCAGGAATAGTCAGCACAAAACCTAAATACACTACTGTACACACGGCCAGAATTTCCGACAACAAATGTTCACTTGGGAGCTTGTTGTCAGAAAATCTGACCGTGTGTAGGCTTCTACTGGACATTTGCTGTTGGAATTTGGTTCTCAATTTTTCCGACAACAAAAGTTCTTGTCGGAAATCGTCTGTAGCCAAATCCGTTGCACAAAAATCCTACGCATGCTCGGATTGAATTCGACGCATGCTCGGAATCGTTGGACTTAATTTTTCTCGGCTCGTCGTGGTGTTGTACGTCCCCGCGATCTTGACATTCGGAATTTCCGACAACATTTGTGTGACTGTGTGTATGCAAGACAGGTTTGAGCGAACAATCCGTCGGGAAAAAAAACAAAACACGGTTTTGATGTTGGAATGTCCGATGGTGTGTACGCGGCATTACAGTATAGATCGTAATGTGTACTAATTCATCACCTGTTAAATAACTGACCTTTTTATGACTTTTATACTGTTTTCCGGATCCTCAATTTCTGTGACTTCCATCCAAAGCCCATACATGTCTGAGGATAGAATACTGTCAGGAATATTGCGGAGAAAATCCTAAATCAAATACATATACATACAGTAGGGGGGTCAGCATTTTGTAGTACTTATAATAAAGTAAAAAAAAAAACAGGAACACAACAGGCAAAACCTATTCTAAATATTCATGTGATGGGCTCTGTTCACAAAGCTGGAACAACAGGATCCTAATTTTCCAAAAAAAGTGACAGTTATTTTCAACTCAGTTCAATGAGATGTGAGAATTACAGTCACATGGAAAAAAATTTTTTTTCCCATGTGACTGTAATTCTCACATCTCATTGAACTGAGTTGAAAATAACTGTCACTTATTTTGGAAAATTAGGATCCTGTTGTTTCAGCTTTGTGAACAGAGCCTTACCACTGTGTTAAAGCTTTGTGAGGCGAGATAAAAACGTTATACAAACTTAAATATATCACTTTAGTATTAAAGTAGTTCTAAAGGCAGATTTCCTTTTCCCTAACCACTTAAGGACCGCCTAACGCTGATATACGTCGGCAGAATGGCACGGCACGCCGGCGTCCGAAGCTCCGTGACTGCGGCCGTGGGACCCGCGGACCCAATCACAGCCGGTGTCCCGTTATCGGTCACAGGAGCTCAAGAACGGGGAGAGGTGAGTGTAAACAAACCTTCCCCGTTCTTCACTGTGGCAATGTCATTGTTCGTCTGTTCCCTGATATAGGGAAAGACAATAGGGAAAATAGGGAAAGACAATCAATGACGTCACACGTCCAGCCCCGCCCCCTACAGTTAGAAACACACATGAGGTCACACTTAACCCCTACAGCACCCCCTAGTGGTTAACTCCCAAACGGCAATTGTCATTTTCACAGTACTCAATGCATTTTTATGGCACTGTTCGCTGTGAAAATGACAATGGTCCCAAAAATGTGTCAAAATTGTCCGTAATGTCGCAGTCATAAAAAAAAAAAAATTTAATACATTTTTTGGGGATATTTATTATAGCAAAAAGTAAAAAATACTGCATCGCTCTATTTTTGTTTACAGCGCACAAAATAAAAACCGCAGAGGTGATCAAATACCACCAAAAGAAAGCTCTATTTGTGGGAAAAAAGGATGCCAATTTTGTTTGGGAGCCACGTCGCACGACCGCGCAATTGTCAGTTAAAGCGCCGCAGTGCCGAATCGCAAATAGTGGCACAGGGCTTTATTGGTAAAAAGCTATATTTTTCTCAGTTTAGGCTGATACGTATTCTTCTACATATTTTTGGTAATAAAAATCCCAATAAGTGTATATTGGTTTGAGCAAAAGTTATGGCGTCTACAAAATCAGGGATAGATTTATAGCAATTCTTTTATAATTTTTTCATTTTATCAGTAATGGTGACGATTTGCAATTTTTATCGTGACTGCGACATTATGGCGGGCACATCAGACAATTTTGTCGGTATTTTGGCACCATTGACATTTATACAGAGATCGGTGCTATAAAAGTGGACTGATTACTGTGTAAATGCCACTGGCAGGGAAGGGGTTAACCGCTAGGGGACGATGAAGGGGTTAAGTGTGTCCTAGGGAGTGATTCTAACTGTGCGGTGGCTACCAGTGACATGACAGTGATTACTGCTCATGATGACAGGGAGCAGTAGATCACTGTCCTGTCACTAGGCAGAACAGTGAAATGCTTGTTTACAAAGCCATCTCCCTGTTCTGCCTCTCTGTGATATGATCGCGGGCCGCCAGCAAAAATCAAGTTTGTGGGGCCCGCGGGCACGGTCACGGAGAGCGTGACCTTTCCTAAAGGGGACGTACAGGTACGTCCATTTGCCCACAGCTGCCATTCTGCTGACCTATATCAGTGTGCCGCGGTCGGTGGTTAAATATATAATATTTGGCCAGACTTTTGTAGAAATCTGACCGTCACGTGAGCATCCCTTTTAAAAACAATGGGCGTTAATATAAAGTGGACTTCAGTGGTGCCTGTTCACACCTGAGCATGGTGTAACGTTAGCTTCTTTTGAGCTTCAAACATTTTTGTCCCCAAAATACCCGAATAGGAACACCTGAAAAAGGCAGGAAAATGTGTGCTTCACACTTTTTTTCTTTGGGCGTTCCCACGCTCATTTACTACAGTTGAGTACAGTTTGGGGGGAGGGCCAGAGAGCGCCGAAAAGGCCCAAGGACACTTTGGTTTGTTTCATGAGCCCCCGTACCTTAGGCTAAATGAGGTACTGCAGGCCATTGTTCGGCTTTTCTCGGCTCCTGCGCCCCCGTACCTCAGGCCAAATGAGGTACTGCAGGCCTATTTTGGGCTCTGCTCAGCTTCTGCACCCCCCTACATCAGGCCAAGTGAGGTACTGCAGGTCTATTTTTGGCTCTGCTCGGCTTCTGCGCCCCCGTACCTCAGGCCAAATGAGGTACTGCAGGCCCAGAGGCGTATCTAGTGAAAATAGTGCCTATGGCAAGCACTGAATCTGCGCCCCTGTCAAAAAATTTGAAGCCCATCTTTCAGATAACCTTAACAAAAAAACAGCTAACAAAACTAATGATATTTATCATCCCTTGTGATACCTTGGGTGGTGACATATCCTCTTTATGGAGAAATCTGGGGTTTATTAGACCCCTGATGCCTCCTCTGCCCTCCAAGGCCAGGTAAATGCAGAACCAATACTGGAAGTAAAGAAATCTTCATCACTTAAGGCAGTGGTTCGCTTTCACAGAGGAGAGGGAGAAACTGATGTTCCTCCTCCTTTTTTTTTTGCGCTGCCAATCTGACCAGATGGAATGGGAGAGCCTGGGAGAACAGGGGAGGGCTGTGGCTGAACGCAGCAGGGATAGCGCTGCCATTGACCATTAGCAAAGGTGCTGAAAAGGAGATCCTGCCTATGCTCGGGAGGAGGGAAGAAGAGACTCTCAGACCCTGGTAAGTGCCTTGCTGCCCAGCCACTCAACAGTGCCCCCTTCATATGGCGCCCATGGCACTTTCCATGGCTGCCATACCCTAGATACGACACTGTGCAGGCCTATTTAGCTTGAATTCTGCTTGTCTTGAGAGTCAACACTAACAAACCGAGTCAGAATTAAAAAAAAAAAGTTGTTGGCAAATCAAAACACTCTCAAACCAAGTTACTCTTATACCGAGGTTCCACTGTAAAATGTAGAATTTGTAAATGTTTGAATGGCCAAAACCCAAGTCACAGTTCTACTCGAAGGACAACATTTCACTCTTTAAAATAAGGAATATTTTGTAAGATTTAGGATTCCATTATGTACCGTGATCACTGCAGCTGCCACAAACACAGATTCTCCGCCCATCTGGACATCGTCACCGCACAACAACTTCTCCTTGAGCTCCTTGCATGTTTTGGCATTGGCCGAGCGCCTGAAAATACCCCTCGTGTTCGGCCCTTCTTCATATAACAGCAGGAGCATATCCTAGAATTGTTCAGCAACATGACAAAATCATCCTGTACTAGAATTACAGAAATATTTTACTGTCTTCTGATATAGAGTCTCCGATATCTGGTCCCCCTATTCAGCGACGTAATGCGAGGCTTTCTTCCTGGTGTGGAGAAAGCCTCTTGAGGGGGGGCAAGCAGGAGTGTCAGGACGCCCACTAACACACAGCTCCTTTCTTCATCTGCAAAGTAGAGAGTGTCCTGACTTGCCTACTCGCCCCCTCCCCCCTCAAGAGGCTTTCTCCACACCAGGAAGAAAGCCTCGCATTACGGTGTGTAGTTACAGACAGAAGAACAGGAAGTGAGGATTTATCAGAAGAAATAAGGACATTTAAAAGCAAAATGGAAGGATGAGGTAAGTGAAAGAGGACTGAACTAAGGTAAAGGAAGCTATTTAGGGAAAAAACATTTTTTCTTTACAACCACTTTAAGTCAAGCAGCACACCATTTACTAAGAATTTCAAGAAATCTCCTGATGAGGCCTACACAAAAAGTCGTCACCCTGCTGTGGACAGATATGAATCATTTTTACATGCATTCTGCAATTATCTGTTATCTAACTCCGCCAGCTGCTGCAATCTCATCATATTAGTCTCAAGTCTTCTAAATATGGAATGCATTGAAGTGGTTACAGCTAACACTAGAGAGTCTTATCTTACCATTATGGGCTTGGGTAGATTCCCATTGGGACACACCGATGACAGGGAATGACCAAAGAGCTTGCGTGGTGTAAGAGGTGATTGAGAAGAAGCTGTGCTCAATGTGGCGCTGCCACTACGACGTAAAGCCCAGTCAATCAGTGACTTTTTCCTCCTGCATTGTTTTTGTGCAGACTCTGAAAAAAAAAATCTACTTTAAAAATGTTTTCTGCCATCTCTGACACTTCACACCATGTTCTCTGACAGACCTCCCATCTTCCCCATCATCCAGAATACATTCTCTCGCATCCCTCCCTCCACACTAAGTTCTCTGGTAGCACTTTCTACTTCCTTCACTCACCATGTTCTTTGGCAGTTTCCCTTCATAATAATGCAGTGTTCTTTGGTCCCTTGCCCTCTTCTACCCTCCATGCTAAGTTCTTTGGTCCCTTGTCCTCTTCTACCCTCCATGCAGTGTTCTTTGGTCCCTTGCCCTCTTCTACCCTCCATGCAGTGTTCTATGGTCCCTTGCCCTCTTCTACCCTCCATGCAAAGTTCTTTGGTTCCTTGCCCTCTTCTACCCTCCATGCTATGTTCTTTGGTCCCTTGTCCTCTTCTACCCTCCATGCAGTGTTCTTTGGTCCCTTGCCCTCTTCTACCCTCCATGCAGTGTTCTATGGTCCCTTGCCCTCTTCTACCCTCCATGCTAAGTTCTTTGGTTCCTTGCCCTCTTCTACCCTCCATGCTAAGTTCTTTGGTCCCTTGTCCTCTTCTACCCTCCATGCAGTGTTCTTTGGTCCCTTGCCCTCTTCTACCCTCCATGCAGTGTTCTTTGGTCCATTGCCCTCTTCTACCCTCCATGCTATGTTCTTTGGTCCCTTGCCCTCATCTACCCTCCATGCGGTGTTCTTTGGTCCCTTGCCCTCGTCTACCCTTCATGCTATGTTCTTTGGTCCCTTGCCCTCTTCTACCCTCCATGCCGTGTTCTTTGGTTCCTTGCCCTCTTCTACCCTTCATGCTATGTTCTTTGGTCCATTGCCCTCTTCTACCCTCCATGTGGTGTTCTTTGGTCCCTTGCCCTCTTCTACCCTCCACGCGGTGTTCTTTGGTCCCTTGCCCTCTTCTACCCTCCAAGATATGTTGTTTGGTCCCTTGCCCTCTTCTACCATCCATGCAGTGTTCTTTGGTTCCTTGCCCTCTTCTACCCTCCATGCAGTGTTCTTTGGTCCCTTGCTCTCTTCTACCCTCCATGCTATGTTCTTTGGTCCCTTGCCCTCGTCTACCCTCCATGCGGTGTTCTTTGGTCCCTTGCCCTCTTCTACCCTCCATGCTATGTTCTTTGGTCCCTTGCCCTCTTCTACCCTCCATGCCGTGTTCTTTGGTTCCTTGCCCTCTTCTACCCTTCATGCTATGTTCTTTGGTCCCTTTCCCTCTTCTACCCTCCATGCGGTGTTCTTTAGTCCCTTGCCCTCTTCTACCCTCCATGCTATGTTCTTTGGTTCCTTGCCCTCTTCTACCCTTCATGCTACGTTCTCTTGCAGTCACCTCCTCCACCCTTTACACTACAATCTCTGGCAGCCACCTTTTCCATACTATGTTTTTTGGTAGCCACCTCTTGCATCTTGCAGCCCCCACACTACATTTATTGGCAGCCACCTCCTCCACCCTACCTTCTCCGGTAGCATCTCCTTCCCACTACATTCTCTGGTAGCTACCTCCCCAAGCTAGATACGTTGAAAAATAGGCTTCCTCCGACCGATGTAACTTGCCTACGCCGGTGTATCGTGGGCGCATAGTTACGCTGGATGCATATGGAAGTTTAGATTCAAATATGCAAATGAGGGAGATACGCCGATTCATGAACTTAGATGCGCCCGGCCGCTTCATATACACGGTTTGCGTAAGGCTTACGTCCGGCGTAAAGTTATTCCTCATATAGGAGGCGCAACCCATGCTAAGGTATGGACCAGGGAACGAACGCCGTTGAAATTTACGTCATTTACATAGTACGTGAATAGAGCTGTGCGTAGGTTACGTTCACGTAGTAGGCAGTGTTTTGACGTATCTTAGGCATATATCTCGACGTAACTGTGAGCATGCACACTGGGATGCGTCCAAGATACAACGCATTTTTGAAGCTCGGCCCATCATTTGCATGGGGTCACGCTTCATTTAAATGTATCACGCCCACTTCCAGCCCACTTCCACCTACTTTGACTTACAATACACTACGCTGGCGCAACGTTGGGAGCACTTTCGTTGTGAATACCATATCGCCGGCGTATCGTAAAGAAGATACTCTACGGTGGCATAAAGATGCACCAAGGTACGTGAATCTCCACCTATAATCTCGGGTAGCTACCTCTCTCATCCTATATACTACATTCTCTGGTAACCAGCGCCACTACATTCTCTGGTAGCCACCTCTTCCAACTTCCACAGTGCATTTTCTGGTAGCCAACTAGCCCATACTACATTCTGGCAGCAACCTTTTGCATCCTTCACACAACATTCTATTTTAGCTAGACATGTGCACTGCCGAAAAATTTGTTAATTTTCATTTCCGTTTTATTAGCTTTTTTAGTTTTTTCTGGACATTCAGAAATTCAAAAATTCGGGAATTCAAAAATGTTCAAATTCATAATTTCGAATTTTTTCAAATTCAGAATTTTCGAATTTTCACATTTTCGATTTTCAATTTTTCGATTTACGAATCTACAATTTCCAGATTTTCGAATTTCTGATTTTCGAATTTCCTAATTTCACATTTTCGAAATTTGAAAATTCGGAAAAGTTCTGAATTTTGTAAATTCGATAATCTGGAAACTCGGAATATCGTAAATTCTGAATTTCGTAAATTCGAAAGTCCGTAAAGTCGTAAATGAAAACATTTGTCAATTCTGAAATTTCTGAATTAACGAATTTGGCAAAATACATTAAAAAACTAATTCGGAACTAAACGAAATGTCTAATGGTAGCCACCTCATCCACCCTATGTTCTCTGGTAGCTGCCTCCTCCAACCTTCACACTGCATTCTCTGTTAACCATCAGAGAATTTAACGTATTCACGGCATTTCAAAAGACATTTTCCATCCACTATACTACATTCTCTGGCAGCCAACTCCTCCACACTTTCTTCACTGGTACCTACCTCCTCCAACCTCCACAGTGACTTTTCTGGTAGCCCTCTAGACCACACTATATTCTGGCAGCCACCGTCTACATTTTCCAAAGTATGTTCTCTGGCAGCCACCTCTTCTACATTACGTTCTCTGGTACCTACCTCTACCAACCTCCACACTGCATTCTCTGGTAACCAAATCCTCCATCCCCTACACTACATTCTCTGGTAACCAACTCCTCCACAATACATTCTCGGGTACCTCCCTCTACCAACCTCCACACTGCATTCTCTGGTAACCACCTCCTCCAACCTCCACACTACATTCTCTGGTAACCACCTCCTCCAACCTCCACACTACATTCTCTGGCAGCCAACTCCCTCCACACTACCTTCTCTGGTACCTACCTCCTCCAAGCTCCACAGTGCATTTTCTAGACCACACTACATTGTGGTTACCACCTCCTCCATCCTCCCCATTACCTTCTCTGGCAGCAATCAGCCTAGGTACTAGTAAAGTAAAAAAAGGTTTGCAGTAGAGAGAATCCGTCCACACCTAGTGCCTGCATTCTTCCTTCTTTATCTTCTCTCTACCAAGTTCAGGTTCTGATTCATCTTCTATTTCTTCCCTCATGGTCCATGATCAGCTCCTTCTCTGCTTCTTATTCCCTCTACTCCATCTGCCCCAATAATCAGCTCTAGTGAGATGACACACAAGTCCAGCTACGCTATTTTCTAATTGGCTGTTCATGCACATCAGTGTGTTATGAATCACTTAAAAACCAAAAACCATTAAGTTAAAATGATTCCATCCACAACAGGTTCACATAAAGGGTGACAAGTGACAGTTGAGAGATAGCAAAACGGCATTGTCACCCCAAAACAGGAAGCGGCTGAACAAGGGCCTCCATGGCAGGATCCGTGGGGATTTTTTTATAGACAGCTCTAGATTTAAAATGATGGAAAATGCCTTTTGAATTTACATGGATGTGTTAAATCTTATATGAGATTTATTAATATGAGATTTTAGTGACAAATATAATATTGCAGTTCCAATTGATACCTACCCCTCCTCACTTCCATGGGGCCCTGGGGTCGAAGCTTAATGATAAACTTGCATTGTCTTTCATGAGGGAACTGTTCAAGAATACTGTCTGCACTGTGTTCTAAAGAAAGGTTATTGCCGAGTCCTCTGGCCATAACCACAGATTCCTGGAGACAGCTCATTGCAATACTGTAAGGACACTCATGACCTGGAAAGACACAAGGTACAGTAAGTATTAGACATGTGCACTGCCAAAAAATTCATTCATATTCGTTTTATTTGTTTTTTAGTCTTTTTTTAAAAAATCTGAAATTTGGAAATTTGAAAATTCGGAAATTCAAAATTCTGAATTTTCACATTTCCAATTTTCCCAATTATCTTAATTTCGAATTTTTGAATTTTCGAAAATTCAAATTTTTCAATTTCCGAATCTTAGAAAATTAGAATTTTCATATATCTGAATTTCGGAAAATTCGAATTTTCAAATTTCCGAATTTTAGAAAATTCAAGATTTCGGAAAATCCTAAATTTTGGAAATCCACCCTGTTCTCTCTGAAGTTGACTTGGTCTCCCTCAAACTGCGAGAGGAAAAGGGAAAGCTTGGAGCCAATCAGGTGGTTGAATGCAAATATTTTGACAATAAACATGCTGATGAGAAAAGAGAGCAGGGTGAGCAGAAGGATGACCTCATCTGCCACTCATCTGTCTAATCAGTAGGCTGTGGGCTGTCACAGTAAGGCCCCTTTCACATGGGCAAGGTGTTGAGGTACAATTTTACCCTTTAGGCGGTACTATCCCCCCTGTCGCCGATGTTATTTATCTATCTATCTGCGTCCTCTTTTTGAAATCATCAGCAGCCAAAAACTGCTTTATCATTCATATGCAGACGACACGCAACTGTATTTCCGCATTTGCAATAAAAAGGATTACCACCTCAATCTAGAGACATGCCTCTCTTTGATAGAGGACTGGATGACAAAGAGTTATCTTAAACTCAACGGAGCGAAAACAGAACTTCTTCTGTTTCACGCCAAGCGTATGAATCAATCTACAACAACTTGGACCCCCCCCCGCCCATTCTGGGTAAAATCATCACCCCTAGCGTCAAAGTCAAAAGTCTTGGGGTCATCTTCGACTCCTACATGACAATGGACGCACAAATAGGGTCTGTAGTCAGCAGGTCTCACCATCTGCTGCGCCTACTACGCAGACTTATTCCTTTCGTCCCCAAAGAAGACATAGCGGTTGTGGTGGGAGCAATTGTAAACTCAAGATTGGACTATGCAAATGCCCTTTACCTCGGACTCCCCAAGTACCAAATCGCTCGTCTTCAAGTCGTTCAAAATACGGCCGCTAGACTTGTGACTGGGAAAAAACCCTGGGAATCAAACTCACCCTCACTGAGAACCCTTCACTGGTTACCAGTAAAAGACAGAATCACCTTTAAAGCACTCTGTCTAATGCATAGATGTATTCATGGGAATGCTCCCCATTATCTATGTGAAAAAATAAAAGCTTATAACCCCAATCGCGTTTTGCGATCCACTAATCAAAATCTGCTCCAGATACCGAAAGCCAGATACAAGTCCAAAGGAGATAGAAGATTCGCGATCCAAGGTCCCAGACTATGGAACGCTTTACCAACCAGCATTCGGTTGGAGGAGAACCACCTAGCCTTCAGGAGAAAGATCAAGACTCATCTCTTTTGATTTCAAAGGAGACAGGAACAACAAGCGCCCAGAGGCGATTTACTTCGCATGTGCCGCGCTATATAAGTTTTCATTCATTCATTCATTCATATCCACATTGTTGCACACCCTAATCACCCCATGTACATTGGCATTATTAAGGAACAGCACCAGGTGGGTGGTTGGGGTTGCCAGTGGACAGTGTAAATGCCCCCATTATTTTAAAGGCTAGGTTCAACAGTAAGAACACGTTACACCCGTATTTAGGGTGTAACGTAATATGCTCCCAATCCACTATCTTCCACCACCAGAGTCTCCTTTCTGTGACAGCAGGCGGCATTCATTTGTGTTTGAGATTTGGGGTGCACACCCTAATGCAATAGGCTGCGCACACCTATGCCTCTCCCTGTTCTTCAGCTTCTGTGACCCAATCGCGGGACACCGACGGCGATCGGGTTCACAGGTCCCGCGGGCGTGGTCACGGAGCTTCGGACCGTGTCGCGGGCACGCCGGCCAGCAGCGCACCCGCGACCCATGGCTGGGCTCTTAAAGAGGACATATATATACACGTCCATATGCCCAGCCGTGCCATTCTGTTAACGTATATCGTCGTGCGGCAGTCCTTAAGTGGTTAAACAGGCTTGTGGGAGGTCACATATCGCCCCTGATTGCCTAATGATCATGACCAGTTGCTGCTAATTCACTGCAGCTACACCTACAGTATGTGAAAGGGTCTTACTTAATTGAAGGAATAAATGCAATGATGTATGAATAAATTTGGAGCTGCGTTCATTTTAGTCTTTTATATCCCTCTGGAGTTTAACTTTTACTATAACTTTCTTTTTTATTATATTTGACATTGTTGTATATGAAATATGTTGCCATCCCTTTAGCCATAATGTACATAATATGAGGCATATTTTCTACATATCTCAGTATAAGGGAATTAAAAACAATTGAGGAATACAAGTTTTAGAATCCAGAGTAGATTGCTGTTGGGATGGGAATATCACTTTATAACTGACGCTATACATAAAAGAAAGAACATGTGGTGACCATATACACCCCTACTGGGTATTCAGTGAAGATCTTACCGCAAAGAGGATATGGAGGTTCATCCTTTCCAGATGTCACCCACAGATGGTAGTCACTGTGTCTGCCCTGCACAAAAACAATTGTTAAACATTGGGCACTGTAAGCAGGTATATTCATTTCCTAATGGTATACAGTGGAACCTCGGATTGCGAGTAATGCGGTTAACAAGAGTTTCTTAATACGAGAACTGTATTTTAAAAAAGCGTGACTCGGTTTGCGAGTGTTGTCTCGCAAAACGAGCATGATTCAGGCCAAAGCGGGGTGCAGTACTGCTTTTAGCCTGGAGCCAAGCAGAGCCGAACGTTGCCGATGTTCGAAAATGCATGGAAAGGCCAGAGGACAGCACGGCTGACCTCAGCAAATCTCAGGTAGGAAGTCTTTCTGAGGTTTGCCAAGGTCAGCCAAAGTGTCCTCGGGCCCTTTCGTCCGTTTCCAAGGCTCTCCGGTGCCGCCTCTGGCCGCCTGCGGTATTGCGTCCCATTGACGTCAATGCGGAACAAATTATTTTCATTTCCATTGACTTCAATTGGGAAACTCGCTTTGATATGTGAGTACTTTGGATTACGAGCATTCTGTATACTATATGGCCAATTGTAGGTGGACTTCCTCCAATTGCTTGAGTTCAAGAGTTTCCAGTGAAGGGCACTGTCAATGCTACAGCATACAAGGATATTTTAGAACTGTTTCCAACCTTGTGGTAACAGTTTTGGGAAGGCCTTTTTTTTATTCCAGCATGACTGTCCCCCTGTGTACAAAGCCAGCTCCATAAACACATGGTTTGAGGAGATTAGTGTGGAGGAACTTGAGTGTCCTGCCCAGAGCCCTGACCTCAACCCTACTGAACACCTTTTGGGATGAATTGGAATTCAAACTGTGAGCCAGATCTTATTGTCCAGAAGACTAGATGCCCATTGAAATGGATGTCCAACAAGCTCACATAGGTGTGACGGTCAGGTGTCCACAAAAATGTGTCCATCTAGTGTATATTTAATTCTGAAGTAATTCATTTAAGGTTCAAGCCAAGTCTTCTCTTCCAACCTGGGTACTTCACCTCAACCCAACTGAACAATTTCAGGATGAACTGGAACTCTGAGGCCTCGTACACACGATGAGATATGTCCGCTCAAACTTGTCCGACGGACAGTTTAGAGCGGACATGTCTCATCGGATTTCGGTCCGATGGCGTGTACACACCATCGGATCAAAATCCCCGCCGGCAGACAGCGTGGTGACGCGGCGGTGACGTTGACGCCGCCACGTCACCGCTACGTCACCGCACCAGGAAGTAAACACTTCCACGCGCATGCGTCGGATCCATTCACAGGATACGACGCATGTGCGGGAAGATATGTCCGCTGGTTTGCCGTACTAACCAGCGGACATATCCGACGGACAGGTTTGTAGCGGACAAATTTCAAAGCATGCTTTGAAATTTGTCCGATGGACAAACCTGTCCGCTAGCCCGTACACACGATCGGATTTGTCTGCTGAAACGGTCCATCGGACCGTTTTCAGCGGACAAATTTGATCGTGTGTACGCGGCCTAACTGCAAGACAAGTCTTCTCATTCAAAATCAGTATCTGACCCCAACCCAACTCAACCTTTGAGATGAATTGGGATGCCAGTTGTAAGCCAAGTCTTCTCTTCCAACCTCAGTACTTCACCTCAACCCAACTGAAAATGTTTTGGCCGAATTGGAACTCTAACTGCGAGACAAGTCTTGTCATCCAAAATCAGTACCTGATCTCAACCCAACTGAACACTTTTGGGGTGAAGTGCAACTCTGACTGCGAGAAGGGCCTTCTCACCCAAAATCAGTACTTGACCTCCACCCAACTGAACACCTTTGGGATAAATTGGGATGCCCATTGTAAGCCAGTTCTTCTCACCCAACATCCGTATATTATATTCGTTTCACTGAAAAGGCACAAATTCCATAAGACACCCTCCAAAACCATGCATAAAGCCTTCCCGAAAGAGTGAAGGCTGTTACAGTAGCAAAGTAGGACCAACTCAAAATGGCGTGGCCAGGGTTTTGGTCTTCAAATGTTTGGCCATATAGTACATTACTCTGTCATTACCCATATTATTAGGGTAAGTAGATTTGTCAAATGCATTATAAAACATACAATCCAAAGAAGATCTGCAATATATACACCCTCTAACTTACTGTCTGCTATGTTTCTAAGTGTAAACCCCCAAGTTTTTGATTTCCGTTCGAGAAGAAAACCTCCTGCCTCCTGTCAGCAGTATTGGAGGACCCATCTCTATGAACTCCTCCCCAGTATTGAGTAAGGGTAATTAGTAGGGTTGTCCAAATACCACTTTTTTAGGACCGAGTACAAGTACCGATACTTTTTTTCATGTACTCGCCGATACCGAATACCGATACTTTTTTTTAAATGTGTCCCCGAATGCAGCCATGTCCCTAAATGCAGCCATGTCCACAGAAATGCAGCCATGTCCCCACAAATATGCAACCATGTCCCCACAAATATTCAGCAATGCCCCCACAAATATGCGGCAATGTCCCCACAAATGTCGCCTAGTCCCCAAAGAGAAAGCCAAGCCAAATCCCCCCCCCCCCCCCGCAGCCGCCATCTAGTTGATCAGCGCGGGGAACATTACAGCTTTCATTTGAATAGCTGTGTGTTCCCCTGCCCCGCCCCCCCATATATAGCCCCTCCCCCTCCCCATTTGAGAGATAGATCACCCATTCAATATATATAATAATAATAATATATATGACGAGGCGCGGAACACACAGCTATTCAAATGAAAGCTGTAATGTTCCTCGCGCTGATCAACTAGACGGCGGCGGGGGGGGGCTTGGATTTCTCTTTGAGGACTGCTCTGCTCCGCTCTCTCTCTGGAAAAAAAAAAGTATCGGGTGAAGCATCGGGAGCATTTGCGCGATTACAAGTACTCGCGCAAATGCTCAGTATCGGTCCCGATACCGATACTAGTATCGGTATCGGGACAACCCTAGTAATTAGAGCTTATATTTTGGAGACCTAGGGCCAGATTCAGGTAGAAGGTACGTGGCTTATCTGTAGATAAGCCGCGTAACTTCTAACCTATGCCATCGTATCTGTTTTCTGTATTCAGAAAACAAGATACGCCGGGATTGAGTTTAGATACGAGCGGCGCAATTGTATTTCGCCGTCGTATCGGAACTGCAATTTTAAAATGGCTGCTAGGGGTGTTCCCGCTGATTTACGCGAGAATATGTAAATCAGCGAGATACGCCAATTCGCGATCGTACGCAGGCCCGACGCAGTGACTTTACAATGTTTCTGTAAGAGATACGCGGTGTAAAGAAAAACATGCCCCCTAGGTGGCGTATCCTATGTTAAGTATGGCCGTCGTTCCCGCGTCGCCATTTGAAAATTTAACGTCGTTTGCGTAAGTCGTCTGTGAATGGGGCTGGACACCATTTACGTACACGTCGAAAACAATGACGTCCTTGCGACGTTATTTTGCGCAATGCACGTCGGGAAGTTTTTGGGACGGAGCATGCGCAGTACGTTTGGCGCGGGAACGCGCCTAATTTAAATGCTCTATGCCCCCTATCCGGCTCATTTGAATTACGCGGGCTTGCGCCGGGGGATTTTCCCTTACGCCGCCGCAACTTTACAGGTAAGTGCTTTGTGAATCGAGCACTTGCTCTAGTAAGTTGCGGCGGCGTAGTGTAAATGCCTTACTCTACGCCGCCGCAAATGTATGTAAATCTGGCCCCTAATGTAGTACTTAATAGTAATCAAGCAAAAGGGTGCTGAACACACCTTAGGCTTAGGCGGCGTACACACGACCGAGGTTCTCGCTGGAAACCAGCGAGAACCTCGCTGGAAGCTGCATTCCAGCGAGAACCTCGGCCGTGTGTACGCTCTCGGCGAGCATCCCGTCGGGAATGCCGTCGAGCAGAAATAGAGAGCATGTTCTCTATTTGCTCGACGGCCCGCCTGGATGAATGGCTGGTTACCATTCCCGACGGGCGGGTCGCCGAATCTGACGGCCGGCAGAGAACCTCGACGGGCGGAACGATGTGTTCTGCCCGTCGAGGTTCTCTGCCGTGTGTACGCGGCTTTAGGGGTCAACCCACCACCCCTACTTAACAACTACATACATATACGTTTAAAAGACGTATGTACAAGTGCAGATTTTTTCTATTTAATTTTAATTACGCTACTACCACATGGAAAAAAATAACATCATAGTACATTGTTTTGAAGCCTTAAAGGGCCCCATCATGATGCGCCACTCGTGAGGAAGGGGTTATAAGTGGTAGGTATATAATTTAGTGCAAGGGTCTCACATTTAGCTTTGAAAGTACAGTCAATGTGTTAGATTCACTTACGGGAAGTTCAAGCTGCTGAGACACCAGTTTAATCACTTTTTCCGTAGAGTCCATGTTAGACACAGTAACTGTAGTACTCTGTAGAGACAAAGAACATCAACATATTAAAAAAACATAATAGAGGCTTTACATAAAACACTCATATTTGCATCATTACTGAATCTTTTTTGTTAAAAAGTCTCTTACTAGCCGACTGCTCCAACCCATTTATACCCATCTTTGGCACACTGGGTTTTTTATCACTTGGCACCAAAGTTAAAGCAACCATACTGTGATAAATAATTCCCCCAAAAAGATGTACCTGCAAAGGGACTGAATTTATATATATTTTATTTTCCTTTTTTTTTTTTTTTTTTGGAGAATGATGGTGGTGAAAGTGTTGCATAAAATTCATACTTATATAAAGCGCTGGTTTAAAACTGGTTCTGAAGAAATAAATTACACCCAATTTTGCCAAACCATAGTATATAAAGACTTACCACCTGTATATATACAGTATATAATATTTTGCCTATTCTCCCTTAAAAAAATGATTGACGATTTATTCTTGAGAATATGCGTCTTTTTCATAATTCTATTTTTAAAATATTATTTTCATGACTCTCCACCTTTGTGTCCCTCGGCCATAAATAGCGATAACATGCCATATATTTGGAACAACTTGAGATTTTAGTGGGAAATGGAACAGTGCCAACAAACTGGAAATCAGATCACGTGGCCACATACATTTTTTTTTTTTATATATAAATAAGGGACAGAAGGGTAATACTCACAGACATGTATTCATCCGCATCCAGATATAAAACACTAATTGCAATTTTTCCAGGGAACTCATCTTTCTTTACTTCTTTGATATGCCTGAAAAAAAATTAAAAAATCATATGAAAATTCCAAGATCGTTTGTCGTTACATAAGCAGGGATCCTTCTCTGCAGCATTCTGGCAGGGGACAGGCTATTAAATCTTAGGTAGGGGCTGCTTTCTAAAACACAAAAAAAATAAAAAAAAAATAAAACAAAATATTTTTAGCACTGAATGAATGAATGAATGAAAACTTATATAGCGCGGCACATGCGAACTGAATCGCCTCTGGGCGCTTGTTGTTCCTGTCTCCTTTGATATCAAAAGAGAAAAGTCTTGACCTTTTTCCTAAATGCTAGGTGGTTCTCCTCCAACCGAATGCTGGTTGGTAAAGCGTTCCATAGTCTGGGACCCTGGATCGCAAATCTTCTTTCCCCTTTGGACTTAAAGTTGGCTTTCGGAACCTGGAGCAGGTTCTGATTCGTGGATCGCAGAACGCGATTTGGATTATGCGCTTTTATTAATTCGCATAAGTAGAGGGGGGCATTCTCATGGACACATCTATGCGTAAGACAGAGGGCTTTAAAAGCGATTCTGTCTTTAACTGGCAGCCAATGAAGGGCTCTCAGTGAAGGTGAGATGGATTCCCAGGGTTTTTTCCCAGTCACAAGTCTGGCGGCCGTATTCTGAACGACTTGCAGACGAGCGATTTGGTATTTGGGGAGACCGAGGTAAAGGGCATTTGCACAATCCAACCTGGAGTTTACAATAGCTCCCACCACGACCGCTAGATCTTCTTTAGGGATGAACGGAGTGAGTCTGCGTAGTAGGCGCAGTAGATGGTGAGATCCGCTGACCACTGACCCTATTTGTGCGTCCATTGTCATAAAGGAGTCAAAAATGACCCCTAGGCTTTTGACTTTGGCGCTAGGGGTGATGAGCTTGCCCAAAATAGGTGGGGGAGACCACGCTGTTGAGGGTTGATTCCTTCGCTTGGCGTGAAACAGAAGAAGTTCTGTTTTCGCTCCATTGAGTTTAAGATAACTCTTTGTCATCCAGTCCTCTATCAAAGAGAGACATGTCTCTAGATTGAGGTGGTGATCCTGTCTATTGCAGATGCGGAAATACAGTTGCGTGTCATCTGCATAAGAGTGATAAAGCAGTTTTTGACTGCTAATAATCTCAAAAAGAGGACGAAGGTAGATGTTGAATAGCACTGGTGACAGAGGCGATCCTTGAGGGACTCCGCATGTTACTGTGCGTTTTTCAGACGTAAAAGGTCCTAGCTTCACTGTTTGCGATCGGTTTTCCAAAAAAGAGGAGAACCAAGATAAATCACCTTCTGCGACTCTGGCTACTTCAGAAAGCCGAGTCAGTAACAGATTGTGGTCTACAGTGTCAAAAGCTGCACTTAGGTCCAACAGAACCAGGAGACAAGATTCTCCTTCGTCTGCGGCCTTGAGAACATCGTCCTATACTTTCAGTAATGCTGTTTCTGTCCCATGTCCGGGACGGAAGCCTGATTGCAATGGGTCAAGTAGCTTGTAGGTATCTAGATGCAGTTGCAACTGTTGTACCACTACTTTTTCCATTATCTTAGAGAATACGTTGAGGCTTGTTATGGGACGGCGGTGGAGTGGGTCCTTGGGGTCCAGGGAGGGTTTCTTCAGGAGGGGTTGGATTACACCCTCTTTCAACTGTGAGGGCACTATGCCCTCCAAGAAAGACTGGTTGATAAGCTGCGTGATGGGAGGAGCCAGGATGTCGGCGCATTCCTTCAGCAGTTTTGTGGGGATAATGTCATTTGGCGCTGCGCCATTGCGCAGAGTACAAATGACATTCTTAATGGACTCGATGGAGATGGGTTCCAGGGTGAACTTACCTGATATCGGAGAATTACTATGGGTGTTATGTGAGAGGCTACAGGGGGGGCTGAGGGGAGAAACATTTTGCTGAATGCTTTCACGGATTGCCTCGATTTTATTAACGAAATAATCCGATAGCTCATTGCAAAATTCTTGTGTTTCCGAACTGGGGGCTTCAATGCATCCTGGTTTCATGGTCTGGGTGACCATCTTGAAGAGTTCGCGGGGGCGGTTTTGAGCACCGTTGATAGCCTCCGAAAAATAATTCTTCTTGGCTTGGAAAATTTCTTTGTGGTATTTTCTTGTCGCCGCCTTGTAGATGGATAGGTTTAGCTCTGAAGAACATCTTTTCCAGGCAGATTCTGCCCTTCTGCGTTCTTGCTTCAGTAACGACAGCTGGTTGTTAAACCAGCTGCGGTTGTTTTTCCGAATGCGGGTTATTCGTTTCGGCGCTACCAAGTCGGCTGACTGTAGCATGGCCGAGTTTATGGCTTTCAATGTTTCAACGGCCGTTTGCTGCGGCTGGGTAGTTTCTATTTTTTTCCTTAAAGTCGTTTTGAAGAGTTCCGAGTGGAGCTTCTTCTGACATCTAGTCCAGTGTGTTGCCACTGGATTCAATGTTTTTGTTGCGGGGGGGATGGTGGAAATACTGAATGTAATTGCCTGGTGGTCTGTCCATGGCAATTTTTCATTTTCCCCAATTTTTATTTCCAGAGCTTGTCTGAAAATAAGATCAAGTGTGTGACCTGAAGCATGTGTAGGCCCACATACTAGTTGCTGCAATCCTAAACCTTCCAGGTGGTCAATACAGGCGTCGGCAATGGGGTCTTGTGAGGAATTGGCCCAGAGATTGAAATCCCCTAACAGCAAAAGTTGTTTACTGTTGAGGGTATAAGTGGAGAAGAAATCCGTCCATGATGAGAGCAGCTGCGATTTTGGGCCGGGTGGCCTATAGCAGAGCAGAATGTGGACGGTCTCCTTCGAACTTGCTTGCAGTTGCAGAGTAAGGGTTTCCATGAATGGAAGAGGGTTTTGGCGGACTGGTTTGGTGATCGTAAGATGAGTCTTGTGGATCACCGCCAGGCCGCCTCCTCTTTGCCCTATTCTGTTTTCCGTTATGATACGGTAATTTTCTGGCACCAGTTCTCCTAGAATGGTGTTACAGTCGGCTGTGAGCCAGCTCTCTGTAATAAAAAGACAGTCTAGATCCTTTTGTTGAATGAAGTCGCGGATTTCTAGTCGGTGTTTTACTGCCGATCTAGTATTGATCAGAGCACATGATATGTGCTTGACCTGGGGTAAATGACTGAAATGTCTAACCGTCGATCTATGATTGGTTCTCCATAGTCGCTCAGTTCTTAGGGCCTTTTTGGTGATGGCTGGCAGTATTGCGGCGCATTGCCTCAAACTCCAAATGGTCTCGGCAGAATATTGCCTACATGCCATGTTCGCCAATACACCAGGGGGGGGGGGTGGATTTTAGGGCAGTGGGGGGAGAGGAATTGGCTAAACTCCTCTCTCCTAGCTTGGTCCAGAGGAAGGCAAAAAAACCCTGGCGGCGCTCGGCCAATATGCTCCGGCAGGGAAAAAAATTCCTTCCTGACCCCTGTAAGAGGCGATCGGGTAACCCCTGGATCAAGTTGTAGTGGTGATTAAGGTTTGGGGCTGGGTGTAGCAAAAAAGGCCTGCCGATCGGTAGCAGGATCCAGACTGGTAAAGCTTCCAGATTGGGTGGATCGGTGCTACTATTTGGGGCCAGGATTCCTAGCCCGGGGTGTGAGGTAAACTTTCCTGGGGGTATGGGGTGGGGTTCAAGTCCGTTTTCGGACTTTGGTGGCGGTTGGAAGGGGTGAGAAGCGGCGCGCCACTAGGCCGCGGGTGAAGCCGCGGCCTTTCCTAGTTGCGGCTGCCGCGATTGCCTCCAGGCCGGCGCGGAGGTATAGAAAAAGCGCCCGAGACGGCGGAAAATTGCAGGGATTGCAGGGATAGGTGGCGGATGGTTAGTTAGAGAGGGGCTAGTAGTGTGGGGGTATAGAAGGGTAGGTGTGGATAGGGTGGAGAGCCGTGGCTTTAAGTTGCAGCGGTGGCTTGTCCTGAAAAGGACGGCTGCCTGCAACCTCAGTGGATGGCTTACCTGCTGGAGAGGGATGAAGGAAGGAAGCCAGGGGGGCCAGGTAGAGCCGGGGTAAAGCCGGTGGTGAGTTGTTTGAGGGATAGAGGGGTAGAGCAAGCCTACCTAGCAGTCTGCCTAGCCACTATCTGCCTGTCTGGTCCCTGGCGAGAGCAGACTCGAGCGGAAGACCGGAGCGTCCTACTCTCCCACTGACACTGTCTGACTGACTCTACTAGAGGTATGTGCCCAGGAGTTTGTGTAATAATGTCACTGTTCCCCAAAAAAGTCTCAGGTGTCCAAATCGTCCACCGCAATGTCGCAGTCCCGCAAACAAACAAAAAAAATGAAAACCGCTGATCGCCGTCATTTTCTGTAATTATTTTTATAAAAATGGCATAACAATAATGCCATAGTTTGTAGACATGATAACTTTTGCACAAAGCAATCAATATAGGCTTAATGGGATTTTTTTTTTTTTTTTTAACCAAAAATATGTAGCAGAATACATATTTGCCTAAATTGATGAAGAAATTAGATTTTTTTATTTTATTTTATTGAATATGTATTGCAAAAAAAAGGCCTGGTCATTAAGTGGCCAACTAAAACTCTATGGGCCAGATTCAGGAACACTTGCGCTGGAGTATTTCGATATGCGCCGCGTAACTGTGATGATGCGCCGTCGTTTCTATGTGCCCGTACCCACCAAACTAGATGCGCCCAATAACGGGTCATTTGCGACTGGCGGAACGTTCCGACGCCAGAGTATCGTCAGCGCTTAATTTCGTTGGGCGCATCAGTCGCGCCTATTGATTTCCCCTGCAAATATGCAAATGAGGGATTTTTCACAATTCACGAACGGATTAGCACCATACGCTGGCTACATGCGCCGCGCGTATCTCGTCCGTCCGGCGCAAAGTTATTTCTACAAAAGGCTGCTTTATCTTTACTCCAGATGGCCACAGGTCAGCAGGAGAGCAGCTACAGCAGCGTTACCGACGATAAGAGCTAGCTGAGCACCCCCACTTGCAGGACAACACCTCTGTCCATGCTTGTCTGTCAAATTTTACAGCCATGGAGGAAGACATCATAGGTCTCCATAGCCGAGATGACGGCTGACAGCTCCTGGCCATTAAAGTTCAGCTTTCTCCTGTGTGTTTGCGGGGAACGGGAGCAGCCATCTCAAAACAAAAGTAACATCACTGCGGGGAGGGGGAGCAGGATATACTTTAGTGCCGAAATGGCGCTTCTACGGGCGCATTTAAACGCCCAACGGAAGGCATTGCGCTGACGTTTCCCGTGAAGTGGTGCCGACGGAAGTTGTGAGCATGCGCACAAAGGGGGCGAGTGGAGCCGCACTCACTGCGCATGCTCCGTGGTTGATGCGCTGAACGTAAGCCTCTGCGCTGGGCTCCGCCCATCATTTACATATGATCACACCCACTTCCACTTGCGTCGGGTTACGCCAGCGCATTATCGTTACTCTGGCGCAAGTTTACGCGCAACTGCTATGTGAATTACAGGACTTGCGCTGAAAGGGTCTTCAGAGTAACGTAAATGAGAAGCGTTACTCTGGAGCAAAGATGCTCTCATCTACCTGAATCTGGCCCTATATAGTGGGATCTATATAAAGGAATCAGGACCTTCTTCCTTCTACTGGTGATCCCTCTAGTGATATAAAAATCTATAAAGAGGAATCAGGACCTTCTTCCTTCTACTGGTGATCCCTCTAGTGATATAAAGATCTATATAGAGGAATCAGGACCTTCTGGTGACCCCTCTAGTGATATAAAAATCTATAAAGAGTAATCAGGGCCTTCTTCCTCCTGCTGGTTATCCCTCTAGTGATATAAAGATCTATATAAAGGAATCAGGACCTCCTTCCTCCTGCTGGTTATCCCTCTAGTGCAGGGGTGGGGAACCTACGGCCCGCGGGTGCCGCTGAGTGTGTGTCCGCGCAGCTGTGGGCTGGGGAGGCTGAATGGGTCGGTGAAAAGCCCAGAGTCTCGGCCATTAAGGCTTTCACTAATAGCCCCGAGTCCCGCCGAGCAGGAAAATTTTTTTTTTTCAGCCCTTCCGCCTGGTTGGCTGGTGGAACTGTCTGTTTCCCTCGATGTGGGAGTGGCGGGGAACAGCAGCCAACCAGGTGGAAGGGCTGAAAAAAACAGATAACGGCAGCGATTGGCGGGCGGTGGAGTGGGAGGCGATGTGCCCTGACGTGTGCACGTGTTTACAGCGCGCCGGCAGCGGCGTGCCAAGTTTAATTTTCTCCATCTCCAGCTGCAAGGTAAGTAGAGAGCTGCTGAAGCTAACATAAGTAAACCAGCAGGTGATTGCCCTCTGTTCAGCGCTGCTCACTGTCTCTCCATCTGCATGATTAATGCAGGAAAGGACAGAGCTGGGGGGTGTCTGTGTAAATCGAAAGGGGTCTAGTGGTGCAGAGTGTTGCTGTGTAATGTAAAAGGGGTCCAGAGATGCAGGGTGCTGTGTAATGTAAAAGGGGTCCAGATGTGCGGTGCTGTGTAATGTAAAAGGGGTCCAGAGATGCAGGGTGCTGTGTAATGTAAAAGGGGTCCAGAGATGCAGTGCTGTGTAATGTAAAGGGGTCCAGAGGTGCGGTGCTGTGTAATGTAAATGGGTCCAGAGGTGCGGTGCTGTGTAATGTAAAAGGGGTCCAGAGGTGCGGTGCTGTGTAATTCAAAACGGGTCCAGAGATGCAGGGTGCTGTGTAATGTAAAAGGGGTCCAGAGGTGCGGTGCTGTGTAATGTAAAGGGGTCCAGAGGTGCAGTGCTGTGTAATGTAAAAGGGGTCCAGAGATGCGGTGCTGTGTAATGTAAAAGGGGTCCAGATGTGCGGTGCTGTGTAATGTAAAAGGGGTCCAGAGATGTGGTGCTGTGTAATGTGAAAGGGGTCCAGAGGTGCAGTGCTGTGTAATGTAAAAGGGTTCCAGAGGTGCGGTGCTGTGTAATGTAAAAGGGGTCCAGAGGTGCAGTGCTGTGTAATGTAAAAGGGGTCCAGAGGTGCAGTGCTGTGTAATGTAAAAGGGTTCCAGAGGTGCGGTGCTGTGTAATGTAAAAGGGTTCCAGAGATGCAGGGTGCTGTGTAATGTAAAAGGGGTCCAGAGGTGAGGTGCTGTGTAATGTAAAGGGGTCCAGAGGTGCAGTGCTGTGTAATGTAAAAGGGGTCCAGAGATGCGGTGCTGTGTAATGTAAAAGGGGTCCAGATGTGCGGTGCTGTGTAATGTAAAAGAGGTCCAGATGTGCGGTGCTGTGTAATGTAAAAGGGGTCCAGAGATGTGGTGCTGTGTAATGTGAAAGGGGTCCAGAGGTGCAGTGCTGTGTAATGTAAAAGGGTTCCAGAGGTGCGGTGCTGTGTAATGTAAAGGGGTCCAGAGGTGCAGTGCTGTGTAATGTAAAAGGGGTCCAGAGATGCGGTGCTGTGTAATGTAAAAGGGGTCCAGATGTGCGGTGCTGTGTAATGTAAAAGGGGTCCAGAGATGTGGTGCTGTGTAATGTGAAAGGGGTCCAGAGGTGCAGTGCTGTGTAATGTAAAAGGGGTCCAGAGATGTGGTGCTGTGTAATGTGAAAGGGTTCCAGAGGTGCGGTGCTGTGTAATGTAAAAGGGGTCCAGAGGTGCAGTGCTGTGTAATGTAAAAGGGTTCCAGAGGTGCGGTGCTGTGTAATGTAAAAGGGGTCCAGAGGTGCGGTGCTGTGTAATGTAAAAGGGGTCCAGAGATGCGGTGCTGTGTAATGTAAAAGGGGTCCAGATGTGCGGTGCTGTGTAATGTAAAAGGGGTCCAGATGTGCGGTGCTGTGTAATGTAAAAGGGGTCCAGAGGTGCGGTGCTGTGTAATGTAAAAGGGGTCCAGAGATGCAGGGTGCTGTGTAATGTAAAAGGGGTCCAGAGGTGCGGTGCTGTGTAATGTAAAAGGGGTCCAGAGGTGCGGTGCTGTGTAATGTAAAAGGGGTCCAGAGATGCAGGGTGCTGTGTAATGTAAAAGGGGTCCAGAGGTGCGGTGCTGTGTAATTTAAAACGGGTCCAGAGATGCAGGGTGCTGTGTAATGTAAAAGGGGTCCAGAGATGTGGTGCTGTGTAATGTAAAAGGGCTCCAGAGGTGCGGTGCTGTGTAATGTAAAGGGGTCCAGAGGTGCAGTGCTGTGTAATGTAAAAGGGGTCCAGAGATGCGGTGCTGTGTAATGTAAAAGGGGTCCAGATGTGCGGTGCTGTGTAATGTAAAAGGGGTCCAGAGATGTGGTGCTGTGTAATGTGAAAGGGGTCCAGAGGTGCAGTGCTGTGTAATGTAAAAGGGTTCCAGAGGTGCGGTGCTGTGTAATGTAAAGGGGTCCAGAGGTGCAGTGCTGTGTAATGTAAAAGGGGTCCAGAGATGCGGTGCTGTGTAATGTAAAAGGGGTCCAGATGTGCGGTGCTGTGTAATGTAAAAGGGGTCCAGAGGTGCGGTGCTGTGTAATGTAAAAGGGGTCCAGAGATGTGGTGCTGTGTAATGTGAAAGGGGTCCAGAGGTGCAGTGCTGTGTAATGTAAAAGGGGTCCAGAGATGTGGTGCTGTGTAATGTGAAAGGGTTCCAGAGGTGCGGTGCTGTGTAATGTAAAAGGGGTCCAGAGGTGCGGTGCTGTGTAATGTAAAAGGGGTCCAGAGGTGCAGTGCTGTGTAATGTAAAAGGGTTCCAGAGGTGCGGTGCTGTGTAATGTAAAAGGGGTCCAGAGATGCGGTGCTGTGTAATGTAAAAGGGGTCCAGATGTGCGGTGCTGTGTAATGTAAAAGGGGTCCAGATGTGCGGTGCTAATTTTTAAGTTGATCATTTTGTACGGCCCCCGAATGATGTTACAAAAATCCAAATGACCCTTGGCAGAAAAAAGGTTCCCCACCCCTGCTCTAGTGATATAACGATCTATATCGAGGAATCAGGACCTCCTTCCTCCTGCTGGTGACCCCTTAAGTCAGTGGTTCTCAACTCCGGTCCTCGGGACCCACTAACAGGCCAGGTTTTAAATATTACCGTGGGGAGATGCAGACTAAATACTGCAATCACTGAGCAGCAAATGATATCACCTGTATTTCAGTTTTTTTAAAACGTTTCAGTTAATTTCAGTTATTTTGAAAACGTGACCTGTTAGTGGGTCCCGAGGACTGGAGTTGAGAACCACTGACTTAAGTGATATAAAGATCTATATAGGGAATCAGGACCTGCTTCCTCCTGCTGGTGACCCCTTAAGTGATATAAAAATCTATATAGAGGAATCAGGACCTCCTTCCTCCTGCTGGTGACCCCTCTAGTGATATAAAGATATATATAGGGAATCAGGACCTCCTTCCCCCTGCTGGTGACCCCTCTCGTGATATAAAGATATATATAAGGAATCAGGACCTCCTTCCTCCTGCTGGTGACCCCTCTCGTGATATACAGATCTATATAGGGGAATCAGGACCTTCTGGTGACCCCTCTAGTGATAACTAAAGATCTATATAAAGGAACCAGGACGTTATTTCTCGCTCTAGTGATACCTCAAAAAATTGATTTCCTTTCCTCACTGCCAGGCCACACTGTATGAAGTTTCACATTGCGGTTTATCTCCCACTTTGACCAATTTTCCAGCAATCCTACATTAAGTTCAATATTACAAAAAAACACCTACAAAAGTATCAACCCAAAAGCACATCTCTGCATCATCAGCATAAAGGCATGCATTACCCACAAACCCAAAATGGAATTTGAAAACTGGTATAAATGAATGTTAATCTACAAACGTGGACACAATAGGGTTAAGTACATTTCTTTAGAACAAAAAAAAAAAGAGAGATCTTACCAGCTTAATGTGGAGAGCCACTTCTCCTTTGTGTCTGAGGAACTATAAGAGAAAAAAACAATGCAGACAGAAATGAAGTGACTACCACACATCCCAGTTCCTTCCTCCTACCCCCAACCTAAGCACACGGCCCTTCCTGCTTCTATTTTAACACTAGAAACAATGTCCAGCCTGGATTTCCTTCTCCTGATGTCAAGATTTCGTAACCTGCCAAGTCTTCATTTTGTTTACATCTTCACTGACCCCAGTGCTTTGTCGCAGTCACGAAAAAAACGCTGTTAGCTGCCATTAAAAAAAAATGATAAAAATGCCATAAAACTACCCCATTTTTTGTAAACACTATACATTTTGCGCAAACCAATCGTTAAACGCTTATTGCGATTTTTTTTACCAAAAAAATGTAGGAGAATACGTATCGGCCTAAACTGAGAAAAAAAAATATATTTTTTTATATCTTTTTTGGGGGATATTTATTATAGCAAAAAGTAAAAAATATTGTTTTTTTTTCAAAATTGTCGCTCTATTTTTGTTTATAGCGGCGCAAAAAATAAAAACCGAAGAGGTGATCAAATACCACCAAAAAAAAGCTCTATTTGTGGAAAAAAAAAGGCCGCCAATTTTGTTTGGGAGCCACGACGGAAACGACCGCGCAATTGTCAGTTAAAGCGACGCAGTGCCGAATCGCCGGGTCCTTTACCTGCATAATGGTCCGGGTCTTAAGTGGTTAATAGGCAGCGCGGCTCTTCTGCTTGATTGAGAGCATGCGTGGATTTTTGTGCGTTGGAATTGGCTACACGCGATCAGAATTTTCGATAAGAACTTTTGTTGTCGGAAAAAATAAGATCCAGCTTTCAAACATTTGTTGGCGGAAATTCCGACAGCAAATGTCCAATGGAGCCTACACATGGTCGGATTTTCCGACAACAAGCTCACATCGAACATTTGTTGTCGGAAATTCCGACCGTGTATACGTGGCATTAGTTGAAACACACACACCGGGTAGATTCCCCTACTGAATGGTGAACAGATTAATTGCTTTATTGATCTGCCCCGTACAGTATGTCTGAAGGTTTGTGACCATCTGACCATCACACCTATATAAATTTGTTGGGCATCCTATTTTAAAACCATAACCATTAATATGGGGTTTACCCCTCCTCTATTGGGAAGGCTTTGCACAAGATTTTGGATTGGGTCTAAAGCAAGGCATAGATTATGCAACTTTATTTTCTTCAACCACCGGCCTCTGAGGATGAACAGTTGTTCTTCAGCTGTACATGGCTCCTGCTCAATCAACACGCCACACGCTGCCGCACGCTCCTGATGCTCGGGGCGGTTTATTCATTGAATAGAACAAGGGGCAGATGCATACAGAAGAGGCCGCATGATGCTTTTCTCAAGGGGGCGGATGTATTATTGAGAAGCGTGGCTACAGGGGATGCATTTAAACATATATTATGGATGGCTGTATACAAATGTGTGCAAATAAAAGGGCCCTTCAATGAATCTGCAACAAAACATAAATATCCGCAGTAATACTGTGGGCAAATAGCTTGTGTTAGTTAAATAGGTCCTGCAAACCCGCCCATCAACATTGAAAAACCCGCCCTTCAGTTGTGTAAACACGCCCCGCAAAGACGTGTAGATTATTGAGAAAACCACCCCCAAAAAAAGCACTGCTCAATAATACATCCGCCCCTTTGAGAAAAGCACTGCCCATCATGCGGCCTCTTCTGTATGCATCTGCCCCTTGTTGTATTCAATAAATAACCCGCCCCGAGCATTGGGAGCGTGCGGCAGCCTGTGGCGTGTTGATTGCGCAGGCGCCATGTACAGCTGAAGAACAGTTGTTCATCCTCAGAGATTTTCGGGGGGGGGGGGGGGGATTCTGTTTGTGCATGCTCTGCGCCTGCGCAGTTCAGCCTGGGCCCATATCGACAGGACACCAGCACTGCACTGAGCCACACATGCGCAGCTCAGTGTACAGTACTGGCACCTGCTAGCTGACAGAGGAATTACCTCCTGTGTGCATGCGCAGGTGGTATGCCTCAAGGTCGGGTGACCACATTTCCAAACTACCATTTAGGGACACCCTCCCTTCCCAAAAATCAGCTTGTGCTGTAACGAATCACAGCACAGTGATTGGACACAAGAGACAGGATTTATGATTTCTCCAATCACAAGCAGGGGGCGGGAGTGTGCTCCTCCAGGCAATCCTGGCTTGTACAAGTACTGTCATTGAGTAAAGCGGTGATGTGGCGGCCTTTTTTGGCAGCATCAAATTGGCCCTGGGGGTGGCTGTGTCAGTTTCATTCCGGGACACTGTATTGTCCTGGAATGAATGTACCCGGGACAGACCTGCAAAATGTGGGACTGTCCCGGGCAATCCGGGACACGTGGTCACCCTAGCACAAGGGGGGCAGCCAGGAAGGAGGCTGGCATTGGAACAATGAGGGATATCACGGCTGTTACAGTGCTGAGGTGAGCCACCTTGATAGGCAAGTCTGCCTTAATTTGCAAATATACTACTTTTTTACAGATTATTGCAGAAACCCAAGTTGGGGGGCTTTAGAAGAGTTAAATCCTGCTTTACAAATTTGATCAGAAACGTGTGGGTGAAGTTGTCCTAAATACAAACCATATTTCTTAAAAATAAATAGCTAGAACCCTCTGTGGTAGTGTGAGAGACATATGAACTGCATTACCTAAATGTAACAACGTAGTTTGTTGTGGGCCACCCAATAACAAAGGAATCGTCAACGGAATGCCTCCTTTCTGAAACATCCCGAAGGTTGGCAGAAATCCACACATCGCTCAAACGAACTTGTTTTTTAAGCTTCATGCTGGAAGGAGACCTTACAGGAAGAAAACACATTATGTTACTGGAGAGACTGGAATATGTTACACAATTATATGGTGAAAAAAATAGTATTTTTCCTAATAAAAGAGAATATACAGTTGTGCTCATAGGTTTATATACCCCTGGCAGAATTTCTAGTAAGTGATCAGAACAAGCAAATTTTAGGGATTCCCCTCCATGCTTCACAGTTGGGATGGTGTGCTTTTCTTCATAGCCCTTCTTTTCAAGCAAGCAGTGGAATTCATAAAGAGTGTTGTAGACACTCCTCATAAGAACACTGTCTTCAATGCTGTAACGGGAGTCACTTTTGGGCATAGATTGAGCCAGGAAATAATGGAAATGGTTGGATTGCTTTAACATGGGTCTGTAATCCACAATATATTCAAGAATGTCTGCAAGAACTATTTACAGGGTGTTGATTCTGAACCTAACAGGTCAATTAAAAGAGTGATTCATTCAATGTGGGAACACATACTGTAGGGGTTAATGTCATCTGCTACTGTGATGTAAATTAACCTTAGTATGGCTCCCAAAGACCTTTCATTGTGTTATGCTAACTGACACTGAATTGTGTGAATTTCTATTGATCATAAATGTGGATTGGGAGTTAGCACAGTCTAAAGGTCAGATGTCTGACATGTCAGCTGTAGCTAATTAGCTCATGTACATTATATCGGAGTCAGAATGTCTGTCTACTAAAAGGTGTGTATTGAGGGGGGGCTTGTTAGTAACCATTGTATGATGTTGTGGGTGGAGTGTGTCATTGTCCATTTGATTACTGCAAGTATTCTTTTTGGTGTATATAAGAGCCTGCCTTTTCAATAAAGATGGGGTATTCCTGTTGAACCAGAGAACAGAGTTGTGTTTCATTCTGGGGGGGAAATCCGTATGGGTCGTGTCGCCGGATTGTGGAGTGTCGATAAGCTGTTTTGGGCTCGGAATGGAATATCATAAACGGCGTTAACCCCTGTCCCATTTGGGGTTCCGTTACCAATGCCTGCGACAAATGTCACTATATGTGAAAGACTCATGTATATGGCAAAAACTTGCACATTTATTTTGTCACATGGAGACATGGTGGAGGGGGGGGGTAGCACTGAGGCCGAAGTGGCCATACCTTGTCTGAAGTGCAGCTGAGTAACGTTGATCCTGATAAAATCACAGGCTCAGCATTATATAAAAATACAGAAAAGTGCAGCGCCGGTCAAATGTCATAAAAATAATAAAAATCTGCCAACAAAAGATAGTAAATTGATAGAGATGATATCCCGTCACCAGCATAGGTGGAAAGGAATAGAGCGCACTTGCCACCTCCATGCATAAAGGGGCAATCCTGCTCACCAGAAAATGTTGATTCTTAAATTATAAAGAGTCAACCTTGCATGTATGGAAAGGCTGAATCATCCATCAGGGCCCCACTGCAAAGACTTCTCCAAGTAATGCGAAAACCCAGACTCCCCAATCCTGGAGCAAGGAGCTCAGAACAACAGCTGTGGAAAGGTGCCCAAATCAATTTTTCCCTCAAAAGGATTGAAGAGTATTTCAATTAGTATTATACCATACTCTTCAATCCTTCAATTTAAGAGAGAAGTTTCATGGAAAAAAAATAAAAAAAGTAAAAATAAATCACTTTGAAGCAAAATAATGGTCTGTGTCCATCTGCAGCCTCAATGCAGGCTATGTGGCCATCTGCAGCCTCAATGCAGCCTAATCTGTGCCCATCTGCAGCCTAAATGCAGCCTGACGTGTGCCCATCTGCAGCCTAAATGCAGCCTATGTGCCCATCTGCAGCCTATGTGCCCATTCGTAGCCCGTCTTTCATCAATGCAGCCTATGTGCCCATCTTCAGCCTATGTGCCCATCTTCAGCCTATGAGCCCATCTTCAGCCTGTCTATGCAGCCTGATGCCCATTTGCAGCCTCACCAACTCTTGTGCAGTGAGGAAATCACCAAGCCGGCATCTCCTGTTCACTCGACTCTCAGTCGCGTCGGCAGTCACATACATAGTCCCGCCTCTGCTATCGGCATTGGACCAGCTCATGTGATGGAAAGAACACTGGTCCATAGCCGTGGGGGAGGCGGGACTATGTGTGTGATGCAGAGCTGAGTAAAGAGCTTAGTGAATTCCAGCGGCGCTCGTCGGCACTCGTCCCCCCTCCTTCCCCTCCGAGTCCGAGATATACTATCGACGTATAACACGCACCTGTGATTTCCCCCCTATTTTTAGGAGGAAAAAGTGCGTGTTATATGCCGATAAATACGGAACTTATTCAGCGACCTTACTGTTGTAGGCAGGGCAGTTTGAAGGAATTTGGGGGCCCCATGTTCTTACTCCCCCCCCCCCCCCCCCAGTCCCTATGTTTTTCTATTCTCACCTCCCCTTCCCTGTAGGCAGGCGTTGTAGCGTGACCAAGCTCCTCTTCCTCCTGTCAGTCCGGTGTTCTATAATTATGGGTCTCCTATCAGATAGTGCCCGGGCTGGGCCGGGTACCGCACGGTACAGGAGATTCAGTTTCCTGTGTTCCCAGCCAGACTCAAAGGAAGTGAGCACTCAGTGTGCACTTCCTGTCAGTCTGGCCGAGAACAGTCCTGTCAGTCTTCTCCTGGACAGGACTCCAGGAGGAAAGAAGAGGAGCTTGGCCACGCTTCAGCCTGGGAAGGGGAAGTTGGGGGCCCCTGTCCAGCTCACGGCCCCAAGCAGTTGTTTGTTTTGCCTGTCCTGTAGCGACGGGCCTAGTTGTAGGGTGACAACATTCTGTTTCTGTCTACTAATTGTGCTCCCATGTGGTCAACTTATCACAAGGTTTCTGCTGGAGACAACAAATGAGTGTTTTAACACATAATCCACTATGGTCACCATCAGGAAACCCGCCATGAGAAATGCCATCTAGCCAAATCCTTGGAGTATATGTAGACAGCAATGGAGTTCCAACTGGCTGCAGGTGATCCAAAAGGGATGAAATAAAAGTAAAAACACTATTTTATATATATATAAAAAAATTGCAGAGGTTTAGGATATACAGTGCTTTAGCAAATACAATGCCAATAAGTTAGGGTTTGCATCTACTTTATCTTTGGCTGGACTCATTAATGGAAGGCGACTTCTTAAATAAATGGGTAAAAGAAAAAGCTGTCCGGGATGGAAAGGAGGTACTTACTTTGACTTGGCGATAATGAGGGAGTCACTGAAGAGGAACAGGTACCTCTCTTGTGTGTGCCACCCACTCGACAGCTGGGCTCTTTCTTTCAGTATGAACATGTTGTTGGGGCTACAGAACGATCCCAGGAGAAGACCACTTCCACAGTGAGAAGGAATAAGTGTGACCGGCCTATGGAATAAAAAAGAAGGAAAAGTTTAATACTTAAAATTTGTAATACTTAATACTTCTTATCCAACATTTATTCCTGAATTTATGAATAAAGGGAATGTAAGTATAAGGCCGCGTACACACGAGGAGACATATCCGATGAGAACGGTCCGACAGACCGTTATCATCGGACATGTCTCCTGGGATGATTTGGTTTGATCAGTGTACACACGATGAAACCAAAATCCCTGCGGACAGACAGCGTGGTGACGTGGCGGTGACGTTGACGCCGCCACGTCATCAAACCAGGAAGTAAAATACTTCCACGCATGCGTCGAATCCATTCAACGCATGCGCGAGATTTCGGTCCGCTGGTTAGGCGTACTAACCAGCGGACATGTCGGACAGACAGCATTCCAGCAGACAAGTTTTAAAGCATGCTTTAAAACTTTTGTCTGCTGGAAACCTGTCTGCTAGCCCGTACACACGATTGAATCTGTCCGGTGAAACTGGTCTGCGGACCAGTTTCAGCAGATATATTAGATTGTGTGTACGCGGCCTTACACGTTTTATAATGCTTGAGGTGATTGTAGCCATATTAGTGCACTTGCAACAAAAACAATGAATTACTATCCATGATTCTATTTGCACTAACATTAACATTTTCAGGACAAGCTTTCAGGGTGTACCCCTTTCCCTTTAGAAGAGGTGCGCTTGCAACCTGCGAAACGCATTGGATCCCTCATTCTATTAATTATTTAAAAAAAACATTCTAGACTCTATAACCATTAGTGTGGCCCTCTTCTTGCCTTTTACATATTTGGACTTCTCTTAGGGCCCCTCTTCTTGTAATGCTCTGGTATAAATGGAGTCAGCTTAATCGATGGGACGGCCCTTCACATCACTGGATATTAATAATAGGGAAACTAGCGCCTCTTATACATGTACCCCAAATGTTTTATTTCCGACTGTGGACCTTGTTGTACATTTTCCTTCATTTTCCATCCTGTGGACCCTGTTTCACTGTCACAATAAGTGGGGAAATCCTCTTAACGCCTTCCCGCCAACTGCCTCCTGGCCCTTTAATGGTTCTAAAAAGCCAGAAGACGGGCTTTCGAGTCATGTGACCACTGTGATTGGCTGTCACAACAGTCACATGATTGGAGAGCTCCCGATTATTAGAATGCATCAGGAGCTTTCCGGTACTGGCCAGCTGTCGTGCTGGGAGCACGCTCTCAGTACTCTAAGAGGTTCACACAGGACTGCATATAAGCTGTTGTTCTGTGTTAAGGCCCACCCGCAGAGAGCCGGCCGGCATTAAGGGGTTACAGAGGAACTTAACCCTCCCTTCTTAACTGTTTAGCCTGGTTGATCCAACGGTACTCACTCTGGATCTGCCTCTGCCCCACACCATCACTTCTTCTGATGTCACTCGGTAGGATGTGCAAGAGTGGTGCATTGTGAGATCAGCTGCAAAGTCCTTCAATAGACAGGCCCCCGATAAGGTTGTAGGGGAATTCCTTATGTGATGTGGGCAGGGATTTGTTTCACAGAGAATAGGTGCAGGAACTCCTTCCCTCCGAGTCACCTCTTGTGTCCACCCCCTACCCACCTCCGAGGCCCAGTCCTTGGTTCAAACCCTCTACTTACCTCTGAGCACCATTTGTTGTTTCCACCCCTACCTACCTCCGAGCACCATTCCTTGGTTCAACTCCCTACCAACCTCCGAGCACTATTCCTTGGTTCCACTACCTACCAACAGCTTAGAACTATTCCTTGGTTCCACTCCCTACCCATCTACGAGCACCATTCCTTGGTTCCACTCCTTAAACACCTCTAAACACCATTCCTTGGTTCTACTCCCTACCAACCTCCAAGCACCATTCCTTGGTTCCACTCCCTACCAGCCTCCGAGCGACATTTCCCGTTTCCACTCCCTAAGCACCTCTAAGCACCATTCCTTGGTTCCACTCCCTACCAACCTCCGAGCACCATTCTTTCGTTCCACTTCCTACCAACCTCCGAGCACCATTCCTTGGTTCCACTCCCTAACCACCTCTGAGCACCTTTCTTTGGTTCCACTCCCTACCCACCTATGAGCACCATTCCTTGGTTCAACCCCCTACCCACCTCCGAGCACCATTCTTTGGTTTCACTCCCTACCCACCTCTGAGCACCGTTCCTTCGTTTCACCCCCTACCCACCTCTCAGTAATGGATACAGAACCAAGTATCAGTTTGTGGTGCTATGTAATTTGTTAATGATAGGAAGTAAAATAGATCCCCTGTAGCCAGCAACAACGGAGCACCCTCAGCAACAATAGACTCTGAACAGCTAGCAGCAATAGACCCCTCCCTCCACAGTAGATGTCTCCCAGCAACGATTGTCTCAAAGTAGCATAGTAAGCCCCCCAGCAACAATAGATCCCACACAGCGACAACTGACCTCCCCAGCAACAATAGACCCTTCCACTGAAAAAATAGATCCTCTCCAGCAACAATAGATCCCCCAGCAGCCAGCATCAAAAGACCCTCCAGTACACCCCAACACCCCTGGCCATTACATCCATTCAGAACTAGAGGTGCCGGAACTGCGTTCCCCCACGTTCCTGCTGGAAAAAAGCCCTGGATGTGGGTATCTCAGAAGGTTGTTGGCACAGTAGACATCATTCTAGCCTAAATGAGGGGGTAAAGGGGGGTCCCCAAAAAGGTATCCCGTCCCCAAAAAAATCTATTTCTGTTAGAGAAATAGGACAGGAGGGGAATTATATAAAGGTGATAGGGTGCGTAAAGTTCATAGCAATAGAGAACCAACTGAGGTTCTAATCTCACTCCACTTTCTAAAAACTAAAAAACAGGTTTTGGCTGGACACAAAATAAACCCCCATCATGTCTTGATCTATATATGGACACATGTGTAATTTTAGTTTTTTCTCTGATTTTTTCAATGTGAATAATGGTCCCTCCACTAAATGTATTCAAGGACCAGACGAAGAGTCTTGCGATCGCTCAAGAACGTCTCGGTGCAACCTCCTAAAAAATTTCCACTGCCAAAATAAACATCCCCAAAACCAGACAACGCTGAAATTTGGAAAACGAGATTCAAATCCAGAACACAAGGTTAAAAGGTGTCGATATCAAAGAATTCTAAAAAGGTAAGCTCAGGAAAGAGACATCGAACGGGTACAAGAACACAACAAGAACAGCCAGTCTTGGCTTATTACTGCTCGGCGCACTGCGGAAATGGGAAATTGGCATAATGGGATTCTGTTCTAAAATCAGAGTTGGCAATAACACAAATGGTAAATTCTAAGTAAATGCAGAATTCCAAGCAGGAAAACCAACAGGATGCCTGAAGCATTTTATTCTCCAGAGTAGGACTATAAAACAACAGGAAAATAACAGGCCTCCATGAAACTGTTATAAATGTAATCTCATCTTCAGTTCTGCCTATCTGACCTTGCGCTGTCCTTGGTCACGCCTTGCTTTCCAAGTTATGAAAGTACATGCCTCAGCCTTATTGGAGCTTGTGACAGATGCTGGAAATAGCATTTCTTCACTTTGCATGGAAGGATATAACTTCACGGAAAATTGTAGATAAAAACAAGCATCAGTATTTGTAAAAGATAACAGAAAGGAAAGAGCAAAAATGAAGGGTCCTCACCCTAAAATGTTCTATTAGTACCAAATTCCAAGAAACCAATTATTAAATCTTAATCTGATGGTACAGAACCTTGACAATCACCCTCAGGAATTATGGGGCCCCTTACACAGCTTTAGGCATGGCCCCCCTGGAGCAGAGAACCGGGGGGGGGGGGGTGCTGCTGCCTCAAATTGAGAAGCAGGGGGTTTGGGTGCTGAGGGGGAAAAAAGGGGAGGGGGTTGCCCTGGGGACCTATGGGCGCCTTACAAAAGAAATAGAAATAAAAAAAATTATATAAAATAAATTATAAAAAAAAGGCGGGTAGCCATTTGGGGCCCCTGGGGACCTCTGGGCCCTTTAATAAAAATAAAAACAAAAATATATGGGCCCTTTAATAAAAACAAAAAAGAAATAAAAATATATATATAAAAAATACTTAAAATAAAGGGTGTTGCCATCCAGGGACTTCTGGGCACTTTAATAAAAACAAAAAATGTATAGAGAAATATTTTAAAAAAATTGGATTTTTTTTATAAAAAAAAGGGGGGGTTAATAAAAAACAAAAAATTAAGTCAATATATATATATATATATATATATATATATATATATATATATATTAGGGCTGTGCAAATTAACTTTTAATTAATCGATTAATCTTAATTTTTTTTGATCGATTAAAAATCTTTTGATTAGGACTCACCTCTCTGCCGGCTTCTGGGCCTTCAGGTAATTCCGTCAGAGATTCTGTAACGTCACGGACACCGGCGGGGCTTGCCGTGTCCATCTGAAGGGCTCCTTTGCTGCACCTTCATATCTGCATGCCGGCGGGACCTTACTATCTGCCACACACAAGGGCTGTTACACTTCTCTCTATCACTTCCCTCTATCAACCTGGGATTCTACAACCATCCACTGGGAGTTGTGATAGTTCCCTTCATGGGACATCTACATGCCGACGGACGAATGTTAACCTCTCCTCATCTGGGTTCAGCAGTGGTATCTTTGTACACATTTTTATACCGGTATCATACTTAGCTACATGTTTTTATGACTGCTTTTGCTACCGTTTGGTATTACTCGCACCATTTTTACAGCTTATGTAGCTACATCAATTTTATCTCCAGTGCAATATTTATTTGGTTACCTACTTGAAGACTATAAAAGTTTTAATCCTATTCCCATTGAGCGCTGCCTTTGTGTGTTTTTTGTATCCCGCTATCCATTTTTCCAGTGGTTGGGAGCTGCACTGGGAATCGGTCTGCAAGGAGATCAGTAGTTGGATCTGTATGTGCGTTATAATTAATCGAAATTAGTCGATTAATCGATTTAAAAAAAAAAACGATTAATCGAACACAAAAATTTTAATCAATAACAGCCCTAATTTTATATATATATATATATATATATATATATATATATATATATATATATATATATATATAAAGGGGGGGGGTTGACATCCGGGGATCTCTGTTAATAAAAACAAAAAGATAAATTAAAAGAATATAAAAAAAAATATTTTATAAAATAAAAAAAAGGGGGGTTGCCATTCAGGGCCCTGGGGACCTCTGGGCCCTTTAATAAAAAAAAAATATATTTTTTTTTTTTAAAAAGGGGGGGGGTTGCCATCCGGACCCCTTTACAAAAAAAATTATTAAAAAAGGGGGAGTTGCCACCCGGGCCCCTGGGGACCTCCAGGCTCCTTACAAGTGTACTGCCTGTACCCCCCTGATGGCGCCCCTGATTACCCTTAAATAAAACCCTAACGGTTCTAACAAATGCTGGTGGGGCCACCCGGAGGAAGGCTCGCTACTCCATGTATTTTGGTCTTGTCCAAAACTTCTCCAAAGTCAGAGAACTTTCTAAAAAATGTACGGACTATCATATCCTACATCTCCACTAATTCATAACAGAAACCCATCATTTGCCACCTTTTAAATGCCAGAGATGATGACAGCATCAAGAGACAATGTCAATACACATTGTCTACTGATGTCACCAGGAGGAAATCCGTCTTGAAAATTGCCATGCAGCTGTTATAAGAGGACATGGAGACAGGAAGCGGCTGCAAAGAGACTGCAGAACTGGCGTGCAACTATGGATTGAATTGGAACAACCAACCATCTTAAACATTTTTAAAAAATTGCAGTTGATTCACAACCAACTGCCATTTTTACTGATACACACATTCACATTCACACATTACTGATTAGCACATTCATTTACACTGCTTCAGCAAGCTACCTCAGTTGTATTTTAATGATTTCTATATTGGCACTTCCTATTTTCTTTTTATTGAATTTTCCTGCAAAATGATGAAAAAATAAAAAAAATGACATTAACATATTACAGTACCATCATGCGCGCTTCACATTCGATGCAGTCACCACCATCTTGCTGCACCCTAACTATACCTAGGAAGCTGCGTCAAAGTCATTTCGAGCATGCACGGGTTTCCACGGCGACAGGTAAGTATACACACTCTCGGGTTTCTCGGCAGGAAAACACCGCGAGAATCACGACGAGAAACTAGAGAGCAGGTTCTCTATTTTTTTCGTCGAGATTTTAGGCAGTTTTCTTGACGAGAAACCCGAAAGCTCGGCTCTGATAGGCTTTCTGATTACAGCCTGAGGGCTGTTATCGGCTTCCAAATAGTTAACTATGGGATGCATGGGGTGTGCGTTCCCTGGTTAACACTGACAGGCGTCTCAGCCAATCAGGTTCACCGGTAAGCTGATTGGCTGAAGCGTCATCGAGGGTGGGAGAAGACATCGAGGGACGGTGGAAGGAGGATGGCTGACCCCCAGAAAGGTAAGTGCCGGGCGGGGGGCAATCTGGCAGCATTTTACAGGGCACAGTGGTGACAATTGATAGGCACAGTGGCGACAATTGATGGGCACAGTGGCTACAATTGATCGGCACAATGACGACAATTGATGGCACAGTGGCTGCATTTGATGGCATGGCACAGTGGTGACAATTGATGGGCACAGTGGCGATAAATGATGGCACAATGGATGCGTTTGATGGCATTGCACAGTGGCTGCATTTGATGGCATGGCACAGTGGTGACAATTGATGGGCACAGTGGTGACAATTGATGGCATGGCACAGTGGCTGCATTTGATGGCATGGCACAGTGGCGACAATTGATGGGCACAGTGGCGACAATTGATGGGCACAGTGGCGACAATTGATGGGCACAGTGGCGACAATTGATGGCACAGTGGCAGTGTTTGATGGCATGGCACAGCGGTAACAATTAATCGGCACAGTGACAACAGTTGATGGCACAGTGGCTGCATTTGATGGCATGGCACAGTGGTGACAATTGATGGGCACAGTAGTGATAAATGATGGCGCAATGGCTGCGTTTAATGGCATGGCACAGTGGCGACAATTGATGACATGGCACAGTGGCGACAATTGACATTTTTAAATGGCAGTTTGGTTCTAATACACTCATTCAGTTAGTTTTTACATGTATTTTAATGAGCGCTATATTGGCACTTTGCTTTTATTTCCTACTTTTTTTTTTTATTAAAATTTCTTGCAAAATTATGAAAAAAAAAAAGACAACATAATGACAAAAAAAAAAGTAAATAAAAATGTAAAAAAATGGTGGCTCTGATACACAATGCTTTAGCACACTCATTCAGTTGGCTCTTACATGTATTTTAATGAGTGCTATTTTGGCACTTTTTTTATTTCTTATTTTTTCAGAATTTTATTGCAAAATGAAAAAAAAATAAAAAAAAATAATATAACTTTTTATTCAGCAGTCATCTAAATTAAAATTTACAAGCCACTGAAATCCAAATAGAATATTTATATTATGAATCCTAAATCCTAGAATACCCCACACGTGTGATGTTCTTGCGGTTTCCATGCCTCGTAGAGCCCGGAGCCAACGCCGCATATTTTTGGACTGCAACTTTACAGTGGAAATATTTTCTAACAATGCATTGTCTTTGAAATCAAGTTAATAAGAAAAAAAGGAAACTACTGGAGGAAAACAAAATACCACAGGGGATTACATGAGTGCTATATTGTAACACTGGCTTTTTCCTTTTCTGTACTGTTATAAACTTTTGGATGATTATAAAAGCTTAACAAAATAAACAGAACAAAATAACACAAAAGATACCAACATAAATAACCCACAAGATGAAAAAATAACCAGATCAACCTCACTATATATTCTATAAGCATGGCTTTTTTTTGGGAATGGGGGAGCGCAGTTCCAGACCCTCCAGCACTGAATTATGTAATGGCAAGGGGTGCTGGGGTGTGCTTGAGAGTTAATTAATGTTGGCTTATTTGAGATCTATTGTTGCTGGGGGTTCTATTTTAGAGAGTGGAGTCTATTTTTCCTGGGGGGGTTATGTTCCTGGGAGGGTTACCAGCAAATGCCCAATTCCCGATCTCCCGTACCTAGTAAGAATCCAAAAACAGTGAGAATTTTCTCACGTTGGTTTCTACTGTCACCATAGGCGTGCGCCTGGGCACACCGTAATTACCCGTGAGGCGCAGATTCCCCCTCTACTGACACTGCCCTCTGCCCAACTGACACCGCCCTCTGCCCAACTGACACCGACCTCTGCCCAACTGATACCGACCTCTGCCCTACTGGGACCGACCTCTGCCCTACTGGGACCAACCTCTGCCCTACTGACACCATCCACTGCTCTACTGACACCGTCCACTGCTCTACTGACACTGTCCACTGCTCTACTGAAACCGTCCACTGCTCTACTGACACCAACCTCTGCTCTACTGACACCAACCTCTGCCCTACTGACACCAACCTCTGCCCTACTGACACCAACCTCTGCTCTACTGACACCAACCTCTGCCCTACTGACACCAACCTCTGCCCTACTGACACCAACCTCTGCCCTACTGACAGCGACCACTGCCTTACTGACACCGACCACTGCCCTACTGACACCGACCACTGCCCTACTAACACCGATCCCTGCTCTACTAGGACTGACCTCTGCTCTACTGACACGACCACTGCTCTACTGACACCGACCTCTGCTCTACTGACACCGTCCACTGCTCTACTGACACGATCCCTGCTCTACTGACACGACCCCTGCTCTACTGACACCGACCTCTGCCCTACTGACACCGACCTCTGCCCTACTGACACTGACCACTGCTCTACTGACACCGACCACTGCTCTACTGACACAAACCTCTGCCCTACTGACACCAACCTCTGCCCTACTGACACCAACCTCTGCCCTACTGACACCGACCACTTCCCTACTGACACTGATCCCTGCTCTACTAGGACTGACCTCTGCTCTACTGACACAACCACTGTTCTACTGACAGAGAACCCTGCTCTACTGACACCGACCACTGCTCTACTGACACCGACCACTGCTCTACTGACACCGACCACTGCTCTACTGACACCGACCACTGCTCTACTGACACCAACCTCTGCCCTACTGACACCAACCTCTGCCCTACTGACACCAACCTCTGCCCTACTGACACCGACCACTGCCCTACTGACACCGATCCCTGCTCTACTAGGACTGACCTCTGCTCTACTGACACGACCACTGTTCTACTGACACAGACCCCTGCTCTACTGACACCGACCACTGCTCTACTGACACCGACCTCTGCCCTACTGACACCGATCCCTGCTCTACTAGGACTGACCTCTGCTCTACTGACATGACCACTGCTCTACCGACACAGACCCCTGCTCTACTGACACCGACCACTGCTCTACTGACACTGATCACTGCTCTACTGACACCGACCACTGCCCTACTGACACTGACCACTGCCCTACTGACACCGAACCCTGCTCTACTAGGACTGACCTCTGCTCTACTGACACGACCACTGTTCTACTGACACAGACCCCTGCTCTACTGACACCGACCACTGCTCTACTGACACCGACCTCTGCCCTACTGACACCGATCTTTGCTCTACTAGGACTGACCTCTGCTCTACTGACACGACCACTGCTCTACCGACACAGACCCCTGCTCTACTGACACCGACCACTGCTCTACTGACACTGTCCACTGCCCTACTGACACCGTCCACTCCTCTACTGATACCGACCTCTGCCCTACTGACACCGATCTTTGCTCTACTAGGACTGACCTCTGCTCTACTGACACCGACCTCTGCTCTACTGACACGGACCTCTGCCCTACTGACACCGACCTCTGCCCTACTGACACCGACCTCTGCCCTACTGACACCGACCACTGCCCTACTGACACCAACCTCTGCCCTACTGACACCAACCACTGCTCTACTGACACCGACCACTGCTCTACTGACACCAACCTCTGCCCTACTGACACCAACCTCTGCTCTACTGACACTGATCACTGCTCTACTGACACCGACCACTGCCCTACTGACACTGACCACTGCCCTACTGACACCGAACCCTGCTCTACTAGGACTGACCTCTGCTCTACTGACACGACCACTGTTCTACTGACACAGACCCCTGCTCTACTGACACCGACCACTGCTCTACTGACACCGACCTCTGCCCTACTGACACCGATCTTTGCTCTACTAGGACTGACCTCTGCTCTACTGACACGACCACTGCTCTACCGACACAGACCCCTGCTCTACTGACACCGACCACTGCTCTACTGACACTGTCCACTGCCCTACTGACACCGTCCACTCCTCTACTGATACCGACCTCTGCCCTACTGACACCGATCTTTGCTCTACTAGGACTGACCTCTGCTCTACTGACACCGACCTCTGCTCTACTGACACGGACCTCTGCCCTACTGACACCGACCTCTGCCCTACTGACACCGACCTCTGCCCTACTGACACCGACCACTGCCCTACTGACACCAACCTCTGCCCTACTGACACCAACCACTGCTCTACTGACACCGACCACTGCTCTACTGACACCAACCTCTGCCCTACTGACACCAACCTCTGCCCTACTGACACCGACCACTGCCCTACTGACACCGACCACTGCCCTACTGACATGATCCCTGCTCTACTAGGACTGACCTCTGCTCTACTGACATGACCACTGCTCTACTGACACTAACCACTGCTCTACTGACACCGACCACTGCTCTACTGACACTGTCCACTGCCTCACTGACACCGTCCACTCCCCTACTGATACCGACCTCTTCTCTACTGACACCGTCCACTGCCCTACTGACACTGACCTCTCCTCTATTGACATCGTCCTCTGCCCTACTGACACCAACCTCTGCCCTACTGACACCAACCTCTGCCCTACTGACACCAACCTCTGCCTGTTACTGTCACGTTATCTCTAAATAAACTTAATAGAATTCCAGCTATAGAGGTTTCTCAGTATAAACCACAACTGCACTCTCTTGTGTGAACAGAAAGTTAAGGGTTTATTTCATCACAACCTCTATATGGGAACCAACCATGAGGGTGCGTACTCAGTCAAAACATAAGCAAAACATAGGAATGGCAAGGATAGATTAATAGGTAAATCAAGCTAGCGATAGATTGATGTGACCCTGTAGGTTCGAGCCATCTATAGTTGGGTGTCAAGTAGTGTCTTGAGCGACAGTTCATACACAAGGTGTTTATGTTTTAACCGACCAAGAAAATTAAGTTGGAATCAGTATACCACAGGTCATAGCAATCAAACAAATGGGATATCCCACAGCACTAGCCTGATGGCAGTTCACAATCTATTGTACAGTATACTTGCGGTTCTGATGTTTTGTTATTGAGGTGTCAGCTCCTTATCCTCAGTAGTGAACTGTAGTAGAAGGGATCCTGGAAGCAGGGTAGTGGAGCTGGATGGATGCAGGCCTTGATGGGAAGCAAGGCAGGGATACTTGAAGGTGGGTATTGAGAGCTGGATGGATGCAGGCCTTAATGGGGAACAGGGATCCTCCCTGTGCTGACTCAGTGGTCTGATGGCGTGGTATTAGAGGGTGCTGTGGGGGGTCCCAGGTGACGGCAGGTGCCCAACAAAATAGTGGAACAACCTGCCGTCATTCCTGGAGCTTTAAATAGCGCGCACGGCGCGGGAGAAGGCGCATCACGCCGGGGCGCACTTCTGCGTTCCAGCGTGGAACGCATAACAGAGCGCACCGGAAGTGATGCGCATGAGTCATTGCGAACGTGTGGAGAACACACAAGCGCTGTGGCTATAGAGAAGGGAACGCCCATGGCATTACACTGCTCTACTGACACCGACCACTGCCTTACTGACACTGACCACTGCCCTACTGACACCGACCACTGCCCTACTGACACCGGCCACTGCCCTACTGACACGACCTCTCATTCGATAGATTGATAGCAGTGCAGCCATTGGCTCCCGCTGCTGTCAATCAAATCCAATGACGCGACTGCCGAGTCCGAGTCATACAATTGGATGCCGATTGTATGGCACGGGAGCGCGCCCTCAAGGTAAGCCCCTTGGGAGAGAGCTTCCCAGAGGGGGTTAGCTCTTGTGGGGAGGAGGTGCAAGAGCCGCCGTGGGACCCCAGAAGAGGACGATCAGGGCCATCGCAGCCGCTGGGCACGCGCATCAGGTTCCTAGTGACGTGGCACGCGTGCCCCCTAGTGTCTCGGGAAGGCGCAACGTCATATAATGTCCACCCATGGTTTTCATCTTCAGGCCTCAAATGATTTTTTTTTTACATGTGTGCAAAGATTGCGATAACTGCTCTGGCGGTGAAAGGGTTGAGCACCAATGACAATCAATACAGAGAACATTACGTGGATTAGACAAGATATGCAAATGTTGGAAAGTCGCTGAAGACTTGGGAAGGAACGGATGAGCGATCGCTCTACTGAAACGTGATATGAAAATCTCGCCCCTAATGACCGGTTGGCTAAAGAAACTCTTAGTGAGAAATAAACAGGCAGAGGAAGAATTTATACAAAAACGCAGACAGATAAACAGAATGAAGAAGCGTTTGGCCGCCCTCGTCTCTCGTCTCTTGTTATTGTTTAGGAAGGAAAATGATTTTTCTTTGGGCCGAGAGATCAGAGAGATTCCCTTCAAGCCCGTTGGGTCGACTTATGAGTGCAAGAAAGTCACATGGAAGGGACAGGAAGGCGTGTCCATTAAAGACGGTATTTACTGACACATAAAATGTGTGATTAAAGGGACACTACATTATATTCTATTATCGGGGTCCCTAAAGTTGTCAGTGAGAGGGCCACATCGTACGTTTTACAAATACTCACAGGCAGGTTTAAACATAAATAGAATTGAAATGAATGAATACTTGTCTGTTTTTCGTAATCAGTATAATATGCTTCAGAACAAAAGAGAAAAACTTCAGGGTCCCCATCAGAGTCCCCCTTACATCAGGGTCCTTATCAAAGTCCCCTTTACAGCCAGGTCCCCATTAGGATGCCCCATTATTATAGGGTCCCCATCAGAATCCCCTTAATATCAGGGCCCCCATCAGAGTTTAATTTACATCAGGGTCCCCATTAGGATCCCCCTTAATATTTAGGTCCCCATCAGAGTCCCCCTTACATCAGGGTCCTTATCAAAGTCCCCTTTACAGCCAGGTCCCCATTAGGATGCCCATTATTATAGGGTCCCCATCAGAATCCCTTTAACATCAGGGCCCCCATCAGAGTTTTCTTTACATTGGGGGCCCCCCTAATATTTAGGTCTCTATCAAAGTCTCCCTTTACGTCAGGGTCCCCATCAGAGTTCCCCTTTACATCAGAGTCTCCCCCTCACACCAGTGTTTTTGTCAGAGTTCCCCTTAAATCAGGGTCCCCCATCACAGTCACCCTTACATTAGGGTCCCCATCAGAGTCCCCTTTACAGTGAGGTCCCTATTATAATCCCCCTTAAATCAGGGTCCCTATCAGAGTGCCCCTTACATCAGGATGCCCATAAGAGTCCCCCCCGTTTACACCAGTGTTTTCATCAGGGTCCCTAAATGGGAACCCCTTACATCAGAGTTTCCCTGACATCAGGGTCCCCATTAGGACCCCCCTAATATTTAGGTCCCTATCAAAGTGCCCCTTTACATCAGAGTCCTCCGCCTTACACCAGTGTTTTCATTAGGGTCCCCCTTTACATCAGAGTCCCCTCCCCCTTCATCAGGCTCCCCAACAGAAACCCCCTTACATCAGGGTCACCATCAGAGTCTCCCCTTACATCAGGGTCCCCATCAGTGTTCCAATTTACATCAGGGTCCCCATCAGAATCCCCGCATTACACCAGTGTTTTCATTAGGGTCCCCAACAGGGAACCCCTTACATCACGGTCCCCCTCAGAGTGCCTGTTACATCAGGGTCCCCATCAGATTTCCCTTTAAATCAGGGTCCCCATTAAGATTCCCCTAATATTCAGGTCCCCCTTTACATCACTTTAGTCCCACTTTATATCAGGGTCCCCTTCAGAGTCCCCCTTTAGACCAGTGTTTTCATCCAAGTCCCCAACAGGGAATCCCTTACATCAGGGTCACCATCAGAGTCTCCCCTACATCAGGGTCCCCCTCAGAATCCCACTTTACATTAGTATCCCCATAAGGATCCCCTTACTCCAGTGGTTTCATCAGAGTCCCCCTTACATCAGGGTCTCGATCAGAATCCCACCTTACATCAGGGTCCCCCATTAGAGTCCCCCCTTACACCAGTGTTTTCATCAGGGTCCCCAACAGGGAACCCCTTACATTAGGGTCACCATCAGAGTCTTCCTTACATCAGGGTCACCATCAGAGTCCCCGTTACATCAGGGTCCCCATCAGATTTTCCTTTACATCAGGGTCCCCATTAGAATCCTACCTAATATTCTGGCCCCATCAAAGTCTCCCTTACACCAGGGTGCCCATCAGAATCCCCCCTTACACCATGGTGCCCATCAGAGTCCCCTTTTACACCAGTGTTTTAATCAGGGTCCTCTTTACATAAGGGTCCAGTGTCCAACTTTACATCAGTGTCCCCATAAGAATCCCCCCCTTCAGTGTTTTCATCAGGGTGCCCAACAGTCTCCCCTTACATCAGGATCCCCATTAAACTCCACCCCCTTAGGGGCGCTGGTTCCAACAGCTGCTCTGTCCCCATAATAACTAAAGATAGACCCATCACAGGCTGTAGAAGACCTTTGGCTTACATTCTTTGAACTGGTGATCCTGCCAGTAAGTAACACACTTTCTGTCCCATGGTGAGAACTTACTGTACTGTAGGAGGAGCAGTGGGATTGGAGGAGGTAAGTAGCACATAAATGTGGGTAGCTCCTTTAACTCGTTTACCTGGAATGTTCCTTGTTCTTGCTCAGGGCCCTGCCGATGGCGGACGCAGAACGTCTTCTTTGCACCGAGGCTTTCATTTTCTGCATAAAAAGTAATGATGGAAATACTGTTAGCACAACGAGACAATTTACTGAATAAAACACAAAAAAAATGATTTCCAAAAATTTGACAGAAAATTGTTTGGGCTCAATGGCAGAAACTTAAAAGAAATGTTTGTTCTTATAATGGCTAAAATCAGTTTAGTATCTAGAGCAAATTTTCTACACAAAGGGCCAGTTTACTGGTCTTCAGACTTTAGGGGGGGCCGGATTGGCCAGTGGGTGTAGGCAAAAGGGCCGATCCTAGGCAGGGTGCTCCACACCCAGGTGCCACAGAGGTGGGGGGACTGAAGAACCAAAGTGCTCCCCTCCCTCCACCTAGTCTGTTTCCAAAGGTAGAGCGCATGTAGCGGTTGCTGCGGTTCCCCATGCTCTCTCGGCTGACAACTGACAAGAGCGCATACCTCCCGGTGTCCCCGGAATCCGGGTTGGGTACCACAGCGGAGCCTAGTACCGGGACACGTTCAGGTACTAGGCTCCACTAATTAATTCTGTCCGGTGTGCGTGGAGCAGTCTCCTGTCTGCCCCACCCCCTCTTCTCCCATAGGTGGTGTGATGAGAGGCTTCTGGGTTGGCCAGAGCTTCTGCCAATCATCCCTTGCATTCCCAGAAATGCTCTCCGAGTGCCACCCTCCAAGTAACCAAAGATGCCACGTATGCCCCGCCCCCTGTAATGTGCTTCTGCTCCCAGCGCGCCCGAGTTACAGGGATCTATTGGACAAGTACTGATCTATGGGGACACCTGATGTGGGGGCTCTGATGGGGACACCTGCTGTGGGGGGGGGGGCTCTGATGGGGGACACCTGCTGGGGGGACTCTGATGAGGGACACTAATGAAGACTTCTTAGAGGAGCATCTCTGTGTTTGAGTCGTAGCCATAGAAACATTTGTAAAGGGGAGGAGTTAGTAAGATGACCACGCCCATGTGGGGGCACCAGCAATATTTCTGCACCCAGGTGTCTGTGACCCTAGGATCGGCCCTGGTGGGCAACGTCTTATGTCGGGATCGGAAATCCATGGATTTTTTTCCAACAGAATTTTGGCTCAAATTTGTGTTACATACACACGGTCACACAAAATTCTGTCCGTCAAGAATGCGGTGACATAGAACACTACAACGAGCTGAGAAAAATTAAGTTCAATTCCGCGCATGCGTCAAATTGATTCCGAGCATGCGTGTTTTTTTGTGCAACGGAATTGCATACAGACGATCGGAATTTCCGACAAGAACTTTTCCTGTTGGATAATTTGAGAACCAACTCTCAAATTTACAACAGCAAATGTCCGATGGAGCCTACCCAGGGGTGGGCAACCTCGGCCCTCCAGCTGTGATGAAACTACAAATCCCATCACACCTCTGCTTTTAGGAGTCATGTCTGTGATTGTCAGGGTCCTGCAATTTCTCATGGGACTTGTAGTTTCACCACAGCTGGAGGGCCGAAGTTGCCCACCCCTGCTACACACGGTCGGAATTTCCGATCAAAAGCTCACAACGAACATTTCTTGTCGGAAATTCTGATCATGTGTACGCGGCATTTGGCTTTGTGGTTAATGGAAGTTAATAAGAAATAGCGCCTGTGATCAGTAGGAGATGTAGTGCCCCATCATTGGTTTTTGTGGAGGGAAGAGTTCCCCTATAATGATGGTGTCAGTGGGAGAAATAATGCCCCATCATTGGTGTCTGTTGGAGGAAAAGTGCCCCATCATTCGTGTCTGTGGGAGGAAAAGTGCCCCATCATTGGTGTCTGTGGGAGGAATAGGGCCCCATCCAGGCCCTAAATTGTCAGTTAAAGCAAAGCAGTGCCGAATCGCAAAAAGGGGCCTGGTCCTTTAGCAACAAAATGGTCCGGGGCTTAAGTGGTTAAGGAACATAATGAAATGATGTACCCCAGTGGGGCCATACCAATAATATAAACAATAACTACTATCACTGTGCGTACAAAGGTCTGCTTTAACGCACATCACTATTAGAGGATCAGAGCCACCAAAAAAAAAACTCGTCCAGACCGAGTATCCTGTGACAATGCAAGATAAGTAACCCTGGACAACATGGGCCAGATTCAGGATGGAGAGCGTATCTTTGTGCAGGCGTAGCGTATCCTATTTACGATACGCCTCCACAACTTTGACAGGCAAGTGCTGTATTCACAAAGCACTTGCTCCATAAGTTGCGGCGGCGTAGCATAAATGGGCCGGCGTAACTGCGCGTAATTCGAAGTAGGCTGGTAGTGGGCCTGTTGTATGTAAACTAATTGTGATCCGACGTAAATGACGCGCCAAATGAACTGCGCATGCGCCGGCCGTGGACGTATGCTCAAAATCACGTCGCAAATAGTCATTAATATCGACGTGAACGTAACTTACGCCCAGCCCCATTCTGAATCGGCTTACGCAAACGACGTAAACTACATACAATACGACGCTGTCCCGACGTCCATACTTAACATTGCCTGCGCCTCATATAGCAGGGGTAACTTTACGCCGGTCCGACGCCTTACATAAATGCCGCAAATAGATACGCCGGCCGCAACTACGTTTGTGAATCGGAGTATCTACCTAATTTGCATGTTCGATGCATATATCGACGGAAGCGCCACCTAGCGGCCAGCGTAAATTTGCAACTAAAATACGACGGCGTAAGTGACTTACGCCGCTCGTATCTTAGCACAATTCCGGCGTATCTTGCTTTCTGAATACAGAAAAAAGATACGCCGGCGCATCCTAGAATTTACGCGGTGTATCAACAGATACTCCGCGTAAATTCTTTCTGAATCTGGCCCCATTGTTATAACTTGCAAGATGTCTTATCCATAGTTGTCACCAGAAAATACAGTATGGTAAATGGTCCAGTGGTAGCGACTGAATTTTGAGGATACACGTAAAAAAAGGGAAGGGGGGGTTGGAAAGGAAGGGGTAGAGAGATTGGGTGTCTCCTGTCCGGGGCGGGAGTGCGTTACTAATGCCCTGTAAACACGGCTGGTATTTCAGTCGGAATAAACTCAGGTGTTTTTTCCGACGGAATTCCGCTCAAGCTGTCTTGTATACACGTGGTCACACCAAATTCCGACCGCCAAGAACGCGGTGACGTACAACACAACGACGAGCCGAGAAAAATGAAGTTCAATGCTTCCGAGCATGCGTCGACTTGATTCTGGAAAACCAAAAATGCGTCGACTTGATTCCGGAATTCCGTACAGACGAACTGATTTTCCGATAGAAATTTTTGTCCATTGGAAAAATAGAGAACCTGCTCTGTAAGTCCACTGGAAATTCCAACGGAAAAAGTCCAATGGGGCGCACACACAGTCGGAATATTCGATAAAAAGCTCCCATTGGACTTTTTCCATCGGAAATTCCGACCGTGTGTACGCGGCATAACTGATCTCCACCCTCCATCTCACCACACCAACAGGAGCCAAACTAAATCCGGAGCTCCAAGTGAAAGCCAAGATCTTGTGTGGGATCCTTAGAATCGCATGGCATTTACTGACTTCTAAAACATCTGTTTATTATTTTCTTTTTAATGCGGTCAACAACAAGGATCACTGCTGACGTTCGGGATTGCCCATGTTCTACAAATCTCAACTGGAGATGCGTTCTTATAAACCTTTCACGCTTCCCGCAAAGTCACTCCAAACTGGGAGCTGTTCCTTCTGGTGAGGCCATATTGGGTAACGGACTTTGACTTTGACTGGGCTTCGATTTTCAACCTGTCACTTGGACGGATTCATCAACAAATCTTTTGTCTTTGTTATGTTCCCAAGGCAACTCGTCTTCGCTCAGTTCGCTTTGGGCTCCGCGCTGTAACTGTGCATTATCTGTCAGCTAACTGCCAGCTCCAGATCTGTATTTCTTGGCACAGAAACATCTTAATATTGTTCATTTTAAACCCATTTATGGCTTAAAGCAACATTAAGTTGTCTTGTTTTTAATCCGCTCCAGCTAAATACTCCTTTTTAAAGATATAGTACACTATGTCCAAGAAAAAAAAGTACAAAACATGAAAACACAGTAGAAAACTGAAGAATAAACAAACTAATATACCGTATATACTCGAGTATAAGCCAACGCGAATATGAGCCGAGGCACCTAATTTTACCACAAAAAAATGGGAAAACGTATTGACTCCAGTAAAAGCCTAGGGTGTCCATCTGCATGCCTCACTGGGCCTCACTTTGCCTCACTGTGCCCATGTGCATGCCTCACTGTGCCCATGTCTCACTGTGTCCATGTGCATGCCTCACTGTGCCCATGTCTCACTGTGCCCATGCCTCACTGTGATAACAAACAAAAAATTCTCCTGTGCTCCGGTACTTCCTACTATGGGGTGGCGTAGTCCAATTAAAAGGTATCTTCAAAAGTCTTGCAGCCCTCCTCAGAATCGTGGGAATTCATATGGCTCCATTCTTTTTTCTTTTTTCAATGCCTCACTGTGCCCATGCCTCACTGTGCCTCACTGTGTCCATGTGCATGCCTCACTGTGCCTATGCCTCACTGTGTCTATGCCTCACTGTGTCCATGCCTTACAGTGCCTACTCCTTTACTGTGCCCATGCCTCACTGTGCCCGTGCCTCACTGTGCCCGTGCCTCACTGTGCCCATGCCTCACTGTGCCCATGCCTCACTGTGTCCGTGCCTCACTGTGCCCGTGCCTCACTGTGTCCATGCCTCACTGTACCCATGCTAGGGTTGCCACCTGTTCGGGATTCACTCGGACAGTTCGGGTTTTAAATCATGTGTTCGGGCTTCAGTCCACCTGAAACCCGGACACAATATTTAGACAGGAATGTGGCTTAGAACAGGGCACCTTAGGAGGGTGAGGGGGGCACTATGCACGCCACATTACTGTTCTCTTTGGAGTGCCCAAATGTGTCCCAGGTCTGTTGCAATCCTATAGGTCAGGGGTCTCCAAACATTATAAAGAATGGGTCAGTTTACTGTTCTTCTGAATTTAGGGGGGTCGGACTGTGCCCAGTGGGAGTAAACGATGTCTACTTTAGTATTAGAGGGAGAAATAGTTGGTGTCCATGGGAGGAAGTGTGCCCAATTTTTGTTTAATGACTTAGGGGCTCGATAAAGGCAAGCAAAGGGCCGCAGTTTTGAGACCACTGCTATAGTGTATACTGAAAAAAATATATATTTTTGCTGTGCCCCGCTAAAGTGTTCGGGTTTAGCTTGAAGAAAAAGTGGCAACCCTAGCCCATGCCTCACCCCATGCCTCACTGTGCCTGTGCCTCACTGTGCCCATGACTAGACTGACGTTTAACATGGGAGTCTATGGCAGGGGTGCCCTGTTTAAAAAATTGGTGCTCCCCAGCTGTAGGTTCCCCAGACAACAGACTTTGCACACTTGTAGAGGAAGAGTGGGGCTACATGTGTGGCAAGGTTGTGGTCCAGGAGACCTACGCCCAGCCGGTACCGTGTCCCCAAAATCAAAAGAGAAATTACCGTTTAAAATGGGAGTCTATGGAAGGGGTGCCCGGCTTTGAAAAATCGGTGCTCCCTGGGTGTAGATTCCCATGGACAAAAAACTTTGCACACTTGTAGAGGAAGAGTGGGGCTACATGTGTCGGAAATCAGGGAGATCAGGCCCAAAAAGGTGGTTCGAGTATAAACTGAGGGGGGCATTTTCAGCACACAAAAAAAGTGCTAAAAAAACTTGGGTTATACTCGAGTATATACGGTAATAAGAATACAGGTGACAGCTGATCACGTGATGTGAACAAAACTCGGGAATCATTTTTTTTCTCCTCATGCTGACAGCGTGAGGAGAAAAAAAAGCCAATCACCAGCACTTGTGTAAGGGACATCGGTCCCCAGTGGAAGAGGCACATCAGCCTCATTAGTGCCTACCAGTACCGCCTGCCAGTGCTCCCTGCCAGTGCCCACAGTGACCACCAGTAAAATAAAGTGCCACCTATCAGTGCCCATCACTGCCACCTATCAATGTCCACCAGTGGTGCCAGTCAGTGCCTCATCAGTGCCACTTAGCAGTGATGCCTATCAGTCTCACCTACCAGTGCTAATCAGTGCCCATCATTGCCACCGATCAGTGCCCATCACTGCTACCTATCAGTACCACCTATCAGTGCCACCTATTAGTGCCAATTCTCAGAGCCCACCAGTGCTACCTATGCAGTGCAGCCTCATCAGCGTACATCAATGAAGGAGAAAAATTACCCATTGCAAAATGTTATAACAAAATATAAAATGGTTTTGTTTTTGTTTTTTTATTCAGTTAACAAAAATGTATGACCTCCCAATTGTCATTCAAAATGTTAGAGCGCTCTTCCTGGAGAGGGTGGCCCTGTATGCGGACTACATGCTTCTCTTCCTTAACGATGCGGGCCCCTCGCTGCGGGGGGCACTGACCGTCTTGGACACGTTTGCCTCGGTCACTGGACTGAGGGTGAATTGGTCCAAGTCCCTTCTCTTCCCTATAGATCAGGCGGCTAGGTCCACCACCCCTCCTGACAGTCCCCTTAGCTGGGTCACCACCTTTAAGTATCTGGGGGTAACCGTCTCTGCCTCGGCGACCGAATACATTTCGCAAAATTTGTCCCCGGTGCTGCTAGAGGCCCAATCCAGGCTTAAAGCATGGAGCAACCTCCCCCTGTCTGTTTGGGGAAGGGTGAACTTAATTAAGATGAAGATTGTCCCTAAACTTATTTACCTTTTCCGCCACTCCCCGCAGTGGGTGCCCAAGTCCTTTTTCGAAAAGCTGAATCAAATTTTTTCCTCCTTTATTTGGGGTCCCTCCCCACCCAGATACAAGCTGACAACCTTGATGAGACCGCGGACGCAGGGTGGTATGGCTTTCCCTGACTGCTACAAATACTACCTTGCCACGCAGTTAGTGACTGCGGCCTGGTGGCTGCGGCCAGATGGGATGAACACCTCCACTGCACTGGAGGCCTCGGTGGTCGGTTCCCTGGAGGCCATCCGGCTCCTGCTCTATCGGGGCCCTCGCGCCCCGTATCCCTTGACCCCCTCCATGCGCACCACCCTGCGGGCGTGGCGGACTGGTCTGGCCATTGAAAAATGTAAACCCACCGAAATATCCCCGAATGCCCCTATCTGGATCAACCCTACCTTATCACACTTTTATAAGCTCTCAGACCCCATTGCTTGGTCGAAGTATGGCATTAAGCTTGTTTCGCACATAGTCTCCCAAAACGCTCTGATACCATTCTCGGACCTCTCCTCTATGTTCAACTTACCCCAGCACTATGCTTTTAGATACCACCAGCTGTCACATGCCTTCGCGGCTCAGTTCCCCTTGTTGTCCTGCATTGTGGCCCAGTCGGAGTTGGAGAGAACACTGAGGTTTAATTGTGACGTAAAACCCACATCACACTTGTACTCGTACCTGATCTTTGTGTCTCTCCCCCCTCTGGATGGGCTGCGGTCCAGATGGCAGGGGGATATCCCCACGCTAGATACGGACGATTGGGACGAGGTCTGGGATCTCCCCTTCTGCTCACTTGTCTCTATTCGAGACAGGATGGTGCAATACAAGATAGTTCACAGAGCTTACTTCACTCCATACAGGCTCCACAAGATGAACCCGGCGCATTCTCCGGTGTGTTGGAGATGCAGGGCATCACCAGGTGACTTCTCCCACATTTTCTGGCAGTGCCCCGAGGTTCAGCGGTACTGGGTAATGGTGCTAGAAGTGATCAATGCAGTCGCAGCGACCCAGTTGCCGGTAGCGATGGAGGTGTGCTCCTGGGAATAATTGAGAACATCGTCCCAACCTCCACGGGGCGCACGTTGGTCAGTCTGCTGCTTTTCTATGCACGCAAGAATATTGCCATGCATTGGAAAAAACCTACACCCCCTTCTCTGGTGCAGTGGAGGCGACTGGTGAACGCCAGCCTTCCCCTGTACAGGGACACATACATCTACCGTGGCTGTCCACTGAAATATGACAAGGTTTGGCGTGCATGGCTGGCGGAGTCTAGTACTGCTGGCTAAATACATATGGCTTGAGTTAGCAACCACTGCCATGGTCCTGGTGAGCGGTCCTATAGAGCTGCCCTAGAGGCACCTTGTGGCTGATACAGTGAGGAGAGTTTATACACCCCCACCCTGCCGCATCCTGGTCTATGCACATTGCTACAGATGTTTATTAAATCAGATGTATTGATGTATGTTGTACGCACTTGAGTACTGTATGTCGTTTGTTGTTGTTTTGTTTCTTTCTCTTGTTTGTTGTGAAATACCCTAATAAAAAAAACTTTAAAAAAAAAAAAAAATGTTAGAGCGCTGAAAATTGGTCTGGGCAGGAGGGGGGTTTAAGTGCCCTGTAAGCAAGTGGTTAAACCAATAAAAACACGAACAAGAATTTACACCAAATTCAGGAATCCAGCACAACCCAACCGCTCTACGGTGTTTATTTTGAATACCGGGCTGGCAACTTCTGTAAATCAAAGAATTTCCATGACCACTTTGAGTTGTGACAGGACTGCGATAGTCAAGCCTAGGTACAAGTTTATGCCAAAAGAAAGATTGTTTACAAAGCCAACGTGGTTTAGGTGTGTAGCTACAGCCCTCGAAATGTGTTGGCTTTGGAAACAATCTGTCTATTGAATTGAAATTTCACACCATGATATTCACGTCTAGATACAAGTTTATTCCAAAGATAGACAATTTACGAAAGCCAACGGCGTTCAGGTTTGTAGCTACAGCCTCCGTAATGTGTTGGGTTTGGAATCAATTTGTTGTAAAGAACTAGCTTTGAATGGTAGCACATTAAGGCCACTAACTAAATTTCTCTTTTTAAGTGCTTTTTTTGCCCTTTTTTTATTAAAAGAAAGTAAAAAAATAAAATAAAATTATCAGTTTTGTTCACAGGGTCTTTCGTCATTTATCTTCAATCCAAACAACAAACAACGTTGAGTTTCCTGGCTTTTAGTCTGGTCCCGTAGACCATAACACAGTACTAGGGTTGTCCCGATACCACTTTTTTAGGACCGAGTACAAGTACCGATACTTTTTTTCAAGTAGTCGCCGATACCGAATAGCGATACTTTTTTAAAATGTGTCCCCAAATGCAGCCATGTCCCCCACATATGCAGCCATGTCCCTCCAGCCATGTCCCCCACATATGCAGCCATGTCCCTCCAGCCATGTCCCCCACATATGCAGCCATGTCCCTCTAGCCATGTCCTTCACATACGTAGCCATGTCCCTCTAGCCATGTCCCTCACATATGCAGCCATGTCCCTCTAGCCATGTCCCTAACATATGCAGCCATGTCCCTCTAGCCATGTCCCTCACATATGCAGCCATGTCCATCCAGCCATTTCCCCCACATATGCAGCCATGTCCATCCAGCCATTTCCCCCACATATGCAGCCATGTCCATCCAGCCATTTCCCCCATACCTTACCTGTGCCGCCGAAAGCCGCCGCATGGAGAACATCACAGCATTCATTTGAATAGCTGTTTTGCCCGCGCGTATAGACACTCCCCCTTGCTCGGGATTGGACAGATCACGATCACCCATCCAATCCCGAGCAAGGGGGGAGTGTCTATACGTGCGGGAACACTACAGCTATTCAAATGAAAGCTGTGATGTTTCCGCATGCCGTTTAACCCATGCGGCGGCTTTCGATACGGCGGCAGGGGGGGGAAGTATTCTATTTAGGCATCGGGGGTATTTGCGCGAGTACAAGTACTCCTGCAAATACTCGGTATCGGTCCCGATACCGATACTGGTATCGGTATCGGGACAACCCTACACAGTACCATTCAGTACCTCTCCCAAAAGCTTGACCCATACACTGGGCAGCCCCTTGCTGCTCTGTAGGGATGAGACGAACAACCCTGGGTTCAGTTCGCACCAGAACCTGCGAACAGACCAAAAGTTTGTGTGAACTTTAGAACCCTGTTAAAGTCTATGGGACTCGAACGTTTGAAATCTAAAGTACTAATTTTAAAGGCTAATATGCAAGTTATTGTCCTAAAAAAGTGTTTGGGGACCGGGTCCTGCCCCAGGGGAGAGTTTGGGGACAACGAAATCGAAATATTCCTTTAAATTTCGTACCTAGGGGGGTGTATAGTATGACTGTAAAGTAGCGCTTGTTTCCTGTGCTTAGAACTGTCCCTGCACAAACTGTAATTTCTGAAGGAAAAAGGTCATTTAAAATCACTCACCTTGGGGTCTGGTTTGGAATATCCATTCCAGACCCTTCAGGTCTAGTATGGATTTTAAGGGGAACTCCACCCCAAATTTAAAAAAAAAATGCCGTGGACCCCCACGCATTTTTTTTTATGAATGACTTTTCTCTGTATTGCCGGGAGCTGACAATTCATTATAGCCACGAGTGATTTTAAATTACTTTTTTTCCTTCAGAAATGACACTTTGTGCAGGAACAGTTATAAGCATGGGAATCAAGCGCTACTTTACAGGCATACTATACACCCCCCCAGGTACGAAATTTAAAGGAATATTTCACTTTTATTGTTTTACTTAAAGGAATTATTAAAATCACTGCTGCAAAAAAAACTGCAGTTTTTAAAACTTTTTTTGCATTGATACATGTCCCCTGGGGCAGGATCCAGGTCCCCAAACACTTTTTATTACAATGAATGAATGAATGAATGAATGAATGAATGAATGAAAACTTGTATAGCGCGGCACATGCGAACTGAATCGCCTCTGGGCGCTTGTTGTTCCTGTCTCCTTTGATATCAAAAGAGAAAAGTCTTGACCTTTTTCCTAAATGCTAGGTGGTTCTCCTCCAACCGAATGCTGGTTGGTAAAGCGTTCCATAGTCTGGGACCTTGGATCGCGAATCTTCTTTCTCCTTTGGACTTGAAGTTGGCTTTCGGAACCTGGAGCAGGTTCTGATTCGTGGATCGCAAAACGCGATTGGGGTTATGCGCTTTTATTATTTCGCATAAATAAAGGGGGGCATTCCCATGGACACATCTATGCGTAAGACAGAGAGCTTTAAAAGCAATTCTGTCTTTAACTGGCAGCCAATGAAGGGCTCTCAGTGAAGGTGAGATGGATTCCGAGGGTTTTTTCCCAGTCACAAGTCTGGCGGCCGTATTCTGAACGATTTGCAGACGAGCGATTTGGTACTTGGGGAGTCCGAGGTAAAGGGCATTTGCCTAATCCAGCCTGGAGTTTACAATTGCTCCCACCACGACCGCTAAATCTTCTTTAGGGATGAACGGAGTGAGTCTGCGTAGTAGGCGCAGTAGATGGTGAGATCCGCTGACTACTGACCCTATTTGTGCGTCCATTGTCATAAAGGAGTCAAAAATGACCCCTAGGCTTTTGACTTTGGTGCTAGGGGTTATGAGCTTGCCCAAAATAGGCGGGGGGGTCCACGCTGTTGAAAGTTGATTCCTGCGCTTGGCGTGAAACAGGAGAAGTTCTGTTTTTGCTCCATTGAGTTTAAGATAACTCTTTGTCATCCAGTCCTCTATCAAAGAGAGGCATGTCTCTAGATTGAGGTGGTGATCCTGTCTGTTGCAGATGCGGAAATACAGTTGCGTGTCATCTGCATATGAGTGGTAGAGCAGTTTTTGGCTGCTGATAATCTCAAAAAGAGGACGAAGATAGATGTTAAACAGCACTGGTGACAGAGGCGATCCTTGAGGGACTCCGCATGTACTTGCATATTAGCCTTTAAAATTAGCACTTTAGATTTCAAACGTCCGAGTCCCATAGACTTTAACAGGGTTCTAAAGTTCACACGAACTTGCCGCGAACACCCCAAATAGTTCGCTGTTCGGCAAACAGGCAATGTTCGAGTCGAACATGAGTTCTACTCGAACTCGAAGCTCATCCCTACTGCTCTGCCTCCCATCTGTACTCCTGGACCATCTCTTTCTTCCGGGGTGTAGCCCAGAACCCTGACCAGGTCTCTAGAAAAAGCCCGGCACACGCTTGCCCAATTAGCATGCTGGAGAAAAAGAACAATTTGAAACTACCTGGATGTCTAAAAGTTTAAAACCCGAACCACATGCCACAATATATGGAGAGAATGCCCCAAGGATTGTATGGGTAACGGTTGGGTAACGAGTATAAGCATAGAAAGTAGGTAAATAAAAATCTTATACCAAAATTTTATTAAACAAAATAAGTCATAGGAGGAGGTCTCAAGATAAGGGACCAAAATCAATCATATGTTAATCAGAAAACCCAACATGTTTTGGGGTTAATTGTTAAATTTCTTCTTCAGGGATTTGAAGATAGGCTGTATAGTATAAAAGTAAATGAAAAAGAGTTACTTAAATGTCATGAGTACTGTATGCAAAGGATGGGAAAACAGAACAACATAGCGGATTTTAAGGGGCAGTTGATAAAGTCTAAAGACATTTACTAATTAGATGATTATGCATTGTGTGAATGAATAGGCACATAGATAGCCGTTCTCCTGACTAGGACAACGTTCCTCTCCAGATCCGACATTCGAGTTGGCCACAGTGGTTTTGAAAGGATCAAAGGTGCTTAACCACTTCTGGTCCGCGCTATAGCTGAATGACGGCTACCGCATGGACCCCAATTGCTGGGAGGACGTCAATAGATGTCCTCCCCTTCGCACGCTCCCCTGTGATCACCCGAGTGACTGAGACTCGGGTGATCACAGATCCAAGTAAGGGGCTGGTCCTGGCCCCTTACCACGTGATCAGCTGTCAGCCAATGACAGCTGATCATGTGATGTAAACAAAGCTTGGTAATAGTTTTTTTTTCCTCACGCTGACAGCGTGAGGAAAAAAAAAAAGCCGATCACCGGCTTAGGTTGCAAGGGACATCAGTCCCGGACAGGAAGGAGGCACATCTGCCTCTATGTGCCAATCAAAACCCCCTGCCAGTGCCCACTGCCAGTGCCACCTCCAGTGTCCACAGTGCCCACCAATGCCACCTGTCAATGCCCATAAGTGCCACCTATCAATGTCCACAAGTGCCACCTATCAATGCCCACCACCATTGGTGCCAATAAGTGCCTCATCAGTGCCACCTAGCAGTCCTGCATATCAGTGCTTATTATTGCCACCCATCAGTGCCCATCACTGCCAGCTATCAATGCCATCTGTGCCACTTCTCAGTGTCCACCAGTGCCACCTATCAATACCCTTCAGTGCCAACCACCAGTGCCACCTTATCGGTGCCCACCAGTGCTGCCTTATCGGTGAACACTAGTGCCGCCCAGGATTGCCAACCGCCAGTAAATTTAATGACAGTTTGTAAAAATCTGTTAATTTTTTACAACTGGCAGTAAATATCAGGGGCTGATAATTTCATCCTGTGTTGACTTTATAAGTTTAATCATGTTTATACTGTTTATATGTTCACTGTATTAGTTCTCAATAGGAGTGCTGTAATTTCTCAGGTTGCCAGTAATAAAATTGCTCCACCACTAGTACATTTTCCATGTTTTGTCAGTAAAAAATGCTGTGGGAGGTTGGCAAGCCTGGTGCCACCTTATCGGTGCCCACTAGTGCTGCCTTATCAGTGCCCATCAGTGCAGCCCATCGGGACCTGTCAGTGCCCATCAGTGCAGCCTCATCAGTGTACATAAATGAAGGAGAAAAATTACCTGTTTGCTAAATTTTATAACAAAATTAAAATATATATATATTTTTAAATTCAGTCTTATTTTTTTAACCAAAAATAAAAACCGCAGAGGTGATCAAAAACCACCAAAAGAAAGCTCTATTTGTGGGGAAAACATGATAAAAATGTCATTTGGGTACAGTGTTGTATGACCGTGCAATTGTCATTCAAAGTGCATCAGCGCTGAAAGCTGGAAATTGGTCTGGGCAGGAGGGGGTTTAAGTTCCCAGTAAGCAAGTGGTTAATCAGCACTCTGGGTGATAGAGAATTTGCACCTATCAATGGTAGTAGGTGGTGGCCACTGACGGCGACCAAGGAAAGAGGCACACCAGAGGGCAAAGGGCACTGAAGGCAGTGGGATCCACGAGGGTTGGTATAATGCCCCCAAGGGACTAGACCTAGCCAAAAGATAGTATAATATAATTGCTTGAATACTAATGATCAATAATTCACACTAAATGTCAGAAAGTGTGAGTAGTGCAGTGATAATAATAATGGAAATAATATAATATATATATATATATATATATATATATATATATATATATATATATATATATATATATATATATATATATATAAACTAATAAAGGTAATTAGCATTCTGGTCGTTTCCGAAAACCAGGGTCCATGGATTGGAGATTTCATCCCTCCCAGACCACTATGAAATCTCTGCACTCCAGTTTCAAAAACAGATTTAGCTAAACAATGAGGAAACTGAAAAGCCAGTGTCCTCTGAATGATAAAAGCCCCCTGGAGCCCCTCAATCTTCCTGGATGAGAATCCTGGGTCAGCAACCCTTTTAACTTCCTGGCAGGGCGCAGCCTGCCACACGATCTTTAGAATTTAAAAATCACACCGAGATATTAATGTCTAGATACAAGTTTGTTCCAAAGACAGATTGATTACAAAGCCAACATGGTTCAGGTATGTAGCTACAGCCATTGAAACGCGTTGGCTTTGTAATCAATCTGTCTTTGTGGAATAAATGTGCATTTTGAATTTGTATTTGGGCTTGAATATCATGGCGGAACTCATCAATTCTAGATGTATTCAACCAACAGGGATACAGACAACAATAAAACACATCCCAGCCACAGCACTACCTGCCTGAAGTTTGTTCTCCCTGTGACTGCATGGGTTTCCTCCAGGTACTCTAGAGCTAAGTCATCATTGGTTACATGTGTTAGCTACCTATAAGGCTTTGCACCCTCATTAAAAATGTAATTACCAAAAATGTTGAATTGTCAGAATAGATGAGTAAAAAGTTTATTCAGTTGTGGTTTGACCAGACTTTTAAAAAATGTGAGAACTTCCAAAATTCCAAATTTCTGGACTGGAATTCCCCTTGAAGTTAATGAAATCAAAACTAAACTACAAAAAAAAAAAATATGAAAGGCTATAAACAGAGCTAAGTCATCATTGGTTACATGTGTTGGCTATCTATGAGGCTTTGCATCCCCATTAAAAATGAAATTACCAAAAATTTTGAATTGTCAGAATAGATGAGTGAAACGTTTGTTCAGTTGTGGTTTGGCCAGGTTTTTAAAAATTTGAGAACTTGTAAAATTCTGAATTTTTGGACTGTAATTCCCCTTGAAGTTAATGAAATGAAAACTAAGCTACAAAAAAATGAAATTACCAAAAATGTTGAATTGTCAATATAGACCAGTGAAAAGTTTGTTCAGTTGTGGTTTGGTCAGGCTTTTTCGAAATTTGAGAAATTTGAGAACTGAATTTCTTGACTGGAATTCCCCTTGAAGTTAATGCAATCAAAACTAAGCTACAAAAAAATGAAAGGCTATAAATAGATCTAAGTCCCCATTGGTTACACTTGTTGGCTACCTATGAGGCATTGCACCCCCATTAAAAATTATATTACCAAAAATATGGAATTATCAGAAAAGATGAGTGAAAATTTGTTCAGTTGTGGTTTAGCCAGGTTTTTTCAAAATGGATGAACTTACAAAATTCTGAATTTCTGGAATGGAATTCCCCTTGAAGTTAATGAAATCAAAACTGAGCTACAACAAATGAAATTACCAAAAATGTTAAATTGTCAATATAAACCAGTAAAAAAACTTCAGTTCAGTTGTGTTTTGGCCAGGTTTTTTCGAAATTTGAAAACTTCCAAAATTCAGAATTTTTAGACTGGAATTCCCCTTGAAATGAAAGGCTATAAATAGAGCCAAGTCCCCATTGGTTACATGTGTTGGCTATCTATGAGGCTTGGCATCCTCATTAAAAATGTAATTAACACAAATTTTGAATTGTCAGAATAGATGAGTGAAAAGTTTGTTCAGTTTGTGGTTTGGCCAGGTTTTTTCAAAATTTGAGGACTTCTAAAATTTAGAATTTCTGGACTGGATTTCATCTTGAAGTTAATGAAATCCAAACTAAGCTACATAAAAATGAAACCACCAAAAATTGTCAATTAACAATATAGACCAGTAAAAAGTTTGTTTGGTTGTGCTTTGGCCAGACTTTTTAAAAATTTAAGAACTTTAGAATTTAAAATTTAGAATTTCTGAACTGAAATTCCCCTTGAAGTTAATATATAAACTAAGCTACAAATACTTTACAGAGCAGTTATGGATAAAAATTGTACAAATTGGTTTTGGAAAATGGCTGATGAAATGGTGGGGCCATGGGACTTTTCCTTTAACAATTCTGCCAGGGATACTAAGATTGAAGGACAGGACTTAGTGGGACCTGGTAGTTAGGTGAAGGGTGTTCACGCAACAGCAGAAGCCTTCGGAGCAACCTTTGGTCCTTTTCTCCAAACAGCCTTTTAAACATCCAAACCATGAAAAAAAAATAATGAAATTCCGATTTGTAAATTCTATGAAATTTAGTCTAGATTGATCATCATCTGAAATTTGAGAATAACTTTATTTTCCCGTCCCCTCTGTCCATGTGAAACAGTATAAAAAATAGGCAAACAATTCAAAATCAAAATGTCAACATTTTGTCCAACAGAAGACATACAGGAGAGCTTTGAAGAGACACACTGTAGCATCTTCCTATGGTGTGATCTGCTCAGACTCCGCACTTCCAGTAAACTTGGCCATCTGGTTAGTGTTATTCTAGTAATGTAACCCAACCCTGCCCCTTGGTATGTTGACATTAAGCTCTGAATATCATCATTTAACTTTGTGCTGAAAATCTCCAGGCCCGGCATTTGTTCTCAGTCGTTTGGAGCTGTCACAGTGGCACTGCTTTAACGCTTCGGGCCGATAAAAAAAATTGCAGTGGAGATGTGTCCTGATCCTCCACTCACAACAAGTGGCAATCCACCACATTCTGCCGGTGGATTGTCCCTCAGGCTATGGACCCTGCTCTGGTCTTGATCAAGGTTCAAGACCAGTAGAGAGTGTGGATGCAGAAGCTGCAAGGACAGGTCTAGCTGCGGGCAACGCTGTATCCTGGCCTAGGCCAACAAGGCCCAGGCCTAGGGCAGCACTTTTCAGGGGGGCAGCACGGAAAGAGTCCCCGCTAGCTTGCGCTACACTGTTAATGTGCTGCTAATTTTGACTGTCCTACTATCCTGGACCACAAACCTTCTACACTATGATATATGTTTTCTGCTGCACCATTGACAAGGTTATATCTTCTTAGTCCTCTCCATAAAATTATCAGAAATTTGTGCTTAAAGTAGAACTATAAGCAACACCTTTTCATTTTGGATAGAGTAAGGGAAGGCTGTAGCCTCGGTCAGTTTATTTTTTATCATCCCCATCCCATTGAAAAGATTTCCCTTCACTTCCTGCTCCATAGCCAAACAGGAAGTGAGAGGAAATCTATGCAAATGAAGGGACTCCATTGCCCCCTCCCCCCGGCCCTGAGAACTAGTGTTCCCACTCCAAATTTTCAGGGTGTTTCTTAATCAGCAAGAGGTGTGGCCTTGACAGGAAGGGGTGGGTCATATTAAAATTAGGGGGTGCATGAGTTTAGTCAGGCCTAGGGCAGCACAAAAGCTAAATACACTACTGGCTGTGGGGAGGATCAGGTTAGCATCTTTCCTTTTATTTTTCCCCTAGACATAACAAGCAATCGACCCTTAATGTAGGCATGGCCCCGCTGCAGGGGATCATTTGTTTTTTGCCCAGAGTTGGGCTTTAACAAAGTAATGCAGTAAGAAGAAGCAAAGTGAAATTGGAGATGTACTTTGAAATTTAATTATGAATTAAACTGACCATGTCCATCCCTTAAACCAATGGTGGTCCACTTGTGGACACTGGGTGCAGCCCTATGGCTCCACATAATGTCCACTTAATGTAATGCTATAGAAAGCTATTAGAGACTGCAAACATACTACAGGAGATGGTCAAAGACGGCAAATACACAGAGAGAGATGGCCAGAGACCTTTAGGCAAGCTACAAGAGGTGGTCAGAGGCTGAAGATATGCTACAGGAAATGGTAAGGCTACAGGCATGCCTCAAGAGATAGCCAGAGATGGCAGAAATGCAGCATGAGATGGTCAGATACTCATAGGCATGTTGCAAGAGATGGTCAGAGACTTAAGATATGCTACAGGAGATAGTCAGGCTACATGCATCCTACAAGAGATGGTCAGCGATTGAAGAAATGCTACAGGAGATAGGCTACAGGAATGCTACAAGAGATGGTCAAAGACCGCAGGCACACAGAAAGAGATGGGCAGAAACCTTTAGGCATGCTACAAGAAATGGCTAGAGACTGAAGAAATGCTACAACAGATTGTCAGGCTACATGCATGATACTAGTGATGGTCAGAGACTGAAGATGTGCTACAAGAGATGGTCGGAGGCCATTAGGCATGCTTCAAAAGATGGGCAGAGACTGATGATATGCTAGAGGAGATGGCAAGGCTACAGGCATGCTACAAGCAGGGGCGGACTGACCATTGAGGAACTCGGGCACTGCCCGAGGGCCCCCTGCCACTAGGGGGCCCCATCAGGGTTGCCAGGCTCATTAAAACCAGGGACAGTATGTAAAAATCTGTGTTTTTTTTTACATCTGTCCCTGATATGTCCAAAACCTACATGCTTTTGATGTGAAAATCCCGATATTTTAGCTGCCCCGCCATCTGTAAGCCTGGGGGCCTCATAATCTTCTATTGCCCGGGGGCCCCATGAGTTGTCAGTCCGCCCCTGGCTTCAAGAGATGATCAGAGATGGCAGACACACATAAAGAGATTGTCAGAGACCTTTAGGCATGCTACAAGAGATATCCAAAGACTGAAGAAATGCTACAACAGATGGTCGGGCTACAGGCATGCTACAAGTGATGGTCTAAGACGGCAGACATGTCGAAAAAAATGGTCAGAGACTTATAGGCATGCTACAAGAGATGATCAGAAACTAAAGATATGCCAAAAGAGATGGTCAGGCTACTGGCATGCTACAAGTGATGTTTAGAGACTGCAGACAAGCAACAAGAGATGGTCAGAGACTTATAGGAATGCTGCAAGAGATGGTCAGAGACTGAATATACACTAAAAATGTTTAGAGACTGCAGACTGCAGACAAGCAACAAGAGATGGTCAGAGGCCAAATGTGTGCTACAAGAGATGACCAGAGACTATCTATGTAGCACCCTCCTAGGTTAGATTACTAGTGAGGTTAAAGTAAATTTTGTATTTTTGGCTGCTCAGTAGCCAGTGGAGCGAGTGTGATTATTTTTGTCTGTTCTGGGTCTCACAGTCTGCAGGCTGGCTCAACTACTCCCTGCCTTCTAACATGTTCTAGAATATAGCGGTTTGGAAGACGTAGATCTGAGCTTGAATATTTATGGAACTCTAGCCAATCACTGGGTAGGTGTGCCCAGAAGGTGGAGAGAGAGCCCATAAATAATCTAAATCCTGGAGCAGTGGGGTTCTTCTCCTGAAGGAGGAGATCCCAGCCTGGAAGGGCTGCTGCTCTTCTGGGCAAGTCAGCTGAAGCCTGCAGAGATTTAATCGAGATTCCAGCTATTCTAGAGCTGGGGGGCCTATTGCTTTCAACACAGAAAGTTCTGCCATCCATTGGCTCTTTTGCTGCTGCATATCTGTGTTATGTGGGTAACTATGGTGTAAAATACACAGTGCAGAGAGCAAATGACTGTGATTGTCAGTTAGGGTTTCCTTGACTGACAACGGTAAAAAGATAACACGAGCTGAGAACAGCTGCTTACCAATTTCAGCATCGGATACAATGTTATTTATTCCGGTCACTGCTAACGAATTGTAAAGCAGGTTTAAGACAGAAATAAAACGAAAGCCGATACCCAATTACATTTCCCTTTTCAACACATACAAATTATCTCTATTAATATGTGTATCTAAAAATGAGGGTGTTATTTTTGCTAATACAGTTTTAGGATCTCTATTGTAACCCTTAATTTCTAAATTTGGCTCGGCCAAAGATTTGAAAGAATTTCAGTTATGGCATTTTTTACATAGTTACTTTGTTCCACCTTGGACCAATGTAACTATGTACAGTATATACTATATCCGACCAATGCCCCTGGAAGCTGGAAATCACTATATTAGACGTTGCTACTACATCGTGACTCCACTGATCTCCACGAACTTCTGTTTTTTGTGCTGAGAGGTCGTCCTGCTGCATTCTAAATACAGGTTGGCCGCTATGTATGAGGTTGAAAAGGGGGGATGGTGGTCCTCCAAGCACCTAAAATCCCCTAAAAAAAGATGGAGATACTAGCTTATTGCTGTGCATGCCGGAGTGAGAGCAATAGTTCTAGGTCCTGTCTTCATGGGTAACTCTAAACCAGGGGTAGGCAACCTTTCAGAGGTTGAGATCTACCTGAAGTCATGAAGGAAATCAAAGATCCCTGGGGGAGTGGTGCCCTTTAAAAAAACAAAGCTATCAAGCCCCCAATGAAAATACGGCATGAAGGACACATGGTGTGCCACAGTATCCTCTGTCCCCCATTCACATCAGACCCTCTCCAGTAGTGTCCTCTCTCGCCCTCACAGTTGTGTCTTCTGCCCCCCCTTCACATTATCCCTCCCCCTCAGCAACATAAGTTGCCCCTTGATTAGAGTGCCTTCTGCCCCCTTCACATCACCCCCCTACTGTAGTGTCCTCTGCCCCTCCATGGAAGTCTCCTCTGGCCCCCCTCTCTCCCCATCTCTCTCTCTCCATCTCTCTCTCTCTCTCTCTCTCTCTCTATATATATATATATATATATATATATATATCTCCCTCTCTCTCTCTATCTCCTCCCTCTTACTCTCTCTCTCTCTCTCTCAGTCTATCTCTCTCTCTCTCTCTCTCTCTCTCTATATATATATATATTCATATATATATATATATATATATATATATATATATATATATCCCCTCTCTCTCTCCCCTCTCTCTCTCTCTCTATCTCCCCCTCTATCTCTCTCTATCTCCCCCTCTCTCTCTCCTCCTCTCTATCTCTCCCCCCTCTATCTCTCTATCTCTCTCTCTCTATCTATCTCCCCCTCTCTCTCTCCTCTCTCTCTCTACCTCCCCCCCTGTCATCTCTCTCTCCCCCTCTATCTATCTATCTCCCCCTCTCTCTCCCTCTATCCCCCCTTCTCTCTATCCCCCCCTCTATCTCTCTATCTCCCCCTCTATCTTTCTTTCTCTCTCTCTCTCTCTCTCTCACCTCTCTCCCCCTCTATCTATCTCCCCCTCTCTCTCTCTCTATCTCCCTCTCCTCCCTCTATCTCTCTCTCTATCTCTCTCCCCCCATCTCTCTCTCTCCCTCTCTCTCTCTCTCTCCATCTCTCTCTCTCTCTAAAAAAAAATTATATATATATATATATATATATATATATATATATATATTTATCTCTCTATATCTCTCTTTATCCCTCTATCTATCTATCTATCTCTCTAGATAGAGAGATAGATAGATAGATAGATAGATAGATAGATAGATAGATAGATAGATAGATAGATAGATAGATAGATAGATAGATAGATAGATAGATAGATATTGTTTATGACACTATAAACACATACAAAGTATTTTCTTTCTTTCCCAATCAGAAAAAGCTGGATCCTACCTCATCTACTGTTAATTTTTGTTGCATGGAGTCTGCAGGCCAAGCTGGCCGTGTACACCAAGCTTCCTGACGTGAACATCTGCTTCCTACCGTTGGCATGTGAATGACATTCTGCTAACCACTTCTCACTTCTTACATGATATAGACAGCCGTCCTCTTACGAAACCGTGTCTGAAGACTGAAAACCAATCCTACATTGGTCTGATTCAGTGGGCATTTAATAATATAAGCAGAACTGTGTGACGCCATAACTTTTTATTTAACCACTTGCCCCCCCCCCCCCGGAAGAAAAGTTCACAGTCCGTTCGCTTTGCGTCAATCAGCCCCATAAAAAACGTGTCAGGACAAGTCGCAGCCCATTCATTTCAATGGCACCCGTTCCCATCTTATGCGACTGAAAGTTGCGTCGACTTTGAAAAAGTTCTTGTAATACCTCAATGCGACTTCCTTGCGAATTGAGTGCCAGAGAGTGTAAAGTTGCATAAAAGTCGCACTCCAAAGCTGCACCCAAAACCGTGTGACTTTGGAGTTGCACTGGTGGGAATGAAGCCTTAGGGGCAGTAAGAGGCAAAAAAAAACACAAAACGTCTCTCAGGGTCGGTTCACACCACATTCAGTCCAGTGTTTTTTTTTTATCTGCATCAAAAACGCATGGATAGTAGGTGATATGGTTCCTAATGTAAGCTATAACAAGCAGGGCCCTCTGATCACTCCTGTATTGAATTGTATTGTAATTGTACTGTCTGCCCCAATGTTGTAAAGCGCTGTGCAAACTGTTGGCACCATATAAATCCTCTATAACAGGGGTCTCAAAACATTCTAAACAAAGGGCCGGTTTATTGTCCTTCAGACTCTTGGAGGGCCGGACTTTGGCCAGCCGTATTGGAAAATGTTCTTGCATTATTGTTAGTAAACATCTGGTGTTAGGGCGAGGAACAGTGCCCCATTGCTGGTATCATAGGGAGGAAAAGGGCCCCATTAGTGGTGTCAGTGGGATAAATAGTGCTCCATTGTCAGTGTCAGATGGCAGAATAGTGTCTCGTATCAGTGGGAGGGATAGTGCCCCAAGGGCCGGATAAAGGCAAGCTAGTATTCTACTAATAAGAATGTCAATAATAATAATCATCATAAAATAAATACTACTAATAAAACACTACTTCTACTAATGATAAATGTTATTATTAATAATAATAATAACAATAATAATGTTAATAATGATAATAATAATATATTTTTTAATAATAATGTTAATTATTATTATTATTATTATTATTATTATTAATAATAATAATAATAATAATGATAATAATAATACCAAAAAATATAATAATGTTAATATTAATATATTAATAATAATAGTAATAATAATAATAATGTTAATAATAAGAATAAGAATAAAAATAATGTTAATAATGATAATAATAATAGAAATTGTAATAATAATGTTAATTATTATTATTAATAATAATAATAATAATAATAATAATAATGGCATAGTTCACACCAGTACATTCCAGAAAAAACGTACAACATGCTGGATTTTTTTCTGAACTGTACTGGAATGCGGTAAAACGCATCATAAACGCACCAGAATGCACGTGTCCTTATTTAGGGCCAGTTCACATCACATGCAGTTCAGTGCATTTTTTTCTGCTTCAAAAATGCATGGAAAGTAGGTTATATGGTTTTCAATGGCATTGTTCACACCAGTGCTTGCAGGTCCAGTGCGTTCCAGTTCCAGAAAAAAAAAACACATGCTGCATTTTTCCTGCACTGGACTGTACTGGAACGCTGCAAATTGCACCAAAAACGCACCGGAACACATCTAAACGCACCCAAAGGAAATAATTGGGGGAAAAAAGTACTGGACTGCATAAAAAAATTACCAAAAACACGTCAAAAAGCGCACTTGAACACATCTTAACGCACCCGAAACACACAAGAAAATAGATGGGGGGGGAAGTACTGGACTGCATCAAAAGCTCACCAAAAAATGCACTTGAACGCATCAAAAACACAAATGCAGAAAAGCAAGTGGCCCTTAAAGTGGAGCTCCACCCTAAAGTGAACTTGCGCTGATCGGAACCCCCACCCCCTCTCCGGTGTCACATTTGACACCTTTCAGGGGTCTAAAGACAGGTATTTGCACCCACTTCCGGCCACACGTCTCGGGTAAAAGACGGGCATTTCCTGACATCCCGCCACCCCCCGTTGTGTGCTGGGAACACTCGGCTCCCAGCACACAGCGGGAGCCAATCGGTGGGCGCAGCGCGACTCGCGTATTGCGCCGTAGGGAACCTGGGCAGTGAAGCCGGAGTGCTTCACTTCCTGGTTCCCTCACCGTGGATGGAGGGGGGAGCAGCAGGGTGACGAGCGATCGCTCATCCTCTGCTGCGGGCGGCGCTGGACTTCAGGACAGGTAAGTGTCCTAATATTAGGAGTCAGCAGCTGCAGTATTTGTAGCTGCTGGCTTATCATTTTTTTTTTTTGAGCGGACATCCGCTTTAAGGTAAAGAAAAAAAAGAGGGGGGAAAGAATGCACCAGAACACATCAAAAACGCGCATGCAGAAACGTATCTGGACTGCGTTTTTATGGTGTGAACAGACCCTAAAAGCGGCATTTAAAACGTCCTGCTTGCATAAAGCCAAATGGTTCTATTCCCCTCGGCTGTGGTTTGTTCTTCCTTATGAGAAATGTTGTGTTTACAGCAATGGACGGTAATCCGGCAAACTCGGCACGGAGAGCGATCCATTGAATAAACACCATCCTCACCATCTGGTCCTCATTACAAAAGAGCTCCCGCGGCCTTTACTAATAGAACCGGGGCTAAAGAACAAATGCCGCTACAAATTGGAGAAGGAGTAAACAGGTTTAGAGTCTTCAGTAGGGAGAAGTCTACTATCCAGAACTCAACATTGGCGCTCCGTGTTCCAGGGATAGACGGAGGTGCAACCGCGCGCTCCCACAAAGCCCTATTCATTACAATGGGCTGCCCTATGCACCAGAAACATGGAAAAAAAGTCCCAGAACTCTGTTCCACAAAGGTTATACTGAAAGTAGAATGCCGGCGATATGGAATAAGCTGAACTCCGGGCACAAAAACATAAATCTATATATATTCTTCTATAGCTACAGGAGGGGGCAGAGACAAAACCAGTCACCCTACACATTTTCACAACATTCGCTTGAGTTAACCACTTAAGCCCAGGCCCCTTTTTGCGATTCGGCACTGCGTCACTTTAACAGACAATTGCGCGGTCGTCCTTTTTTTCCCCACAAATAGAGCTTTCTTTTGGTGGTATTTGATCACCTTTGCGGTTTTTATTTTTTGCGCTATAAACAAAAATAGAGCGACAATTTTGAAAAAAATGCAATATTTTTTTACTTTTTTCTATAATAAATATCCCCCAAAAAAGATATAAAAATGTTTTTTTTTTCCTCGGTTTAGTATTCTTCTACCTATTGTTTGTAAAAAAAATTGCAAGAATTGTTTATTGATTGGTTTGCACAAAATGTATAGCGTTTACAAAATAGGGGATAGTTTTATGGCATTTTTATTAATATTTTTTTTTTTACTAGTAATGGCGGCGATCAGCGATTTTTTTCATGACTGCGACACATCGGACACTTTTGACACATTTTTGGGACCATTCTCATTTTCACAGCGAAAAGTGCTATAAAAATACACTGTTACTGGAAAAATTCAAATGGCAGTAAAGGGGTTAACCACTAGGGGGCGCTAAGGGGTTAATTGTTCCCTAAGGGAGTTGATTCCTACTGTTGGGGGGCGTGGCTGTAGGCGTGATGTCACTGATTGTCGTTCCCTATAACAGGGAACAGACGATCAGTGTCACGGCCACAGAGAAGAACGGGGAAGGTTTGTTTACACTCGCCTCTCCCTGTTCTTCAGCTACTGTGACCGATCGCAGGACACCAGTGGCAATCGGGTCTGCGGGACCCGCGGTCACGGAGCTTCGGACCGGGTGGCGAGCGCGCAGCCGGCGCATTCGCGACCCACGGCTAGGCACTTAAAGGGCAACGTACCTGTACATGCCTGTGCCCAGCCGTGCCATTCTGCCAAGGTATATCAGCATTAGTCGGTCCTTAAGTGGTTAAAGGCACGGATACAAAACCAAACAACTCATTCAATCCGCTCCCGTCCATCTGAAATTCCAACTAGACTTATGCTCATGCACTTGTCAATTTAATCTGGAAGTAGAAAAGAAATCTAGGTATTGCCATGGTCAGGGCCGTCTTTAAGGCAGGGCAAAAGGAGAAGCTGCCCTGGGCCGCATCATTGTTTTAGGTCCCAAAGCAGCTGCCTCATACTTGCCAACTATCCCAGTTTAAATTCTGTGTTCCTGGAAGTTTTAGTCACGTGCTGTGTCCCGATATCTCAATGTGAAGTTCTGTTACTAATGCTGCCCAGCTCTGCCCTATTGTTGTGTACAGGTGACTCACCAGCAGACCCTGTGTTTACATGTAAATAACCAGCATTGATATGTAAATAGCCATGGATCGGCGGCATTGATATGTATATAAAGGTTTTTGCACATTTCTGTGGGGTCAGGAAAGTGATTTTGTATGCGTTCTCGACACACACAAATGTGAACACAGGCTTAATGTCTCAGTAACATTGGTGGTCAGTGTAAATCTTCTCATTACATTGAGGCTTGGTGTACAATCCTTTCATTCACACTAGTGGCCAGTGTGAAGGTCCCCTTACATTGGTGGTCAATGTAAATCCCTCCTTACATTGGTGGTTACTGTGAAAGCTTCTATTACATTATTGGTCGGTGTAAATCCCCTTTACATTGGTGGTCAGTGTAAAGCCCTATTACATTAGTGGTCAGTGTAAAGCTCTATTACATTGGTGGTCAGTGTAAATCCCCTTTACATTGGTGGTCAGTGTAAACAACTATTACATTGGTGGCCAGTGTTGAAACTCCTCTTTATTTTGGTAGTTGGTCAAAAAAATCAGCTGTGCCATTGACCAGCACTGCCAGTGATCCCAAGAGTTCTAGGATCCCTACGAGTTTTCTGTCTTATGATATGTACCCTCACCACCCCAGTCCATGGTGTGCAGGCAGTAAGGGGATGATGTTCTGTAAACCTCTAGCAACCAATCAGTGAGCAGTCATGATGAGCAGTAACCTCCAGCAACCAGTGACCAGTTTTGATGTACAGTAATCTCTAGCAACCAATCAACAAGCAGAACCTCTAGCAACTAACCAGTAAGCCATAATGTGTGCTGTAACCTCTAGCAACTAACCAGTAAGCCATAATGTGTGCTGTAACCTCTAGCAACCAATCAGTGAGTAGTATTGATGTACAGTAATCTCTAGCAACCAAACAAGCAGAAATCATGTGCTGTAACCTCTAGCAACTAACCAGTGAGCCGTAATGTGTGCTGTAACCTCTAGCAACCAGTCAGTAAGCAGTAATGATACACTGTAACCTCTGGCAACCAACCGCAATCCCTGTCTGATCTGATTCATTAAACTGATTTTGAGTCTAGTTGATATTTAGTGTATGTCTCCGAGCAGGTGGAAAGCAAAATTGCATGGAGGAGGGGCCCAAGAAAATTTTAAGACGGCCCTGGCCATGGTATTGGAAAGAAAAGTAATTTGAAATTAGTGGAGTCCATGAATATACCGTTGAATGGTCTAACCAGAAATGTGTTATACTTTCTGGTCCAAGTGTTTATTTCCCATTGTTCAAACACTGGAAAAAAATGGTTGGACCAGAAAATATAAAAATTCAGTATATTCCACATCAGCTCCACCGGCTTCCCCTCTCAGTAGTTACTCAGCTTCCCCTATTCTTCTCTCCCAGAAGTGCTTTGGTTCCCCCTACTCCCCCATCTCAGCAGTAATTCCATAGCGCAACTCCCTATGTTCCCCAATTCCAGCACTAACTTGGTCACCAAGTTCACCCTGCTCCCCTGTCCCAGCATTGAAATTGATCGAATTCCATCAGAAACTCAGCAGCTCAGCTCTACTTCCTTCCCCCTCCCAGAAGTGACTTACCATCTCAGTTCCCTGACTCCCCCTCCCACCAATAACCCTGCTCAACCTCCCAGCAGTGACTCCAAAGCTCAGCCACACCCTCTCCCCTCCCAGCAGTGAATCGGCAGTTTAATTCAACTTTCTTCGCCCCTCTCAGCAGTGATTCTGCAGTTTGAGTCCCCATGCTTCCAACTTCCAGCACTAATTCAGGAGCTCAGCTCCCCTCCTCTTACAGCAGTTACTCAGTAGCTCAGCTCCCCCTCCTCCCCTTACAACAGTAACTCAGTAGCTTAGCTCCCCCTCCTCCCCTTACAGCAGTAACACGGCAGCTCAGCTCCACCTCCTCTTTTTACAGCAGCAGTGACTCAGTAGCTCAGCTCCCCCTCCTCCCTTTACAGAAGTAACTCTGCAGCTCAGCTTCACCTCCTCCCCTTACAACAGTAACTCAGTAGCTCAGCTCCCCCTCCTCTTCTTAAAGCAGTGACTCAGCAGCTCAGCTCCCCCTCCTCCCCTTACAGCAGTAACATGGCAGCTCAGCTCCACCTTCTCTTTTTACAGCAGCAGTGACTCAGTAGCTTAGCTCCCCCTCCTCCCTTTACAGAAGTAACTCTGCAGCTCAGCTCAACCTCCTACCCTTACAGCAGCAATGACTCAGTAGCTCAGTTCCCCCTCCTCTTCTTACAGCAGCAACTCAGTAGCTCAGCTGCCCCTCCACCCCTTACAGCAGTAACTCAGTAGCTCAGCTCCCCCTCCTTCCCTTACAGAAGTGACTCCGCAGCTCAGCTCAACCTCCTCCCCTTACAGCAGTGACTCAGCAGCTCGGCTCCAACTCCTCCCCTTACAGCAGCGACTCAGTAGCTCAGCTCCCCCTCTTCTTACAGCAGTAACTCTGCAGCTCAGCTCCCCGCTCACCCTGGAGCTGAGACTCAGCTGCTCATTCCCTTTAGTTTCAATAACTCAAGCAGCTCAGCTACTCTGCTCCCCCTCCCAGCAGTAGCTGAACAGCTCAGCTCTCCCTCCCCTCCTTGCCATCATGAAGGCAAAAGGGGATCCAACCCGGTATTAGCAAGGGGGACCTAAAAAGTGTCCGGTGGGTGAATGTCCTTATGTGTTCCTCTAAAACAAATATGCTCAGTGTAGTATCCATGGCTTATTGTATACAGACATGCATTCATTCATTCTGTTGATACCATGAAATCTATTTTCAGTGCAGGAATGCCATTAAATATTTCCCCCTTCACGCTTCTTAAGTGCCGGGCCTTTCCATAGATGAACTACCGCAGTAAAATAAACTCATTACAAGAGACTTTTGCACCAAAATAACTTTAGTGTATTTTTTTACGGAACTCATATGGGTTTGATAAAAATATGCACCAATATCGTGTGACATAAAAAAATAATTGCAACTGACACCATTTTATTCTCCAGGGCCTCTGCTTTTTATAAAATATATCATGTCCTGGGGGGGGGGGTAACTAATCTGCATGCCTCAAATGTGAATTTGGTTATTGTGTGTCAGTGGGCACCGGGTTAAAAAAAGATACATGTATCCTATAAACAGAGTTCAGGTACTTCCTGGTATAGGGTGACAACACTGTCTCTGTTTCCCAATGGTGCTCTTGTGTTGTCACCCTTTCAATGGAGAATACCAGTGGTGATTTTAACACACACTAAAGGAGGTTCACTATGGTCATCATCTGGAAACCCGCATTGAGAAATGCCATGTCGCCATCGCTGGAGTGCATGGAGAAAAGGGAAGGAAAGGAAAAGAAAGGGAAGGAAGGGAGGGAGGAAAGGGAAGAAGATGGAAGGGGAAGGGTGGCAAGGAAAAAGAGAAGGGAAAGGAAAAGGAAAAAGGGGGAAGGAAAGGGTAAATGAAAAGGGGAAAGGGAAAGTAGAAGAGAAGGTAAGAAGGGAAAGGGGAAAGGAGAAGGGAAAGAAAAGGAAAGGAAAAAGGGGAAAGAAGAAGGGGAAGGAAAAGGGGGAAAGGGGAAGGGAAGGTAAGAAGGGAAAAGGAAAAGGGGAAAGGAAATGGGGGGGGGGTGGAGAAGGTAAAGGAAAGGAAAGGAAAAAGGGGAAAGGAAAGGGGAAAGAAAGGGAAAGAAAAGGAAATGAAAGGAACGGAAAAAGGGGAAAGGGGAAGGTAAAGGAAAAAAGGAAAGCAGAAGACAAAGGTAAGAAGGTAAAAGGGAAAGGAGAAGAGATGGTAAGAAGAGAAAGGGGAAACAAAATGGAGAAAAAAGAAGGGAATGAAAAGGAAAGGAAAAAGGGGAAAGGAGAAAGGAAAATGGAAAGGAAAGGAAAAATGGGAAAGGAGAAGGGAAAGGAAAAAATGGGAAAGGAGAAGGGAAAGGAAAAAATGGGAAAGGAGAAGGGAAAAGAAAAAGGGGGAAAGGAGAAGGGAAAGGAACAGGGGAAAGGAAAAGAGGAAAGGAGAAGGGAAAGGAACAGGGGAAAGGAAAAGAGGAAAGGAGAAGGGAAAGGAAAGGGAAAAGGAAAAAAAAGAAGAGAAGGTAAGAAGGGGAAATGAAAAAGGGGAAAGGAGAAGGGAAACAAAAGGAAAGGAAAAAGGGGAAAGGAGAAGCGAATAAGGATAGGAGAAGGGAAAAGGTAAAGGAAAAGGGGAAAGGAGAAGGGAAGGTAAGAAGGGAAAAGGTAAAGGAAAAGGGTAAGGAAAAGGGGAAAGGAAAAGGGGAAAGGAAAAGGGGAAAGGGAAAGTAATAGAAGGGAAAGGGGAAGGAAGCGAAAGGGAGCGAAGGGAAGAGGAGGGAAGGAAAGGAAAAGAAAAGGAAATACCAGTTATGGCATCTAGGGTCATTGGAAATAAATATGCTCCTCAGCTCCATCTAATGAAAAGAAAAAAAAAACAATAGGAAAATAGGAAATTCCGATCATCTGTGTGGAACTCCATCGGAGAAAATTCCACGCATGCTCAGAATCAAGGCGACGCATGCTCTGAAGCATTGAACTTGATTTTTCTCGGCTCGTCGCAGTGTTTTACGTCACCGCGTTTTGGACGGTCACAATTTAGTCTGATAGTGTGTAGGCAAGACTGATGAAAGTCAGCTTCATCGGAATTCCGACGAAAAATTCCATCGGATTTTATCCCATCGAAAATCCGATCGTGTGTACGCGGCATAAAGTTCAATCTGCACAGTATATAATCAGAGAACAATACATTTTACCCATTCGCACAGTATAAATCTACTTACAGATTCCCTGGATGAGTAGCCATGTGCATTTTTTACAATATCACCACAGTTTATATCAACTCTTTAATTCTGAATGGCTGCAGTTGCTGTTTTTGTTGATGAGATTTTTATTTTTTTTTAAATAAAAAACATTGGCAGAAACTATGGCGAAGTACAAAGTGATGCTGCGCCTTCAGGAATGCGAATGATGTCACAAGCGTTCCAGTGAGTGAGAATGGCGACATGCTGACGTCATCTCGGTGGCAGACGGAATGAAATATGTTAAAAATGAATCTCGATTGAAGCCAAGGAGCACAGTTTTCGTTTTGCGTGAAATAAAATAAATATGCTCTAAAATTGCAGGGGCCGGGCACGCCCTTCAGTTTTGTCAGTGCGCCAGAATGGCAGGAGACAGACTGGCCTGATCTGTGCAATGTAAACTCAGTGGGGATAAGCAAAGCCAGTTTTGCTGAAGCAAAAATTCTCTGGTTTTGCAGTTTTATTGCTGCTTCGGCAAAATTTGATTTCAAAATAAAAAAGACAGACAAAAAATAAATTATTCTTGGGTGCAGTTATTTAATTTTTTTTTTTTTTACTGGGGTATTTTGGTTATTTTCCTTTTTTATAAATTTGTTCAATTTTTTTGCATTTCAGTTATTTACTTTTTTTATTTTATTTTTTGATGTACTGGATCATTATTTCTATTCTGTCTCTTATTTTTTTTTTACTAATCTTACTGTACATTTCTGTATATATATAAAAAAAAGAAATAAAAACAATTATATATATATAGATATTAAACAAGGGACATTTTTGTATCTGTAATTAATAATGCTTTTATATCACCTTTGTCTGGAACTCAAATGCATTCAGAAGGAGAGGCTATTTATTTATTTATTAATGCATTTTGGAGAGGGTTCCTTTTTTTTATTATTTTTATGTTTTATTTTATTTCTTGCATATCCATCTATCTATAAAAAAATATATAAAATACAGTATACTGTGTATAATACATATATATATATATATATATATATATATATATATATATATATAAATACACACACACATACATACACATTATATATATAATGTGTGTGTGTGTATATATATATATATATATATATATATATATATATATCCATCTATCTATAAAAAAATATATAAAATACAGTATACTGTGTATAATACACACACATATATATATATATATATATATACACAGTATACTGTATTTTATATATTTTTTTATAGATAGATGGATATATATAAAATACAGTATACTGTGTATAATACATATATATATATATATACACACACACATACATACACACATTCTATATATAATGTGTGTATGTATGTATGTATGTATGTGTGTTTATATATATATATATATATATATATATATATATATATATATATATATGTGTGTGTGTGTATTATACACAGTATACTGTATTTTATATATTTTTTTATTGATAGACGGATATGCAAGAAATAAAATAAAACATAAAAAATAATAAAAAAGGAAACCTCTCCAAAACGTGTGTATATATATATATATATATATATATATATATATATTTTTTTTATATATATATATATATATATATATTTATATTCACATACATACACATTTATATACACCATACATACTCGAATATAAGCCGAGGCACCTAATTTTACCACACAAAACTGGGAAATGTATTGACTTGAGTATAAGCCTAGGGTGTCCATGTGCATGGCTCACTGTTCCCATGCCTCACTGTGCCCATGACTAGACTGACGTTCAAAATGGGAGCCTATGGAAGTAGTGCCCAGTTTGAAAAAATCAGTGCTCCCCAGCCATAGGTCCCCCAGACAACAAACTTTTCACACTTGTAGAGGAGAAATATGTTTTTTTTTTGGGTGTGCCAAGTTCCTAGTTTAGGGGACTTACGACCGGCCGGTACCGGGTCCCCAAATGTCACCAGAGAAATGACAGTTTAACATGGGAGTCTATGGAAGGGGTGGCCGGCTTTGAAAAATCAGTGTTTCCCAGCCGTAGGTCCCCTGAACAACAAACTTTGCACACTTGTAGGGGAAGAGGGTGGCTACATGTGTGCCAAGTTTGGGGTTCAGGGCACCTAGAGTTGGCCAGTAATGGGTCCCCAAATTCCGGGAGATCAGGCGCAAAAAGGTGACTCGAGTAAAAAAATTTGCTGAAAAACTTGCCTTATACTTGAGTATATATGGTATATATATATATATACACTCTTAGGCCGCGTTCACACGGAGGGACATGTCTGCTGAAACATGTCCAATGGACCGTTTCCAGCGGACATGTCTCCTCTGGATTTTCGTCCGACGGTGTGTACACACCATCGGATGAAAATCCCCTCGGCCAGGGAACGCGGTGACGTGGCGGTTACGTTGACGCCGCCACGTCAACCAGCGGATAGATCCGACGGACAGGTTTGTAGCGGACAAATTTCAAAGCATGCTTTGAAATTTGTCCGATGGACAAACCTGTCTGCTCGCCCGTACAGACGATCGGATTTGTCTGCTGAAATGGTCCGTCGGACCGGTTTCAGCAGATAAATTCGATCGTGTGTATGCGGCCTTACAGTATATTACCAAAAGTATTGGGACACCTGCCTTTACACACAAATGAACTTTAACGGCATTCCAGTCTTATGCTGGCCATACACTATGCGAAAATTCGGCCGACATTCGGTTGTTAGGAAAGATCTTTCGTTCGTTCGGGCTCAAAATTGAAAATTGTTTGGACGCTTTTAAGCTGAAAAAACGAAGGACAAGTTTGGAAATTTTCTGCGGAACAAGCGATAAATCGGAAGGTTAATGTGTTTCCCGTCCGAACTTTCTGCACTAGGTATATGTAAAAAAAACGAACCATTTTTTTTTTTAATGTCCACTGAACGATTTATCGGTCATTACATGATGGCACTATCGTTTGCACTCACGACAGAACTTTCGTTTTTCGAAAGTTCGTTTGGACGATTTTTCGTGGAGTGTATGGCCAGCATTAGTCTGTAGGGTTCAATATTGAGTTGGCCCGCCCTTTGCAACTATAACAGCTTCAACTCTTCTGGGAAGGCCATCCACAAGGTTTAGGAGTGTGTCTATGGGAATGTTTGACCATTCTTCCAGAAGAGCATTTGTGAGGTCAGGCATTGATGTTAAACGGGAAGGCCTGGCTCTGCTGTCTTTGCTCTAATTCATCCCCAAAGGGGTTCTGTCGGGTTGAGTTCAGGACTCTGTGCAGGCCAGTCAAGTTCCACCATCCCAAACTTGCTTATCCATGTCTTTATTGACCTTGCTTTGTGCACTGCCCCTGATTTGGAGGGACTGTCCCTGATTTGGAGCAATGTCCCACTGTCTTCCTCATTTGTCCCTAATTTTGGTCTGATCTATAGAGTTGTATATAAAATGCACTATTTATCTTTCAAAAAGTATTTCCCCAGTGCTAAACCTTTCATCCATCTAAATTGCTGCATTTGTAATTTTTAAAAGACAATATAAAGGAATAGTAAGGGTAAAAAAAAAAAAGCACTTTTTTCTTTGGTTAATTCTCCTTTAAGTGGGTGTGGCAGGGGGGCGTGTCCTATGCCTACATGCGTTTGATAGTAGGTGTCCCTCATTCCTATATCAAAATGTTGGGAGGTAAGTGCACTGGTCTAGACGAAAAAAAGTGTTTCCTTTCGTCAATCTAGTTATTTGGTTGATTCGTTGAATTTGTATTCGGAATTCATATTCAAAATACATTTTGTCTTTTTCAGAATTTATAGATTTTTTTCGATTCGAAGCGTTCAAATTGATAAATTTCGAAACGGTCAAAAGGAAAATTTTATATTTTCTTTCGCTTGAATGCGGCAAAGTGAACAAACAAAAGAAAAATCTTCACCAAATGATTACAATGAATCTTTAAATCACCTCTGGCTTAACAAAAAACGTATTATTTCAGTTTCCTTATTCGGGGTATTTGGTGAACTTAGTTTTCACTGCAATTTAGGTACTCGGATTTATCCGAATAACAAAAAATGTGTCTAGATATTAATTCGAAACAAAACTAACTGCACATGTCTACACTGGTCCAAATCATTTGTTGGAGGGGGGATTATGGTGGGGGCTTGTTTTTCAGGGGTTGGGCTTGGCCCCTTAGTTCCAGTGAATGGAACTCTAAGGCCGCGTACACACGACTAAATAAATCCGATCAAATCGGTCTGACAGACCGTTTTGATCGGATTAGTCTGCTGGGATATGTTGGTTTGATCGTGTACACACGATCAAACCAAAATCCCTGCCGGCAGACAGCGCGGTGACGTTGACGCCGCCACGTCACCGAACCAGGAAGTAAAATACTTCCACGCATGCGTCGAAATCCACGCATCGACGCATGTGCGGACAGATATGTCCGCTGGTTAGTGTACTAACCAGCGGACATGTTGGACGGACGGGTTTCCAGCAGACAGATTTTAAAGCACGCTTTAAAATTTGTCTGCTGGAAAAACCTGTCTGCTCCCCCGTACACACGATCTAATTTATCTGCTGAAACGGTCCGTCAGACCGGTTTCAGCAGATAAATTTGATCGTGTGTATGCGGCCCAACACGATCGGAAATTCCAACAAGAAAACTGTGGATTTTTTTTTTCGATGGAATTTTGACTCAAACTTGTGTTGCATACACACGGTCACACAAAATTACGACTGTCAAGGCCACGATCACGTACAACACTACAACGAGCCGAGAAAAATGAAGTTCAATGATTCCGAACATGCGTCAAATTGATTTCGAGAATGCTGTTTTTTTGCACGTCGGAATTGCATACAGACGATCGGAATTTACATCAAGAACATTTCCCGTCGGAAAATTTGAGAACCAGCTCTCAAATTTTTGCTGTCGGAAATTCCAAAAGAAAAAGTCAGATGGGGCCTACACGCGGGCGGAATTTCCGACCAAAAGCCCAACTTTGTGGGAAGAGTTTGGAGACGGCCCCTTCCTATTCCAACATGACTGCGCACCAGTGCACAAAGCAAGGTCCATAAAGACGTGGACGGGCGAGTTTGGGGTGGAGGAACTTGACTGGCCTGCACAGAGTCCTGACCTCAACCCAATAGAACACCTTTGGGATGAATTAGAGTGGAGACTGTGAGCCAGGCCTTCTTGTCCAACTGGCCTCACAAATGCTCTTCTGGAAGAATGGTCAAACATTCCCATAGACCTTGTGGACGGCCTTCCCAGAAGAGTTGAAGCTGTTATAACTGCAAAGGGTGGGCCAAATCAATATTGAACCCTACAGACTAAGACTGGGATGCCATTAAAGTTCATGTGTGTGTAAAGGCAAGTGTTCCAATACTTTTGGTAATAGTGTATGTGTGGGTGTGTATATACTGTATATATATATTTTAAAGTTAATGCACGTGTAAAGGCCGTGTCCCAATACTTTTGGAAATACTGTGTATTTATATACACTGTATATTACTGTTTTTTATATGTCCCAGGGACCCGATGGGTGTGATCTCTGAGCTGGAACAGACATCGAAGATCTTGAAGAGAGATGGAAAGTTCTCCCAGCATAGTTGGTACTGAATACTAAATCCCGAAGAGTTAAGCGCTGGCCTCCTTTCATGCGTTGGCCCCGATGACGGGGTGTGGTCCCTTCACGGCTCGTGCCATTTTATATATATACATATATATATATTTTTGTTTCTGTGTATCGTGTCTTACCATAATTTAGAATTTTTTTATTTGACTCAAATTTCTGAATATTAGGGCCTTTTATTTTAACAAGAACAGATCCAGGCGAGATGAAGAAAACCTGTAACCCTCGGCCCATTGCAACAGTAACAAAACACTTCTATACCACCTTCGTCTTGGACTCCAATGCATTTTGACACAGTGGAGAAATGTTGAGGATATCTCTTTAACCACTTATTGTGAAATGACGGTGGCAGGAACCCTCCCTCCCTCCCTCCCGGCGGACGTCATATAATGTCTTTACTTTCCGGCAGTGTGGCAAGCGCATATACGCTAGCCGCATCACTCTGGTCCCGGTGCGCACGTCTTGTGGCCGCAATGGCCGCCGGGCACTTTACAGGACAGGGACGTGGATCTGTGTGTGTAAACACACAGATCCACGTCCTGTCAGGGGAGAGGAGAACTGATTGTATGTTCCTTGTATACAGGAACAACGATCGGTCACCTCCTCTCACCAGTCCCCTCCCCCTACAGTTAGAATCACTCCCTAGGACACACAATTAACTCCTTGATCGCCCCCAAGTGTTAACCTTAACTGGTTGCCAACCAGCCGCCGCAGTTCTACAGCGGCAGGTCGGCTCCCCTGAGCGAGAGCCCGTAGCTATACGTCGGCTCTCGAAGCGGCCACTAGGAGCGCGCGCGTGCCCCCCGCTCACCCCCGAGTCCCGTGTGCATGCCCGGTGGGCGCGGTCACCGCCGGGCACCCGCAATTGCTCGGTACAGAGCGAGGACCGGGAGCTGTGTAACATTTTTTTCAGTTATGGAGTTGAATTTTTGTAGGGTGCATATTTTGGTTAATGTTTTTGTATTTCTGATTTTTTTTCCATATTTAATTGTTATTTGGGCACCTTTGCTTTGGAATTTTCGTTTTTTACTTATTATAGGTATCCCTATAGTGCTGATAATCTAAGCAAGGCTTTACATACATAGTACATTCAGATCAGTCTCTACCCAAGGAACTTACAGTCTAAATGCCCGTACACGCGATCGGAAAATCATACCATAATCTGATCGTTAGTACACAGCTTTCCAGAGCCGATCGTGACAGTTCATCCAATATTATCCAAAAGGCACAAACACGAAAAAATGTTCCCGCACGATACCAGATCGTATAATTTTAGTTTATTCAGTACAGTTGTTGTCCAAAAATACAATACAGCACGTGACAACACTTCCTAATTTGTATTCTGTCGTAAGAGAATTTTGGTAACTTTTATTTTCGATATGAGACAAAAAACAAAAACAGATTATTCTTCTGATAATTTGCGTTTTACAAGGCAAAAGGTTCCCAACTTACCTACAAGGGCCAATTAACTTACTGCTAGGTCTTTGGAGCCTGGGAAGAAGCCCAGCCTTCTGCACCCCTAAAGACCACCTTTATCTTGAAATCCAATGCACTTTTACAAAATGCCGAAGTGGTGATAAAATCTCCAGATCGTCACCAAGATAAGCTTTCACTTTGGGTAGCGTAGTGGCTTGGTGGTTAGCATTTCTGTCTTGTACCACTATAGCAGTGATGGCGAACCTTGGCACCCCAGATGTTTTGGAACTACATTTTCCATGATGCTCATGCACTCGTGGGAAATATAGTTCCAAAAGCGTCTGGCGTGCCAAGGTTTACCATCATCAGGGATGGACTGGCCATCGGGACTACCGGGAGATTCCCGATTGGCCGATGGCTCAGTGGGCCGGTCAGAAGTCTGCGGCGATCTACCCATCAATCGCCGACAGCTGGCGCCTGACGGGTAGATCGAGATTTAGCCAGCATGCAGAGTAGCGCAGGAAGCAGGAGTTTCAAGGTTCTCCCTATGCTTGATGGGGATGCTGGTGGCCAAATGCACGCCAGTTCGAATTTGCTGCCATGCGCATGCGCCTGCCCCAAGCTTTGTGACCGTTGCCCGCGGGACCCGTGGACTTCATGTGTCGGTCAGTGTCCTGCGATTGGGTCACAGAGCTGTCTAGTGACATGTCACTGATGTCTGATCGTGGGTCACTGGTGGACACCCGTAGGCACAGTCAATATACGTCGATTTGCCTGTCGTTGCCATTCTGCTGACGTATATACAGGAGACGGTCCTTAATCGGTTAAAGGGAACGCATCGATCAGTGACATGTCACGCGTAGCCACGCCCCTCAACAGTTAAAATCACTCCCTAGGACACACTTAACTTCTTTCTCGCCCCCTAGTGGTTAAACCCTTCCCTGCCAGTCACATTTATACAGTAACCAGTGCATTTTTATAGCACTTTATAGCACTGATCGCTATATAAATGTGAATGGTCACAAAATAGCACCAAAAGTGTTCGATGTGTCCGCCATAATGTCGCAGTCAAGATAAAAATCGCTGATTGCAGCCATTACTAGTAAAACATTTTTTTATAAAAATGCCGAAAAACGATCCCGTATTTTGTAGACGCTATGGGCCAGATTCAGTAAGAACTTACGTTGGCGTATCAGCTGATACGCCGCGTAAGTTCTCGGATGCACCGGGCGTATCTTTTTTCTGTATTCAGAAAACAAGATATGCCGGAATTTTGCTAAGATACGAGCAGCGTAAGTCTCTTACGCCGTCGTATCTTAGTTGCATATTTACGCTGGCCGCTAGGTGGCCCTTCCGTCAATTTACGCGTTGAATATGCAAATTATGTAGATACGCCGATTCACAAACGTAGTTGCGCCCGGCGTATCTATTTGCGTCGTTTATGTAAGGCGTCGGACCGGCGTAACGTTACCCCTGCTATATGAGGTGCAGCCAATGTTAAGTATGGACGTCGGAACAGCCGTCAAATTTCACGTCGTTTACGTAAGCTGATTCAGAATGGGGCTGGCCGTACGTTACACTCACGTCGAAAGCATCGACTATTTACGACGTGATTTTGAAAATGCGCACCGGGATACGTCCACGGCCGGTGCATGTGCAGTACGTTCGGCGTGCGTCATTTACGTGGGGTCACCATTCATTAACATACAACACGCCCACTACCAGCCTACTTTGAATTACGCGCAGTTACGCCGGCCCATTTACACTACGCCACCGTAACTTAGGGCGCAAGTTCTTTGTGAATACGGGACCTGCCGCTCTAAGTTACGGCAGGGTAGTGTAAATGAGATACGCTACGCCGCCGGAAAGATGCGGCAATCTACCTGAATCTGGCCCTTTAACTTTTGCGCAAAGCGATCAATAAACCCTTATTGTGATTTTTTGTTTTTTACAAAAATATGTAGAAGAATAAGAATCGGCCAAAATTGAGGAAATTTTTTATTTATTTTTATAGATTTTTTGGGGATATTTATTATCCATTAGATTGTAAGCTCTTCGGATCAGGGCCATCTTAATCCTCTTGTATTTGATTGTATTATAACTCTATTTCTCCCTTTTATATTGTAAAGCGCTGCGTAAACTGTTAGCGCTATATAAATCCTGAATAATAATAATAGCAAAAAGTAAAAAATATTGCTTTTTTTTTTCAAAATTGACGCTCTATTTTTGTTTATAGTGCAAAAAATAAAAACCGCAGAGGTGATCAAATACCACCAAAAGAAAGCTCTATTTGTGGGGAAAAAAGGACACCAATTTTGTTTGGGAGCCACGTCGCACGACCACGCAATTGTCAGTTAAAGCGACGCAGTGCCGAATCGCTAAAAAGTGCACTGGTCTTTGGCCAGCCAAATGGTCCGGGGGCTGAAATGGTTAAAGAACCCAGACACTGAAGAGATGATTTGTAGAAATGTTCATGGGTTTATATTTAGTGTCGCTTAATTACTGTAGTCAGCCAACACTCAGCCCTATGACTGCTCCGTGCCTGATAGGCATACTTCCCTGAATTAGCAGCAAACATTCATTGTTTTTAAGAAATTCAATCAAATTAATGTCAGTCTGTTCCTCAGTGGCCCAAATGAAAGTCAGCCAGATATTTTCCAGGTGCATCATAACACAAGACGTGCAAAGTCTCACAGTTTGTTTTCTTTAGAAAGCAGCCACAGCCCAGGTAAAAAAAGCCAGTCTCCTGCCAGCACCCTGCAGAAAAGGACAGTCGCTGTCTGTGGGAGAGCAGTGGTCTCTCTGCAGAGGGCCCAACATGTCCCATGCTGAGTCAGACCCAGAGCTCTACAAGACACCCCCCTGCTGAGTCAGAACTGGAGCTTGTCAATCGGTGTGAGATTTACTAAATCTGATGCCCCATGCTGATTGGAGAGCTCAAATTCTGACTCAGCAGGGGCGGTGCGTCCACAGTGGGTGCAGGAGCGCCGCCAACTCTCTCCTGCACCCATCAATCAACAATACATAGCTTCATGCACTACATGAAGCTATGTATTGCCACGGCTGCCGCCCACTATTCAGATGTCCGGCCCCCTGTGGAGCGCCGGCCATCTGAATATCAGCGGTGGGCGTGTTTTGGAAGTGCCTGATGAAGCTCTAATCGGCTTCCAAATGGTTAACTAATGGGCACACAGGCTGCGAGTTCCCTGGCTAAACAGTTCTGTGTTAGGGAATCGCTTCTCCCTAACACTGCCCCGCCCCAATCAGGTGCACCGGGTCTGGTTACCGGTCACCTGATTGGCTGAAGCGTCATAGAGGGTGGAGAAGACATCAAGGGAGCGTGGAGAGGACACCGCTGATCTAAGGAAGAAATTGGGGGCACAAATTGGCAGCAATTGGGGGGACAAACTGGTGGCAAATGGAGGGACAAACTGTTGGCAAATGGGGGGACAAACTGGCAGCAATTGGGGGGACACACTGATGGCAAATGGGGGGACAAACTGTTGGCAAATGAGGGGAAAAACTGGTGGCAATTGGGGGGACAAAGTGGCTGCAATTGGGGGCACAAACTGGCAGCAATTGGGGGGACACACTGATGGCAAATGGGGGGACAAACTGTTGGCAAATGAGGGGAAAAACTGGTGGCAATTGGGGGGACAAAGTGGCTGCAATTGGGGGCACAAACTGGCAGCAATTGGGGGGACACACTGATGGCAAATGGGGGGACAAACTGTTGGCAAATGAGGGGAAAAACTGGTGGCAATTGGGGGGACAAAGTGGCTGAAATTGGGGGCACAAACTGGCAGCAATTGGAGGGACAAACTGGCGGCAATTGGGGGGACAAACTGGCGGCAATTGGGGCACAAACTGGCTGGAATTGGGGCTCAAACTAGCGGTAATTGGTGGGACAAACTGGCTGCAATTGGGGCACAAACTGGCGGCAATTGGGGGCACAAACTGGCAGCAATTGGGGGGACAAACCGGCAGCAATTGGGGGGACAAACTGGCGGCAATTGGGGGCACAAACTGGCAGCAATTGGGGGGACAAACCGGCAGCAATTGGGGGCACAAACTGGCAGCAATTGGGGGGACAAACCGGCAGCAATTAGGGGGACAAACTGTCAGCAATTGGGGGGACAAACCGGCAGCAATTAGGGGGACAAACTGGCAGCAATTAGGGGGACAAACTGGCAGCAATTAGGGGGACAAACCAGCAGCAATTAGGGGGACAAACCGGCAGCAATTAGGGGGACAAACTGGCAGCAATTAGGGGGACAAACCGGCAGCAATTGGGGGCAAAAACTGGAAGCAATTTTGGGGACAAACTGGCAGCACCCCCCCAAAAATGTTGAGCACCAGCCGCCACTGAGCAGGGGGCATCTTGGACATTTACGGAGAGGGTCCTTTCTCCTGACTTACGACCCTTTTAAAAGGCCACATGGAGGGGATAAATTGAAAGTTAAATTGGGCATTGGGGACAAGGGGTCACCCTTACAGGCTCACAAAGCAAGTAGGAGCGTGGGAGAAAGTACTGCATGTCTCTTGGGGGAGAGAACTCTAAAAAAAAATTGAAGTAAGTTATTCGTGGCTCACTCCTTATGGCAGTGCTGGGTCAGCCTGGACGTTCCAGAGAACCCCCTGGCTCCGTGGCAAGCTGAATGGGTGGGACCGGGGTGAGGTCGGCAAAAGTGGCTCTCCAGGGCTTTGAGGGGAACAGCCAGACCTGTACCAAGTCAGACCTGTGCCAAGTAGCTCGCTGGAACCCCCGAGAGGTCGACTTGGATTTCGGGAACGTCCCGGGGAACTGTCTAGTCTGAAAAATGTCCATGGTCTTGAAGTACATTATGTGCAACAAAAGACAATATATAGTCTACAATAGTCTTTATCAGGGCCGTCTTTAAGGCAGGGCAAAAGGGGAAGCTGCCCTGGGCCCTGTCATTGTTGTGGGGCCCAGAGCAGCTGCCTCATACTTTCCAACGATCCCTTGAAGTTTTAGTCCTGTGCTGTGTCCTGATATCTCAGTGTGAAGTGCTGCTACTAATGCTGCCCAGCTCTGCCCTATTGTTGTGTACAGATGACTCACCCATCAGAGTCTCCCTTACATCAGGGTCTCTGTCACAGTCCCCCTTACATGAGGATCCACATCAGAGTCCCCCATACATGAGGATCCCCATCAGAGTCCCCATTACATGCGAGTCCCCATCAGTGTCCCTATCAGCGTCCTCCTTACATGAAGTGTCCCTGTCAGTATTTACATTAGGGTCCCCATCAGAGTCCCCCTCACATCAGGGTCTTTATCAGAGTCCCTGTTGCATAAGGATCCCAACCAGAGTCCCCCTTACATGAGGATCCCCGTCAGAGTCCCACTTACATGAGGGCCCCCATCAGAGTCCCCCCTACATGAGGGCCTCCATCAGAGTCCCCCTTACATGAGGGTCCCCATCAGAGTCTCCCTTACATGAGGGTCCCCATTAGAGTCCCCCTTATATCTGGGTCTCCATCAGAGTCCCTGTTGCATCAGGGTCCTCAGAGTCCCCAACAAAACTCCCCTTACATCAGGGTCCCCACCAGAGTTCTCCTCACATCGGTGTCACTATCAGAGTCCCCCTTATATAGAGGGTCCCGTCAGTGTCCACCTCACATCTTGGTCCCCATCAGAGTCTCCCTTACATCAGGGTCTCTGTCAGAGTCACCCTTACATAAGGATCCACATCAGAGTCCCCCTTACATGAGGAACCCTATCAGAGTCCCCATTACATGAGGGTCCCCATCAGAGTCCCCATTACATGAGGGTCCCCATCAGTGTCCCTATCAGCGTCCTCCTTACATAAAGTGTCCCCGTCAGTATCCACCTCACATTGGGGTTCCCATCAGAGTCTCCCTTACATCAGGGTCTCTGTCAGAGTCCCTGTTGCATTAGGGTTCCTATCAGAGTCCCCCTCACATCAGGGTCTTTATCAGAGTCCCTGTTGCATCAGGATCCCAACCAGATTCCCCCTTACATGAGGTTCCCCGTTAGAGTCCCCCTTACATGAGGATCCCCATCAGAGTTCCCCTTACATGAGGGCCCCCATCAGAGTCCCACTTACATGAGGGCCCCAAAGAGAGTCCCCCTTACAGTAGGGTCCCCATCAGAGTCCCCCTTACATGAGGGCCCCCATCAGAGCCCCCCTTACATGAGGGCCCCCATCAGAGTCCCCCTTACATGAGGGCCCCCATCAGAGTCCCACTTACATGAGGGCCCCAAAGAGAGTCCCCCTTACAGTAGGGTCCCCATCAGAGTCCCCCTTACATGAGGGCCCCCATCAGAGTCCCCCTTACATGAGGGCCCCCATCAGAGTCCCCCTTACATGAGGGCCCCCATCAGAGTCCCCCTTACATGAGGGTCCCCATCAGAGTCCCCCTTACATGAGGGTCCCCATCAGAGTCCTCCTCACATCTGGGTCTCCATCAGAGTCCCCCTTACATGAGGGTCCCCATCAGAGTCCTCCTCACATCTGGGTCTCCATCAGAGTCCATGCAGGGCCGTCTTTAAGGCAGGGCAAAAGGGGAAGCTGACCTGGGCCCTGTCATTGTTGTGGGGCCCAAAGCAGCTGCCTCATACTTGCCAACTATCCCGGTTTAAATTCCCTTATCCCTTGAAATTTTAGTCATGTGCTGTGTGCCGATATCTCAGTGTGAAGTTCTGTTACTAATGCTGCCAAGCTCTGCCCTATTGTTGTGTACAGATGACTCACCTGCAGACCCTGTGTTTACATGTAAATAACTGTCATTCGTATGTAAATAATGGGAGCATTCAATAGCTGAGACCGGCGGCATTCATATGTATATCACGCCCCTCTGCAGTGAAGAGATGATGTGCTGTAACCTCTAGCAACCAGTTAGTGAGCAGTATTACTGTACAGTAATCTCTAGCAACCAATCAACAAGAAGAAATCATGTGCTGTAACCTCTAGCAACCAATCAGTGAGCTGTAATGTGTGCTGTAACCTCTAGCAACCAGTAAATGGTAATGATATGCTGTAACTTCTGGAAAACAATCGCAGCCTAATCTGATACAGTAAACCGATTTGAAGTGTAGCTGATATTTATTGTATGTCTCAGAGCAGGTGGAGAGCAAAATTGCATGGGGGGGGCCCAAGAATTTTTTTTTGCCCAGGGTCCAATCAACATTAAAAACGGCCCTGGTCTTCGTTCACCTTTTTACCCCAGAGAAACACTTAAAATAGTTTTCAGGTCTCGGGGGAACCCCTGCGTCATATGTATATCATGCCCCTCTGCAGTGAAGAGATGTGCTGTAACCTCTAGCAACCAAGCAACAAGAGGAAATCATGTGCTGTAACCTCTAGCAACTAATCAGTGAGCCGTAATGTGTGCTGTAACCTCTAGCAATCAGTGAGCCGTAATGTATGCTGTAACCTCTAGCAACTAATCAGTGAGCCGTAATGTGTGCTGTAACCTCTAGCAACCAGTCAGTGAGCAGTATTACTGTACAGTAACCTCTAGCAGCCAATCAACAAGAAGAAATCATGTGCTGTAACCTCTAGCAACTAATCAGTGATCTGTAATGTGTGCTGTAACCTCTAGCAACCAGTCAGTGAGCAGTATTACTTTACAGTAACCTCTAGCAACCAATCAACAAGAGGAAATCATGTGCTGTAACCTCTAGCAACTAACCAGTGAGCCGTAATGTGTGCTGTAACCTCTAGCAACCAGTCAGTAAGTGGTAATGATATGCTGTAACCTCTAGCAACCAATCACAATTGCTGCTTGATCTGATACAGTAAACTGATTGTAAGTCTAGCTGATATTTATTGCAGGTGGAGAGCAAAATTGCATTGGGGGGCCCCCAAGATTTTTTTTTGCCCAGGGTCCAATCAACATTAAAAGAGGCCCTGGTCTTCGTTCACCTTTTTACCCCAGAGAAACCCTTAAAATCGTTTCATGTCTTGGGGGAACCCCTGCTTCATATGTATATCATGCCCCTCTGCAGTGAAGAGATGATGTGCTGTAACCTCTAGCAACCAATCAACAAGAGGAAATCATGTGCTGTAACCTCTAGCAACTAATCAGTAAGCTGTAATGTGTGCTGTAACCTCTGGCAACCAGTCAGGGAGCAGTATTACTGTACAGTAACCTCTAGCAACCAATCAACAAGAAGAAATCATGTGCTGTAACCTCTAGCAACCAATCAGTGATCTGTAATAGGTGCTGTAACCAGGGGCGGACTGACAACTCATGGGGCCCCCAGGCAATAGAAGATTATGGGGCCCCAGGGCTTAAAAACCTTGGGATTTTCACATCAAAAGCATGTTGGTATTGGACATATCAGGGACAGATTTTTACATACTGTCCCGGGTTTTACTGGGAACCCTGACGGGGCCCCCTAGTGGCATGGGGCCCTCAAGCAGTTCCCGAATGGTCAGTCCGCCCCTGGCTGTAACCTCTAGCAACCAGTCAGTGAGCAGTATTACTTTACAGCAGTGTTTTTCAACTCCAGTCCTCAAGGCACACCAACAGGTCAAGTTTTCAGGATTTCCCTCAGATGAAACGGCTGTGGGAATTACTAAGGCAGTGAAACTGATCAAATCACCTGTGCAAAATAATGGAAATCCTGAAAACCTGACCTGTTGGTGTGCCTTGAGGACTGGAGTTGAAAAACACTGCTTTACAGTAACCTCTAGCAACCAATCAACAAGAGGAAATCATGTGCTGTAACTTCTAGCAACTAATCATTAAGCCGTAATATGTGCTGTAACCTCTAGCAACCAGTCAGTGAGCAGTATTACTTTACAGTAACCTCTAGCAACCAATCAACAAGAAGAAATCATGTGCTGTAACCTCTAGCAACTAATCAATGAGCCATAATGTGTGTTGTAACCTCTAGCAAGTAATCATCAAGCCGTAATGTGTGCTGTAACCTCTAGCAACCAGTCAGTGAGCAGTATTACTTTACAGTAACCTCTAGCAACCAATCAACAAGAGGAACTCATGTGCTGTAACCTCTAGCAACTAATCAGTGAGCCGTAATGTGTGCTGTAACCTCTAGCAAGTAATCATTAAGCCGTAATGTGTGCTGTAACCTCTAGCAACCAGTCAGTGAGCAGTATTACTTTACAGTAACCTCTAGCAACCAATCAACAAGAAGAAATCACGTGCTGTAACCTCTAGCATCCCAGTCAGTGAGCCGTAATGTGTGCTGTAACCTCTAGCAACTAATCATTAAGCCGTAATGTGTGCTGTAACCTCTAGCAACCAGTCAGTGAGCAGTATTACTGTACAGTAACCTCTAGCAACCAATCAACAAGAAGAAATCATGTGCTGTAACCTCTAGCAACTAATCAGTGAGCCGTAATGTGTGCTGTAACTTCTAGCAACTAATCATTAAGCCGTAATGTGTGCTGTAACCTCTAGCAACCAGTCAGTGAGCAGTATTACTGTACAGTAACCTCTAGCAACCAATCAACAAGAAGAAATCATGTGCTATAACCTCTAGCAACTAATCAGTGAGCAGTAATGTGTGCTGCAACCTCTAGCAACCAGTTAGTAAGTGGTAATGATACACTGTAACCTCTAGCAACCAATTACAATCGCTGCCTGATATGATCAGTAAACTGATTGTAAGTCTAGCTGATATTTATTGTAAGTCTCAGAGCAGGTGGAGTACGAAATTGCACGGGGGGGGGGGGGGGGGGGAAGAACATTTTGCCCCGGGTCCAATGCAAACAAAACATAGATAACAAGGCTAGATAACATCTTTTAATTGGCCAGGAATATCCCCCCGGCCGTGGTTTGGAGACCCCGCTAACGCAACCAATAAAAGCCCCTGATGGATACTGCAAGAGCCTGCTCACGCCACATTGGATGCTACGAGACTTACAGCCACTTCTAATGGGGCACAGGGAAAGGTGGCGTCCTTCCATAATGCACAGTCAGGTCCCACAAAGAGAACGCTCAGAGCTTCCCAACACAAGAAGCAGAGATAAGCCCGGCGGGGTACCAACCTTGCCTCCTTCCTGAATCCACGATCCCAGGTCCTTGCTAGGCGCCTTCTGCTGGGGGGTCATCTTCATCCTACGCTCCCGCTGTCCCAACCATGACACCGTCACATCCAGGGGGACACGGGGGGGAGGGGTCCCAGGCTGGGGGTCCTGGAGAAGAAGAAGAAGCTCTCTCTAGGTCATGGAGAGTGACTTGTGTCTGACTTGTTCCTCTAAGCTGAGGGAATGCAGGGAGAGTCTCCACCTCGCAGGCTGACTAAATAAGGACATTCATATAGTAGGCAGAGCTGCTCCTGTCTGCTCACAGCTACAACCCAATACCGCCAGCTGGGCAGCACAGCACCGGCTCTGTCTATGGCACTCACTGCGTACAGGGGGGCCCCTGACATCACTCGAGGGCCACATATTATATCCAGAGTATAGAGACTGCAGGCAGAGTACAAGAGATGGTCAGAGACTGCAGGCAGAGTACAAGAGATGGTCAGAGACTGAGGACATGATACAAGAGATAGTCAGAGACTGCAGGCATAGTACAAGAGATAGTCAGAGACTGCAGGCATGATACTAGAGATGGTCAGAGACTGCAGGCATAGTACAAGAGATAGTCAGAGACTGCAGGCATAGTACAAGAGATGGTCAGAGACTGCAGGCATAGTACAAGAGATAGTCAGAGACTGAGGACATGATACAAGAGATGGTCAGAGACTGCAGGCATAGTACAAGAGATGGTCAGAGACTGCAGGCATAGTACAAGAGATGGTCAGAGACTGAGGACATGATACAAGAGATGGTCAGAGACTGCAGACATGATACAAGAGATGGTCAGAGACTGCAGGCAGAGTACAAGAGATAGTCAGAGACTGAGGACATGATACAAGAGATGGTCAGAGACTGAGGACATGATACAAGAGATGGTCAGAGACTGCAGACATGATACAAGAGATGGTCAGAGACTGCAGGCATAGTACAAGAGATGGTCAGAGACTGCAGACATGATACAAGAGATGGTCAGAGACTGCAGGCATAGTACAAGAGATGGTCAGAGACTGAGGACATGATACAAGAGATGGTCAGAGACTGCAGACATGATACAAGAGATGGTCAGAGACTGCAGGCATAGTACAAGAGATGGTCAGAGACTGCAGGCATGATACAAGAGATGGTCAGAGACTGCAGACATGATACAAGAGATGGTCAGAGACTGCAGACATGATACAAAAGATGGTCAGAGACTGCAGACATAGTACAAGAGATGGTCAGAGACTGCAGGCATGATACAAGAGATGGTCAGAGACTGCAGGCATGATACAAGAGATGGTTAGAGACTGCAGACATGATACAAGAGATGGTCAGAGACTGAGGACATGATACAAGAGATGGTCAGAGACTGCAGGCATGATACAAGAGATGGCCAGAGACTGCAGGCATGATACAAGAGATGGTCAGAGACTGCAGGCATGATACAAGAGATGGTCAGAGACTGAGGACATGATACAAGAGATGGTCAGAGACTGCAGGCATGATACAAGAGATGGTCAGAGACTGAGGACATGATACAAGAGATGGTCAGAGACTGAGGACATGATACAAGAGATGGCCAGAGACTGCAGGCATGATACAAGAGATGGTCAGAGACTGCAGGCATGATACAAGAGATGGTCAGAGACTGAGGACATGATACAAGAGATGGTCAGAGACTGCAGGCATGATACAAGAGATGGTCAGAGACTGAGGACATGATACAAGAGATGGTCAGAGACTGCAGGCATGATACAAGAGATGGTCAGAGACTGCAGACATGATACAACAGATGGTCAGAGACTGCAGACATGATACAAGAGATGGTCAGAGACTGCAGACACGATACAAGAGATGGTCAGAGACTGCAGACATGATACAGGAGATGGTCAGAGACTGCAGACATGATACAAGAGATGGTCAGAGACTGCAGGCATAGTACAAGAGATGGTCAGAGACTGCAGGCATGATACAAGAGATGGTCAAAGACTGCAGGCATGATACAAGAGATGGTCAGAGACTGCAGGCATGATACTAGAGATGGTCAGAGACTGCAGACATGATACAAGAGATGGTCAGAGACTGCAGACATGATACAGGAGATGGTCAGAGCTGCTCCTGTCTGCTCACAGCTACAACCTCTCTCAGCTGGAAACAGACAGCCGGCTAAGAATACCACACTCACACCCCCCGCCAGCTGGGCAGCACAGCACCGGCTCTGTCTATGGCACTCACTGTGTACAGGGGGGCCCCTGACATCGCTCGAGGGCCACATATTATATCCAGAGAATAGAGACTGCAGGCAGAGTACAAGAGATAGTCAGAGACTGAGGACATGATACAAGAGATAGTCAGAGACTGCAGGCATAGTACAAGAGATAGTCAGAGACTGCAGGCATGATACTAGAGATGGTCAGAGACTGCAGGCATAGTACAAGAGATAGTCAGAGACTGCAGGCATAGTACAAGAGATGGTCAGAGACTGCAGGCATAGTACAAGAGATAGTCAGAGACTGAGGACATGATACAAGAGATGGTCAGAGACTGCAGGCATAGTACAAGAGATGGTCAGAGACTGCAGGCATAGTACAAGAGATGGTCAGAGACTGAGGACATGATACAAGAGATGGTCAGAGACTGCAGACATGATACAAGAGATGGTCAGAGACTGCAGGCAGAGTACAAGAGATAGTCAGAGACTGAGGACATGATACAAGAGATGGTCAGAGACTGAGGACATGATACAAGAGATGGTCAGAGACTGCAGACATGATACAAGAGATGGTCAGAGACTGCAGGCATAGTACAAGAGATGGTCAGAGACTGCAGACATGATACAAGAGATGGTCAGAGACTGCAGGCATAGTACAAGAGATGGTCAGAGACTGAGGACATGATACAAGAGATGGTCAGAGACTGCAGACATGATACAAGAGATGGTCAGAGACTGCAGGCATAGTACAAGAGATGGTCAGAGACTGCAGGCATGATACAAGAGATGGTCAGAGACTGCAGACATGATACAAGAGATGGTCAGAGACTGCAGACATGATACAAAAGATGGTCAGAGACTGCAGACATAGTACAAGAGATGGTCAGAGACTGCAGGCATGATACAAGAGATGGTCAGAGACTGCAGGCATGATACAAGAGATGGTTAGAGACTGCAGACATGATACAAGAGATGGTCAGAGACTGAGGACATGATACAAGAGATGGTCAGAGACTGCAGGCATGATACAAGAGATGGCCAGAGACTGCAGGCATGATACAAGAGATGGTCAGAGACTGCAGGCATGATACAAGAGATGGTCAGAGACTGAGGACATGATACAAGAGATGGTCAGAGACTGCAGGCATGATACAAGAGATGGTCAGAGACTGAGGACATGATACAAGAGATGGTCAGAGACTGAGGACATGATACAAGAGATGGCCAGAGACTGCAGGCATGATACAAGAGATGGTCAGAGACTGCAGGCATGATACAAGAGATGGTCAGAGACTGAGGACATGATACAAGAGATGGTCAGAGACTGCAGGCATGATACAAGAGATGGTCAGAGACTGAGGACATGATACAAGAGATGGTCAGAGACTGCAGGCATGATACAAGAGATGGTCAGAGACTGCAGACATGATACAACAGATGGTCAGAGACTGCAGACATGATACAAGAGATGGTCAGAGACTGCAGACACGATACAAGAGATGGTCAGAGACTGCAGACATGATACAGGAGATGGTCAGAGACTGCAGACATGATACAAGAGATGGTCAGAGACTGCAGGCATAGTACAAGAGATGGTCAGAGACTGCAGGCATGATACAAGAGATGGTCAAAGACTGCAGGCATGATACAAGAGATGGTCAGAGACTGCAGGCATGATACTAGAGATGGTCAGAGACTGCAGACATGATACAAGAGATGGTCAGAGACTGCAGACATGATACAGGAGATGGTCAGAGCTGCTCCTGTCTGCTCACAGCTACAACCTCTCTCAGCTGGAAACAGACAGCCGGCTAAGAATACCACACTCACACCCCCCGCCAGCTGGGCAGCACAGCACCGGCTCTGTCTATGGCACTCACTGTGTACAGGGGGGCCCCTGACATCGCTCGAGGGCCACATATTATATCCAGAGAATAGAGACTGCAGGCAGAGTACAAGAGATAGTCAGAGACTGAGGACATGATACAAGAGATGGTCAGAGACTGCAGGCATGATACAAGAGATGGTCAGAGACTGCAGGCATGATACAAGAGATGGTCAGAGACTGCAGACATGATACAAGAGATGGTCAGAGACTGCAGGCATAATACAAGAGATGGTTAGAGACTGCAGACATGATACAAGAGATGGCCAGAGACTGCAGACATGATACAAGAGATGTTCAGAGACTGCAGACATGATACAAGAGATGGTCAGAGACTGCAGGCATGATACAAGAGATGGTTAGAGACTGCAGACATGATACAAGAGATGGTCAGAGACTGCAGACATGATACAGGAGATGGTCAGAGACTGAGGACATGATACAAGAGATGGTCAGAGACTGCAGACATGATACAAGAGATGGTCAGAGACTGAGGACATGATACAAGAGATGGTCAGAGACTGCAGGCATAGTACAAGAGATGGTCAGAGACTGAGGACATGATACAAGAGATGGTCAGAGACTGCAGACATAGTAGAGGAGATGGTCAGAGACTGCAGACATGGTAGTGGAGATGGTCAAAGACTGCAGACATAGTAGAGGAGATGGTCAGAGACTGCAGACATGGTAGAGGAGATGGTCAGAGACTGCAGACATGTTACAGGAGATGGTCCGACATTGTGTAGGAGAAGGTCAGAGACTGCAGCCATGCTGCATTGTCATAGGCTGTGGCCACATTACAGGAAATGGTTAGAGACCATTGATACATTGCAGGAGATTGCCAGACACTGCAGGCATCCTATAGGACAACGTTTCTGAACTCCAGTCTTCAAAGCGCCCCAACAGGTCGTGTTTTCAGGATTTCCATTATTTTGCACAGGTGATTTGATCCGTTTCACTGCCTTAGTAATTCCCACAGCTGTTTCATCTGAGGGAAATCCTAAAAATATGACCTGTTGGGGCTCCTTGAGGACTGGAATTGAGAAACACTGCTATAGGAGATGGTCAAAGACTGAAGATATGCTACAGGAGATCACCAGAGACTGCAGACAAGTTATATGAGACGCTTAGAGACTGCAGATATGTTACAGGAGATGGTCAGAGACTGCAAACATACTATAGGGCATGATCAGAAACTGTAGACATGGTCAGGGACGTTTTACAGACATGTTACTGGAGATAGTCAGAGACTCTGCAGACATAATACAGGAAATGGTCAGAGACTGCAAACATACTACAGGTGATGGGCAGAGACTGCAGATATGTTACAGGAGATGGTCAGAACTGCAGACATGGTAGAGGAGATGGTCAGAGACTGCAGACATGGTAGAGGAGATGATCAGAGACTGCAGACATGTTACAGGAGATGGTCAGAGACTGCAGACATTTCACAGGAGATGGTCAGAGACTGCAGACATGGTAGAGGAGATGGTCAGAGACTGCAGACATGTTACAGGAGATGGTCAGAGACTGCAGATATGTTACAGGAGATGGTCAGAGACTGCAGACATTGTATAGGAGTTGTGTTGTGGATTGTGGACACACTTCCGGACACAGTCATATCCTGGAGACACATTACATGAGACTGCTAGAGATCTCTGCTCTGAGGTCCCATTCACACCAAAGCAATGTAAAGCACATTTCCGCTGTATTCTGTGGGTCCCGTTATCGGGGGGGTTGTGCGGTCTCTGTGCGGTCTCTTGTCGCACCAAAGAAGTACAGGAGCTCCTTTCGGGCAAAAAAAGTGATTTGTTGGGCTTCATAGACTTTAATTGTAGTTTCTAAACCCCCCCCCCCCAAAAAAGACCACCTCCTCCTCTTAGTAACCCGCTTTTAATTGGACAAAACAAAATGCGTTTTAAATTAGGAAGCTGGCGCTCAAGTGCGACCCTCGCCTTACAGCCCCCCCCCCATGCCGCTTTATTTGTATTCTTTAGAGTTCCCTTAAAAAATGACTTGCGCGGCAATGTATATTTTTCTCAGCCAGATCCATTATAAAAGTATAAGCAGAGAAAAGAGAGGGATGAACAGCACAAAAAAAGTTATGGGAGCTCTGAGGGCCACACAAGAAGTGTCAAAGGGCCACAGGTTGGGTATCGAGGTCTATAAAAGGGACAAATTATTAAAAAAAAAAAAATTGTGTGAACATCCCGGCATTGCGTCTCATAAGTTCAATTCCTCTGATCGTCACCGCCATCTAGTGGCCATAGTGCAGTAATTTCACAGTTGAGAAATTTCAGAAAAAATCCTGCATTATGGCCACTAGATGGAGCTGATGTTCACATCATTATAATTCATTTAAATAAAAAAAATCCTGAAATGTAATGACAGTTTCTGCATGAATTTTGCTTGGTCTCGTTGTGTTTTCACCGGTTTCCTCCCCTAACAGAAAACCAAAGCAGCTGCACAGTGGCACTTCTCTAGACTTGTATGCTCAGTATCGGTTCTTATTCTGTATGTATGGAGTCTGCACAGTACTACTTGGCTTGTCCTGTATGCCGGGTGTAACAGATGTCTCTCCATTCAGATCAGAGTGGGACTGAACTGAACAGGCCCCACTCTGAACTGAACAGAACAGGCCCCACTCTGAACTGAACTGAACGGGCCCCACTCTGAACTGAACAGAACAGGCCCCACTCTGAACTGAACTGAACAGGCCCCACTCTGAACTGAACAGAACAGGCCCCACTCTGAACTGAACAGAACAGGCCCCACTCTGAACTGAACTGAACAGGCCCCACTCTGAACTGAACTGAACGGGCCCCACTCTGAACTGAACTGAACGGGCTCCACTCTGAACTGAACTGAACGGGCCCCAGTCTGAACTGACCGTGCCCCACTCTGAACTGAACGGCTCCACTCTGAACTGAATGGGCTGAATGGGCCCCACTCTGAACTGAACGTGCCCCACTCTGAACTGAACGTGCCCCACTCTTAACTGAATGGGCCCCCACTCTGAACTGAATGGGCCCCCACTCTAAACTGAATGGGCCCCCACTCTGAACTGAATGGGCCCCCACTCTGAACTGAATGGGCCCCCACTCTGAACTGAATGGGCCCCCACTCTGAACTGAATGGGCCCCCACTCTGAACTGAACGGGCCCCACTCTGAACTGAACGGGCCCCACTCTAAACTGAACGGGCCCCACTCTGAACTGAACGGGCCCCACTCTGAACTGAACGGGCCCCACTCTGAACTGAACGGGCCCCACTCTGAACTGAACGGGCCCCACTCTGAACTGAACGGGCCCCACTCTGAACTGAACGGGCCCCACCCTGAATGGGCCCCACTCTGAACTGAACTGGCCCCACTCTGAACTGAACGAGCTCCACCCTGAACTGAACGGGCCCCACTCTGAACTGAACGGGCCCCTCTCTGAACTAAATGGGCCCCACTCTGAACTGAACGTGCCCCACTCTGAACTGAACGGCTCCACTCTGAACTGAATGGGCCCCACTCTGAACTGAACTGGCCCCACGGCACTAATCACAGCCAGGGAGACATTTCCCGATGCTCGGCTGCAGAGATCGGGAAATGTCTCCCTGTTTGTGATTAGCGCAGGGCCGTGCACACTTCCTGGCGGGCTCTGCATGTGTACCATGCGAACACGCCGGAGCTCATCCGTAGTGACCACGTGTCCCGGATTGCCCGGGACTGTCCCGCATTTTGCAGGTCCGTCCCAGGCACATTCATTCCAGGACAATACAGTGTCCCTGAATGAAACTAACACATCCACCCCCCCCCCCCCCCCCCCCGGCCAATCTTATGCCCCCAAAAAAGGCCGCCACTTCACCGATTTACTCACTGACAGTACTTGTCCTGGCCGGGAAAGCCTGGAGGAGAACAATCCAGCCCCCTGCTTGTGACTGGAGAAATCATAAATCCCGCCTTCGTTACAGCACAAGCTGATTTTTGGGAAGCGGGGTGTCCCTGAATGGTAGTTTGAAAATGTGGTCACCCTACCTGGGCACCAGGCCCAGGTAAATGGAGCGTGTGGGCAGAACAGAGGGAACATTCAGCGGGTCAGTTAGCATGTGAGCAGGCTTGCTGGCCAATCAGCAGACAATCCGCGGGGGAGCAGATCCGATCTGGTGATGACGCGGCATCATCCGCATCTGGTGAATGACGCGGCAAGTGACAATCCGCATCTGGTGAATGACGCGGCAGCAATCCGCATGTGACGTCATGGCAAGTGACAATCCGCATCTGGTGACAGGTGACGCGGCAAGTGACAATCCGCATCTGGTGACAGGTGACGCGGCAAGTGACAATCCGCATCTGGTGACAGGTGACGCGGCAAGTGACAATCCGCATCTGGTGACAGGTGACGCGGCAAGTGACAATCCGCATCTGGTGACAGGTGACAAGTGACAATCCGCATCTGGTGACAGGTGACGCGGCAAGTGACAATCCGCATCTGGTGACAGGTGACGCGGCAAGTGACAATCCGCATCTGGTGACAGGTGACGCGGCAAGTGACAATCCGCATCTGGTGACAGGTGACAGGACAATCCGCATCTGGTGACAGGTGACGCGGCAAGTGACAATCCGCATCTGGTGACAGGTGACGCGGCAAGTGACAATCCGCATCTGGTGACAGGTGACGCAGCAAGTGACAATCCGCATCTGGTGACAGGTGACGCGGCAAGTGACAATCCGCATCTGGTGACAGGTGACGCGGCAAGTGACAATCCGCATCTGGTGACAGGTGACGCGGCAAGTGACAATCCGCATCTGGTGACAGGTGACGTGGCAAGTGACAATCCGCATCTGGTGACAGGTGACGCGGCAAGTGACAATCCGCATCTGGTGACAGGTGACGCGGCAAGTGACAATCCGCATCTGGTGACAGGTGACAGTGACAATGACTGGTGACAGGTGACGTGGCAAGTGACAATCCGCATCTGGTGACAGGTGACGCGGCAAGTGACAATCCGCATCTGGTGACAGGTGACGCGGCAAGTGACAATCCGCATCTGGTGACAGGTGACGTGGCAAGTGACAATCCGCATCTGGTGACAGGTGACGCGGCAAGTGACAATCCGCATCTGGTGACAGGTGACAGGACAATGATCTGGTGACAGGTGACGCAGCAAGTGACAATCCGCATCTGCAAGTGATCCGCAGGTGACGTGACGCAGCAAGTGACAATCCGCATCTGGTGACAGGTGATCTGGTGACGCGGCAAGTGACAATCCGCATCTGGTGACAGGTGACGCGGCAAGTGACAATCCGCATCTGGTGACAGGTGACGCAGCAAGTGACAATCCGCATCTGGTGACAGGTGACGTGGCAAGTGACAATCCGCATCTGGTGACAGGTGACGCGGCAAGTGACAATCCGCATCTGGTGACAGGTGACGCGGCAAGTGACAATCCGCATCTGGTGACAGGTGACGCAGCAAGTGACAATCCGCATCTGCAAGTGACAATCCGCATCTGGTGACGTGACGCGGCAAGTGACAATCCGCATCTGGTGACAGGTGACGCAGCAAGTGACAATCCGCATCTGGTGACAGGTGACGGCAAGTGACAATCCGCATCTGGTCTGACGCGGGTGATCCGCAGGTGACGTGGCAAGTGACAATCCGCATCTGGTGACAGGTGACGCAGCAAGTGACAATCCGCATCTGGTGACAGGTGACGCGGCAAGTGACAATCCGCATCTGGTGACAGGTGACGCAGCAAGTGACAATCCGCATCTGGTGACAGGTGCGGCAAGTGACAATCCGCATCTGGTGACAGGTGACGTGGCAAGTGACAATCCGCATCTGGTGACAGGTGACGCGGCAAGTGACAATCCGCATCTGGTGACAGGTGACGCAGCAAGTGACAATCCGCATCTGGTGACAGGTGACGCAGCAAGTGACAATCCGCATCTGGTGACAGGTGACGCAGCAAGTGACAATCCGCATCTGGTGACAGGTGACGCAGCAAGTGACAATCCGCATCTGGTGACAGGTGACGCGGCAAGTGACAATCCGCATCTGGTGACAGGTGACGCAGCAAGTGACAATCCGCATCTGGTGACAGGTGACGCAGCAAGTGACAATCCGCATCTGGTGACAGGTGACGCAGCAAGTGACAATCCGCATCTGGTGACAGGTGACGCGGCAAGTGACAATCCGCATCTGGTGACAGGTGACGCAGCAAGTGACAATCCGCATCTGGTGACAGGTGACGCGGCAAGTGACAATCCGCATCTGGTGACAGGTGACGTGGCAAGTGACAATCCGCATCTGGTGACAGGTGACGCGGCAAGTGACAATCCGCATCTGGTGACAGGTGACGCAGCAAGTGACAATCCGCATCTGACAGGTGACAGGTGACGCGGCAAGTGACAATCCGCATCTGGTGACAGGTGACGCGGCAAGTGACAATCCGCATCTGGTGACAGGTGACGCGGCAAGTGACAATCCGCATCTGGTGACAGGTGACGCAGCAAGTGACAATCCGCATCTGGTGACAGGTGACGTGGCAAGTGACAATCCGCATCTGGTGACAGGTGACGCGGCAAGTGACAATCCGCATCTGGTGACAGGTGACGCGGCAAGTGACAATCCGCATCTGGTGACAGGTGACGCAGCAAGTGACAATCCGCATCTGGTGACAGGTGACGCAGCAAGTGACAATCCGCATCTGGTGACAGGTGACGCGGCAAGTGACAATCCGCATCTGGTGACAGGTGACGTGGCAAGTGACAATCCGCATCTGGTGACAGGTGACGTGGCAAGTGACAATCCGCATCTGGTGACAGGTGACGCGGCAAGTGACAATCCGCATCTGGTGACAGGTGACGCAGCAAGTGACAATCCGCATCTGGTGACAGGTGACGCGGCAAGTGACAATCTGCATCTGGTGACAGGTGACTGGTGCGGCATCTGGTGAAGTGACGCAGCAAGTGACAATCCGCATCTGGTGACAGGTGACGCAGCAAGTGACAATCCGCATCTGGTGACAGGTGACGTGGCAAGTGACAATCCGCATCTGGTGACAGGTGACGCGGCAAGTGACAATCCGCATCTGGTGACAGGTGACGTGGCAAGTGACAATCCGCATCTGGTGACAGGTGATGTGGCAAGTGACAATCCGCATCTGGTGACAGGTGACGTGGCAAGTGACAATCCGCATCTGGTGACAGGTGACGCAGCAAGTGACAATCCGCATCTGGTGACAGGTGACGCAGCAAGTGACAATCCGCATCTGGTGACAGGTGACGCAGCAAGTGACAATCCGCATCTGGTGACAGGTGACGTGGCAAGTGACAATCCGCATCTGGTGACAGGTGACGCAGCAAGTGACAATCCGCATCTGGTGACAGGTGACGCAGCAAGTGACAATCCGCATCTGGTGACAGGTGACGCGGCAAGTGACAATCCGCATCTGGTGACAGGTGACGCGGCAAGTGACAATCCGCATCTGGTGACAGGTGACGCGGCAAGTGACAATCCGCATCTGGTGACAGGTAACGTGGCAAGTGACAATCCGCATCTGGTGACAGGTGACGCAGCAAGTGACAATCCGCATCTGGTGACAGGTGACGCAGCAAGTGACAATCCGCATCTGGTGACAGGTGACGCAGCAAGTGACAATCCGCATCTGGTAAAAGGTGACGCAGCAAGTGACAATCCGCATCTGGTGACAGGTGACGCGGCAAGTGACAATCCGCATCTGGTGACAGGTGACGCAGCAAGTGACAATCCGCATCTGGTGACAGGTGACGCAGCAAGTGACAATCCGCATCTGGTGACAGGTGACGCAGCAAGTGACAATCCGCATCTGGTAAAAGGTGACGCAGCAAGTGACAATCCGCATCTGGTGACAGGTGACGCGGCAAGTGACAATCCGCATCTGGTGACAGGTGACGCAGCAAGTGACAATCCGCATCTGGTGACAGGTGACGCAGCAAGTGACAATCCGCATCTGGTGACAGGTGACGCGGCAAGTGACAATCCGCATCTGGTGACAGGTGACGCAGCAAGTGACAATCCGCATCTGGTGACAGGTGACGCGGCAAGTGACAATCCGCATCTGGTGACAGGTGACGCGGCAAGTGACAATCCGCATCTGGTGACAGGTGACGCAGCAAGTGACAATCCGCATCTGGTGACAGGTGACGCGGCAAGTGACAATCCGCATCTGGTGACAGGTGACGCAGCAAGTGACAATCCGCATCTGGTGACAGGTGACGCGGCAAGTGACAATCCGCATCTGAAGGCAGGTGACGTTGGCAAGTGACAATCCGCATCTGAAGGCAGGTGACGTTGGCAAGTGACACGCTCGGGGCTCCCACTGATTCCGCATTATGGTGAGTTGAACTATTTTATTTCATATAACAATGTAATAATAGAAATAATGCACTTCTAGCGTTTGCATTATTATTTGTTTTACTAGTAATGGCGTGATTGTTGGCAAGACTGTGACATTTCACTGTGTAAATGTCACTGTCAGGGAAGGGGTTAAATGTGTTCCCCTGGGAGGTGTTTCTAACTGGGGGGATGGGACTGACTGGCGAAGAGAGATCTCTGTTCCTAATCACTAGGAACAGCAGATCTGTCTCTCCTCCCCTGTCAGAATGGGGATCTGTTTACATTGACAGATCCCCGTTTTGGCTCTCTGTGGAGCAATCATGGGTGGCCAGTGGACATTTACTTCTATATACATGTATAGAGCCATGACAGGTCCTCTTTATACTCCTATATACACATATAGAGCCATAACAGGTCATTTTTATACTCCTATACATGTAAACAACCATAACAGGTCCTCTTTATACTAAGGGGACCAGATTTTTTTTAAATTAAATACGGGGACATTTTTTTTTTTATTGGCAAATGGTAAACTATTTTTTACGCATATTTTCCTCAAATTATATATACAGTCAGTGGTGTAGTGTGGGGTTGTCAGCGCCGGGAAAAGGCAAGAAATTTGCAGCCAGACTTTTAGTACTCCCTGAGTCCCTTCTACTATTACAGTAGTTCTGACCAACTTGATTCCTACACTGACCTACCTAATTCCTACACTGACCACTACACTGACTTACCTGATTCCTACACTGACTTACCTGATTCCTACACTGACTTACCTGATTCCTACACTGACTTACCTGATTCCTACACTGACTTACCTGATTCCTACACTGACTTACCTGATTCCTACACTGACCTACCTGATTCCTACACTGACCTACCTGATTCCTACACTGACCACTACACTAACCTACCTGATTCCTACACTGACCACTACACTAACCTACCTGATTCCTACACTGACCACTCCACTGACCTACCTGATTCCTACACTAATTTCTACACTGACCTACCTGATTCCTACACTGACCTACCTGATTTCTACACTGACCACCTCACTAACCTACCTGATTCCTACACTGACCACTACACTGAACTGATTTCTACACTGACCTGATTTCTACACTGACCACTACACTGACCTACCTGATTCCTATACTTACCTACCTGATTCCTATACTGACCACTACACTGACCTACCTGATTCCTACACTGACAACTACACTGACCTACCCGATTTCTACACTGACCACTACACTAACCTACTTGATTCCTACACTGACCTACATGATTCCTTTACTGAACACTACACTGACCTACCTGAGTTCTACATGGACCACTACACTAACCTATCTGATTCCTGCACTACTCACACACCCCTACATGAACAGTGTCGATCATTTGATTTTTCTCGCCTCTACATGGTCTCCATAATAATCCGTCAGAGCAGGGCTCTCCCCAGCACCAGGTTCTGTTCCTGACACCCAGCCAATCCTCAGTATCCCCTGCCAAGAGCTTCTCTAATAGCCGCCGTACGCTCTGCACCTTCCTCCCTTCCACTGTTCTCACACGCACATGGGCCACCTGCACCAGAGGGATTATGGGGGACAAGCTTGACCACACGAGTCCCTGGGCGGGGGGGGGGGGGGGACACAGCACACTTGGAGGGGGCACAGTAATGATTTTGCACCCCCCCCTAAATGTTGCACCCGGGATGAGAGTACCAGATGCCCCCCCATGCCACTGCAATCTGGGGACAAATACGGGGGACAGTGTCCTCAGTCTGGAGACTGTCCCCTGAAACCGGGGATGTCTGGTCACCCTAATTTATACATGTATGGCGCCATGACAGGTCCTCTTTATACTCCTACATGCATGAATATAGCCATAACAGGCCTTTTTTATACTCCTATACATGTATAGAGCCATGACAGGTCCTCTTTAGTTATTATGATATAAAATAATAGATGTTGGGGCATTTTGGTGGGCGTAATTTTTTTTTTGGGGGGGGGGGGGCAGCATTTCATTCTTGGTACCAGGCAGCACAATGTTGTGGGCCGGCACTGGTTCCTGGTTTTAGGGGCCCTGGCTGTTCCTGGCATCAGGGGCCCTGGCTGTTCCTGGCATCAGGGGCCCTGGCTGTATATGGTATTTGGGGTCCTTAACCACTTAAGACCCGGACCTTTAGTCAGCTAAAGGACCTGGCCAGATTTTGCGATTCGGCACTGCGTCGCTTTAACTGACAATTGCACGGTCGTGCGACGTGGCTCCGAAACAAAATTGGAGTTCTTTTTTTCCCCCACAAATAGAGCTTTCTTTTGGTGGTATTTGATCACCTCTGCGGTTTTAATTTTTTTGCGCTATAAACAAAATTAGAGCGACAATTTTGAAAAAAAATCAATATTTTTTACTTTTTGCTATAATAAATATTCCCCAAAAATATATAAAAAAATGTTCCTCAGTTTAGGCCGATACGCATTATTGTACCTATTTTTGGTAAAAAAAAAATTGCAATAAGCGTTTATCGGTTGGTTTGCGCAAAATTTATAGCGTTTACAAAATAGGGGATAGTTTTATTGCATTTTTATTATTTTTTTTTTTTTTTACTACTAATGGCGGCGATCAGTGTTTTTTTTTTTTCAAGACTGCGACATTATGGCGGACAATTTTGACACATTTTTGGGAGAATTGTCATTTTCACAGCAAAAAATGCATTTAACCACTTGACCACTGGGCACTTAAACACCCTTCCTAACCAGACCAATTTTCAGCTTTCGGTGCTCTCACAATTTGAATGACAATTACTCAGTCATACAACATTCTACCCATTTGAAATTTTTGTCCTTTTTTTCACACAAATAGAGCTTTCTTTTGGTGGTATTTGATCACCTCTGGGTTTTTTATTTTTTGCGCTATAAAAGAAAAACGACTGAAAATTCTGTAAAAAAAAATAAAAAAATCTTGTTTCTGTCATATTAGCGGGTTATTTCTCACACACAGCATATGCATACCACAAATTACACCCCAAAACACATTCTGCTATTCCTCCCGAGTATGGCGATACCCCATTTGTGGGACTTTTACACAGCGTGGCCACATACAGAGGCCCAACATGCAGGGAACGCCATCAGGCGTTCTGGAACACCCAGACCAATTCTGACATTTCTCTCCTACATCATCATCATTTATTTGCTAGAAAATTACATAGAACCCCAAAACATTATATATGCTTTTTTAGCAAAGACCCTAGAGAATACAATGGCGGCCGTTACAACTTTTTATCTCGCACGGTATTTTCGCAGAAATGTATTGAACGCGTGTTTTTTAAAAAACTGTTTTGTGCTTAAAACAAAACAGTAAAGTTAGCCCAATTTTTTTTCATAATGTGAAAGATGAAGTTACGCCGAGTAAATAGATACCCAACATGTCACCCTTCAAAATTGCGCACACTCATGGAATGGCGCCAAACTTTGCTACCTAAAAATCCCCATAGGCGGTATTGCAGAGTATTGGGGTATTGCAAAGTATCATGCAGGGTATTGGGGTATTGCCGAGTACTGGGGTATTGCCGAGTACTGGGGTATTGCCGAGTATTGGGGTATTGCCGAGTATTGGGGTATTGCCGAGTATTGGGGTATCGCCGAGTATTGGGGTATCGTTGAGTACTGGAGTACTGGGGTATTGCCGAGTACTGGGGTATCGTTGAGTACTGGAGTATTGGGGTATTGCCGAGTATTGGGGTATTGCCGAGTATTGGGGTATTGTTGAGTACTGGGGTATTGTTGAGTACTGGGGTATCGTTGAGTACTGGAGTATTGGGGTATTGCCGAGTATTGGGGTATTGCCGAGTATTGGGGTATTGCCGAGTATTGGGGTATTGCCGAGTACTGGGGTATTGCCGAGTACTGGGGTATTGCCGAGTATTGGGGTATCGTTGAGTACTGGAGTACTGGGGTATTGTTGAGTACTGGGGTATTGTTGAGTACTGGGGTATTGTTGAGTACTGGGGTATTGCCGAGTACTGGGGTATTGCCGAGTACTGGGGTATTGCCGAGTATTGGGGTATTGCCGAGTATTGGGGTATTGCCGAGTACTGGGGTATTGCCGAGTACTGGGGTATTGCCGAGTACTGGGGTATTGCCGAGTACTGGGGTATTGCCGAGTATTGGGGTATTGCCGAGTATTGGGGTATTGCCGAGTATTGGGGTATCGTTGAGTACTGGAGTACTGGGGTATTGTTGAGTACTGGGGTATTGTTGAGTACTGGGGTATTGTTGAGTACTGGGGTATTGAGTACTGGGGTATTGTTGGGTACTGGGGGATTGCTGAGTATTGTTGGGTACTGGGGATTGCAGGGTACTGGGGATTGCAGGGTACTGGGGGGATGGCAGAGCTGGGATGTTTTGAGGGATGGCTGGATCTGTGACTGCATTTGTCACAGATCCAGCCACAGCTCAGCTGCTGACACCCCGCTCCCCCCCCCCCTCTCCTCGCACACTGTACAGAGCGGAGAGGGAGGAGAGGGAGGAACCGGCGTCATCAAATGACGCCGGTTTGTTTACAAGTGATCGCGCCGTCATTTGACGGCGCGATCACGTGGTAAACGGCCGCGATCAGCGGCAATTTACCGTGATCCGTGATGCGCCGGGTCTTCTAGACCCGGCGAGCACGGACACTTTCGTGAGCGCGTCCCAGGGGACGCGCAATCGCGAAAGTGAAGGACGACGTCCCAGGGACGTCGTCCCGAGGTAACCCCGCCGCGCCGTAGCAGTAAAATGCCTATGGCGCGGTGGGCAAGTGGTTAAAATGCATTGTTTATTGTGAAAATGACATTTGCAGTTTGGGAGTTAACCACAAGGGGGCGCTGAAGGGGTTATGTGTGACCTAATGTGTGTTTACAACTGTAGGGGGGGTGTGGCTGTAGGTGTGACGTCATCGATTGTGTATCCCTATAAAAGGGATGACCCGATCGTTGACGCCGCCACAGTGAAGAACGGGGAAGCCGTGTTTACACGCGGCTCTCCCCGTTCTTCAGCTCCGGGGACCGGGGACCGGAGCACTGCAGCGGGGATTGGGTCCGCAAATCCCACGGTCCCGGAGCTTCGGACTGGGTCGCGGGAGCGCTCTTTGGGCACGCACCCACAACCCACGGCTGGGTACTAACACAGCACGTACTGTACCTTAAGTGGTTAATGTATTTAGGGTTTTGCAGCTGTACTGGGGTACCCCCTGGCTGTTTCTGAAAGTTTTGACTGTGCTTTATTTTGGGGGCCCTAGGTTAGGTTTGCAGAGTGTTCAGTGATACTTGGTATACCAGGTCTGGTCACTGACTTGCACAGTGTAATAAAAATAAGATATTCTTGTGCTCAAATCTAAGTAGCTTACACCAGTGGTCTCCAAACTGCATCCAGGGGGCCGCATGCGGCCCTTTCCTTGCCTTTATTTGGCTTTTGGGGCACTATTCCTCCCACTGATACGAGGTAGACCTGTGCATTCGTTTTCGTTAGAATGCATTTTCGTTCGAAAATCTGTTTTTTTCGTTATCGTTTTATCAAACGATAACGAAAGCGCAAGAAACGAAAACCGAAAGATCCGACATAAAACATGCTTTATTTTCGTTGCGGTAAAAATTAGATATAGAGAGATTCGACATTGGGAAAAGATTCAACATTTATAGAGAAAAGATTTGACACTATAGAAATAATAGATTCGACATTAAAGAGAAAAGATTTTGTTTTATGAAAAAATAGATTCGACATTATAGAGAATAGATTCGACATTATTACTAGTCATACAACATTAGAATTCTTGTAGGCGGAATATTCGAACGGAAATGTACGATTCGACGTAAAGATTCGACGTTCCGTCGAATATTCTTTTGACCATTCGACAGAAACCAAGTATTATTGGATTTTCGGACGAAAGCTATTCCCCAACGAAAAACAAAGTAAATCAAAACGATTTTCGGGAGTAACTAAATAAATTTATTTTCCAAACGAAAACGAAAAAACGAAGCAAAATTATCCAGTCTGCACATGTCTACGAGGCACTATTCCTTCTACTGACACCAACTATGGGTCAATAATGGTTGCTGCACTGACAACAACAGTGGGGCACTATTCCTTTCACGGACACCGATAGGGCACTAATATTTCCCCTAATACCAAAGGTAGGACATTGTTTACTCTGCTGATGCCAGGACATTTTCTACCCCCACTGGCCATGGTCTGGACTCCCTAAAGTCTGAAAGTTTGTTTAGAAAGTTTGGAGACTCCTGGCTAAGACATATATAAATAACCCATCAGGTGCTAAAGGGGCGTGACCGCTAGGGTGACCATGTGTCCCGGATTGCCCGGGATTGTCCCTTAATTCATATTTGTGTCCCGGGCACCTTCATTCCGGGACATGACAGTGTCCCTGAATGAAATAAGGACACCAGGTCGGCTCGGCTTGGGCAGGTTCACTCTGCTCCGGCGGGGAGCATGTCTGCTCTGCTCAGACAAGCTACACAAGCCACCTAATCCCAGTCATCTCTATGGAGGGCTCCGTGTGCTGCGCTGCAAGCCGGGAAGTGTACTTTCCAGCGCAGCCCTGCGGATTCTTTTCTCACTGACATGGCAGACATGAGGCGTGGAGGGGACTTTCATCCCAGGACAGAGAGAAGGAAGAAGAGTCCGGCTTCAGGGAACGGCCTACTAGGAATAAGTGAGAATGGAGAGGTCGGGGAGACAGTCAGAGACAAGTCCATATGTGTAAGTGTGCAGTCCCCCTGTCCATCCCACAGTCCCCCCTGTCCATCCCACAGTCCCCCCTGAAGAAGTGAGAACAGAGAGTTCGGGGAGACAGTCAGAGACAAGTCCTTATGTGTAAGTGTGCAGTCCCCCTGTCCATCCCACAGGCCTCCCCCTGTCCATCCCACAGGCCTCCCCCTGTCCATCCCACAGGCCCCCCCCTGTCCATCCCACAGGCCCCCCCTGTCCATCCCACAGGCCCCCCCTGTCCATCCCACAGGCCCCCCCCCTGTCCATCCCACAGTCCCCCCCTGTCCATCCCACAGTCTTTCATGAATTAAAAAAAATGAAAAAGTAAAGTTAGCCCAATTGTTTTGCATAATGTGAAAGATGATGTTGCGCCGAGTAAATAGATACCCAACATGTCACGCTTTATAATTGCACACACTCGTGGAATGGCGACAAACTACGGTACCTAAAAATCTCCATAGGTGACGCTTTAAACTTGTTTTACGGTTACAAGGTTAGAGTTACAGAAGAGGTCTAGTGCTAGAATTATTGCTCTCGCTCTGACGATCGCGGCGATACCTCACATGTGATTTGAACACTGTTTTCATATGCGGGCGCGACTTCCATATGCGTTTTCTTTGTTGCGCAAGCTCGCGGGGAGGGGGGTGCTTAAAAAAAAAATTGTCCTACGGTCCCTCCTTTGCACTTCAAAGTATTCAGATCGTGGAAAATGGCAATTCTGAATACTGTGTACTTTTTTTAATCTGGCGCCATTGGCAGCCGAGAAACCCGGAAGTGACGTCATGACGTTGCTTCCGTGTTTCCATTGCGGCGACTGAATCAAAGCCGTTTACGGCTTTAATTCAGTCTGCACCCGGACAGTGGAGGTGCCGGATGGAGGATCGGGTCTCCCGGTGGGACGGGAGGCCCGGTCAGAGCGGCGAGAGGTGGCGGGAGGGGGGGGGGAATGTCCCCTGACGCTCCTCTGGCATAACAACCGAGCGGCTTTTAGCCACATCGGTTGTTATGCCGGATAGCCAATCGCCGGCTTTAAACAACGGTACCGGGATTAGGCCTGCAGCTGCAGACATCATGCTGGTATAACGCCCGAAAGCTCGAAAGCCGAGGACGCATATATGTGTTCGCTCGGCATTAAAGGTGTATACTGTATGTGCCCCTTGTCTCTCTGCCTGCTTCTTTGGTGGTCTAAAGCCGGCCATGCAGAACACATTTTGGCCAATTTCTTCTGAATCGGATGAAACCTGAGCATTGGGCACCTTTCGGCCCAACAAAAGTGGATTTTGTTCAATTTGTTCAATTTTCCTTAACAAACCTCTCCCCGAGCGTTATATACTCTCCTTACCAGCATTCCCTCTCTTCGTGGGATTTCTCACTTCACCCCTCCATGGCTTCAATAAATCAAAGAGACCAAATAGCATTCTATTGACATCTTCATTTAATCTCATGTTACAAAGTAAGACAACCAAAACCTCCTCCATGGTGGATCCAATATAATACTACAAAGGGGCGTGTACAATCGCTGAAACCTGGGATTGAACCAGGGACCTTTAGACCTTTAGTCTAGTCTAACGCTCTCCCAGCTGAGCTATTTCAGCTTTTGGGGGTGGGGGGGGGTGGTGGGCTGGGGTTAGCATGTCTTTAAAGTGTGGGAGGAAACCGGAGTACCCGGAGGAAACCCACGCAGGCACAGGGAGAACATGCAAACTCCAGGCAGATGGTGTCGTGGTCAGAATTTGAACCAGCGATCCTTTTTGCTGCTAGGTGAAAGTGTTAATCACTACACCACTGTGGAATTTTGGGGCCCCTTACACAGCTTCAGGCATGGGCCCCCTGAGAAGCGGGGGGGGGGGGGTGCTGCCGCAAATTGAGAAGAAGAATATATATAAAAAAGGGGGGTAGCCATCCGGGGCCCTGGGGACCTCTGTGCTCTTTATAAAATAAAAAGAAAAAAGAGAGAAAATATATATATAACATTTATATAAAAAAAATTAAAAAACAAGGGGGTTGCCTTTAATAAAAAAAAAAAATATATAAAAAAAAATGTATAAAAAAATAAACAATTATAAAAAAAGGGGGTTTGACACATGGGGCCCTGGGGACCTCTGGGCCCTTTAATAATAATATATATATATATTATATAAATAAAAGAAATAAAAATTTATAAAAAAAATATATTTAATTTTAGAAAAAAAGGGGGGTTGTCATCTGGGGCCCTGGAGATCTCCAGGTCCCTGTGGACCTCCGGACCTCTAAAAAAAATAAAAGAAAAAAAATTGGCCCTTTAATAAAAAATAAAAGAAAAATATAAAAAATATATATATATATTTTTTTGAAATATATATATTTTTTGATAAAAAAAAGGGCTTGCCATCTGGGGCCCTTAGTGGCCTCCGGGCCCCTGGGGACCTTCGGAGCCTTTAAAAGCCTTTTAGGGTGGTTCCCATCCAGGCCCCTGGGGACCCCCGGGCCCCTTACAGGTGTAATGCCTGTACCCCCCTAATGGCGGCCCTGCCGCCCATATAGTAAAAGCACACGACTATAGTAAAAGCACACGACTATAGTAAAAGCACACGAATATAATAAAAGCACACAAATATAGTAAAAGCAAACAAAGTCCCAGGTCTAACCCAATCCCTAACTCTAACCCCAACCCTAAACCTCTGCCTCACCCTATCCCAATCCCTAACCCCTAACTCTAACCCCAACCCCTAACCCTCTGCCTCACCCTAACCCAATCCCTAACTCTATCCCAATCCCTTCGTTTATTCGTTTTTTAACGAATTCCAAATATTCAGAATGATTCAAATTCGGATCGGAAGAAAAATCGATCCAGATTCTGTGTGAAGAGTAGCTGGTTGTTAAGGAGTGGGCTGGGAAGCCTACCGCTGCCTCCTTAACAACCGATGACTCATTAGCAGTCGATGTGAAATGTAAACAAAAGAATGGCGGCAATGAAAAACGCAGAAAAAACACAGCTTGGGCCCCCGGTCCTCCATCCAATTCATACCTGGTCTGGTATGGATCTTAAGGTGGAACCCCACACTTTTTTTTTCTGCGTTTTATTGCCAGAATTATTTTGTATGCATTTGACATTAACAGCTGATGAGTCATCGGTTGTTAGGGAGGACCCCCGAAATCCATTCCAGACCTATATCCACGCATGCAGGCCTGAAAAGGGACAGGTGACAAGTGAGTACCCCCCCTCCCCTCCTGAACCATACCAGGCCCTCCCTGCCTCAAAGCACCCCCTTCATGTTTGGGGCATGGGGCCTGGTATGGTTCAGGAGGGTGGTGCTCGCTCACCCCCCCCCCTTTCCTGGACTGCCAGGCTGCATGTATGGATAAGTGTCTGGTATAGATAGGGGGGGACCCCACGCTGATTTGTTTACATTTGGCATTCTTTTGTTTACATTTGAACTGTCAGTGAGGAAACCCTCTGACAGCTGGTGAGTCATTGGTTGTTAGAACATGGCGGCCGGCTTCCTGGCCCACTCCTTAACGACCAGCTATTCTTCACACAGAATTTGGATCGGTCGATCATTTTTCTATAGATCCAAATTAGAATCGTTCCAAACATTTTTCCAATTGGGAAAAAATCCCTTCCAGGCCCCCTAAGGCAATTTTTTTACAATTTTTAAAATCCACAATGTCATCCAGAGGAATGCAAAACCCCTTCTGAAACACAGCCTCAATAGGAAAAAAAGCGTCATTCGTTTATTTATTTTTCTTTAAAATACCAACGATCGATTTTTTAGGCTTTGATGGTTGTGCACGCCTCTTCGGAGCCTTAGGCTGTGGCTGAACTTGAGATCTGTGTTGAGCTGGAGACCTCATTGGCACTTGACCTCCTGGTGCAGCTTGTCGGCCCAGTGAAACTTTAGCACCGTGTGGAGCTGGAGGCCTCACTGGCACTTGAACTCTTGGTGCAGCTGGTTGCCCTGGTGGAACTTGAGATCTGTGTTGAGCTGGAGACCTCATTGGCACTTGACCTCTTGGTGCAGCTGGTTGCCCCGGTGGAACTTGAGATCTGTTTTGAGCTGGAGACCTCATTGGCACTTGACCTCCTGGTGCAGCTTGTCGCCCCGGTGAAACTTGAGCACCGCGTGGAGCTGGAGGCCTCACTGGCACTTGAGCTCTCGGTGCAGCTGATTGCCCCGGTGGAACTTGAGTGCCGTGTGGAGCTGGAGGCCTCTCTGGCACGTGAGCTCTCGATGCAGCTGGTTGCCCCGGAGGAACTTGAGCACCGTGTGGAGCTGGAGGCCTCACTGGCACTTGAGCTCCTGGTGCAGTCGGTCGCGCCGATGGACCTGGAGGCCTCGCTGGCACCTGAGCTCCCGATGCAGCTGGTTGCACCGGTGGAACTTGAGCTCCTTGTGGAGCTGGAGGGCTTGCTGGCCCATTAGCTCCCGATGGAGCTGGATGCTTCGATGGCACTTGAGGTGTCTTGTCTGTCTGTGGATGTTGCTGTCCTTCAGTGCCATCTTCACTACTGGCTCCTGGTTTTCCAGACATTTTCTTCTGAGGTTCTAAGCGCCCTCTTCCATCGGGTGAGTGATGTTTACTTATGCCTGGCTGATCACGCTCTTCTACCTCTGGATTCTCGGGGTCCTCAGATCTTGTTCCTCTTGACAGTAGTGACGACGGCATGTTGGATAAAAATCCACCTGATCTGGTCAGATCAGCAGCGGCGCCCTCCTCTGCCTGATAAGCAGCGGTGCCCTCGGTCCCATATCCTTGTGCAGACCTAGGGCTGTCAACGACGACTTCCTCCAGATCTACAGGATCCATATTATTAGGGTTGTAGTATGCTGCTGACTTCAGTGTTAGTGAAATTCCATCTAATATCCTATCTTGCTCACGACTGTAAGAAAAGAAAATAAATAGTTAAAAATGTCATCATTGGGTAAGTGCTAACCTTATAATACATGGAAAACATCGTTTTTCTTAAAGTGTATATAATCCCTAACAATGTTCTTCTTTTATTTGCACCATTTTGGTCTGTTAATAGCACAGTTGAGGGAGTTTTGTTATATCTGTTCGATATCTACAAGAATTATACCTATTGATCCTGCCAGAAATATTGGGAGCTTATAGCTTCCTGTACTGCGCTCTTATCAGTTCTTGGCTGTCTATGTGGACTATAGAACACCTTCCCTGTCTTATGGAGTCCTGTAGTCGTGTCCTAGGGTGACAACGCTGTTCCTCCAATACAGTGGAGGAGTTAGTCATGGCCACCCTATCACAAAAGGTGTGTTATTGGCAGGGTCACCAATGAAAAATTCAACAGGGGGGAAAAAAAAGTCTGATGCTAATTATGGATTACAAATCAATGGATGAATGTCACAAACCACTCGCCCAGCTATCACAAATTTTGACTACATTTTGTTTAATATCTTAATTTCCTATGATCGTCAGCTCCAACTAGTGTCTATAATGTGGCATTTTCCTGATTGACCCATTTCAGGTTTAAAAAAAAAAAGCATTATGGCCACCAGATGGAGCTGACGATCATAGGAAATCAGCATATTAAATAAAGTACGGCCACAATTCCTGGTGGCTGGGTGAATGCTTGCGACGTTCATCCACCAAATTTCTTTACAAATAGGCCCAGTATGGTTAGCCTGCCTCAGGGTTCATTGGGTTGGCCAGCGTTAGGTTGGGTTGGGTCGGATAGTGTTAGGTTGGGTTGGGTCGGATAGTGTTAGGTTGGGTTGGGTCGGATAGTGTTGGGTTGGGTTGGGTCGGACAGTGTTGGGTTGGGTTGGGTCGGACAGTGTTGGGTAAGGTTGGGCCGTGTTGGGTAAGGTTGGGCCGGACAGTGTTGGGTAAGGTTGGGCCGGACAGTGTTGGGTAAGGTTGGGCCGGACAGTGTTGGGTAAGGTTGGGCCGGACAGTGTTGGGTAAGGTTGGGCCGGACAGTGTTGGGTAAGGTTGGGCCGGACAGTGTTGGGTAAGGTTGGGCCGGACAGTGTTGGGTAAGGTTGGGCCGGACAGTGTTGGGTAAGGTTGGGCCGGACAGTGTTGGGTTGGGCCTGGGATGAGACAGCGTTGGGTTGGACTGGACAGAGCTGCCCCGACCATTTAATAGGTGACACTGGGGCTTTCCGCATTGGTCGCTTGTGCTGGACAGCTTGGCCTGTTACAGGGATAATGAGTCACTGGCAGGATCACAAGGATAATGAGTCACTGGCAGGATCACAAGGATAATGAGTCACTGGCAGGATCACAAGGTAAGACCCTTTGCAAAAAAACGAACGTGCCGAAAAATAGTTTGGGGGTTTTACATACACTTTGGGGTCTATTTATAAATGTTTACACCAATTGGAAAAAATAGTGGAAGGTCCTGTGGCAACTTTTATAAATAGACCCCCACGATTCTAGGTCTGTAAATACCAATAAATACTTACAAGTTGCGTATCATTATACAGCAGGCAGGGATTAGCAGGAGTAATATGAAGCAGAGGATCCCCAAGATGATCAACGCCATGATGAATCTTACAGACATTTCTAAAGGAAGAGAGAGAAAAAAAAATATGATTATTACAGCTAAAGGAACCAATCGGCATCAGCCGTCCAAAAAAAGACGGTGTAATAACGACATCTGAATTATTATTAATTCAATAATAATAATTGTTATTAATAATAATAATTATTATTATAATAATAATCATTATTATTGTATATAATAATTATGATTATATATAATTATTATAACAATTATAATAATAATAAATTAGGAATGATTGCTTTGGAAAGATCTCATTGCACGTTGGAGCCCTTTGGTGCCTTCAGAATGTCTTGAGCCACGAGTCTTCCTTGGAAGTGACAACAATTTACTTACTGGTTGGTTGTGGTGGCGGAAATTCCAGTTGGCTGTTGTCTGTCTTGTCTGACCGAACGTCATCTGTTTCATCCGGCTGAACATTTTTCGGCCCGCGCGGCTGAACTCCTATCCTCACCACTGGCGGAATGCCATTGTTCCAGCCAGCTTCATCGTAATCCGGGATTTTTTGGACACTTGGATAAACACCTGTAAATTTTAAGTAATAAGAAATGATTAGCAATTTATGGGACTTATTAATCTACATTTTAGAATTTAAAACATTAACCCCCCCCCCCCAAATGTACAGTGTATACATTTATACACAGTATATATGATATAACATAGCAAATAAAAATAATATGTTTTATATATATAATTATTTTACTTACATTTGCTATGTTAGATAATATATACTGTGTATAAATGTATAGACAGTATATATGATATAACATAGCAATTTTTTTTTTTAAATAATAAAAAAAAAAAAATATATATACATATATATATATGTATATATATATATATATATATATATATATATATATATATATATGATACCGATACTAGTATCGGTATCGGGACCGATACCGAGTATTTGCGGGAGTACTTGTACTCGCGCAAATGCTCCCGATGCCTGAATAGAATACTTTTTTTGTATTTATCAACATGTTCTGTGAAAATTCTTTGAGTTTTTTTACTACTGCGTGACAAGAAAATAAAACATTTTTATTCATTTTTACTCTTTTATAATGTCTTGAGTTGGAGTTCTTCATAACTCTAAAGAAAATATCCTTAGTCTGTATTGTGGTTTGAAAACTGTCACATGACATGTAAAAAAAGTATTGGTATTCGGTATCGGCAAGTACATGAAAAAAAGTATCGGTACTTGTACTCGGTCCTAAAAAAGTGGTATCGGGACAACCCTTATATATATATATATATATATATATATATATATATATATATATATATATAGATATAGATATATATATATATAATAATTTTTTATTTTTTTTATTTGCTATGTTATATTATATATACTGTTTATGAATGTATACAACAGTATATATGATATAACATAGCAAATTGAAAAGATATATATAATCATATTATTTTATTTATTTTTTAAATTTGCTATGTTATATATATATACTGTGTATAAATGTATACACTGTATGTATGTATGTATGTATATGTGTGTGTGTGTGTATATATATATATATATATATATATATATATATATATATATATATAAAAACACAATCATATATGTATATATACTGCAGTCTGTCACTAGCAGTCTGACAGGTTGCTAGGCAACGGGGCACGGCTAATCACTAACTGCTGAGATGTGAGCATTCGAAAAAAAAAAAAAAAAAACACCTCTATGGATAGAATTGCCTTAATGTTTACCAACACCAATATGTGATGGGATCTGGGAGCTATTATTATTATTAATATTAGTGATGGATGGGTGGATGATGGATGGATGTATGTATGATGGATGGATGGATGTATGATGGATGGTGGATGATGGATGGATGGATGGTGTATGATGGATGGATGGTGTATGATGGATGGATGTATGATGGATGGATGTATGATGGATGGATGGATGGATGTATGATGGATGGTGGATGATGGATGGATGGATGGTGTATGATGGATGGTGTATGATGGATGGATGGATGGTGTATGATGGATGGATGTATGATGGATGGATGGATGTATGATGGATGGATGGTGGATGGATGGATAGATGTATGATGGATGGATGGTGGATGATGGATGGATATATGATGGATGGATGGATAGATGTATGATGGATGGATAGATGTATGATGGATGGATGGTGGATGATGGATGGATGGATGGTGGATGATGGATGGATGGATGGTGGATGATGGATGGATGGTGGATGATGGATGGATGGTGGATGATGGATGGATATATGATGGATGGATGGATAGATGTATGATGGATGGATGGTGGATGATGGATGGATGGTAATGATAATAGATGATGAATGGATGGAATTGTGAATTACAAGGGTTTTCTGAAATGTAATGAAATATGTCTGATAAAAGAATAGAGATAATCTTACCACGTGCCCGTACATCTTCAGTACTGGCCGCTCCAATAAGAACGGCCAACAAAAAGCAAGTGAAAAACACGTAATTTCTCATTTTTTGCTCCCAATCAACAAAGTAGATGCGCACTCCTCTCTCTCCTCGTGTCATCTGCTGCTAACTGGGAACAGCCCCTGGGAAGGCTGAGCTAGAGTGGTCCACTGTGATGTCATCTGTTGTAACTGCCAGGTTGCTAGGCAACGGGGCATGGCTCTGCTCTAACTGCTGAGATGTGAGCATTTGAAAAAAAAAACACCTCTATGGATAGAATTGCCTTAGGCTTCATTTCCACTGGCGTTTTTAGGCTCCATTCAGACCTAGGCGTACGCTGTAGCGGCGTATTGCGGCGACAAATCAATAGGCGTTTTGTCCCCGCGATTTGCGGCGACAAAACGCCTATTGATTTTAACATTGCCGGCTATGCCCGTACGCCGATACGCCTGAAAAAAAGGGTCCGAGACTTGTTTGAGCTTCAGGCGTACGGGCGTTTGGGCGTTCGGCGTGGAGATGTGAACCATCTCCATAGCCGACAATGTTAATTCGCCCCTCTAGCGTATCTAGGGCTGCTTCAGCGTCGGGCGTAGGGTGACAAAACGCCTAGGTCTGAATGGAGCCTTAGGCCTCATTTCCACTGGCGTTTTTACAGCCACTTTTCTGAGCGTTTTTTGCAGCCTAAAAACGCCTGTCCATGTTAGTCTATGGCCTCATGCCCACTATGATGTTTTTGAGCTGTAGATGGCTAAGCTGCAAAAAAAACGCGAGACCAGTGCGTTCTGAAGCTCCAGCAATAGAGCTGTAAAAACGCCAGACATTAAAAAACGCTCATAAACACGGCCGCTGCGTTTTTAAAGCTCTAGCTCAAAAAAGTTTCTAACGTAAACATGGACAGGCGTTTTTAAGCTGTAAAAAACGCTCAGAAAAGTGACTGTAAAAACGCCAGTGGAAATTAAGCCTAAAAACGCCGCGGCCGCGTTTTTGTGCGTTTTGTGCGTTTTTGCCTGTTTTTGAGCGTTTTTTAATGCCTAGCGTTTTTACAGCTCTATTGCTGGAGCTTCAGAACGCACTGGTCCCGCGTTTTTTTTCGCAGCTCAGCCATCTACAGCTCAAAAACGTCATGGTGGGCATGAGGCCATAGACTAACATAGACAGGCGTTTTTAAGCTGCAAAAAACGCCCAGAAAAGTGGCTGTAAAAACGCCAGTGGAAATGAGCCCTTAATGTTTACCAACACCAATATGTGATGGGATCTGGGAGCTCTGGGAGCTTATTATTAACCACTTCATTACTGGGCACATAAACCCCCTTCGTTCCCAGGCGAAATTTCAGCTTCCGGCACTGCGTCGCTTTAACTAACAATTGCGCGGTCGTGCGACGTGGCTCCCAAACAAAATTGCCGTCCTTTTTTCCCCACATATAGAGCTTTCTTTTGGTGGCATTTGATCACCTCTGCGGTTTTTATTTTTTGCGCTATAAACAAAAAAAGAGCGACAATTTAAAAAATATATATATATTTTTTACTTGTTGCTATAATAAATATCCTAATTATTTTTTAAAAAATAATTTTTTTTTCACAGTTTAGGCCGATACGTTTTTTTCGATGTATTTGTGTAAAAAAAAAAAAAAAAATCGCAATAAGCGACTGGTTTGCGCAAAAGTTATAGCGACTACAAAATGGGGAACAGAATTATGATTTTTTTTTATTATTATTTTTTTTACTAGTAATGGCGGCGATCTGCGATTTTTATTGCGACTGCGATAGTCCGGCGGACATATCGGACACTTTTGACACAAATTTGGGACCATTCACATTTATACAGTGAACAGTGCTATAAAAATGCACTAATTACTGTATAAATGTGACTGGCAGGGAAGGGGTTAACACTAGGGGGTGAGGAAGGGGTTAAATGTGTATCCTGGGTGTGTTCTAACTGTGTGGGGGGAGGGGGGTGACTGGGGGAGGTGACTGATGCTGTGTCCCTATGTACAAGGGACACAGATCGGTCTCCTCTCCTCTCTGACAGCACGTGGAGCTCTGTGTTTACACCCCATCATTACACACAGAGCTCCACGTCCCTGCTGTCATCTGCTCGTTTTCCCGCCGATCGCATGTACCCGACGGACATCGCGGCCGCCAGGTACATGCATCGGCTCTTCAGCGATGCGGCGGGACAGTGTTTACCCGCGGCACGCGCCACCCAGTGGCGCGCGCGGGTAATGCACTAGAAATCACGCCTCAGGTCCGCGCTATTTACGTATTTTGTCAATAGCGCGGGTCTGAAGTGGTTAAAGAAACATTTTTTAAATGTAATTTTTTTAAATAACAAAATGTCCTTATTTTTTTTGCATTTAAGTGTAAATATGAGATGTGACGTCTTTTTGACCCCAGATCTCATATCTAAGAGGACCTGTCATGCTTTTTTTCTATTACAAGGGATGTTTACATTCCCTCCAAAGGAATAAAAGTGATACATTTTTTTTTCAGTGTAAAATATAATAAATTAATTAAAAATAAATAAGAAAACAAAAAACATATTTTTTTTTAAAGCGCCCTGTCCCGACGAGCAGCGCCCGCATATGAAAACGGTGTTCAAACCACACATGTGAGGTATCGCCGCGATCGTTCGAGCGAGAGCAATAATTCTAGCCCTGTAACTCAAAACATGCAACCTGTAGAATTTTTTTAAATGTCGCCTATCGAGATTTTTCAGTGTAAAAGCCATTCCACGAGCGGGCGCAATTTTGAAGCGTGACATGTTGGGTATCAATTTACTCGGCGTAACTTTATCTTTCACAATATATAAAAACATTGGGCCAAATGTATTATTGTCTTATTTTTTTTATTAAAAAAAGTGATTTTTTTTCCAAAAAAAAAGACCGCTGCGCAAATACGGTGTGACAGAAAGTATTGCAACGGCCGCCATTTTATCCTCTAGGGTGTTAGAAATATATATAATGTTTGGGGGTTCTAAATAATTTTGTAGCAAGAAAACTGTTTTATTCTTGTAAACGCCAAATCTGAAAAACACCCAAGGTCCTTAAGTGGGTAAGTGCCCGGTGATGAAGGGGTTAAACGACATATTTTCTCTTAAAAATACAAATATCACGTAGTAGCGAGGCTTTGAATGTGACGTTATCCAGATGTTTCGGTTGCCATTTCTGAGATGTACCAAGAAAAAAAAAATACAAATGGAATTGTATATTTATCAAATATTCCCCACAGGCCGGCTTTGAAGCCCATAGCGGTGGTGGGGTGTCGGGGGAGGGGTGGAGCATGTGTTAGCACAGCGGTGCCCGCAGACACAGACGGCCTAGAAGGCGCGCAGTGGCGCACGTGCAGGGCCAGATGTTACAGTACAGTCAGTTTATAAGGAGTCCTCCTGTGGATGGCCATCTTTGAAGCTACAAACACTAACCTTTAGCACAAATATTCATCTCCTGATTTGAGGGGGGGGGGGGGGGGGATTGAGATTGGAAATTTACTGGAACGATCAACCTAGAGAGCAAAGGCTAAAGCCAATACTAATAAGTAAGCCAATAGTAAATAATTGTTCATTTCCTCTGGCCACCAGCTCCATCTAGTGGCCATAATGCGGTATTTATCCTTTATGAATGAATAACATTCGACTTGGAGAGAAAATAGCCCAATGGCATTCATCCCCCCCCCCCCCATCATTCATATAGTAATGGACAATAAATGGCTCCAGAAGCTCTTTTCACCTATCTGGACCCTTTTCTAAGCCAGTACAGGAGAGGAGTCGGCTCAACTGTGCAAGACTGAGGGTCAACTTTAAGCTGCTTGATGGTGGTTTAAGGGTTCATTAGGCTCCTGATGGTTAGGGAAGCTTTTTTTACCAATCCGGACCCCTTTCTATGCCCTACCCTCCCCCCTGTGTTTCTCAACAAAGCCAGCAGTAATAATATAGGTTGGCCAATAGTAAATAAGTATTCATTTTCTGTGGTCGCCGGCTCCATCTAGTGGCCATAATGTAGTATTTTCCCAATTCACTATATCCATGAATGCATTAAACATTCAACCTGGAGAGAGAATACCCTAATAAAGTAGGCCACGTATTCATTTTCTGTGGTCACCGGCTCCATCTAGTGGCCATAATGTAGTATTTTCCCAATTCACTATATCCATAAATGCATTAAACATTCAACCTGGAGAGAGAATAGCCTAATAAAGTAAGCCACGTATTCATTTTCTGTGGTCACCGGCTCCATCTAGTGGCCATAAGGCAGTATTTTCCCAATTCACTCTATTCTTTATGAATGAATAACATTTCACCTGGAGAGAGAATAACCTAATAAAGTAGGCCAAGTATTTATTTTCTGTGGTCGCCGGCTCCATCTAGTGGCCATAATGCTTTATTTTCCACAGTCCCTCTATCCATGAATGCATTGAACATTCAACCTGGAGAGAGAATGGCCTAATAAAGTAAGCCACATATTTATTTTCTGTGGTCGGCGGCTCCATCTAGTGGCCATAACAGTATTTTCACAATTCACTATATCCATGAATGCATTGAACATTCAACCTGGAGAGAGAATAGCCTAATAAAGTAGGCCAAGTATTTATTTTCTGTAAGGGGGTAGGTAGAACCCACGCTACAGATCAAATTATCAAGTATCAATAGCTACCTATAGGACTGGTAGCAGTGCTAAAGTGGCAGCCCCTACGTGAAATTCCACCTAAATGGAATTGGATAATGAGTGGGGGTGAGGTAGTAGGTGATCACTTTTTCATATAAAGAGGCGCCAACACCTACTTACCTCACCCCCACTATTTATTTTCTGTGGTCACCGGCTCCATCTAGTGGCCATAATGCTTTATTTTCCACAGTCACTATATCCATGAATGCCTTGAACATTCAACCTGAAGAGAAAATAGCCTAATTTTATATATAATAATAATAAATTATTCTGGATTCTAATGTCACTTATTTTTGCTCCTTTTATCCAGTAATTTACAGTAAATGGCTCTAGTAGGTTAGAGACGCTCTTTTCACCTATCTGGACCCCTTCCTAAGCCAAAAAAAGTCTAGCCGCCCCCCCCCCCCCTTTCTCAACAAAGACAGTAATCATAATAGGAAAGCCAAGTATTCATTTTCTGGGTGCCCCCGGCTCCATCTAGTGGCCATAATGCAGTATTTTCCACATTCACTATGCATGATTACATTGAACATTCAACCTGGAGAGGAAATAGTCAAATTTTATTGTAAAATAATAAATTATTCTGGATTCTAATGTGACTTATTTTTGCCTCCGTTCATCTAGTAATTTATAGTAAATGGCTCGAGAAGGTTAGAGACGCTCTTTTCACCTATCTGGACCCCTTGCCAAGTAAAAAAAGTCTAGTCCCCCTTTCTCAACAAAGCCAGTAATCATAATAAGAAAGCCAAGTATTCATTTTCTGGTGCCCCCCGGCTCCATCTAGTGGCCATAATGCTTTATTTTCCACATTCACTATGCATGAATGCATTGAACATTCAACCTGGAGAGGAAATAATCAAATTTTATTGTAAAATAATAAATTCTGGATTCTGTGACTTATTTTTTGCCCCCTATTCACCCGGTAATTTACAGGGAATGGCTCTAGAAGGGTAAAGACACTCTTTTCACCTATCTGGACCCCTTTCCTAAGCCCAAAAAAAAAAAGTCTAGTCTGCCCCCCTTTGTTTCTCAAGAAATCCAGTAATCATAATAAGAAAGCCAAGTATTCATTTCCTGGCTCCATCTAGTGGCCATAATGCAGTATTGTCTGCATTACGAAATCACTTATTGACACTAATGGTACTAAGACTTCATTAGACTCCATGATGGTTACAGAAGTTATTTTTTTTTTCCCCAATTTGGACCCCTTCCTATGCCAGAAAAGTCTACCGGCTCCACCTAGTGGCCATAATGCAGTATTTTCCACGTTCACTCTGTCCTTGAATGAATTGAACATTCAACCTGGAGAGGGAAAAAAACACGAATGATACAAATTGTTGCCCCCATTATTACTAGTAAATGGCTCCAGTGGGTTAGAGAAGCTCTTTTCATCTGTCTAAACGTGTTCCTAAGCCTAAAAAAGTCCACCCTGACCCTTTGTTTCTCAAGACAGTAGTAGTAATAATAGTAGGTGAGACAATTATTAATTTTCTGTGGTAACCGGCTCCATCTAGTGGCCATAACGCAGTATTTTCCAGATTCACTCGATCCTTGAATTCATTGAACATTCAACCTGGAGAGGAAATAGCTTAATGGTAGTAAGGGTTCATTAGACTCCTGATGGTCACAAAAGGTATTTTTCACCAATTCGGACCCCTTCCTATGCTAGAAAAGTCTACCGGCTCCATCTAGTGGGCATAACGCAGTATTTTTAACATTCACTTTATCCTTGAATGAATTGAACATTTAACCTGGAGAGGAAATGGCCAGACACTCATTTTGCCCCCAATATTGACAGTAAATGGCCTTTCTAAGCCTAGAAAATGTCTACCCTAAACCTATTGTTTCTCAAAAAAGACAGTATTAATAATAAGTAAGCCAAGTATTCATTTTTCTGTGATCGCCGGCTCCATCTAGTGGCCGTAATGAAGTATTTTCCAGATTTACTCGATCCTTGAATTCATTAATCATTCAATCTGGAGAGGAAATAGATTATTGGCACTAAGGGTTCATTAGACTCCTGATGGTTACATAGGTTTTTGTTTTTTTAGCAATTTGGACCCCTTCCTGTGCCAGGAAAGTCTACCCCCCTTTATATCTCAAAAAAGACAGTAGTAATAATAGGTAAGCCAATTATTCCTTTTTATGTGGTCACCAGCTCCATCTAGTGGCCATAATTCAGTATTTTGCAGATTCACTCTATCCTTGAATTTATTGAACATTCAACCTGGAGTGGAAATAGCCTAATGACGTTCATTTTTGCCCTCATTAGCACAGGAATTCAGAGTAAATTGCTTCAGAGGGTTAGAGAAGGTCTTTAAACCTATCTGGACCCTTTCCCAGGTCAAATAAGTCTACCCTAACCCTTTGCTTCTCAACAAGGCCAGCAGTTTTATTATTAAGTGATCCAAATATTTATTTCTGTGGTCACCGGCTCCATCTAGTGGCCATAATGCAGTATTTTCACTCTATCATTGAATTAATTGAACCTGAAGAGGAAATAACTTGACACTAATTTGGACTCCTGATGGTTACAGAAGTAATTTGTTTTGCAATTTGGGCCCCTTCCTATACCAGAAAAGTCTACCCGCTCCACCTAGTGGCCATAATGCAGTATTTTACACATTCACTCTGTCCTTGAATGAATGGCTCCAGCGGATTAGAGAAGCTCTTTTCACCTGTCTAAACACGTTCCTAAGCCTTAAAAAGTCCACCCTGACCCTTTGTTTCTCAAGACAATAGTAATAATAGAAGGTAAGCAAATTATTCCTTTTCTGTGGTCACCGGCTCCATCTAGTGGCCATAATGCAGCATTTTCCAGATTCACTCTATTCTTTATGAATGAATAACATTTCACCTGGAGAGAGAATAGCCTAATAAAGTAGGCCAAGTATTTATTTTCTGTGGTCACCGGCTCCATCTAGTGGCCATAATGCTTTATTTTCCATGAATGAATTAAACATTCAACCTGGAGAGGAAATAGCTTAATGATACCCATTTTCCCTCCATTGTTAAGAGTAAATGGCTCCAGAGAAGCTCTTTTTACCTGTCTGAGCCCTTTTCTGTGATCACCGGCTCCATCTAGTGGCCATAATGCAGTATTTTTTCAGATTCACTCTATCCTTGGCACGAAGAGTTCATTAGACTCCTGATGGTTACAGAATGTATTGTTACCAATTTGGACCCCTTCCTATGCCATAAAAGTCTACCCCCCCTTTGTATCTCAAGAAAGACAGTAGTAATAATAAGTAAGCCAATTATTTCTTTTTTCTGTGGTCACCGACTCCATCTAGTGGCCATAAGACAGTATTTTCCAGATTCACTCGATCCTTGAATTTATTGAACATTCAACCTGGAGTGGAAATAGCCTGACGTTCATTCTTGCCCTCATTAGCACAGTAATTGAGAGCTTCAGAGGGTTAGAGAAGGTCTTTAAACCTATCTGGACCATTTCACAGGCCAAATAAAGTCTACCCTTTTTTGTTTCTCAACAAAGCCAGTAGTTTTACAATTAAGTGATTCAAGTTTTCATTTGTGGTAAACGGCTCCATCTAGTGGCCATAAAGCAATATTTTGCACATTCACTCTATTCTTGAATTCATTGAACATTCAACCTGGAGTGGAGATGGCCCTGTAACATTCGTTTTTGAACAGAACGAATGTACATGCATTATTACATACTGTAGCTCTGTGATTTATTTTTTATTTGTTTATAATAAATATCCAACTCCTTTTTATATCTCTGCTGCTTTCGTATTCGTATTTCTTATTAATATTTCTTTGTAACAAACGTTTCTAAAAATATTATTTTATTTCTTTTTATCATTATTTTTATTATCTTTTGTTTTTATTTTATTAACATTTTTTGATTATTTTATTATAAAATTATTATTTTGTATTATCTTTTTCTTTATTATTTTTGTTATTTGTTTTTTATTTATTTTTTTATTAGATTTTTTTTCCTTTTTATTCTTTTTTTTTTTTATATGATTATATTTTATTATTATACAATTATATTATATTTTTTAGTAAATATTTTATTTGCACCAATTTGACCTTTTCATTATTAAATCTTATTATGAAAAAAAAAAATAATAATAATAAATACCCCCCTCACCTATTCAATGAAGAATACACGTGCCCCTTGCATTTAGACACTATTTGAGTCCAGCGTAAATAAATAGGGTCCGTAGTCTATATAGATAATTGCGTGTTTATTTTTATTTGTGGTCACTGCGAATTTGCCGCCGTTTCCTCTGATTTTGCAGGTAATGAAAGGTCCCTTTGCATTAAGGAAATGCCTCAACAAGAGAAGTATGGGGGGCCCTCTCCTATAAGGGCCGGGCTTCCTGACACATTCCAGGAGCCAAAGCAACCTTGGAGTCGCCTAATTCCACAACTGCGACTCATGGCGCGGTACTCCCCGCCGTCTGAGGAGACACGGAACATCACGCCTGCGGTCGGAGGACGAAAAACGCCTTGCGTAGATAGGAAAGCAAGGCCGAGTTATCCACAAGGAAGACGAGGAAATGACCGCCGACAGCTGCTGATTGGAAGAGAAGCTTTTCAAAGAGATGGAAAGTTGGGGTTTAAAAATTGTTTTATAAACAGCGCTTGATTGCTTCATGTCCGAGGCCTTTCTGCAACCGTTTGTCGACCGGGACGATTTTTTTTAATTTTTTTGCACGTCTGCATTTTTTGCTAGAAGTTACTTTTTAACAAAGCAGAATCCCTGGAGAGTACAGTGCCTTGAAAAATTATTCATACCCCTCGAAATTTCCCACATTTTGTCATGTTCAAACCAAAAACCGAATGTATTTTAGGCCCCCACGTGTGCGACTTGTCCTGCAAAGTCGCAGGGCAAGTCGTTCCATGATTTCCAATGATAACCGTATACAGCGGAACCTCGGATTGCGAGTAACACGGTTAACCACTTCAGCCCCGGAGGATTTGGCTGCCCAATCACCAGGCCATTTTTTGTGATTCGGCACTGCGTCACTTTAACGGACAATTGCGCAGTCGTGCGACGTGGCTCCCAAACAAAATTGACGTCTTTTTTTCCCCCCACATATAGAGCTTTCTTTTGGTGGCATTTGATCACCTCTGCTGTTTTTATTTTTTGCGCTATAAACAATATAACTTTAATATCCCCCAAAAAATTTAAATAAATTCCCCAAGTTTAAACCGATACATATTTTTGAGAAAAAAAAAGACACAATAAGCGTACGATTGGTTTGCACAAAAGTTATAGCATCTACATAATAGGAGATATTTTTATGGCATTTTTATAATTTTTTTTACTAGTTTTGGTGGCGATCAGCGATTTTTATCATGACTGCGACATGATTTTCCGACAAACGTTGGATAGCATGCTTTCAAATTTTTACGACAACAAATGCGTGTTGTCGGATTATCCGATAGTTTGTACAAAAGTCAGTCCGAATAAAATCCAAAGTACAAACACGTATGGTTGGAAGCTAGGACCGTCCGGAAGCGTTCGTAATGGGGATACCACATTCGTGACACGGCAAATTATAAAATCTCAAAATGCAGCGCACATTATTTTTCTTTATAATGGGATAATGATGAAGCTGCTTTGCTGGTGATACTGACGGAGTGATGAAAAATGTATTTCCAAATGATTTTTGTTCTAGTTATTAAGATATATAATGTTTTTTGTCTCAAGTTACCACTACCCCCATTATCTCCTAGTTTTTAAGATCAAAGAACCAACTATGTTGGTGTCGCTTGTTAACCACTTGCCGACCGCCGCCTGTAGATATACATCGGCAGAATGGCACGGCTGCGCAAAGGGACCTTTTGATTTGCCACCGTGCATGCGCCCGTGCACTGCCGGCAGCACTCACCCCTGCCGTGAGCTCTGTGACTGTATCCACAGACTCAATGTACACCGGTGTCCCGCGATCATGTCACAGAGCTGCAGAACGTGGAGATGCCCATGTAAAACAAGGCATTTGCCTGTTCTGCCTAGTGACATGACACGGATCTACTGCTCCCCGTTTTTGGGATCAGTGTTGTGTCAGATGTAGCCCAGCCCCCCCCTAGTTAGAATCACTCCCTAGGACAGCGATGGGAAACTTTGGCACTCCAGACGTTTTGGAACTACATTTCCCATGATGCTCCTGCACTGTAGTTGCGCATCATGGGAAATATAGTTCCAAAACATCTGGAGTGCCAAGGTTCACCATCACTGCCCTAGGACACACTTAACCCCTTCCTTGTCACCTAGTAGTTAACCTCTTCCCTGCCAGTGTCATTTACATAGTAATCAGTGCATTTTTATCGCTCTGATCTCTGTATAAATGTGAATGGTCCCAAAATAGCGTCATCAAGTGTCCGATATGTCGCAGTTGCAATAAAAAAAAAAAGCTGATCACCACCATTAGTAAATAAAGAAAGCCATAAAACTACCCTCTATTTTATAGATGCTACAACTTTTGCGCAAACCAACCGCTTATTGCAATTTCTACCATTAATATGTAGAAGAATACATATTGGCCCAAACCGAGAATGGATAAACTATTGGAATTTGTGAAGCCTCTGGGAGCCGAGTGTTCCCAGCACACAACAGGGGGGAGTGATATCATGCCTGAAGTCTGCCCGAGATTGTTGTGGCCAGAAGTGGGTGCAAATGCCTGTCTTTAGACAGGTATCTGCACCCCCCCTGAAAGGTATCAAATGTGACACCGGAGGGGGGAGGGTTCCAATTAGCGCAAGTTCCACTTTAGGGTGGCTCTCCGCTTTAAGGATAAGTCTTTGCCACAGACCCTCCTGGAATGGATTCAGTCAGAAACCTCTGCCACAGTCCCTCCTGATTGTGGTTAGGGAGATGAACCTCCTTGGTAGAATTACACCTGGATTTCCTTCAAGTTGCTTTTAGGTACCGACTGACAGGTGACCAGCCTGTCAGTGTCCGGCTACTTCGATCCCTGGTGGATTGTCAAGACCCTATTTGATCGCTAGCCTCTCATCAGATGGACTCCCCACCGAACAGCTATACCACTTGGGATCTTCAGTATTGGGAACCCAGTCCACCACTGGGTTGCCTGCCACAGCTCAAATGTTTTGGACCAGCATGGTCCCGGAACTCCACGTGGCACGTACACCCCGGTAGGCCTTAACACTGGGGCGCCGTGGTGCAGACACCCTAAATGGAGTCCGTCCCAAAAATACCATCCCCCAGCATGCACAGCAAGGCTCAACCCTCCTGATTGGCTGCTGGGGAAAAGCACCCAAAACTTGACTCCACTGCTGCCATCTACTGCCCTGTGCTGGGAAGAACACCCCAGTGTAACAGAATGAGCCCACAGCATAGCCAAGCTGAGACAGAGACCCAATTTGAATATATTAACTAGATCAGAGTTTAACCAACACTCTGATCTCCCTCTAAATTTAAATAGCACCAGTACTTTAAAACCAGGCGCTACACCTACATAAAATAAACTGCATTCACAGAATCAGACAGACTCATGTGGCAATTGGAGAAACGTTCGGGAGAGAATCTCTCTCCATTTGGCAAGAAAAACCTTTTCTCCTTGTTAATTAATGGACAACAGGGAACGAGACCACATGCAAAGGTGCCTTTGCTTCTACAGCGTGTAGGTTTTGATGTATCTGTATATTCACTCTTGACCACTCTGTCCCTTAACCACTTATCTACCAGCCACCGTCAATTGACGGCAGCAAGGTAGCTCAGTACTGACAGGACGTCGTTTGGCATCCGTCTTTTAAAGCTGCTAGGGGGCGGCTCTCCCGCCGCTTTACTGGGAACACGATGCGTGCGCCCAGCAGCCACCGGGCACCTGCGATTGCCCAGTAACTGAGCAGGGACGTCGAGCTCTATGTAAACAGAGTTCCACGTCTTGTCAGGGAGAGACCAATGCTGTGTCCCTTGTACATAGGGACACAGATCGGTCACCTCCCCCAGTCACCACCCTCCCCCTACAGTTTGAACACTCACTAGGCTACACATTTAACCCCTTCTCTGCCCCCTAGTGGTTAACCCCTTCCCTGCCAGTCATTTATACAGTAAACAGTGTATATTTCTAGCACTGTTTACTGTATAAATGTGAATGTCTCAAAAGTGTGACAAGTGACTGCCATAATGCCGCTGTCCCAAAAAAAAAACAAAAAAAAAGCAGATTGCCGCCATAACTAGTAAAAAAAAAAAAAAAAAAATTTGTGTCCCCTATTTTGTAGGTGCTATAACTTGTGCCAACCAATCACTATACGGTTATTGCGATTTACCAAAAATATGTAGAAGAATACGTATCGGCCTAAACTGAGATTTTTTTTTTTAAAAGATGGGATATTTATTATAGCAAAAAGTTAAAATATAAATAAAATTGTGTTTTTCTTAAAATTGTCGCTCTATTTTTGTTTATAGCACAATAAAAACCGCAGAGGTGATCAAATACAACCAAAAGAAATCCATTTGTGGGGAAAAAAAATTAAAACGTCAATTTTGTCAGTTAAAGCGACAGTGCCGGAAGCTGAAATTTCACCTGGGCAGGAAGGGGTAAAACCTTCTGGGGCTGAAGTGGTCAAAGGGGCTGTAAATGAAAAAAAAAAGTTTTCTTTAGATAGGTCTTTACCTCAGTGCAGTCCTTCACTTACCTCATCCTTCCATTTTGCTTTATGTCTTCTGAGAAATCCTCACTTCCTGTTCTTCTGTTTGTAACTCCACACAGTAAAGCGAGGCTCCCCCTGGTGTGAAGAAAGACTCTTGAGGGGGCAAGCAGGAGTGTCAGGACACCCACCAACACAGCTCCTTTCTCTATCTGCAAAGTAGAGCGTCCCGACTCCTGCTTGCCGCCCCCCCCCCCCCCCACCCTCCCCTCAAGAGGCTTTCTACACACCAGGGAGAAAGGCTCACATTACTGTGTGGAGTTACAGACAGAACAGGAAGTGAGGATTTATAGGATTTATCAGAACAAGGACATTTAAAAGCAAACTGGAAGGATGAGGTAAGTGAAGGAGGACTGCACTAAGGTAAAGGAGGCCATTTAGGGAAACTTTTTCCCCTTTTACAACCCCTTTAACCACTTAACCCCCGGACCATATTGCTGGTCAAAGACCAGAGCACTTTATGATTTGGCACTGCATCACTTTAACCGACAATTGCATGGTCGTGCAACGTGGCTCCCAAACAAAATTGGCGTCTTTTTCCCACAAATAGAGCTTTTCTTTTGGTGGTATTTGATCATCTCTGCGATTTCTATTTTTTGCGCTATAAACAAAAATAGAGCGACAATTTTGAAAAAATGCAATATTTTTTAATTTTTGCTATAATCTCCCCAAAAAATAATTCCTCAGTTTAGGCCGATTCGTATTCTTCTACATATTTTTCGTAACAAAAAAAATAAAAAATAAAAATAAAAAAAAATCGCAATTAGCGTTTATTGATTGGTTTGCGCAAAATTTATAGCGTTTACAAAAAAGGGGGTAGTTTTATGGCATTTTTATTAATATTTTTTTTACTAGTAATGGCGGCGATCAGCGTTTTTTTCTGTACCAAAACATTATGGGGACACATCGGACAATTTTGACAAATTTTTGGGACCATTGGCATTTTTATAGTGATCAGTTCTATAAAAAATGCATTGATTACTATAAAAATGCCATTGGCAGTGAAGGGGTTAACACTAGGGGGCAGGGAAGGGGTTAAGTGTGTTCCTGGGTGTGTTCTAACTGTAAGGGGGGGGGGGGTGACCTCACTAGGGGAAAATCACTGATCTTCTGTTCATACATGTGTATGTATGAACAGGAGATCAGCGTGTCCCCCGCTGACAGGACCGAGAGCTTTGGGTTTACACACATAGCTCCCATTCCCCGCTCTGTAACAAACGAGCGCAAGTGACCGGCGGCGATCGCTCCCGCCGGGCGACGAGCGGGGGTGCACGCTAAAGGGAGGATGTAGAGCTACATGCTCTCACCCAGCAGTGCCGACCTGCCGCCGTAGAATGACGGTGGGCGGTTGGCAACTGGTTAATGAACTTGCCCTTTTGTAATTGGGGGGGGGGGGGGGGGGGGGGAGTGACAACAGGGTCATCAGTAAATATATAGACCAGTGTTTGCAAAATACCGTATTTATCGGCGTATACCGCACACTTTTTTGCCCTTAAAATCAGGGCAAAATCATGGGTGCGCGATATACGCCAATACTCTTCCCGTGTCTGAACGCCGCCATCATATACCGAGCACAGTACACTCGGCCAGGCTTGGCTCCCCTCGCGGTTATGCGAGAGGAGTCGAGTGTACTGTGCTCGGTATATGATGGCGGCGTTCAAACAGCGCGGGATCTGCTCAGAGACAGCGCAGGAGAAGCGGGGAGGACACCACGAAGGCTGCAGACTGACGCCGGACAAGGCCGCCAGGCAAGACACCAAAACTAAGCAATAAAAAAAGAAATTCAGGAATTTCCCATCCAGATTGTGGGTGTGCGCTATACTCCGGTGTGTGTAATAGGCAGATAAATATGGTATGTTCCTAATTTGAATATGTTGATTAGAAAATCTCAAAAATATCTGACATTTCACGGTTATTAGTTTGTGTTGCAGGCCCTGATTTAGTCTTAAATAGGAGATCAGCCCGTTTTAGTTGTACTTTGTTTTTACATAACATGTTCTGCTATAGCCAGGGCTGTCTTAATGAGAGCGCACACCTGGGCACTTCCCAGGGGCCCCAGCTGCATGGGTGGCTCCTGCACTTCCCCAAACCAGCTGGTCCTTGAGCCCATGCTGCCCCAAAACTGGCGCCCCATTGTGGCACAGAGTGATGGATACACAGGGGGGGGGGGGCAAGCTGGTAGCGGTGCAGAGGGGCCATAGTGATGGGGAGGCATCAATCTAGCAGATATATTATATGCACAGGACAGCTTGTTACTTTATATACTGTATATAGTATTTTCCCACAGTTTTTGCTGTATAGAATAATAGTTTATGTAGTTAATGCATATCTCCACCCAAAAGGGGAAGCTCAGCTCGCCTGCCTCCTACCTACTTGATATTTGTTTACCTGCACCGTCCCCATTGTAGGGGCTCCAGAGCATTACTTTGCCCAGGGGCCCATGATGCAATTAAGACGGCCCCGGCTATAGCCTCTGTCCAAAAGTCGGATCTGGAGTTTATTAGCTTCTTCCAGGAAGAGGGCATCACTTGAACAAATATCACTATAGAATGTTCTTAAAGTGGGGGTTCACCCTAAAACTTTTCTAACATTACATTGTGCTCACTATTAACAATGACAGTATGTACCTTCATACAGCTATTTCGCCCACGGCTTCCGGGTAGTGAATTCCGTGGGACTGGGCGTTCCTATCCAGCAAGTGATTGACAAAAACCACCTCCCCCCGTTGCATAAGGAGCGTCACGGGTTGCTGAAAGAAGCCGAACATCGGTGCGCAGGCACCATATAGCGCCGACTAGCCGTTCGGCTTCTTTCGTCAACTCATGACACTCCCTATGCGATGAACGCGTCAATCACCTGATTGATAGGAACGCCCAGTCCCCCAGGAGGCACTAGCCAGAAGCCAGGGAAGAAAATGGCTGTACGAGGTATGCAAGGCAAAAAAATTAAAATAAAGCACTGTCGATGTCGAGAGTCAGCTCAATGTAATGTTGGGGAATAGTTTTAGGGTGAACCTCCGCTTTAATAGACAAGGCACCCCATCCCGGGTTTTTTCAAAGAAAACAAGGCAATGTGGATGAATTATTGCGGTGCCAAGACAACCAAATCAGAAGCGTTAAAATTAAAATTTTTATTACATCATATGTCAGACAAATTACAAAAAACAGACGATCAAAAAGTGGGAGCATTTAAAATATACAAATGGCCTAGATTGTAAAGGCCTGTCTGGTGACGGATCCAATATTCCCTACATGTTTCGCCAAAACATCGGCTTCTTCAGGGGAATAGGCTGTAACCAATATAGCATAAATTACTCTACAAAAATAAAATAATCAAATTCCAAAGCGATTCATTCCAACCTACATTTCAATCCAAGATACTGACTGTATGGTGTTGATTTTTTCAGAGGCATAGGATGGAAGCTAGAGGCATGTAATACTGTATTGCCTGCAGTTTCATTTCGATAAAGGGTACAGTCTAGTTTGCCTTATGAATTCCGTTCAATCACCACATCCAAAAAGGCAATTTGCTTGGGGTCACATTTTAAAATTAAGGTTATTTTTGTTCATCATTCATATAAAGGATAACAAATCATCCCTTGACCACTCCCATACCAGGAACACATCGTCTATATATCTGTGCCATGCAAGGACACAGATCTCACTCCCCCAGGTACAGATTGGCGCTGGAGCAAAACAAGTCCCCATCGCTATGCCCTGCTCCTCGAGGTAGTGAGCAGTTGAACGGCTGCAAAAGCTTTTGTAGTTATAAAAATACAAGCCCAAGTTGGGTGGTGGGACAATCCAGACCTTCTTCCCCATCAATCGCACCACCACCACCCAGAAAGGCAATTCGCTTAGGATCACATTCCATAATACATTTTAAAATTAAAGTTATTTTTGTTCATATTCATATAAAGGAGAACAAATCATCCCTTGACCACTCCCATACCAGGAACACATCAATATATCTGTGCCATCCAATGACAGAGAATTGAGCGCGTACCTCGTCTGAGGAGAAACCGCTCACTCCCCCAGGTACAGATTGGCCTTGGATGGAGCAAAACAAGCCCCCATGGCTACGCCCTGCACCTGGATGTAGTGGGAGCAGTTGTACTGAATATGCTGCAAAAGCTTTTGTAGTTATAAAAATATGAGCCCAAGTTGGGTGGTGAGACAATCCGGACCTTCTGCCCATCTCACCACCACACCCAGAAAGGCAATTCGCTAAGGGTCACATTCCATAGTACATTTTAAAATTAAAGTTATTTTTGTTTATCATATTCATATAAAGGATAACAAATCATCCCTTGACCACTCCCATACCAGGAACACATCAATATATCTGTGCCATCTAATGACAGAATTGAGCGCGTACCTCGTCTGAGGAGATACTGCTCTCACTCCCCCAGGTACAGATTGGCCTTGGATGGAGCAAAACAAGTCCCCATCGCTACACCTTGCGCCTCGAGGTGGTAGGAGCAGTTGAAATGAAAAAATGCTGCAAAAGCTTTTGTAGTTCTAAAAATACAAGGCCAAGTTGGGTGGTGGGACAATCTGGACCTTCTTCCCATCAATCGCACCACCACAGTTAGGGAAATGCCACATTCTCAAACTGGGCCTCCACATCCTGCCACTGCTGGGGGTTTGGTGGAAGCTGGGGAGTCAAACAAGGAAAGAAATTACTACTTCTGCACATATTGCAAGCATATTTGACACAAACATTCTTGGCCAACATAAAAGTATAACATTTAGGCTTCATTTCCATGGACGTTTTTACAGCCACTTTTTTTAGCCTTTTTTACAGCTTAAAAACGCCTGTCAATTTATTTTTTTGAGCTGGAGCTCAAAAAAGCCGCGGTAGCGTTTTTGCGCATTTGAGCTTTTAGGCTTCATTTCCATGGATGTTTTTACAGCCACTTTTCTGAGCGTTTTTTGCAGCTTAAAACGGCTCTCCATGTTAGTCTATAGCAGGGGTGGCCAACCAGTGGCACGGGGGCCACATGTGGCCCGCGGAGCCCTCTGATGTGGCCCGCAGGGCCGATCCGCCCTATACGCGGACTACGCAAGCTGCGTAGGGCCCCTGAGTAATGCTAGGGGCCCCGTCGCCGCCGCCGTCCCCGCCGCTAGAGGTCCGAGGCCGGCGGAGATAATGTCTCCGCCAGCCGCCATTTTCCTGAAGACCAGAACGAGAAGGGAGCCCTGCCTGCCAAAATAGAGCTGCGGCACCGCCCACCCCCGCCCCTGGTCTGTCTGTCATATGTGAGCTGTTGTGAAAAGGAGTGGCAGGTGGGCGGTGCCACAGCTCAATTTATATATTGTAGCTGGCCGGCTCCACCTCTGCCTTCAGTTATGGCTTCTCACATAAAACAAACAGGAGCTGGCTGGGTCTATGTTAGTCTTGTCTCTGCTGTAGGAAGGTCCCGCCCCCCATACCAGCTTGTATGATAGGCGAAACACTGATTCAATCAGTCTTCCATTCCATCTACTATCATACAAGCTGGTCTGGGGGGCGGGACCTTCCTACAGCAGAGACACCCTGCAGCACATTCCCCCCAGCAATCTGCATGTGCATCCATTCTGCTAAAAATGAATACAGAAAATTACATTAAAAAAGTTGCTCCAAGGATTAATCACATGCATTTTTCAGTTGCTACTGAGCCACCAATGTCACCCTTGTAGCGTGATTCAGGGAATTCCTCTTTAGGTGTCTGTAGACATTTCACCTGAAATGTAGGGAGGCACTCTGCTGGGGGCACCTGATGTAAGGAAGCACTCCGCTGGGGGCACCTGATGTAAGGAAGCACTCCGCTGGGGGCACCTGATGCAAGGAAGCACTCCGCTGGGGACACCTGATGTAAGGAAGCACTCCGCTGGGGACACCTGATGTAAGGAAGCACTCCGCTGGGGACACCTGATGTAAGGAAGCACTCTGCTGGGGACACCTGATGTAAGGAAGCACTCCGCTGGGGACACCTGAGATGCAAGGAAGCACTCCGCTGGGGACACCTGAGATGCAAGGAAGCACTCCGCTGGGGACACCTGAGATGTAAGGAAGTACTCCGCTAGGGACACATGAAATGTAATGAAGCACTCCGCTAGGGACACATGAAATGTAATGAAGCACTCCGCTAGGGACACCTGAAATGTAAGGAAGCACTCTGCTGGCTCAGGGGCACCTGAGATGTACAGAAGCACTCCGCTAGCTGGGGACACCTGAGATGTAAAGAAGCACTCCGCTGGGGACACATGAGATGTAAGGAAGCACTCCGCTGGCTGGGGACAGTGACATCAGGGCTCCCACTGATTCTGCATTTTGGTGAGTTGAATGATTTCATTTTATATTACAATTTAATAATAGAAATAATGCGCTTTAATCATCCTGACACCATATCAACCTTGGTTCCGGGATGACTGAGGCCAACACCAGATGTTTGGAGGATCTTTATCTGCTGATTGTTAAACTTTCTGGAATACACATATTTCTATTGCAGTGTAGGATCTGGGCCTGCTGTCCCTCCATCCCTCTTTTTTTACTTCCTCTCTCTCTTTATTTATTTCTTCCTCCATCCCATGTTCATCTCAGACTCTAACCACACCCCTTTGAGTCACGCCCCTTTAAGCCACGCCCAATTTTATGCTTAAACCACGCCCATATTTCACGGGTCAGGTAGAGGGCCCCTTAGCAAAATTTTGCTTAGGGCCCCAGGAAGGTCAGGATCGGCACTGGTGGCCCGCGACCTCCTGCTCTGGAATTGGGGGTTGGCAAGCCCAGATCGCAGGTTGCCGACCATCCATACCACAGCATTAGTGTTGTGAATGAAACTGGTGGTAAAGGAAGAAAGAAGCTGCAGAACAGAGCCCCATAAGCCAATGCTTCCTGTACAGCGCCGGCTTTTGGCAAAGTTCAGCTAACCCGCAGGATCGACACAGGTGCAGTACACTGCACCCACGGTGTGGCCAAACAGTGTGAAAGCAGTCTTAGGCCCTTTTCACACGATCGGCCCGATCCCATCGGATAATCAATTAATCTCTATAGAGCGGCAGATGTAAACAGACTTGTCCGCTTACGCCCACCTACCACCAATCCGCAAAAAAAAAAACAGAAGGGAATTTGTCGCCTTCCATCTGGGCAAATCGGAGGGCCTATAGAATAACTGTGACCCGTCATCCGCCCGCTCCGCTCATTGTGGCCCACGACTGGTTAGCAAGTTGCTTAAGTGGCCCTCGCTCTACAAAAGGTTGGGCACCCCTGGTCTATAGCCTCATGCCCACCATGACGTTTGAGCTGTAGATGGTTGAGCCGTTTTTAAGCTGCAAAAAAACCAGGACCAGTGCGTTCTGAAGCTCCAGCAATAGAGCTGTAAAAACGCCAGACATTAAAAACGCTCAAAAACGCTACCGCTGCATTTTTTGAGCTAAAAAAAAAAACAAACAAAAAAAATGGACAGGCGTTTTCAAGCTGTAAAAATTTTTAAAAAAAGTGGCTGTAAAAACGTCCATGGAAATGAAGCCTTAACGTCTGGCGTTTTTACAGCTCTATTGCTGGAGCTTCAGAACGCATTGGTCCTGTTTTTTTGCAGCTTAAAAACAGCTCAGCCATCCACAGCTCAAAAACATCATGGTGGGCATGAGGCCATAGACTAACATGGAGAGACGTTTTTAAGCTGCAAAAACGCTTAGAAAAGTGGCTGTAAAAACGCCAATGGAAATGAAGCCTTAAATGTGCATTTAAAGATAAAAGTGTAAGTACACACATTCAACCCCTTTGGTGGCCCATTCTAAAACGGTCATGGTGGGGGGGATGGGTAGATGTTTTGGACAGGTAACCATTTCCATGTGAGCTGAAGGTATAATGTGTGATAATTTGGCCAGCCCCTACTTAAACTATTGGCTGCCCAGGTAAGGAGTGTCATAATCCCAAAATATGACTACTGTCCAAATTGAAGCACATTTGGACATTTACCCATCAAGATAATATGAGACCAAAAGTTTAAACACTTCAGCCCCAGGCCATTTTTCTGGTCAAAGACCAGGCCACTTTTTGCAATTCGTCACTTTAACTGGCAATTGCGTGGTCATGCGACGTGGCTCCCAAACAAATTTTATTCCCCAAAAATAGAGTTTTGGTGGTATTGGATCACCTCTTCGGTTTTTATTTTTTGTGCTATAAACAAAAATAGACAACAATTTTGAAAAATTTGTTGTTTTTTTTACTTGTTGCTAGAATATCCCTTAAAAAAAAAAATGTTTCTCCTCAGTTTAGGCCGATATGTATTCTACATATTTTTGGTAAAAAAAAATTGCAATGAGCGTTTATTGATCGGTTTGCGCAAACGTTATATCGTCTACAAAATAGGGGATAGTTTTATGCCATTTTTTATGAATTTTTTTACTAGTGATCAGTGATTTTTATCAGTACTGCAACATTATGGCAGACACTTTTGACACCATTTTGGGACCATTGTCATTTTTACAGCAATCAGTGCTATAACAATGCACTGATTACTGTGACAATTACACCGGCAGTGACGAGGTCAACCACTAGATGGCACTGAAGGGGTTAAGTGTGCCTAGGGATGGGCTATGTCTGACACGACACTGATCACAGCTTCCGATTACAGGGAGTACACTGCCCCGTCTCTTCCTCACTGTGACACGATTGCAGGTATGCCCGCTGACATCAAGTCACGGAGATCGCGGGGGGGGGGGGGGGGGGGGGGGGGGGGGGGGGGGGGGAGATAGATAGATAGATATATATATATATATCTATCTATCTATCTATTATACACACACACACATATACACACACACACAGTACTTTTGCCTGCCATTCTGCTGACGTATATCTGCGTGCGGCAGTCAGCAAGCAGTTAAACAGTGCAATTTGAAGGTAGTCAGGCAGGCCTGGCCCTTGCACTACATGCTTTTGGTGAATTCATCCAGAAATATGACCACAAAAGAGGTATATTGTGTATAGGTTTTGCAAAGTCAGCCGATCGAGTATCGGTTGACTTAATTTTTTTGGGGTTACAAAAGTTTGTGCATTTAAAAAAATAAAAATAAATGCACAAGCTCTTGCATGAATTTGAGGACAACAAGATTGATACATTTTAGGGGGTATTTAGGGTAAAAAAAAAAAAAAAAAAAAAAAAAAAAAAAGAGCATCGTTAGGCTTCATTTCCATGGACGTTTTTACAGCTATTTTTTTTTAACCTTTTTTTACAGCTTAAAAACACCTGTCCATGTTTATTTTAGGAAAAAAAAATGCAGCGGTAGCGTTTGAGCTTTTAACATCTGGCATTTTTACAGCTCTATTGCTGGAGCTTCAGAACGCACTGGTCCCGCGTTTTTTTGCAGCTTAAAAACAGCTCAGCCATCCACAGCTCAAAAACGTCATGGTGGGCATGAGGCCATAGACTAACAGAGCCGTTTTTAAGCTGCAAAAACGCCAGTGGAAATGAGCCCTAAAAGTTAACTAGGCTAGGTGTGTATGGGCCCAGGGTAGCATGCTGGGGAGGTTAGTGAAGAAAGATGCGCATGCACCATATTTGCACCATATTTGCTGGGGTATAAGACGACCCTTTGTACCTAAAAATTTGGCTCAAATTGGTGGGTTGTCTTATACTGCGGGTGTAAAGTTTAAAAGCCGCGCCTCCTCGTGTTGTTCCGTGATCTGCCTATCACGGGTGCCGTCTCAGCCTCAGATGAAAGGACGTCCGTGATAGGCGGGAACACTGAACAAAGGCTTTGCTTGGAAACAGTGTTCCACCTATCACCAAACAGCACAAGGAGGAGGATCAGCTTTTAAAAAAAATGGCCAGTGAGGCATCGTATATGGCAATTACTGTATTTATTGGCATGCAACACACTTTTTTACCCCAAAAATAGAAGGTAAACTATGCCTGCGTGTTATACGTAGGGGGCTGTGGATGTTTTTTTCCTGAAACTTCCCTCTTAAAGTTATGGTGCGTGTTATACGCCGATAAATAGGGTATATCCCAAAACCAAAATTTTAGCTGGAAAATTAGTGGGTTGTCGTATACGCCCAGTCACCTTATACGCCGGCAAAAAAAAAAAATGTATTAAAAGCTTACAGGATGCATGAGGACAAAAAGGTCACAGCATATTACAATGGGAATAATGGAATAAAAAAAATACAATACATGATACATGGCATGCGATGAATAAAACTTACTTGAATATATTCCTTCTGCATGACTTGGATTGCACACAACAGTTTTCTGGAATAATGAGTCCCAGAGCCGGGGGGGGGGGGGTCTTGGGGGGAGGAGATCCCAGTTGTAAACATAATATCCAAGGGACTTCTCAAGGTGGCTTTAAGCCTTTGTTCTGGAGTAACAGCCCTCATGCAGGTGTCCTGCTTCCCGATTAAGGGGGACAGCGAGGACAAGAGTTGCTAAAAGTAGAGTCCATCATCCGGAGAGAATTCCTGAAGTCATGATTATTCTCCTGGAGCTCCTGCAGCAAAGACCTATGAGAAAATTAATTAGTCACGATTAACTGCTTGCTGACCACTGCACACAGATATACAACATGGCATGGAGGGGCAAAATGTCTGTACCTGCATGTCCCTTTAAATTTGCCGTGTGAGTGCTCGCGGGCAGCACACGATGGCAGAACAGGGGGATTGCCTTTGTAAACAAGGCATTCCCTGTTCTGCCTAGTGACATGTCGCTGATCTCACCGTTTCCGTGATCAGGAACAGGGATCAGACCCCGTCACTGTTAGCCACGCCCCCCCCAACAGTAAGAATCACTCCCTAGTACTGACTTAACCTCTTTAGTGCCACCTAGTGGTTAACCCCTTCAGTAATTTTTACAGTAATCAGTGCATTTGTATAGCAATGATCGCTGCAAAAATGTCAATGGTCCCAAAATTGTGTCAAGTGTCCGACGTGTTCGCCATAATGTCGCAGTCACGAAAAAAAAAGTTGATCGCCGCCATTAGTAGTAAAAAAATAAATAAAAAAAGGCCATAAAACTATCCCCCATTTTGTAGACGCTACAACTTTTGCACAAACCAAACTTAAAAAAAAAATCTAATATGTAGAATATGTATTGACCTAAAGTGAGGAAACAGTTATATATTTTTGGGGATATTTATTATAGCAAAAAGTAGAATATTGTTTTTCAAAATTGTCCCTCTATTTTTGTTTAGATCGCAAAAAATAAACCGCAGGAGTGATCAAGTACCACCAAAAGAATGCCATTTGTGGGGGAAAAAAATAAATAAACCGTCAATTTGGTTTGGGAGCCACGTCGCATGACAGAGCAATAGTCAGTTAAAGCGACACGGTGCCGAATCGCAAAACGTGATCTGGTCTTTGAGTGAGAAACTTGTAAATCGCAACACATGTGAACTGAATCGCCTCAGGGCGCTTGGTATCCATTTCCTACTGTATTTTGCCTTCAGAATAGATGTGTTTGAGTTTCCTGAAGGCCTGGTGATTCACTTCCGTTTGGATACTGGTTGGTAGAGCGTTCCATAGTCTAGGTCCTTGGGCTGCAAATCTTCATTCTCCTTTGGACTCGTTTCGGGCCTTGGGTATCTGGAGTAGATTTTGGTCAGTGGATCTGAGAACACGATTGGGGTTGTGAAGTTTTACATTTTTCACATAGATATTGGGGGGGCACTTCCTTGCACGCATTTGTGTGTCAAGCATAGTGCCGTCTTTTATGGGCAACCAGTGGAGGGCCCTGAGGGACAGAGAGATTGACGCCCTGGAGGGACAGAGAGATTGACGCCCTGGAGGGACAGAGAGATTGACGCCCTGGAGGGACAGAGAGATTGACGCCCTGGAGGGACAGAGAGATTGACGCCCTGGAGGGACAGAGAGATTGACGCCCTGGAGGGACAGAGAGATTGACGCCCTGGAGGGACAGAGAGATTGACGCCCTGGAGGGACAGAGAGATTGACGCCCTGGAGGGACAGAGAGATTGACGCCCTGGAGGGACAGAGAGATTGACGCCCTGAGGGACAGAGAGATTGACGCCCTGAGGGACAGAGAGATTGATGCCCAGGATTTTTTCCCGCTGTATTCTGGACAACTTGTAGACAAACAATTTGGTATTTTGGGAGTCCAAGGTAAAGGGAGTTAGCATAGTCGAGTCTGGAGTTATTTTGTTCCCACCACGAGTACAGTCTACATCAGGGGTGGCAAACCAGTGGCCCGGGGGCCACATGTGGCCTGCGACCTCCTGCTCTGGATTGGCAAGCCCAGATTGTAGGTTGCAGACCCACCATACCGTAGCATCAGTGTTGTGAATGAAGCTAGTGGTAGAGGAAGAACGTGGCTGCAGAGCAGAGTCCCATAAGCCGATGTGTGCTCTACAGTGCCAGCTTTTGCCACAAGCGGAGTCTATGGCAAAGTTCAGCTAACTCGCAGGATAGACACAGGTGCACCCGTGGTGTGGGTAAACCACAGCACATCAGTGTGAAAGAAGTCTTAGGTCCCTTGTCACACGATCAGCCCAACCAAATGGGACCCTCAATTCACCTCTATAGAGCGACGGGTGTCCGTTTACGCTAGCCAACCTCCAATCCGAAAAACAGAAGGGAATTCATCCCCTTCTATCTGGGCGGATCGGAGGGCCTGTAGAGTAGCTGTGACCTGTCATCCGCGCCGCTCATTGTGGTCCGCGACTGGTTACTAAGTTGCTTAAGTGGCCCTCACTCTTCAAAAGGTTGGGCACCCCTGGTCTACATAGAAGGCGCAGCAGATGGTGGGATCTGCGGGTTAGTGAACTTATTTGTGCATCCATTGGCATGTTGGAGTCAAAGGTGACTCCTAGACTTTTGACTTTGGTGCTGTAAGAGATGTGTGGGTTTGTCCCAAAATGGCCTTTTACGGTTGGCGTGAAACAGAAGAAGTTCTGTTTTCGATCCATTGAGTTTAAGATAACACTTCGTCATCCAATTTTCTGTCATCCAATTTTCTATCAGAGTAAGGCATTTCTCTAGTCTGAGATAATGATCCTTTTTATTGCTGATACGAAAGTAAAGTTGGGTGTCATCCGTATAGGAAAGGTAAATTCTGATTACTGATGAATTCAAGGAGAGGGCGGAGCTAGATATTGAATAGTATGGGCGACAAGGAGACTCTGCATGACACTGTGTTTTTCAGAAGTGAAAGGACCTGTGTTTCACTATTTGATTGGTTTTCCAGCAAGAAAGAGAACCAGGGCAGATCCGAGTCTGCCAGTCCAATTTGTGGTCTACTGTATCAAACGCTGCACACAACGGCATATGGGGGAGGGAGAGGCTGGCCAGCCACCCCACCCCCTCCCCACAGCATGGGGAGGGGGGGGACGGAGGGAGAGACCAGCCACTACCCCCAACGGCATGGGGGGGAGTGAAGGTAGAGGCCAGCCACCACCCGCCAACAGCATAAGGGGGGAGAGGCCAGCCACCACCCGCCAACAGCATAAGGGGGGAGGGGCCAGCCACCACCCCCCAACAGCATAAGGGGGGAGGGGCCAGCCACCACCCCCAACAGCATAAGCGGGGGAGGGGGAAAGAAAGAGGCCAGCCACCACCCCCAACAGCATGGGGGGGAAATAAAGAGGCCAGCCACCACCCCCAACAGCATGGGGGGGAAAGAAAAAGGCCAGCCACCACCCCCAACAGCATGGGGGGGGGGGAGGCCAGCCACCACCCCCAACAGCATTGGGGGGGGGGGCCAGCCACCACCCCCAACAGCATGGGGGGGGGGAGGCCAGCCACCACCCCCAACAGCATTGGGGGGGGGGGAGGCCAGCCACCACCCCCAACAGCATTGGGGGGGGGGAGGCCAGCCACCACCCCCAACAGCATTGGGAGGGGGGGAGGCCAGCCACCACCCCCAACAGCATTGGGGGGGGGGGGAGGCCAGCCACCACCCCCAACAGCATTGGGGGGGGGGAGGCCAGCCACCACCCCCAACAGCATTGGGGGGGGGGGGGAGGCCAGCCACCACCCCCAACAGCATTGGGGGGGGGGGGAGGCCAGCCACCACCCCCAACAGCATTGGGGAGGGGGGGAGGCCAGCCACCACCCCCAACAGCATTGGGGGGGGGGGGAGGCCAGCCACCACCCCCAACAGCATTGGGGGGGGGGGAGGCCAGCCACCACCCCCAACAGCATTGGGGGGGGGGGGAGGCCAGCCACCACCCCCAACAGCATTGGGGGGGGGGGGGGAGGCCAGCCACCACCCCCCAACAGCATTGGGGGGGGGGGGGAGGCCAGCCACCACCCCCAACAGCATTGGGGGGGGGGGGGGAGGCCAGCCACCACCCCCAACAGCATTGGGGGGGGGGAGGCCAGCCACCACCCCCAACAGCATTGGGGGGGGGGAGGCCAGCCACCACCCCCAACAGCATAAGCGGGGGAGGGGGGGAAAGAAAGAGGCCAGCCACCACCCCCAACAGCATAAGCGGGGGAGGGGGGAAAGAAAGAGGCCAGCCACCACCCCCAACAGCATTGGGGGGGGGGGGGAGGCCAGCCACCACCCCCAACAGCATTGGGGGGGGGGGGGAGGCCAGCCACCACCCCCAACAGCATTGGGGGGGGGAGGCCAGCCACCACCCCCAACAGCATAAGTGGGGGAGGGGGGGAAAGAAAGAGGCCAGCCACCACCCCCAACAGCATAAGCGGGGGAGGGGGGAAAGAAAGAGGCCAGCCACCACCCCCAACAGCATTGGGGGGGGGGGAGGCCAGCCACCACCCCCAACAGCATTGGGGGGGGGGAGGCCAGCCACCCCCAACAGCATTGGGGGGGGGGGAGGCCAGCCACCACCCCCAACAGCATTGGGGGGGGGGGGGGGGGGAGGCCAGCCACCACCCCCAACAGCATTGGGGGGGGGGGGGGAGGCCAGCCACCACCCCCAACAGCATTGGGGGGGGGGGGGAGGCCAGCCACCACCCCCAACAGCATTGGGGGGGGGGGGGGAGGCCAGCCACCACCCCCAACAGCATTGGGGGGGGGGAGGCCAGCCACCACCCCCAACAGCATTGGGGGGGGGGGGAGGCCAGCCACCACCCCCAACAGCATTGGGGGGGGGGGAGGCCAGCCACCACCCCCAACAGCATTGGGGGGGGGGGGAGGCCAGCCACCACCCCCAACAGCATTGGGGGGGGGGGGGAGGCCAGCCACCACCCCCAACAGCATTGTGGGGGGGGAGGCCAGCCACCACCCCCAACAGCATAAGCGGGGGAGGGGGGGAAAGAAAGAGGCCAGCCACCACCCCCAACAGCATAAGCGGGGGAGGGGGGAAAGAAAGAGGCCAGCCACCACCCCCAACAGCATTGGGGGGGGGGGGGGAGGCCAGCCACCACCCCCAACAGCATAAGCGGGGGAGGGGGGGAAAGAAAGAGGCCAGCCACCACCCCCAACAGCATAAGCGGGGGAGGGGGGAAAGAAAGAGGCCAGCCACCACCCCCAACAGCATTGGGGGGGGGGAGGCCAGCCACCACCCCCAACAGCATTGGGGGGGGGGGGGGGGGGACTCCAGCCACCACCCCCAACAGCATTGGGGGGGGGGGGAGGCCAGCCACCACCCCCAACAGCATTGGGGGGGTGGGGGAGGCCAGCCACCACCCCCAACAGCATTGGGGGGGGGGGGGGAGGCCACCCACCACCCCCAACACAATGGGGGGGGGGGGGAGGCCAGCCACCACCCCCAGCAGCAATGGGGGGGGGGGGGAGGCCAGCCACCACCCCCAACAGCATTGGGGGGGGGGGGGGAGGCCAGCCACCACCCCCAACAGCATTGGGGGGGGGGGGGGCCCGCCACCACCCCCAAAAGCATTGGGGGGGGGGGGGGGCCCGCCCCCACCCCCAAAAGCATTGGGGGGGGGGGGGAGGCCAGCCACCACCCCCAACAGCATTGGGGGGGGGGGGGAGGCCAGCCACCACCCCCAACAGCATTGGGGGGGGGGGGAGGCCAGCCACCACCCCCAACAGCATTGGGGGGGGGGGGAGGCCAGCCACCACCCCTAAAGGCAAGGTGATGCAAGCTTCCCATTCATCACCAGTGGCTTGGTTTTAGCAAGGTTCCCCCAAGTTGAGATGAGTCTACATAGTGCAAGAGCTTGCCTGTCTGAACACAAACCATTAAAGCAGGCCCCAGCATAACACAATTGCTAGTAAATCTAAGATTATACCATTGCATTGTAACATATCTTTGTCACATTTAAACAAACTGTAGCTATTAACCCAACATTGCAAACATAATCAAACACCACTTACCAAACCAACATGGCGGCAAGAAGCCATGTGCTCACATCTGTAGGCCAACAGAGAGAGACTGTTTCACAAGTGGGTGTATTTATATGTAAAGCAGACATTTTTTTTCACCCAACTTTATTTGTGACAGTACACAGTACCAAACCGACAAAGCGAACAAACTCTCAAAAAGTTTAAAATAACTCCTTTTCTTTTGCAATCAGGGTTCGGATGTGTCTGTTCCTGAGGAGCTTCAGAGAAGGGGAAATAAAATAAAGCAAGGATTAAAAAAAAGAAAGCTGCATGATTGATTAGGAAGTTGAGGGTCAGCTGACACAGCCACGCCTCTTCAACTTTAACCCCTTACTGCCCAGATTTAGTGTCGCTTTTTCCTTGCACAACACAACTTGCCTAAGGTTGTTTTTTGATGGTTTACAGAAGAAACAAAAAAAAAAAGGTTTGTCACTTTTTTTTGGTCAAATTCAACAATCAAACTGGACATATAGGTTTATTCCATGGTGTATTAGGGCTCGTTCACTTCTGTGTGTTGCGAGACGCACATTGCGTTTTTAGTGCTTTTTTAACCACTTGCTTACTGGGCACGTATACCCCCCCCCCCTTCCGGCACTGCTTCGCTTTTTAAATGACAATTGCGCGGTCGTGCGACGTGGCTCCCAAACAAAATTGGCGTCCTTTTTTTCCCACAAATAGAGCTTTCTTTTGGTGGTATTTGATCACCTCTGCGGTTTTTATTTTTTGTGCTATAAACAAACAAAAAGAGCGGCAATTAAAAAAAAAAACACAATTTTTTTTTTGCTATTATTACTATCCCAATTTCTTTTTAAATTTTATTTTTATTTTTCTCTCAGTTTAGGCCGATACGTATCCTTCTACAAATTTTTGGTAAAAAATAAAAATAAAATAAATCGCAATAAGCGTAAAGTGACTGGTTTGCGCTAAAGTTATAGCGCCTATAAAACAGGGGACAGAATTATTATTATTACTTTTTTTTCTTACTAGTAATGGCAGCAATCTGCAATTTTTATTGGGACTGCGACATTATGGCGGACACATCGGGCACTTTTGAAACATTTTTGGGACCATTCACGTTTATACAGCGAATGATGGGGCTTATTTTCTCCCCACTCACACCAATGATGGGGCTTATTCTCTCCCCACTCACACCAATGATGGGGCTTATTCTCTCCTCACTCACACCAATGATGGGGCTTATTCTCTCCCCACTCACACCAATGATGGGGCTTATTCTCTCCCCACTCACACCAATGATGGGGCTTATTCTCTCCCCACTCACACCAATGATGTGGCTTATTCTCTCCTCACTCACACCAATGATGGGGCTTATTCTCTCCTCACTCACACTAATGATGGGGCTTATTCTCTCCTCACTCACACCAATGATGGGGCTTATTCTCTCCCCACTCACACTAATGATGGGGCTTATTCTATCCTCACTCACACCAATGATGGGGCTTATTCTCTCCTCACTCACACTAATGATGGGGCTTATTCTCTCCTCACTCACACCAATGATGGGGCTTATTCTATCCTCACTCACACCAATGATGGGGCTTATTCTCTCCACACTCACACCAATGATGGGGATTATCCTATCCTCACTCACACTAATGATGGGGCTTATTCTCTCCTCACTCACACCAATGATGGGGCTTATCCTATCCTCACTCACACCAATGATGGGGCTTATTCTCTCCTCACTCACACCAATGATGGGGCTTATCCTATCCTCACTCACACCACTGATGGGGCTTATCCTATCCTCACTCACACCAATGATGGGGCTTATCCTATCCTCACTCACACCAATGATGGGGCTTATCCTATCCTCACTCACACCAATGATGGGGCTTATCCTATCCTCACTCACACCAATGATGGGGCTTATCCTATCCTCACCCACAACGATGATGGGGCTTATCCTATCCTTACTCACACCAATGATGGGGCTTATCCTATCCTCACTCACACCAATGATGGGGCTTATCCTATCCTCACACCAATGATGGGGCTTATTCTCTCCCCACTCACACCAATGATGGGGCTTATTCTCTCCTCACTCACACCAATGATGGGGCTTATTCTCTCCCCACTCACACCAATGATGGGGCTTATTCTCTCCTCACTCACACCAATGATGGGGCTTATCCTATCCTCACACCAATGATGGGGCTTATTCTCTCCCCACTCACACCAATGATGGGGCTTATTCTCTCCTCACTCTTACCAATGATGGGGCTTATTCTCTCCCCACTCACACCAATGATGGGGCTTATTCTCTCCTCACTCACACCAATGATGGGGCTTTTTCTCTCCCCACTCACACCAATGATGGGGCTTATTCTCTCCCCACTCACACCAATGATGGGGCTTATTCTCTCCCCACTCTTACCAATGATGGGGCTTATTCTCTCCCCACTCACACCAATGATGGGGCTTATCTCCTCACTCACACCAATGATGGGGCTTTTTCTCTCCCCACTCACACCAATGATGGGGCTTATTCTCTCCCCACTCACACCAATGATGGGGCTTATTCTCTCCCCACTCACACCAATGATGGGGCTTATTCTCTCCCCACTCACACCAATGATGGGGCTTATTCTCTCCTTCACACCAATGATGGGGCTTATTCTCTCCCACTCACACCAATGATGGGGCTTATTCTCTCCCCACTTACACCAATGATGGGGCTTATTCTCTCCCACTCACACCAATGATGGGGCTTATTCTCTCCCCACTCACACCAATGATGGGGCTTATTCTATCTCACTCACACCAATGATGGGGCTTATTCTCTCCTCACTCACACTAATGATGGGGCTTATTCTCTCCTCACTCACACCAATGATGGGGCTTATTCTCTCCTCACTCACACCAATAATGGGGCTTATTCTCTCCTCACTCACACCAATGATGGGGCTTATTCTAACCTTACTCACACCAATGATGAGGCTTATTCTCTCACACCAATGATGAGGCTTATTCTGTCCTTACTCACACCAATGATGAGGCTTATTCTCTCCTCACTCACACCAATGATGGAGCTTATTCTTACCCCACTCACACCAACGATGGAGCTTATTTTATCCTCACTCACACCAATGATGGGGCTTATTCTCTCCCCACTCACACTAATGATGGGGCTTATTCTTCTCTCACACCAATGATGGGGCATTCTCTCCTCACACCAATGATGGGGCTTATTCTCTCCTCACTCACACCAATGGGGCTTATTCTCTCCTCACTCACACCAATAATGGGGCTTATTCTCTCCTTACTTACACCAATGATTGGGGCTTATTCTCCCTCACTCACACCAATGATGGGGCTTATTCTCTCCCCACTCACACCAATTGGAGCTTATTCTCCCCACTCACACCAATGATGGGGCTTATTCTCTCCTCACTCACACCAATATGGGGCTTTTTCTCTCCCCACTCACACCAATGATGGGGCTTATTCTCTCCCCACTCACACCAATGATGGGGCTTATTCTCTCCCCACTCACACCAATGATGGGGCTTATTCTCTCCCCACTCACACCAATGATGGGGCTTATTCTCTCCCCACTCACACCAATGATGGGGCTTATTCTCTCCTCACTCACACCAATGATGGGGCTTATTCTCTCCTCACTCACACCAATGATGGGGCTTATTCTCTCCTTACACCAATGATGGGGCTTATTCTCTCCTCACTCACACCAATGATGGGGCTTATTCTCTCCCCACTCACACCAATGATGGGGCTTATTCTATCTTCACTCACACCAATGATGGGGCTTATTCTCTCCCCACTCACACTAATGATGGGGCTTATTCTATCCTCACTCACACCAATGATGGGGCTTATTCTCTCCTCACTCACACTAATGATGGGGCTTATTCTCTCCTCACTCACACCAATGATGGGGCTTATTCTCTCCTCACTCACACCAATAATGGGGCTTATTCTCTCCTTACTTACACCAATGATTGGGGCTTATTCTCTCCTCACTCACACCAATGATGGGGCTTATTCTCTCCCCACTCACACCAATGATGGAGCTTATTCTCTCCTCACTCACACCAATGATGGGGCTTATTCTCTCCTCACTCACACCAATGATGGGGCTTTTTCTCTCCCCACTCACACCAATGATGGGGCTTATTCTCTCCCCACTCACACCAATGATGGGGCTTATTCTCTCCCCACTCACACCAATGATGGGGCTTATTCTCTCCCCACTCACACCAATGATGGGGCTTATTCTCTCCTCACTCACACCAATGATGGGGCTTATTCTCTCCTCACTCACACCAATAATGGGGCTTATTCTCTCCTTACTTACACCATTGATGGGACTTATTCTCTCCTCACTCACACCAATGATGGGGCGTATTCTCTCTCCACTCACACCAATGATGGGGCTTATTCTCTCCCCACTCACACCAATGATGGGGCTTATTCTCTCCTCACTCACACCAATGATGGGGCTTATTCTCTACTCACTCACACCAATGATGGGGCTTATTCTCTCCTCACTCACACCAATGATGGGGCTTATTCTCTCCTCACTCACACCAATGATGGGGCTTATTCTCTCCTTACTTACACCATTGATGGGGCTTATTCTCTCCTCACTCACACCAATGATGGGGCTTATTCTCTCTCCACTCACACCAATGATGGGGCTTATTCTCTCCTCACTCACACCAATGATGGGGCTTATTCTCTCCCCACTCACACCAATGATGGGGCTTATTCTCTCCTCACTCACACCAATGATGGGGCTTATTCTCTCCTTACTTACACCATTGATGGGGCTTATTCTCTCCTCACTCACACCAATGATGGGGCTTATTCTCTCTCCACTCACACCAATGATGGGGCTTATTCTCTCCTCACTCACACCAATGATGGGGCTTATTCTCTCCTCACTCACACCAATGATGGGGCGTATTCTCTCCTCACTCACACCAATGATGGGGCTTATTCTCTCCTCACTCACACCAATGATGGGGCTTATTCTCTCTCCACTCACACCAATGATGGGGCTTATTCTCTCCCCACTCACACCAATGATGGGGCTTATTCTCTCCTCACTCACACCAATGATGGGGCTTATTCTCTACTCACTCACACCAATGATGGGGCTTATTCTCTCCTCACTCACACCAATGATGGGGCTTATTCTCTCCTCACACACACCAATAATGGGGCTTATTCTCTCTTTACTTACACCATTGATGGGGCTTATTCTCTCCTCACTCACACCAATGATGGGGCTTATTCTCTCTCCACTCACACCAATGATGGGGCTTATTCTCTCCTCACTCACACCAATGATGGGGCTTATTCTCTCCTCACTCACACCAATGATGGGGCTTATTCTCTCCTCACTCACACCAATGATGGGGCTTATTCTCTCCTCACTCACACCAATGATGGGGCTTATTCTCTCTCCACTCACACCAATGATGGGGCTTATTCTCTCCCCACTCACACCAATGATGGGGCTTATTCTCTCCTCACTCACACCAATGATGGGGCTTATTCTCTCCTCACTCACACCAATAATGGGGCTTATTCTCTCCTTACTTACACCATTGATGGGACTTATTCTCTCCTCACTCACACCAATGATGGGGCTTATTCTCTCTCCACTCACAGCAATGATGGGGCTTATTCTCTCCCCACTCACACCAATAATGGGGCTTATTCTCTCCTCACTCACACCAATGATGGGGCTTATTCTCTACTCACTCACACCAATGATGGGGCTTATTCTCTCCTCACTCACACCAATGATGGGGCTTATTCTCTCCTCACTCACACCAATAATGGGGCTTATTCTCTCCTTACTTACACCATTGATGGGGCTTATTCTCTCCTCACTCACACCAATGATGGGGCTTATTCTCTCTCCACTCACACCAATGATGGGGCTTATTCTCTCCTCACTCACACCAATGATGGGGCTTATTCTCTCCTCACTCACACCAATGATGGGGCTTATTCTCTCCTCACTCACACCAATGATGGGGCTTATTCTCTCCTCACTCACACCAATGATGGGGCTTATTCTCTCTCCACTCACACCAATGATGGGGCTTATTCTCTCCCCACTCACACCAATGATGGGGCTTATTCTCTCCTCACTCACACCAATGATGGGGCTTATTCTCTCTCCACTTACACCAATGATGAGGCTTTTTTTATAACCATTTTCAGCAGCTGATGTAATCACTTACTGAGTACACAGCTTCTTTTTTTTTTTTTTTATCTTTGTTTATGTTTCAGTGTAAGGCAGCATGGTGCCACCAGCTGCAAGTCTTTTTGGGGATGATTTTTGCAAAATAGCTCAAGCTATCAGATTGGATGGAGAGTGTTTGCGAACAGCAATTTTCAGATTCACAGATTTTCAATGTGATTTAGGTCTGGGCTGTGACTGGGCCATTCTATCACATGAATGTGCTTTGATCTAAACCATTCACAGGCCAAACAGCAGACACACCACAGCAAGTTAAAGCGATGGTTCACCCTAAATCAATTATATATCCTTACATCCAGCATACTGCTGGCATCTACAATATGCTGGTATTTTTTTTTTTTTCTCTGTACATACGGTCTTATAGTTCTTTTCACCCGGTTTCCAGGTTCTCTCTACCCCGGGGAGTAGGCGTTCCTGTGAAGAGGCGTAGATGATTGATGTGCGGGTAAGGCGCGTCATGCGTTCCGAAAATAGCCGAACTGGGACTCGGCTCTATACGGCGCCTGCGCAGTCAGCTGTACACAGCAGGCGCAGGCGCTGTAAAGGGCCGAGTCCCAGCTCTGCTAGTTTCGGAACGCGTGACGCACCTTACCCGCACGTCAATCATCTACGCCTCTTCATAGAAACGCCTACTCCCCACGGGAGTGAGAACTCGGAAGCCGGGTGAAAACAACTGTAGGGCCGCGTACACACGATCAAATCTATCTGCTGAAAACGGTCTGACAGACCGTTTCAGCAGACAGATTCGATCGTGTGTACGGGCGGACAGACAGATTTGGCCAGCCGACAGATTTAAAAGCCTGCTTTAAAATCTGTCTGCTGGGAATCCGTCCGTCCGACGTGTCTGCTGGTTAGTACGCTAACCAGCAGACATATCTGCTCGCACATGCGTCGAATGGATTCGACGCATGCGCGGAAGTGTTTAACTTCCTGGTGCGGTGACGTGGCGGCGTCAACGTCATCGCCACGTCACCGCGCTGTCTGCCGGCGGGGATTTTGGTTTGAACGTGTGTACAGCGATCAAACCAAAACAACCCAGCAGACATATCTGTTCAAATCGGTCTATCAGACCGATTTAAACAGATGTATTTGGTCGTGTGTACGCGGCCTAAGACCGTATGTACAGAGAAAAAAAAATACCAGCATACTGTAGATGTCAGCAGTATGCTGGATGTAATGGTACATAGATGTTTTTTTAGGGTGAACCTCCACTTTAACTGATACATCACAAAATCTTAATTATAAGGCCCAAATAATGCAGTTGGCATCTGCCTACAAACTGTATGGCCTTCCTCAGAGGCCCGGGGTGCAATTAGGAGACAGTGACAAAGGGTCATCCATAGTAAAGACTACAGCATATGTAATGTCAATATACAGTACTGTAAGTCCACCACACTGATTGTGAACTATTATGTAAAAGTTGTGAGGGATTAGCTCGGTAGCGGGTGTGTGTGACCCCCTGGATGGGTTCACTACACACTGAACTATACAGAAAGGCAGTTGAGGATGGTTGAAAACAAAGAGTTTGGTTTATTTTTCAATATTGCTGGATACAAGTGCAAGCATCCAAACAGCACAAACAAAACATAAAATAAACCCTTGCCACTTGGGGCATCTATCTTCACAACACAGGAACCTACCTATGGAGTCTGGCACAGCCTACTGCTGGGAAGACACTGCTGGTCAGACAGCAGAAAAACAATAGTCTTTTTGATTTTTATCACACAGAAAAATCAACAACCACCTCACCTCTTCAGAAGTCACTGCTCTCCTTAACTCAAAAAGCCTCAGGATGCAGCAATCAGTAGTCATCCTTTTGGATGATTTATAGAGGCCTTAATTGCCTCATTCTGAACAGCTGAAGTTTTCCAGCTCCCTAAACCTTTCTGGCTCATTCTGCAGCTGACACCTAATAGTAATTGGTGTATTGCCTAAACAAGGCAGACATGTATCTCCTGTCTGTGACAACACCCACAGATTTACCTGACTTCCTGTCACAAAGTCCAATAAAATTATATAATGTGTAATAATGACGTCTTCTGATCACTTTGGTTTTCCAACATCCAGTGAATCACCATTGGGGACATTCCTTCACCGCCACCACCACAAAAAAATTGCCTCTCACCAAATTATAGAGGTCAGGAGTGCTCTTTTAGTAATGTTAAACAGAAGGTAGCCAGCCAGGGAATCACAACCCCAGGTTATTCCTCTTCACTTCCAGGAATGTTCATGTTATGCCCCGTACACACGATCGGAATTTCGGATAAACTCTGATGGATTTTTCTGACGGAATTCTGTTCAAGCTGTCTTGCATACACACAGTCACACCATATTTCGACCGTCCAAAACGCGGTTGGTTGGTACAACACTACGACGAGCCGAGAAAAGTTAAGTTCCTCACTTCCGAGCATGCGTCGACTTGATTCTGAGCATGCGTGTTTTTTCTCCGTTGGAGTTCCATACAGACGAATTAAATTTTCATCGGGAAAAAAAGAGAACATGCTCTCTAAGTCCGTCGGAATATTCGATGAAAAAATTCCATCTGACTTTCTCCATTGGAAATTCCGATCGTGTGTACAAGGCATAACGTGTCTCGTCCCAGAAAACACCATACATAGCGTAACACCAAAAAATAAATCCAAATTGATTATAAACATAGGGCTAGATTCAAGAAGAAGTTACGTCGACGTATCTCGAGATACGCCGCGTAACTTCTAAGATGCTCTGGCGTATCTTTTTTCTGTATTCAGAAAACAAGATACGCCGGAATTTAGCTAAGATACGAGCGGCGTAAGTCACTTACGCCGTCGTATCTTATGCAGCGTACACACGATCACTTTTTGTGATGAAAAAAAACAACGTTTTTAAAAACGTCATTTAAAATGATTGTGTGTGGGCAAAACGTCGTTTTATGTCTTCAAAAAAACGACCAAAAAAAATTCGAACATGCTTGATTTTTTTGTGTCGTTTTTCAAAATGTCATTTTTTGTGTCATAAAAAGTGATGGTGTGTGGGCAAAACGACGTTGAAAACGACGTTTTTAAACCCGCGCATGCTCAGAAGCAAGTTATGAGACGAAGCTTCAATGGAACAGAGTGCCGTCGAACGTGGTGTACGTAACCGCGCTTTGCTAGAGCAGTTTGGAAAAACGATGGTGTGTATGCAACGTCGTTTTGGAAAATGAAGTTTGAAAAACGTCGTTTTGTTTCGTCACATAAAACGTAGTTTTTTTTCATCACAAAAAGTGATCGTGTGTACGCGGCATTAGTTGCATATTTACGCTGGCCGCTAGGTAGCGTTTCCGTTGATTTACGCGTTGAATATGCAAATGAGCTAGATACGCCGATTCACGAATGTATGCATGAATGTACTTGCGGCCGGCGTATCTATTTGCGTCGTTTACGTTAGAGTTACGCCCGGCGTAAAGTTACCCCTGCTATAGTGAGGCGCAGCCAATGTTAAGTATGGACGTCGGGACCGCGTCGAAATTTAAAATAAAATACGTAGTTTGCGTAAGCCGGTTCAGAATGGGGCTGGGCGTAGGTTACGTTCACGTCGATATCAATGACTATTTGCGACGTGATTTGGAGCATGCGCACTGGGATACGTTCACGGCCGGCGCATGCGCAGTTCGTTCGGTGCGTCCTTTACGTCGGGTCACAATTAGTTTACATACGACACGCCCCCTACCTGCCCTATTTGAATTACGCGGGGATACGCCGGCACATTTATGATACGCCGCAGCAACTTACAGAGCAAGTGCTTTGTGAATACAGCACTTTCCTGTAAACGTTGCGGAGGCGTAGCGTAAATCGGATACGCTACGCCCGCACAAAGATACGTTCTCCATCCTGAATCTGGCCCATAATGTACTGACAAACCAGCAGAAGAAATAAAACTCATCACATTCTGCCATACATCGTGCAAGCATAGTGACGTCAGATTGTGTGCCGCGCCCTACCCAAGTTTCATCAGAAATGAAGCCCAGGGTGAAAACACAAAAGGATATTTGCCAGAGGAGAAGGCATTGTCATTTATTAACAGAAACTGATTAAACAAAGGTCAGAAAGAAAAATCCTAATGGTAATCCTACTGTACTGCTAGGCCTGGATTTACTCCCTTTGCCGCCCCAGGGCCGGGTCCTTCATGGAAGCCCCCCCCCGTCAGTGGGAGCCCGAGGGTGTCACCAGGCCCGTCGGAACACGACAGGCAAACAAAACAATTGCTTGGGGCCCCGAGCTGGCCCTTGCCGCACCGCTGCTTCCTCCTGCAGTCCGGTCGGCCATGTACCATAACCGCGCGGTACAGGAGATTCAGGTTCCTGTTCCCGGCCGGACTGACAGGAAGTGCACAAACTGAGTGTTCACTTCCTTTCAGTCCGGCCCCTGGAACAGCAAACTGAATCTCCTACCTTGTGGACACCAACATATGCCGGCGTGTGGATAGAGGTAAGCCGCCAAATCTCCCCCCCTTCTCAAATTGAAAAGTCACTTTTTTTTTTCTATGCTTGGGGCCCCCAAATTTCTTCAAACGGCCCTGGGTGTCACTTGCCACATTGCGTGCCACCAGATGCAGATTGTCACTTGCCACAAGTTGCGGATTGATACTTGTCAAACGTTGCAGATTGTCCACTTGCCACGTCACCTGCCACGCGTTGCGGATTGTCCACTTGCCACGTCACCTGCCACACCTTGCGGATAGTCCACTTGCCACATCACCTGTGAATCCTTGCGGATTGTCCACTTGTCATGTCACCTGCTACACCCTGGGGATTGTCACTTTCCTGCTTAGGTGGGAAATGGGGATTGTCATTTCCTGTGTCCCGGAGTCAGGCAACAGAGAGATGATGTAATCTCTCTGCTGCCTGCACAATGAGTGAGGGCGGAACTGCGGGGATGCAGGGTGGGCACCAGGCGGTGAGAGATGATGTCATCTCTCTGCTGCCTGCACAGTGAGTGAGGGCGGAACTGTGGGGATGCAGGGTGGGCACCAGGCGGTGAGAGATGATGTCATCTCTCTGCTGCCTGCACAGTGAGTGAGGGCGGAACTGTGGGGATGCAGGGTGGGCACCAGGCGGTGAGAGATGATGTCATCTCTCTGCTGCCTGCACAGTGAGTGAGGGCGGAACTGTGGGGATGCAGGGTGGGCACCAGGCGGTGAGAGATGATGTCATCTCTCTGCTGCCTGCACAGTGAGTGAGGGCGGAACTGTGGGGATGCAGGGTGGGCACCAGGCGGTGAGAGATGATGTCATCTCTCTGCTGCCTGCACAGTGAGTGAGGGCGGAACTGTGGGGATGCAGGGTGGGCACCAGGCGGTGAGAGATGATGTCATCTCTCTGCTGCCTGCACAGTGAGTGAGGGCGGAACTGCGGGGATGCAGGGTGGGCACCAGGCGGTGAGAGATGATGTCATCTCTCTGCTGCCTGCACAGTGAGTGAGGGCGGAACTGCGGGGATGCAGGGTGGGCACCAGGCAGTGAAAGATGATGTCATCTCTCTGCTCCGCCACCCGCTGATTGACCAGTCCACCTACCGAGCCTGCTAGCTGGCAGCTTCATGTCTCTCTCACCCGCCCACCGAGCCGCCTGTCAGTGTGACTGTGTGAGCGATGGGTGGACGTGCAGCTCAGCGGCTCACCCACCGCGCTGCCCGTACAGTCACTTGTACACCGAACCACCCATCGGCTCAACCACCAAGCCGCCCCTGCACCCACTGCCATCCCAGGCCTGGCCAGCAATACAGCCCTGGGTACTGCCTGTGGTAGGACTCCTAATTTTAAAATAATTTGAAAAATTACAAACTCTGTCCTCATCGCACTGCGTCCCTCTCTGTCTGTCCCCAGTGTCCCTCCTTGTCCCTGACATCCCTTTGTCCTCGTTGCATTGTGCTCCTCTCTGTCCTCATCGCACAGGCTCAGTTTCATTGCTTGCCGTAGGCGCCATTTTAACTAGATACGCCACTGGGAAAGCAGCACACACAGCCAATCAGCTATGTGGTAGTGCAAGGAGCATGCTATGTACTTTCTGAAAATATTCTAATCCTGAAAAAGGAAAATAAATGCAGCCACCACACATAGAGATTGGCAAGCTGCAATTTTATTTTTGTTTTGGGGATTAGTTATAATTGAATGTTATAATTTAAAAAAAAAAAAAAAACTTTTGATAGGCTTCTATGGGCAAAATTTCCAATGTTATGCTAATTTTTTTTGCTCCTTTTTCACGTATCAGTCCCTCTGTGTTACAAGGGGTGGAGTGAATAGGAGGAGTTCCATTGAAGTTAAGTTCCCTGTAGTTGCTCAGTTTGCTCTCAGAACAGGTTGGAGTCCAGAGAAGGAAAAGGAATTATGGTAATCATGTGGGTACCATCACTCATAGTGCTTTGGGCAGCGGCCTTTGTCTGTAGTGCTGATGATGCCTGTGCAGGTAAGTCCTCTATACACAATGCTGAGCTGATGTCTTCATTTTTATAATGTCTCTTCTTATTTCTAGCTCCATACTGGCTATAAGGCATTGCTAAAAACTTATAAGAGAAATACATAGGATGCCATTGGGGACAATCAGTGTTGCCAACCTACCAGATTGAAATTTACTGGCACCACACCCAAAATTTACTGGCACAGCCACGTTTTTACTGGCATTTCACAAAAGTTACTAAATTACATTTTTAGGTGCAAATTTCAGTATTCAGGCTACAAAGGTACCCTAGGCAAATAGCAATGTGATTTAAGGTAGATATTAAGGTAAAAAAACATATTTTTGTTATTTTCAATATAATAAGGGCAAATTATTTAGTCACATCACCCCCTGCCTCCACCCCCTCTGCCACCAACACCCCCTGCCTTCACCCCCCTCTGTGGTGCCACAATCTCCCCCTGCCTCCAATCTCCCCCTGCCTCCAATCTCCCCCTGCCTCCAATCTCCCCCTGCCTCCAAGTTTTGTTATTTTCGATATAATAAGGGAAAATTATTTAGTCACATCACCCCCTGCCTCCATCCCCCTCTGCCACCAACACCCCCTGCCTTCACCCCCCTCTGTGGTGCCACAATCTCCCCCTGCCTTCAATCTCTCTCTGCCTCCAATCACTCTCTGCCTCCAATCACTGTCTGCCTTCAATCTCTCTCTGCCTTCAATCTCTCTCTGCCTTCAATCTCTCTCTGCCTTCAATCTCCCCCTGCCTTCAATCTTCCCCTGCCTTCAATCTCCCCCTGCCTCCAATTTCTGTTATTTTCGATATAATAAGGGCAAATTATTTAGTCACATCACCCCCTGCCTTCACCCCCCTCTGTGGTGCCACAATCTCCCCCGGCCTCCAATCTCCCCCTGCCTCCAACCTCCCCCTGCCTCCAACCTCCCCCTGCCTCCAATCCCCCCCTGCCTCCAATCCCCCCTGCCTCCAATCCCCCCTGCCTCCAATCTCCCTCTGCCTCCAATCTCCCTCTGCCTCCAAAATCCCCCACTTCCTTCAATCTCCCTCTGCCTCCAAAATCCCCCACTTCCTTCAATCTCCCCCTGCCTCCAATCTCCCCCTGCCTCCAATCTCCCCCTGCCTCCAATCTCCCCCTGCCTTCAATCTCCCCCTGCCTTCAATCTCCCCCTGCCTCCAACCTCCCCCTGCCTCCAATCTCCCCCTGCCTCCAATCTCCCCCTGCCTCCAATCTCCCCCTGCCTTCAATCTCCCCCTGCCTTCAATCTCCCCCTGCCTCCAACCTCCCCCTGCCTCCAATCTCCCCCTGCCTCCAATCTCCCCCTGCCTCCAATCTCCCCCTGCATCCAAGTTTTGTTATTTTCGATATAATAAGGGCAAATTATTTAGTCACATCACCCCCTGACTCCATCCCCCTCTGCCACCAACACCCCCTGCGTTCACCCCCCTCTGTGGTGCCACAATATCCCCCTGCCTCCAATCTCTCTCTGCCTCCAATCTCTCTCTGCCTCCAATCTCTCTCTGCCTCCAATCTCTCTCTGCCTCCATTCTCCCCCTGCCTCCATTCTCCCCCTGCCTCCATTCTCCCCCTGCCTCCATTCTCCCCCTGCCTCCATTTCCCCCCTGCCTTAAATCTCCCCCTGCCTTCAATCTCCCCCTGCCTTCAATCTCCCCCTGCCTTCAATCTTCCCCTGCCTTCAATCTCCCCCTGCCTCCAATTTCTGTTATTTTCGATATAATAAGGGCAAATTATTTAGTCACATCACCCCCTGCCTCCAGCCCCCTCTGCCACCAACACCCCCTGCCTTCACCCCCCTCTGTGGTGCCACAATCTCCCCCTGCCTTCAATCTCCCCCTGCCTTCAATCTCCTCCTGCCTTCAATCTCCCCCTGCCTTCAATCTCTCTCTGCCTCCAATCTCCCTCTGCCTCCAATCTCCCTCTGCCTCCAATCTCCCCCTGCCTTCAATCTCCCCCTGCCTTCAATCTCCCCCTGCCTCCAACCTCCCCCTGCCTCCAATCTCCCCCTGCCTCCAATCTCCCCCTGCCTCCAATCTCCCCCTGCCTTCAATCTCCCCCTGCCTTCAATCTCCCCCTGCCTCCAACCTCCCCCTGCCTCCAATCTCCCCCTGCCTCCAATCTCCCCCTGCCTCCAATCTCCCCCTGCATCCAAGTTTTGTTATTTTCGATATAATAAGGGCAAATTATTTAGTCACATCACCCCCTGACTCCATCCCCCTCTGCCACCAACACCCCCTGCGTTCACCCCCCTCTGTGGTGCCACAATATCCCCCTGCCTCCAATCTCTCTCTGCCTCCAATCTCTCTCTGCCTCCAATCTCTCTCTGCCTCCAATCTCTCTCTGCCTCCATTCTCCCCCTGCCTCCATTCTCCCCCTGCCTCCATTCTCCCCCTGCCTCCATTCTCCCCCTGCCTCCATTTTCCCCCTGCCTTAAATCTCCCCCTGCCTTCAATCTCCCCCTGCCTTCAATCTCCCCCTGCCTTCAATCTTCCCCTGCCTTCAATCTCCCCCTGCCTCCAATTTCTGTTATTTTCGATATAATAAGGGCAAATTATTTAGTCACATCACCCCCTGCCTCCAGCCCCCTCTGCCACCAACACCCCCTGCCTTCACCCCCCTCTGTGGTGCCACAATCTCCCCCTGCCTTCAATCTCCCCCTGCCTTCAATCTCCTCCTGCCTTCAATCTCCCCCTGCCTTCAATCTCTCTCTGCCTCCAATCTCCCTCTGCCTCCAATCTCCCTCTGCCTCCAATCTCCCCCTGCCTCCAATCTCCCCCTGCCTCCAATCTCCCCCTGCCTTCAATCTCCCCCTGCCTTCAATCTCCCCCTGCCCCCAATCTCCCCCTGCCCCCAATCTCCCCCTGCCTCCAATCTCTCTCTGCCTCCAATCTCTCTCTGCCTCCAATCTCTCTCTGCCTCCAATCTCTCTCTGCCTCCAATCTCCCCCTCCCTTCAATCTCCCCCTCCCTTCAATCTCCCCCTCCCTTCAATCTCCCCCTCCCTCCAATCTCCCCCTCCCTTCAATCTCCCCCTGCCTCCAATCTCCCCCCGCCTCCAATCTCCCCCTGCCTCCAATCTCCCCCAGGCCCCCTGCCTCCAATCTCCCCCAGGCCCCCTGCCTCCAATCACCCCCTGTCTCCATCGTCCCCTGCCTCTGCGGTGCCACCAACAACCCCTGTCTCCATCCCCCACCCTCTGCGGTGCCACCATCCCCCTCTGCGGTGCCACTAATACCCCCTGCCTCCATCCCCCATCACCCCCTGCCTCCAATCTCCATGCGCAGTTCCAAGCCAAACCGATCTCGGCTACTTTTACTGGCACATTCCCGCAACCAAAGACATTTACGAAATTACGAACAGGGGAAAAAGTGGCAGTTTTTACGAACTGTTCGTAAAAATATGGACGGTTGGCAACACTGGGTGACATGCCTGGTAAACATACTAATGGGCAGGCTGCCGTGCTCAATATATTAGTTTTTGGCTTTGATTGGCTTTGATTGTGTTTAGTATGGGAGCCTCTAAATCAGAAATCTCAGCACACAAATGTTCTGCACCTGCTATAATTGCATGTCTTGTTACATCAGTAAAATTAATAAATCGCAATAGTAAAATTAATAAATTACGGTACATATAAAATAAATACCGTACATACTAGAGTATAATGTATAAAAAAGAAGGTGCAATCAGCGCAAAAATACAAAGGATCAAAATAATAATAAAATATACTATTAAGTGTAAGAATGAAAAATACTCAAAGAGTGGATTTCATATGGATGCAAGCTGAACACCAAAAAGGACAATCACAAGATCCCTGAAGTAAATATATCAAGAAAAGCAGTGCAGCGCAAACCTAGATTACATAATAATAAAGATAAATATGCTCATAATGGTGAAAAATAAACACACAAATAATTAATAACAGTGTAAAAGTAAATAAAAGAAAGTCCAAATTTGCAGTGTGCGAACAACTTGGAAGAAAAAATCCTGTGATCAAGATAATCCTGTGATCAAGATAATCAGAGTATCTTCACCATGTGACTGGAAAACCAATATTTCAAATGTGATCCCTTCACCAGTAAAGATGGGTACTCTCACCTCACAAAAAGACCTTTGTTTTACCAAAGGTCTAATAAACTTAGATCAATGGTAGGAAATCCAGATGGCTCAAAGATGTATACTATTCGGCTGAAGGACCCGGAGATAAGCAAGTATCCTCAGTGGCACCAACGGACCAGTATGCAAAGAAAAAAAGGCCAAATCTAAGAGCTTCCATAAAAAAAACAGGTCTCTTTAATGCGTATAAAGATGTGCAGGATACTCACATTTAAGTAGAAAATACAGGCATATAACACCATGAAACAAACAGCTCGAATGAAGGTGTGGGACAACAACGAGTGACGTGGGATGGTTCCTGACCATCCCAGGAACAGGGGTCAGGAACCATCCCACGTCACTCGTTGTATCCTGCACATCTTTATACGCATTAAAGAGACCTGTTTTTTTATGGAAGCTCTTAGATTTGGCCTTTTTTTCTTTGCATACTGGTCCGTTGGTGCCACTGAGGATACTTGCTTATCTCCGGGTCCTTCAGCCGAATAGTATACATCTTTGAGCCATCTGGATTTCCTACCATTGATCTAAGTTTATTAGACCTTTGGTAAAACAAAGGTCTTTTTGTGAGGTGAGAGTACCCATCTTTACTGGTGAAGGGATCACATTTGAAATATTGGTTTTCCAGTCACATGGTGAAGATACTCTGATTATCTTGATCACAGGATTTTTTCTTCCAAGTTGTTCGCACACTGCAAATTTGGACTTTCTTTTATTTACTTTCACACTGTTATTAATTATTTGTGTGTTTATTTTTCACCATTATGAGCATATTTATCTTTATTATTATGTAATCTAGGTTTGCGCTGCACTGCTTTTCTTGATATATTTACTTCAGGGATCTTGTGATTGTCCTTTTTGGTGTTCAGCTTGCATCCATATGAAATCCACTCTTTGAGTATTTTTCATTCTTACACTTAATAGTATATTTTATTATTATTTTGATCCTTTGTATTTTTGCGCTGATTGCACCTTCTTTTTTATACATTATACTCTAGTATGTACGGTATTTATTTTATATGTACCGTAATTTATTAATTTTACTATTGCGATTTATTAATTTTACTGATGTAACAAGACATGCAATTATAGCAGGTGCAGAACATTTGTGTGCTGAGATTTCTGATTTAGAGGCTCCCATACTAAACACAATCAAAGCCAATCAAAGCCAAAAACTAATATATTGAGCACGGCAGCCTGCCCATTAGTATGTTTACCAGGCATGTCACCCAGTGTTGCCAACCGTCCATATTTTTACGAACAGTTCGTAAAAACTGCCACTTTTTCCCCTGTTCGTAATTTCGTAAATGTCTTTGGTTGCGGGAATGTGCCAGTAAAAGTAGCCGAGATCGGTTTGGCTTGGAACTGCGCATGGAGATTGGAGGCAGGGGGTGATGGGGGATGGAGGCAGGGGGTATTAGTGGCACCGCAGAGGGGGATGGTGGCACCGCAGAGGGTGGGGGATGGAGACAGGGGTTGTTGGTGGCACCGCAGAGGCAGGGGACGATGGAGACAGGGGGTGATTGGAGGCAGGGGGCCTGGGGGAGATTGGAGGCAGGGGGCCTGGGGGAGATTGGAGGCAGGGGGAGATTGGAGGCAGGGGGAGATTGGAGGCAGGGGGAGATTGAAGGGAGGGGGAGATTGGAGGGAGGGGGAGATTGAAGGGAGGGGGAGATTGAAGGGAGGGGGAGATTGAAGGGAGGGGGAGATTGGAGGCAGAGAGAGATTGGAGGCAGAGAGAGATTGGAGGCAGAGAGAGATTGGAGGCAGAGAGAGATTGGAGGCAGGGGGAGATTGGGGGCAGGGGGAGATTGGGGGCAGGGGGAGATTGGGGGCAGGGGGAGATTGAAGGCAGGGGGAGATTGAAGGCAGGGGGAGATTGGAGGCAGGGGGAGATTGGAGGCAGGGGGAGGGATTTGGCCTTTTTTTCTTTGCATACTGGTCCGTTGGTGCCACTGAGGATACTTGCTTATCTCCGGGTCCTTCAGCCGAATAGTATACATCTTTGAGCCATCTGGATTTCCTACCATTGATCTAAGTTTATTAGACCTTTGGTAAAACAAAGGTCTTTTTGTGAGGTGAGAGTACCCATCTTTACTGGTGAAGGGATCACATTTGAAATATTGGTTTTCCAGTCACATGGTGAAGATACTCTGATTATCTTGATCACAGGATTTTTTCTTCCAAGTTGTTCGCACACTGCAAATTTGGACTTTCTTTTATTTACTTTCACACTGTTTTTAATTATTTGTGTGTTTATTTTTCACCATTATGAGCATATTTATCTTTATTATTATGTAATCTAGGTTTGCGCTGCACTGCTTTTCTTGATATACTAGAGTATAAGCCAAGTTTTTCAGCCCTTTTTTTTTAGGGCTGAAAATACACCCCTCGGCTTATACTCGAGTCAGTGTACCTGAAGGGCTGCAAGCGTCCATTTTTTAAAAGTCGCGGTCCTGTCCTGGTCCTGTTCCGTGATGGGCGTTTCCCAGCAGCCTATCACGGACGTCTTTTCATCCTCGGACTCAGTTTCCCAGCAGACGCTGTGTTCAGTGTTCCGCCTATCGCAGACGTTCTCTTGTCCGAGGATGAAAAGACGTCCGTGATTGGCGGAACACTGAACACAGTGTCTGCTGGGAAACTGAGTCAGAGGATGAGAAGACGTCTGTGATAGGCTGCTGGGAAACGCCTATCACGGAACAGGACCAGGAGGAGACCGCGACTTTTAAACAATGAATGGACGCCCGCAGTCTTCAAGAATTTCAGGTACACGGACTCGGGCACATATAGGCTACAATGGGCACTGTGAGGTTGGGCACAATGAGGTTGCAATGGGCACAATGAGGTTGGTACAGTGAGGCGTGCAAATGGGCACAGTGAGGCGTGCAAATGGGCATTGTTGACCCTCTTTTCCGCTTACAGTAGCTGCTGCATTCTCACCCTAGGCCTATACTCGAGTCAATAAGTTTTCCCATTTTTTTGGGGTAAAATTAAGTACCTCAGCTTATATTCGGGTCGGCTTATACTCGAGTATATACGGTAGGTCACTTATGAATTAAAGTGAATTGCTAGGCCAGTGTTTCTCAAAGGTGCCCTTTGGGTTCCCCCCTCAAGGTACCACAATCACAAGACAGAGTTTGCCCAGGATCAGAGATCTTTGTGATCCGGGGGGGCCTCTGTAGTAATGGGTGTCTTTGATGTGATGGAGGCTCTCACATATGGGGGAAACTCTGATAGAGGACCTCTGTTGTTGTGATGGGGGGTCCTCTGATGTATTGGGAGGACTTTGATGTGAAGGAGGGGCCTTCTGATGTGAAGATACTTGAATTAAGGTGCTTATGTTCATCATCCCAGGCTCAGGTAAGTTATGCCCCATACACACGATCGGATTTTCCGTCTGAAAAACCTTGGATGTTTTTTCCAAAAGGAATTCCGCTCAAGCTTGGCTTGCATACACACGGTCACGCAAAAGTTCTCTGACCTTTCAACAGTCAAAAACGTGGGGACGTACAACACTATGACGAGCCGAGAAGATTAAGTTCAATGCTTCCGAGCATGCGTCGAATTGTTTGAGCATGCGTCGGAATTTTGGGCGTTGGAATTCCTACAGACGATCGGATTTTCCGATAGGATTTTTTTCCGTTGGAAAATTTGAGAACCAGCTCTCAATCTTTTGTTGGCAGAAATTCCAACAGCAAAAGTCCAATGGGGCCTACACATGGTCGAAAATTTCTGCTCAAAAGCTCACATCGAACTTTTGCTGTCGGAATTTCCGATCGTGTGTACGGGGCATAACATTTATGTTTTTTGCTTTGTTGGCTGGGTTGTCTTGAGATTTTACATGCTTTTAACCACTTCCTGACGGCCGTACAACTTTGTACGGCCGCAGTGTGGTTGCTAATTGCCTGGAGGCCGTCTATATACGGCCTCCTTCCTCCAGCCACTGGGGAGCGTGCTAGCGCCACCGGCGGCGGCGCGCGGGTGCCCGCTGCATCACTGAGATGCCGATGCGCGTGTAAACACAGAGTTCCACGTCCTGTCAGGGAGAGAGGAGACCGATGCTGTGTCCCTTGTACATAGGGACACAGATCGGTCACCTCCCCCAGTCAGTCCCCTTCCCCCACAGTTGGAAACACTAGGCAGGGTACACATTTAACCCCTTCCTCACCCCCTAGTGTTAACCCCTTTCCTGCCAGTCACATTTATACAGTAATTAGTGCATATTTATAGCACTGATCGCAGTATAAATGTGAATGGTGCCAAAAATGTGTCAAAAGTGTCTGATGTGTCCGCCATAATGTCGCAGTCCCAATAAAAAAAAAATCGCAGATCGTCGCCATTACTAGTTAAAAAAATAATTCTGTCCCCTATTTTGTAGGCGCTATAACTTTTGCGCAAACCAGTCGCTTATTGCGTTTTTTTTATTTTTTTACCAAAAATATGTAGAAGAATACGTATCACCCTAAACTGAGAAAAAAAAAAAAATTGGGCTACTTATTATAACAACAAGTAAAAAATATTGATTTTATTTTTCAAAATTGTCGCTCTATTTTTGTAGCCCCAAAAAAAAAAAAAAACGCAGAGGTGATTAAATACCACCAAAAGAAAGCGCTACTTGTGGGTAAAAAAGGACACCAATTTTGTTTGGGAGCCACGTCGCACGACCGCACAATTGTCAGTTAAAGCGACGCAGTGCCGGAAGCTGAAATTTCACCTGGGCAGGAGGGGGGTATATGTGCCCAGTAAGCAAGTGGTTAAAGGATGTTGCAAAAAAAAAAAAGTTGAGAAATGGTGCTCTAAGCAAAAATGTTTCCCCCAATGTTGGATGGAGTGGGGACAGGTTAGACCTTCTGACAATTTTTTTCTGACAACATTTTTAGAGTAATAATCAACCTCACACAATGGACAATGGAAAGCACACTGTAAGGTGTTGCGGTCACCTGTCTCATCTGTTAGTATAAAGGATATATATTGGACAGAATGGCTTTTTTGTGCATTCTTGGGTGCCTGGCCAAGCAACAGAGCTAGCTCTGCCGATCCATGACTAGGGCATAACAGATGTCCTCACTCACTTGCCAACAGGAGACGCTATGCCCCCCCCCTCCATGCCCCTATCACCCCATATACTTAAAATTATCAGACTGACATTCTTTGGAATGAAAATTGGCAAAAGCAGCAATGTATTAACAAATGACCAACATTCGAAAAAATCTGTTCTTTTGAACAGAAATATATAAATACAGTGGAATTTTGGATTACGAGGATAATCCGTTCCAGGAGAATGCTCGTAATCCAAAGTACTTGCATATCAAAGTGAGTTTCCACATAGAAGTCAATGGAAAGGGTGGGGGGCACCGGAGAGCCTCGGAAATGGGTGGAAAGGCCTGAGGACTCCTCGGCTGACTTCAGAAAGACTCAATTTCCGAGGTTTGCTGGAGGTCAGCCAAACTTTCCTCTGGCCTTTCCGGACGTTTCCGAATGGTGCTGATCGGTGCCATTCGGCTCCGGCTAGGGTGACCCCATTTCCAAACTATCATTTAAGGACACCCCCTCCCCCCTTCCCAAAAATCTGCTTGTGCTGTAACGAATCACAGCACAGTGATTGGACAAGAGGTGGGATTTATAATTTCTCCAATCACAAGTAGGGGGCGGGGATTGTGCTCCTCCAGGCATTCCTGGCCAGGGCAAGTACTGTCAGTGAGTAAAGCACTGATGTGGGTCATGTGGCGGCCTTTTTTTGGGGGCATCACATTGGCCCAGGGGGTGGCTGTGTAAGTTTCATTCCAGGACACTGTATTGTCCTGGAATGAAGGTGCCCGGGACAGACCAGCTAAATTCGGGACTGTCCCGGGCAATCTGGGACAGGTGGTCACCCTAGCTCCGGCGCCCCCCACCTCTGGCCAAACACAGTACTGCACACCGCTTTGGCCTAAGTCCTGCTCGTTTTGCGAGACAACAATCGCAAACCGAGTTAGGATTTTAGAAAATACTGACCTCGTATTACGAAACGCTCGTTAACCGCGTTACTCGCAATCCGAGGTTCCACTGTAATACCAATAATTATTATTATGATACAGGATTTATATAGCGCCAACAATTTACACAGCGCTCTACTACATAAGGTCAGACAGTACAGTTACAATACAATTTAATACAGTAGAAATCAGAGGGACCTGCAATGACCGAGGTTGCCAATCTTTAGAGACACCAGCGAACCAACAACAGGTATGTATCTACAGAACCACCTTAAGGTCCCGGCCGCAGAACACCGGCTTGAGGACAATCCCAACTCTCTGCTGACACCTCAATTTCCACAAATTCCCAGTTAACCCACCATCAACTGGGATTCAATAGAGGACCCAATACCATAGATGGGTCCATACTCAGAGTAAAATGTCAATGTCTACAAAGACCCCAACCTCCAAGTCACCAAGGAAGAAAAATGTAAGGAGAAATCTTCCAATGGGGACACCTGTTCCTCGGTGTAGTACAAATGGGTTAAAATTGACTACTGATTACGTGTTACAGGATAGAAGTTCTCCAATACCACCGTCTCGCATAATCAACCTCACACAATTAACAATGGAAAGCACACTGTAAGGTGTTGCGGTCACCTGTCTTATCTATTAGTTTAAAGGATATATTACGATCATTTGCCGCATTATAATGGATAGGACGGCTTTTTTGAGCATTCTTGAGCGCATGGCAAGCATTTCGTTTTTGTTTCAACTGGGATTCAATAGAGGACCCCACAGGGGCATATCTAGAGCATTTGGCACCCCCCCCCCCAATCTAGCACCCCCTCACTGATCATGCCTGTACACACTCAGCCCCCTTATACCTGTACCCACTCAGCCAACCCACTCACCTGTACACATTCAGCCCCCTTCATACCTGTATGCACTCAGCCAACCCACACACCTGTATGCATTGAGCCCCCTCATGCATACATTTACTCAGCCAACCCACACACCTGTACGCACTCAGCCCCCTTCATACCTGTATGCACTCAGCCAACCCACACACCTGTATGCATTGAGCCCCCTCATGCATACATTCACTCAGCCAACCCACACACCTGTACGCACTCAGCCCCACACACTTGTACACACTCAACCCCCCTTCATACCTGTATGCACCCAGCCCTCCTCACGCCTGTACACACTCAGCCCCCCTCATACATATTTATGCACTCAGCCCTTCTCATACCTGTACACACTCAGCCCATCCCCTTATATTTGTATGCACTCACCCAGTGCCGATCCTGACCTCCCTGGGGCCCTAAGCAAAATAACATGTCACATTAAAGTTGAAAAGGGGGGGGGGGGGGGCGCTGCCCATAGTGACATGTCACATTAAATATTAAAGTTGAGAAGTGGGGGGAGGAGATGTTCTGCTGTTGGAAGTGACATCTTACATTAAAGTGAGAAGCGGGGGGTGCTGATTTCTTACCTCTTCTCCCATGCAGCCAGCCAGGTGAGAAGTGGGGTGAGGGGCCGAAAATGACTTCTCACCAGGTGGGGCCTCTAGAGTAATTTGGGGGGCCCATCGCAGCTTTGCGGGGCCCTAAGTGGCTTGCATAGTGAGCCTATAGGGTGGATCAGCCCTGCACTCACCCCCACTCATACCTTTACACTTTAGTCCCCTCATACCTCTACGCACTCAGTCCCCCTCATACCTGTACATACTCAGACCACCCACACACCTGTATGCACTTAGCCCCCCTCATACCTGTACGCACTCAGCCCCCCTCACATAATGCATGTTCTGACTGTCTGCAGCACAATATGGCATTGGCGGCATAGGCGGCACTGTCTCTGCAGGCAGCACATGCGTTATGGCATTAGCGTCATGGATGGCACTGTCTGCAGCACATTACGCCATTGGCTGCATGGGTGGCACTGTCTCTGCAAGCAGCCCATGCGTTATGGGCCATAACACATGTGCTACCTGCAGACAGTGCCACCTATGCCGCCAATCCCATATTGTGCTGCAGACAGTCAGCACATGCATTATGGCATTAGTGTCATGGGTTGCACAGTCTGCAGCACAATATGGCATGGGTGGCACAAATCATGTTTAGTCAGGGCTGTGGAGATTTATTTTTATTTTTTTACATTAATTTGTTTTTCCCACATTAATTTGTTTTCTGTGGAGTTTTCCTGGGCCCCCCTGCTGGCCCGGGCCCGCTACAACGAGGCCAGTTGTACTGGCCTATCAGCGGCCCTGCAAGGTGTACCTAATACAGTGGCCAGTGAGTGTATATACACACTGAATTATTCTGTCCATGAACAGTATGCTAGAAATGTGCTTCTCTATGTATAGGGCTATAGGAAAAAAAAAAAAAGAACTGGGTATTGTGATATGAGATGTGAGACTCCATAGTGGGAACACATGACTACCTGAACAACCCATTAACCCGTACCCATGTGTTCGTCTCACCCCTTAACCATAAAATAAAGACTCGGACAACATGTTATCCTTGAATGGACGTAGGGGTCGGCCACAGCTTTATTTTTTTCTTTAACCATAAAACATCTGTAAACCTTTAGTACCATCTCATGGTAAGATTACAAGGGGGAAGCAACCAGCCAGCCGCCGGCCTAAACCGACGGGCATAATAGCCTTCCCCCGTTCCTTCATTAATATTACCGCCAGCTGTGACTTAACAATAAATATCTCACATCATAACGTGAACAAACAATGCCTGTAAAACCAAAACCTTAAAATTGTAATGAAATACAGCAATAACCACCGTCATAACTCCTCAGTACAAAACTCGCTTGACCAATTTTTTATTTTTTTTTTTATTTTTTTTTATAACTTTATTACATTCGATCCTCTTTTTTTTTTTTTTTTTTTTTTATAAACACCTGAAACCGTGTAATAATACAGGAAAAAAAAGGGCGGGAGGGTGGGAGCTCACTTGCTGGGAGGCTGCTGCGGGTAAGAGGAAGAAGGTGGGAGGGAAACCCACCTTGAAGCCTTGGTCACATGCCCACCCCAAATACCTCCCCCCTGGGCATCTTTAATTGGCTCTATCTGTCAGAGCACCACCCTCCCAGAGGGAGGGGGAAGGAGGGGGGAACTCAAGAGGGGAGAGACTCATTTAACCCCTTTCCTGACCGTCCCATCTCCTCAGCTAGTCCGTGGCACCTAGCCCTATTTGGGCCGGTGCCAACCAGACTACCTGAACAACCCATTAACCCGTACCCATGTGTTCGTCTCACCCCTTAACCATAAAATAAAGACTCGGACAACATGTTATCCTTGAATGGACGTAGGGGTCGGCCACAGCTTTATTTTTTTCTTTAACCATAAAACATCTGTAAACCTTTAGTACCATCTCATGGTAAGATTACAAGGGGAAGCAACCAGCCAGCCGCCGGCCTAAACCGACGGGCATAATAGCCTTCCCCCGTTCCTTCATTAATATTACCGCCACAGGAGGAGCACAGCCCCTCAAACTGGGCTCCGACCCCCACCCCTAATGTAAAGGGCCTGTTCAATGCCATCCTGAAGGCCAGACAAAAAGATATCGAGCCCGATATCATTAAGATGGACCCCATCCTGACCCATTAGCCGCCTATTGTCCCCTTCCAGCTGCCTGTGCCTCACCACTACCCCTGACCTGGCCCTGACATACCGGGACATGCGGGCGTTAATTGTTCTGCGAGCTCTCTCAATTGCAGCCGCATCCCTATCCTCCTGCCCGGTGACCCGAGGGACAATTTCGGACCAAACCAACATGATTTCCGAAAAAAGAAACACCATTCTCTCCAAATCCATTCTCATTAGGGTAATGATCTCCGGAACCCGCAGGGAGCGAATATCGTTCCCCCTTGCATGGATTACCAACACCACCGGCGACCGAGATACTCCGCCAATCTGAAAGGCTTCCATCAATATCCGAGACCAGGAGAGACCCCCAATACCTCTCCAATGAACCTCCACTGGAAATCCCAGGGACCTGCCGCCCGGCCGACAGATGGCCCTCTGCGCGGCCCGATGGATATATGAATGGCCCAGAATGTGCACCACCGGCGCACGAGGACCTGAAAAAGGGGGAAAACTCATTATAGCAGCAATTCCGGGCGAACATAACCTGCATAGCACCCCGACTTCCACCGACCAATTCTTTGAATGTCACCCATTGCTAGCCTGGCCCTAGCCGCTTCCGTAGCAGCACCAATTCTGAATGAATGTGTGCCAAAATCGTTCGCTGAAAACCCGGCAGCCACAAGGCAGCGTTTGAAAACCGAACTGAACTGGTACCGTGTAAGGGGGGCCCCCGAAGCATGCACCAAAAACTTTTCCCCACCAGGACTCACCTTTAGGAACTCTGTTACCATTGCAACTGGACAAAGTGTGCCCCCCACTGTCCCAAGGCGCAACCAAGAACCTTTTCCCAGCTGGTCCGTTTTAGACCTTCTCACCCGAACCTGCAACACACCGTTAGTCAGTAGGACGTCATCCCTGAAAAGGCCCCCAGGACCCGTAGTCGCGGACGCCACTAGCTCGCTTATCCGTAACGCTCCGAAAAAGCCAGGCAAAACGCAGTAGAAAAAGAAGCCCTTCGTAAGGAGAGGAACACACCGTAACCGTAGCCCCGACAAGGGAGTTCAGCAAGGCAAAGGAAACCGGACGCCTAGCGTCCTTTTTCCCGTGCCTTTTCCGCCAACCCTTTAATGCCTGCAGGATACCGAAATGCTTCGTGCAGTCCTGCCACCCGTGCAGCTTTAAGTGAAAACCAACCCCCCCCATGCGGCGTTGAGCCACCGCGGCGGAACAACCAGAAAGCTCCAAACTCAACAAATAGTCCACCGTAACCTGAAAACGTAAATTCCCACAGGAAGCCACGTCCCTGCCGCCCGCCACCCCCAACCAGGCATTCCACGCCTTACCATGATTGGACCAGGTAGCCGGAGTCACCGAAGCAGCAATGAGGGGCATCAAAGTCCTGACACCAGGGTCCATAGGGACTTCGGGCAAGGCAGGCCTTCCTGATCCGCACCCGGGCAAAGAGACCGGAACTCCTGGAAACGAGAACGAGACAATAAGTCAGCGATAACGTTATCAACACCTGGGACATGACGAGATCTGAACCAGATATTATACTCCAGGCATCTGAGCACCAGATGACGGAGTAGGGCCAGAACCGGCAGCGAAGAGGAAGACAGACCGTTGATGCAATGCACCACACTGCTATTGTCGGTCCAGAAGCATACCTTCTTGTCCCTGAGCTGCTCCCCCCAAAGTTCAACCGCCACGACGATGGGAAAAAGCTCAAGGAGAGTCAGGTTGCGACATAACCCCTGCACCTGCCACTCTAGTGGCCATGATTCCGCGCTCCAGCTCGCCCCGAGAATCGCGCCGTACCCTCCCGAACCAGCCGCATCAGTGAAAAGAGACAATTCCTGATTGCCTATTTCGACCGACAGGAAACACGTGCGCCCGTTGTATGTGCCCAAAAGACGCCGCCACACTGACAGGTCCGCTTTTAGGGAACAAGTCAGTCGGATGCGATTGCCGCAGAGTAACTTTTTGAACTTCACAAAACCCCTCGATCAAGCCTAATAGCTTTCCGAGCTTATCTGCTGGCAACCGAAAGACCATCTCAAGGGAATCGATTTCAATGCCCAGAAAGGACAGCCTGGTGGTTGGGCCCTCCGTTTTTTCTGCGCAAAGCGGAACCCCGAACCTGCTCATCACAGCACAGAAAAAATCCAGCAAAAATTGACACTGAGAAGATTCGGCCGGGGCTACTATCAGAAAATCATCCAAATAATGAATGATGGATCTACAACCCGTTGCACATCGTACCACCCATTCCAAAAAGGAACTGAACATTTCGAAATAGTGGCTCGATATGGAGCAGCCCATAGGCAAACAAGTGTTATAATAGAAGAGGCCATCCACACAGCAACCCAGAAGGTGGTAGCAATCCGGGTGCACCGGCAGCAGCCTAAAAGCCGATTCAATGTCAGTTTTAGCCATCATGGCACCTCTGCCGGCCCGTCGGACCAACAACACAGCCTTATCGAAGGAGACATAGGAAACAGACGCCTCATCCTTTGAGATGCCGTCGTTAACCGATGAGCCCCTGGGATAAGATAAATGGTGAATTAACCGAAACTTACCGCTCTCCTTCTTGGGGACCACTCCCAAAGGAGAAACCCTCAAGTTAGGAAATGGTGGGGATGAAAATGGACCCTCAATGCGACCCAAATTAACCTCTTTACTAACCTTGTCCCGCAGGGCATCCGGGTAAAGCGCAGCCGATTGCAAATTGCCAGCCAGTTGGTGCGAATCTGAGGGAATGAAGGGGATAAGAAAACCGTACAAAAAACCTATGCGCAACTGCTCAGCCTCCGACCTATTGGGGTAACGCTCTAGCCAGGGGAGCATCTCTTCCACGCTCACCGGCGTCTATCCCTTCAACAGGCCCTGTACCCCTATGCACCGGTTTTGCACCGCGGGGGCAGCGAACTGCCCCGTGGGCGCCACCACAAGAGGAGCACTCGTGCTTGAACTTGCACAACCCGAAGAACTTGCAATGACCCTCGTTAAAGAGCCAGCATGTTCCGGGTCTCTTTGTGGCCGCTGCGCCCTGCTGACTTGCTGAGGAGGCAGCGGCCCCGCCAAGAAAGGGAGTCTGCCTCTGCGCCATCATAAGCCGCAGCCAGACATCCGTCGCCTTGCAGCCCCAACCCACCTCGGGTTGCAACGCCAAGCGTCTTCTGAACTCTTCGTCATATTTCCACCAAGCGCTGCCGCCATGGGACTTATAGGCGTTGTATACTGAGTCCAAATAGACGAAGAGCTCCGAACAGCGCCCGGGGTGTTTTTCCCCCATAATACCACCCAGCACGGCAAAAGCCTGCAACCAGTTACCTATCGTCCTGGCAACCCGGGGGCCTACGCTCAAATGACCTGTCAGTATAGGGCTTGCGCTCCTTATCAATGGTATGCTGATCAGCTGAAACCAAAGACCATATATCTATGTACTTATTTTCCCAAATTTTTTGTTTGATGTCTTCAGTAACGTGTGATCCTAACGGGCTAATCCCACAGAAAAAGGACTCCTTGTGTACACCGGCCCTTGGCGGAGACAGAGGACGCCTGCCCGCAGGAGGCGTAACCGCCCCCTGGGAGCCGGGCTCCAGCTGCGACAATAATGCTTTTAAAGCCGGTACCAAAGCATGCGTCCCACCCCCGGCCCCCCAGGCCCCTGCGAAGTCAAACTCACCAGTTACTGCCGAAGATGGAGGAGGAGGAGGGATCACTGGAGGTATCGCAGCTGACAATCCCGAAGGAGCGGATGTGGGAACAGGCGGAAGGAAAACCGGCACTGACGATGGAGCCACCGAAACCGTCGTGGCCACGGGAGCCACAGAGGAAGCAGGCACGCCGGACGGCTGGTCCGCGTGAGAAGGCCGCCTGGAGCGCCTCGATGAACCCTGTCTAGACCTAAGCCGACCCTCGCGGACCCTGGATCGGCTCCTGGAGGAGCTGCCAGAGGAGGATGGTGACCCCCAGCGGGAGGATCTGGATCTACGCCAGTGTCTGCTGTGACGCCTAGGGGATCTGCGGCGACGGCTTCTGCTGTACCGCCCATGACGCCCAGAACTACGCGAAGAGGACCTGGAGTCCGACCGCATGTCCCGTCTACGGGACCGATCGCTCCTGAAACTCGCAGGAGGGGGGGGGGGGTGGGCGATGGGGGGGGACAGCGGAGGTGTTCAGGTGAGGAGAAGGACACACTATATCTTCCTCAGCATCCGCATCCACAGGTGCCTGGGGGGGGGTTGCGAGCGGCATGGGCAGGATGGGCTTGTACATTCACTGCTAAGTCAGTAGCAGGGACATCTACAGTGGGGGCAGGGGCGGAGGGGATGTCTGCAGCTAAGCCAGCCTCCTCGCTACTCGAGGAGCTGGAAACATGCACATTAGCATTACCCATGATGGAGTACAGGGAGGGGGAGAGGCACACACTCTGTGCAGACACACGAGGAGCAGAAGAGAAAGGGGGCGGGGCTACCGCGGCAGCCCGCGATTTGGCCCCGCCCCTTTCCCCCCCCTTCCAGCAACAGATACAGCGGTGCCTCTGCGCCGCTGTGAAGCCTTAGGGGGACTGGGACTCAGCCTTACAGGCGGTCGGGTGGCCCTACGAGGGGCCTGCCGACCCCTTACCTGGTCATCCACAGTTGGGCACGGCGAGGGGAACGGTCCAGGCACCCCCAGGTCGGCGGCGATGCGAGCCAGGAAGCCTCCATCGGACCGCATCCGCTCCCGGATCAAACCCAGCAGGTCTTCAGCCATGACACAGCCAAGGAAGGTAAGGAGCTCACTTGCTGGGAGGCTGCTGCGGGTAAGAGGAAGAAGGTGGGAGGGAAACCCACCTTGAAGCCTTGGTCACATGCCCACCCCAAATACCTCCCCCCTGGGCATCTTTAATTGGCTCTATCTGTCAGAGCACCACCCTCCCAGAGGGAGGGGGAAGGAGGGGGGAACTCAAGAGGGGAGAGACTCATTTAACCCCTTTCCTGACCGTCCCATCTCCTCAGCTAGTCCGTGGCACCTAGCCCTATTTGGGCCGGTGCCAACCAAGACGGGAGATCTTTTAGTAAGGAGTTCTCGTAGAAGGTAGCAGCTTTTCTGCCCTCCAAAGTCAATTCAGATGTGAAATATCAGTTTTGGGTGAAATTCATTCAACCCATCTTGAAGAAAGCCACCCTGGATCCTAAGGATCCACTTAACTGGCGCCCCATAACAGGCCTAAATGTTCTCTCCAAGGTAATGGAGAAGGCAGTGGTACAGCAGCTGCAACAGCATCTAGATACCCACAACTTACTCGACCCATTGCAATCGGGATTCCGTCCCGGACACGGGACGGAAACAGCATTGCTTAAGATATGGGACGACGTTCTCGAGGCCGCAGACGAAGGAGAATCTTCTCTTCTGGTTCTGCTGGACCTAAGCGCAGCCTTTGATACAGTTGATCACAGGCTGTTATTGACTCGGCTGGCTAAAATAGCCAAAGTCGCAGAAAGCGATCTATCTTGGTTCTCCTCTTTTTTGGAAAACCGATCGCAAATAGTGAAGCTAGGACCCTTCACTTCTAAACAACGCACATTATCGTGCGGGGTCCCTCAAGGATCTCCCCTGTCGCCGATGTTATTCAACATCTATGTACGTCCTCTTTTTGATATCATCAGCAGCCAAAAACTGCTATATCACTCTTACGCAGACGACACGCAACTGTACTTCCGCATTTGCAATAAAAAGGATCACCACCTCAATCTAGAGACATGCCTCTCTTTGATAGAGGACTGGATGACAAAGAGTTATCTCAAACTCAACGGAGCGAAAACAGAACTTCTCCTGTTTCACGCCAAGCGTAGCAATCAATCGATAACAACCTGGATCCCCCCGCCCATTCTGGGCAAAGTCATCACCCCTAGCGCCAAAGTCAAAAGTCTGGGGGTCATTTTTGACGCCGACATGACAATGAACGCACAAATAGGGGCAGTAGTCAGCGGATCTCACTATCTGCTGCGCCTACTACGCAGACTCACGCCTTTTATTCCCAAGAAAGACATAGCGGTCGTGGTGGGAGCGATTGTAAACTCCAGATTGGACTATGCAAATGCCCTTTACCTCGGACTTCCCAAGTACCAAATCACTCGTCTTCAAGTCGTTCAAAATACGGCCGCCAGACTTGTGACTGGGAAAAAACCCTGGGAATCAATCTCACCCTCGTTGAGATCCCTTCACTGGCTACCAGTCAAAGACAGAATCACCTTTAAAGCACTCTGTCTAACGCATAGATGTATCCATGGGAATGCTCCCCATTATCTATGCGAAAAATTAAAAATTTACAATCCCAATCGTATTCTACGATCCAATAACCAAAATCGGCTTCAGATACCGAAAGCCAGATACAAGTCCAAAGGAGACAGGAGATTCGCTGTCCAAGGTCCCAGACTATGGAACGCCTTACCAGCCAGCATTCGACTGGAGGAGAACTACCTGGTCTTCAGGCGAAAGATCAAGACGCATCTCTTTTGATCTCAAAGGAGAAAGGAACAACAAGCGCCCAGAGGCGATTTATTTCGCATGTGCTGCGCTATACAAGTTCTTCATTCATTCATTCATTCAAATAACAGAGATTTCTCCAACTATGCTTTGAATGTGGCAAAAGGAAACAGTATTAGTAGAAGAATCTGATTTCCATAGATTCCATTAGACCCACTCCAAAGCTGCCAGAGCTCTCTCAGCTATTCAGAGGTAAAATAAGCTCCAAACAGCCCTAATGGCTCTGTAATCGCTACAAGGATCTAGAAATAACTGATCTGATGAGGACAGGGAAACTTGTCCCCCTTTCCACTGGTGTTTCTTCCTTGCTAAATGGGTACATTTTTTTTGATAAAATGATAAACCCCACTTAATATTGTGTCCTGTCTCCACATTTACTTGCAGATGTAAAGGTCATAGGAGTTGGGAACTCGGAAAAACTGATCGTTCTCAGAGGATGTCCTGGTCTTGCTGGACCTCCAGGGGAAAAAGGAGAAGATGGGGCCCCTGGTGAGGAAGGCAAGTAAAATGCATAATATGGTATATCTTTGGCATTATATATATTATATTAGGACTTAAAGGGGTGTGACAGAAAAAAATCTAAGCCCTGTCTAGCATATCACATGTGTCAGGTCACCTGTTGGCCAGATGACAAGTGCCCCCGTTGGAGTCATGGGTGCACCACAAGGTAGTGAACCCAATAGCAGACTGCTGTGGATGGACCACAGAGTAGATATGGAGGAGAGGTTCGCTGGGGCACAAACAGGGATCCTACAGGAAGCTTGAGCCCAAGATTCCCCAGGGCGCGGAGTCTAAAATCCAGCTGGTATTCACCAGAGCCTCTAGTGGTGAGGATGGCCTTCTCTGCAACAGGATCCAGGTCGCGGCCCCCAAAGTCCCCTGAGTCACGCTCCGTAGAGAGAGAGGGGAAGCAGCCACTCAGGACACAAGAGATAGTGAAGGGTAAGCCGAAGTCAGGGCAACAAGCAGACGAGGATAACCAAGGGACAGGCCAAGGGTTAGGATCACAGGCAAACAGGAGTGGTCGGGGACAAGCCAAAATCGGTACACAGAGATAACGCAAGCAGGAACACAATACTAAGAAACAACGTTGATCAGCAAAGCAGACCTGCAGTGCAGTGGTTAATTTAGAGTGGGTGGAGCTATACAGGGAGGAGAGATGACAAAGGCAGCCAGATAAGAGAGTCTGGCCTCTAATAAACACATGGAGAGAAAGGTAAGCTGCCAGACATTACTACCTATCCATGACAACATTCCCAGAGATGGGAAGGTGGAAAAGTTGTCCCAGGCACCAGACAGAGAAGTAAGTCAGTGAGAACTGTAAGTACACAAAGCATGGGAGGAGCAAATCAACCCCAGAGCTCCCTTCTATCTCTCTGAGCCACCTAACCTCCTTCACGGCCCTTCAGCTTACTTACCCCCCTTAGAGCCAGTCTTTGGTGACACCACTGATGCAGTGGCATCATTTTCTTCCCGCATAGTGTATTCAATTAAAAAAAAAAGCTCTTTAATTAATAAAAAGTAACTTGCTTGCAAGCAAGACAAAAGGGTGTAATAAAAACAAATAAAAGGAACTGGATGGTTAGTTCCGAACTGGGGATAGTATGTGCCGACTGCTTGCGCTCCACAGTCACACTCCCCTTAACCGGATGGGACGTAAGACGTCTCCTGCTGTCTGGTCAACTGACGCGTTTTGTCATGTGACTTTCTCAAAGGTGATGATTTTTTTATCTTTTATTGACACCACTAATGTAGGGGTATTTTTCTTCCTTTAACCACTTCCTGGACAGCGACGTATCTGTACATCGCTGGACTTTTAGTGGTTAAACCGAGATGATCACCTTGGTATAATTTTTTTAGAGCTTTCCTGTGTCACCGGGAGACCTGCACGACCAGTCGGCCCATCCACCGACTGGCCGGACAGCCAAACAAAGATGGGATCAGAAGCTGGAAGCGATGATTTGACAACACTTCCGGTTTGCTCTGAAATTTTTGGTGCCAGGTTTTGAAAATCAAAAGCACGCAAAAACACAAATCTTGGTGTTTTTCAATGCTTTTAAGTGCAGAGAAGGGATTTGGGGTCTTATACCAGCAGCTCATTGGCCCAGCAATGACAGCTAACTTCCAGATTCAGATTGAAACCAATTTCAGCCCTATACACCACTACTGTGTCCCGTATTGCAGTAAAGGCCCAACAGAGGAAGCCACAGAGAAGGACAAGTGAGCTGACACTAAAGGATTTTTCGAATGCAGAAGATTTATCAGCCAATCACTAAAGGAGGAAAGGCATCTAGGAGAGATGGCCAAATGTCCTGTTTGCGTGAGGCCTATGGCCCGAATTCACATACATCGGCGCATATATATGCTGCTGTAGCGTATGTCTTTTACGCTATGCCAGTGCAGTGCAGAGAGGGAAGCATGGAATTCACAAAGCAAATGATCCCAACTCTGCGCCGGCGTAGCGTATATTCGTAGGCGTAAGGCAGCGAAAGTGGAAGTGGGCGTGATACATTTAAATGAAGCGTGACCCCATGCAAATGATGGGCCGAGCTTCAGACAAGTACTTAAAACGAACGGCGCATGTGCCATCCCGTGGCCGTATCCCAGTGCGCATGCTCACAATCACATCGAGACAACTGGCTAAGATACGTCTAATTAGTGCCTATGGTGTGAATGTAACCTACGCCCAGCCCTATTCACGTACTACGTAAACAACGTAAAATCCGACGGCTGTGTTCCCATTCCTTTGCATGAGTTGCGCCTCCAAAATAGGGGAATAACTTTAACGCCGGATGTACGACTTACACAAACGGCGTATATTATGCGCCGGGCGCAAGTACGTTCGTGAATCGACGTACCTCCCTCCATATTTAAATAGGAAATCAATGAGAGCGCCAGATGCGTCCAGCGTAACTATGCGCCCACAATACGCCAGCGTAGGCAAGTTTCGTCGGTGTACTGAAGCCAGTTTTTAGACGTATCTTAGTTCTGTGGGCACGGCGCATAGTTACACTTTCGCGGCGTATCTCGAGATACGTTGGCGTAAGTGCTTTGTGAATCTGGGCCTATATGTTTGCACTCATCATTCTTCTCTGCACTTCTTTTTTTTTAAAGTGACCATTGGAGGCAGGCTCAGACTGGCCATAGGGCATACCGGGCATATGCCCGGTGGGCCACGACAGCGTGCATGTCACGTCACCCCCCAGTTTAACATGCAGGACTGTTAGGGGGTGTCTTTGTAACAAACTGTGGGGGGCTGTGTAATGTAAAGAGGTGCAGGGTGCTATGTAATGTAAAAGGGTCCAGAGGTGCAGGGTGCTGTGTAATGTAAAGGGGCCCAGAGGTGCAGGGTGCTGTGTAATGTAAAGGGACTCAGAGGTGCAGGCTGCTGTGTAATGTAAAGGGGTCCGGAGGTGCAGGGTGCTGTGTAATGTAAACGGGCCCAGAGGTGCAGGGTGCTGTGTAATGTAAACGGGCCCAGAGGTGCAGGGTGCTGTGTAATGTAAAGGGGCCCAGAGGTGCAAGGTGCTGTGTAATGTAAAGGGACTCAGAGGTGCAGGGTGCTGTGTAATGTAAAGGGGTCCGGAGGTGCAGGGTGCTGTGTAATGTAAACGGGCCCAGAGGTGCAGGGTGCTGTGTAATGTAAACGGGCCCAGAGGTGCAGGGTGCTGTGTAATGTAAAGGGGTCCAGAGGTGCAGGGTGCTGTGTAATGTAAAGGGACTCAGAGGTGCAAGGGGCTGTGTAATGTAAAGGGGCCCAGAGGTGCAGGGTGCTGTGTAATGTAAAGGGGCCTAGAGGTGCAGGGTGCTGTGGAATGTAAAGGGGCCCAGAGGTGCAGGGTGCTGTGTAATGTAAAGGGGTCCTGAGGTAAAAGGTGCTGGAACCCCACATCCCATCATTAACCACCGCCGTGAATCGGTGCCACGCCCCCCGGGCTGCTCAGTCTAAAATGCCTGGGACTATTTTTTGTCCCAGTCCGGGCCTGATTGGAGGCCATTAAAAGCCCTCAGACCCAGGTGCAATGGCCTCTGAAACACCGAATATACTGTATACAGTATATACAATTATTTAGTTTATATTGCAATACTGAGAGTTTTTTTAATGTTTATTTTAGGTGATATTGGCATAAGGGGAGAGAAAGGAGAAAAAGGTAAGACGTCTAAAGCTAATGATTTCCATATTTTATGTTATATTTAATGGTACGTATATACAGTGCCTTGCAAAAGTATTCACCCCCTTGGCTTTTTACCTATTTTGTTACATTAAAGCCTTTAGTTGAATGTTTTTTTTTTTATCTAAATTATATGTGATGCATCAGAACACAATAGTCTAAGTTTGTCAAATAAAATTAGAAAAATAAATACATAAAACTATTTTTCAGAAATAAAATACTGAACATTGTCATGTGCGTATGTATTCACCCCCTTTGTTATGAAGCCCATAAAAAGCTCTGGTGCCACCAATTACCTTCAGAAGTTACATAATTAGTGAAATGATGTCCACCTGTGTGCAATCTAAGTGTCACATGATCTGTCATTATATAGACACACCTTTTTGAAAGGCCCCAGAGGCTGCAACACCTAAACAAAAGGCACCACTGACCAAACACTGCCATGAAGACCAAGGAACTCTCCAAACAAGGAAGGGACAATGTTGTTGAGAAGTAAAAGTCAGGGTTAGGTTATAAAAAAAAAAATATCCAAATCTTTGATGATCCCTAGGAGCGCCATCAAATTTATCATAAACAAATGGAAAGAACACGGCACAACAGCAAACCTGCCAAGAGGTGGCCACACACCAAAACGTACTGACCGTGCAAGGAGGGCATTAATCAGAGAGGCGGCACAGAGACCTAAGGTAACCCTGGAGGAGCTGCACAGTTCCACAACAGAGAGTGGAGTATCTGTACATAGGACGACAATAATCCGTACGCTCCATAGAGTTGGGCTTTATGGCAGAGTGGCCAGAAGAAAGTTATTCCTTTCAGCAAAAAATTAAAAATGGCACGTTTTGAGTTTGGGAGACTCCCAAAATGTATGGAGGAAGGTGCTCTGGTTTGATTAGACTAAAATTTAACTTTTTGGCCATCAAAGAAAACTCTTTGTCTGGCGCAAACCCAGGGGCGTTGCTAGGTGGCAAAAAGACCAGGGGCTTCAGCCCGAAGCCGGACCGGGGGGGGGGGGAATTTGTGGGTGCGGTGGAGTGGTGCAAGGATTGTTGTGCCCCCCCCCCCCCCCCAGCTGCGCGCTGAACCACTTTACCCTGCAAACACTACACTAATTTAAGAAGATAATAAAAAATAAAAAAATATGATAAAGTGTATAAGAGTGCTGGCATTTACGTTCACTACAAAAAAATTTTTGGATAGATAGCAAAACATGGAAAGAGTGCAGCGCTATGTGGTGGTTAAAACCATGTGTGAAATAAATGTTATACCTTGAAGTGTAAACCAATGATATGTGAAAAATGTATTAAAAGAAAAACTAATGCAGAGTCCAAAAAGAACATAATATAGTCTGTGAAGTGTTAATTCCAAAAGCAAATCCGTGAAGGGTTAACTCCCCAAAAAAAGACACATTGCTTGCCAAGAAAGTGAAGATAAAGTTTGGGGAATAATAAGTCCCAAAAATACTCTGGCAATACCATGTTTTATTTTGGGACTTATTATTCCCCAAACTTTATCTTCACTTTCTTGGCAAGCAATGTGTCTTTTTTTGGGGAGTTAACCCTTCACGGATTTGCTTTTGGAATTAACACTTCACAGACTATATTATGTTCTTTTTGGACTCTGCATTAGTTTTTCTTTTAATACATTTTTCACATATCATTGGTTTACACTTCAAGGTATAACATTTATTTCACACATGGTTTTAACCACCACATAGCGCTGCACTCTTTCCATGTTTTGAACACAGGTGACCTATCTGACCCCCTGACACAAACACTGATCCATCTGGATCCTACTTTCTGCACTACTCACATAGACACTGCCCCCCCCCACACAGACACTGACCCCCCCCCCCCCACGCACACACAGACACTGACCCCCAACAGACACTGATCCCCCCGACACACAAACACAGACCCCCGACAGACACTGATCCCCCCGACACACAGACACTGACCCCCGACAGACACTGACCCCCCCCCCCCCCACACGCAGACACTGACCCCCGACACCTACAGTAAGCAGACTACTTCCTGCACTACTCACACCCCCCTCCCCACAGCTCGGTGCAAAATAGTCCTCCTTACCTTGTTTCTGTCCCGACTCCCCGCCAGGCCAGCGCCATCCACCCGCAGCCCGCTCCATGGTGCAAGATGCTGCACCTCCATGATCTCGAGCCATCGGGACACACCGGCCGCACAGGGGGACACACCGGCCGCACAGGGGGGACACAACGGCCGCACAGGGGGACACGCCGGCCGCACAGGGGGACACGCCGGCCGCACAGGGGGACACGCCGGCCGCACAGGGGGACACACCGGCCGCACAGGGGGACATACCGCCGCACAGGGGGACACACCGCCGCACAGGGGGACACACCGCCGCCGAGGAACAAGCGAAGGAGGGGAAGATCGCAGTCCTGGCGGCTCACACAGTTCTCCCGCCAACATATTACATATTTCCTGTCGCCCTGTGATTGGGCGTATAGCGGTCATGTGCGGAGGCGGGACTTCTAGACGCTCGCAGACAGGCCAGCCCCACGCCGCACATGACCCCCGTACACCCAATCACAGGGCGCCGGACTGGACACCAAACATGGCGCTGCGGACGAGATCAGGGACTGGTCCCTGCTCGGCGGCATTGACTTGGGGCTCACAATTAAACATTGTAAGCCCGAGACTCGGGGCTTTTCGGCGGCACATTTGGGGCTCCAGCCTCCTTAGCCCACCCCTAACGACGCCTCTGCGCAAACCCAACACATCACATCACCCAAAGAACACCATCCCCACCGTGAAACATGGTGGTGGCAGCATCATGCTGTAGGGATGTTTTTAAGCAGTCAGGACTGGAAAACTGGTCAGAGTTGAGGAAAAGATGGATGGTGCTAAATACAGGGATATTCTTGAGCAAAACCTGTACTACTCTGTGTGTGATTTGAGGCTAGGACAGAGGTTCACCATCCAGCAGGACTAGGGTTGTCCCGATACCACTTTTTTAGGACCGAGTACAAGTACCGATACTTTTTTTCATGTACTCGTCGATACCGATTACCGATACTTTTTTTAAATGTGTCCCTAGACATGCAGCTATGTCCCCCCAGAAATGCAGCCATGTCTCCCCCATATATGCAGCCACGTCTCCCCCATATATTCAGCCACGTCTCCTGCTCGGCTCCGCTCCCCCCCCCCCCCCCCCCGCCCGCTCTCTAGAAAAAAAAAGGATCAGATCTGGCATCGGGAGCATTTGCGTGAGTACAAGTACTCGTGCAAATGCTCAGTATTGGTCCCGATACCGATACTAGTATCGGTATCGGGACAAGCCTAAGCAGGACAATGACCCCAAAAACACTGCTAAAGCAACACTTGAGTGGTTTAAGGGGAAATGTCTAAATGTGTTGGAATGACCTACTAGATCAACTCCTCTTGAATGGAAATGGCCATAGATGGTTTGAAATTCAGCCAGTCCTTTCTGAGATAGCATAATTTTTAAACCATTAAAGCTGCAGCACTCAGGCGATGTGGGGGACAATGGCCGCAGGAGAGATGACCATAAAAAGGGGCACTTGTCCAAGACTTTTCTTCAACCCTACAGAGTCACTTTAAACTAGTCCTATAAGGCAAAAGTCAACACTCCCAAGTGCCTACATGTATGTACTAAGCTTCAGGAAAGCCCCGGTAGCTTCTCCTGTTACTAAATTTGGGTGATATTTTAGATACTTATACAGTGTGACAATTGTACTTTATGTAAAAAATGTCATACGTGGAATTCATCTTTTAGTTACATTGATGAAGGTTGAATGCTGATGCGTCCCACGATGAAATTGAGTTTGACACCCCTGCTCTAGAAGCTAGAAATCACTGTAGTAGACACCACTACCATACATAAATAATAAATGCATTGTATATCCCAATGAATCCAACACAGATCAGCTCCCTAACAGTCCAAATTCTGTATTTCTCACCACAGGAGACAAAGGGGACCCTGGAGTACCACCTTCTCTTTATTGTAAGTTTGACCTTTCCAATGGAAATGTATTACTTCTGCTTCTGTCATTCATTCAAAGTATCTGTGAAGTTAGTAAAAGAAAAGTGAATAGGAAATATTTGAGGAAAAATGCACTTTGTAGGCACATAAATTAAAAAAATATACAAAATGTAATGTTTCACAAAAAAATACATCTAAACATACATAAAAAAAAAATATATATATATATATATATATATATATATATATATATATATATATATATATATATATATATATATATAAATACAGTACAAAATTGGGATCGTTCAATATCCCTCAACCGAGAGTGACTCAATAATATTATAGGTATCTTGCTACAAAGAGGTCTATATAGTAAATGCCTATATTGAGAACAAACATCCCCCCGATAAGAAGTCCACAGGATTCAGAATAAAAACCTTGAGCTCTACATGTTTCGCGATATGTACATCGCTTTATCAGGAGCCTCTTAATTGTATAAAGAGAGAACAGATCTCAATTAGATTAATAGATACAACAATGTTGGTTTGATTTTAAACAGTATCAAAAAATAGACATTATCAGCTAGATTCACGTACCTCGGCACATCTTTATGCGGGCGTAGCATATCTTCTTTACGCTACGCCGGCGCAACGTTGAGAGGCAAGCATGGTATTCACAAAGAAAATGCTCTCAACGTTGCGCCAGCGTAGCGTATAGATGTCGGCGTAAGCCGATGTAAGTCAAAGTAGGTGGAAGTGGGCGTGATATATTTAAATGAAGCGTGACTCCATGCAAATGATGGGCTGAGCTTCAAAAAACTAACTGCGCATGCGTCGTATCTTGGACGCATCCCAGTGCACATGCTCACAGTCACGTCGAATAGCTGCCTAAGATACGTCAAAACACTGCCTACGACGTGAATGTAACCTACGCACAGCCCTAGTCACATACTACGTAAACGGCATAAAAATCAACGGCGTACGTTCCCTGGTCCATACCTTTGCATGGGTTGCGCCTCCAATATGAGAAATAACTTTACCCTGGACGTAACCCTTATGCAAATCGCTTAAAACATGCGCCGGGCACTCATTTGCATATTTAAAATGGGAACGCCGAATGCGTCAAGCGTAACTTTGCGCCCACGATACACCGGTGTAGGCAAGTTACGTCGGGTGGCTGAAGTCTTATTTTTCGACGTATCTAGCTTTGTGAATCGGCGCATAGATACGACGGCGCACATTTGTACTTAAGACAGCGTTTCTCGAGGTACATCGGCGTAAGTCCTACGTGAATCCGGGCGTGTGTAAAACGCTCACCAACATTTTTTTGATTCAACTTTAAAAGTGTTCAAGAAAGTTGATTCCAATTTTGTACTGTGTATATATATAGGATTTTTTTTTTATGTATGTTTAGATGTATTATTTGGTGAAACAAATTTTTTAATTTAGGTGCCTACAAAGTCAATTTTTCCTCAAATATTTCCTATTCACATCAGGACGTGGCATATTTACTATCAAGGGTGTTGATTACCATCCGAGGGCACCAGTAATCAATCATTTTCAGTAAAAGAAAAGTATTGTATCCAAACATTGAATTTTTTTTTCTCCCCATTTTTAATCCATTGGTTCACAGAGTGAGGGGCCATGCCTGTACTGCTTGAGAGTGGAGGTAAAATGATGTCAGTGGTGGGGAGGGGAGGAGGAATACAATCCCTGTGCTGCAACGCTGACTATGGGACTGCAGCTCAGATCAGCAAGCAGTGAGAATCAAACTGACCACATTGGCACAGATCTACTTCTGTGCTTGGCGTGGTCAGTATGTTTCAGGAGGTGAAGGGATCATCAAATATTTGCTAGGAAATCAGGAGTGTTATAGTAAAAAAAAAGTACAAACTACTTTTTTAAAAAGGAATGCATAACCTAAATGAGAATTTTACGTTTTTTTTTTGCTGAAATGACTGTTTACAGGGTATAGAGAGATAAAAGTTAACTGATTCCTTTTAAAAATGATTAAAAATAGATAAAAATCAATCATATAATGTGCCTGCAGGTTATTTTCACTTTTGAACTGGCTTCATGTTTCTGTGAAGTAGAATTAGACACACAGAACAAAAACAAACAAATCCAGGGCAGTGTTTTGTTTTTAAAATGAATCTGGTTCTGAGAAGTTTTAGACACACAGTAATGACAGCTTAGACCACAGTGAGAAATCTCCCAGTATGGTGGTTATAAGGAAACAGACAAGCAGGAAGTGTGGAGATCAGAGCAGGATTACAGCAACTTCAAAGCAAAACCGAACAATAAGGACATGAAACCATTACTGCAGTAAGGTAAAGGAAGCTATTACGCTAAAAAAAAAAATTCTTTTAGTGATCCTTTAATTCTTAACTCAACTCACCAACCAGCCTGCAACAAAGCAAATTGTCCTGTCTAATAGTTCACGTTAAAAGCAGGGGTTTTGTTTTCACACATAGGCCGCGACAAGGCACCCTAATATTATCTGCAGTCCTAATAGTGGCGGCTGGTGCTCAAATTTTTTTGGGGGGTGCAAACAAACGGAAAAAAACAGTAATTGCAGCCTTACTGTGCCCATCAATTGTCACCACTGTGCCATCAATTGTTGCCACTGTGCCATCAATCATCGCCACTGTGCCATCAAACGCAGCCACTGTGCCATCAATTGTCGCCACTGTGCCATCAAACGCAGCCACTGTGCCATCAATTGTCGCCACTGTGCTATCAATTGTCGCCACTGTGCTATCAATTGTCGCCACTGTGCCATCAATTGTCGCCACTGTGCTATCAAACGCAGCCACCGTGCCATCAATTGTCGCCACTGTGCTATCAAACGCAGCCACTGTGCCATCAATTGTCGCCACTGTGCTATCAATTGTCGCCACTGTGCTATCAAACGCAGCCACTGTGCCATCAATTGTCGCCACTGTGCTATCAATTGTCGCCACTGTGCTATCAAACGCAGCCACTGTGCCATCAATTGTCGCCACTGTGCTATCAAACGCAGCCACTGTGCCCATCAATTGTTGCCACTGTGCCATCAAATGCTGCTACTGTGCCCATCAATTGTCACCACTGTGCCATCAAACGCAGCCACTGTGCCCATCAATTGTTGCCACTGTGCCATCAAATGCAGCTACTGTGCCCATCAATTGTCGCCACTGTGCTATCAAACGCAGCCACTGTGCCATCAATTGTCGCCACTGTGCTATCAATTGTCGCCACTGTGCTATCAAACGCAGCCACTGTGCCATCAATTGTCGCCACTGTGCTATCAATTGTCGCCACTGTGCCATCAATTGTCGCCACTGTGCTATCAAACGCAGCCACTGTGCCCATCAATTGTTGCCACTGTGCCATCAAATGCTGCTACTGTGCCCATCAATTGTCACCACTGTGCCATCAAACGCAGCCACTGTGCCCATCAATTGTTGCCACTGTGCCATCAAATGCAGCTACTGTGCCCATCAATTGTCACCACTGTGCCATCAAACGCAGCCACTGTGCCCATCAATTGTCGCCACTGTGCCATAAATTGTCGCCATTATGCCATCAAACGCAGCCACTGTGCCATCAATTGTCGCCACTGTGCCAACAAACGCAGCCACTGTGCCATCAATTGTCGCCACTGTGCCAACAAACGCAGCCACTGTGCCATTAATTGTCGCCACTGTGCCCATCAATTGCCGCCAGTTTGCCCCCTCAAATAACGCCAAATTCCCCAGTAAAATGCCACTAGTTTTCCCTGTAAAATACCGCCAGTTTGCCCCCGCCCCGCCCAGCACTTGCCTTTCTCGGGTCAGCCATCCTCCTCCACGCTCCCTCGATGTCCTCCTCTGCCCTCGATGTCGCTTCAGCCAATCAGGTGACCGGTAACCAGACCCGGTAAACCTGATTGGCTGAGACGCGTGTCATAGTTAACCAGGGAACACACAGCCTGTGTGCCCTCTGGTTAACCATTTGGAAGCCGATTAGAGCCCACAGGCTGTAATCGGGAAGCTGGTCAGAGCCGCTGGCTCTAAGACACTTCCAAAATATACCCACTGCTGTTATTCAGATGGCCGGCTCTCAACAGGGGGCCGGCCACCTGAAAAGCTGCAGAGGCCGCGACAAGGCACCCTAATATTATCTGCAGTCCTAACAGTGGCGGCTGGTGCTCAAATTTTTTTGGGGGGTGCAAACAAACGGAAAAAAACATTAATTGCAGCCTTACTGTGCCCATCAATTGTCACCACTGTGCCATCAATTGTTGCCACTGTGCCATCAATCATCGCCACTGTGCCATCAAACGCAGCCACTGTGCCATCAATTGTCGCCACTGTGCCATCAAACGCAGCCACTGTGCCATCAATTGTCGCCACTGTGCTATCAATTGTCGCCACTGTGCTATCAAACGCAGCCACTGTGCCATCAATTGTCGCCACTGTGCTATCAAACGCAGCCACCGTGCCATCAATTGTCGCCACTGTGCTATCAAACGCAGCCACTGTGCCATCAATTGTTGCCACTGTGCTATCAATTGTCGCCACTGTGCTATCAAACGCAGCCACTGTGCCATCAATTGTCGCCACTGTGCTATCAATTGTCGCCACTGTGCTATCAAACGCAGCCACTGTGCCATCAATTGTCGCCACTGTGCTATCAATTGTCGCCACTGTGCTATCAAACGCAGCCACTGTGCCCATCAATTGTTGCCACTGTGCCATCAAATGCTGCTACTGTGCCCATCAATTGTCACCACTGTGCCATCAAACGCAGCCACTGTGCCCATCAATTGTTGCCACTGTGCCATCAAATGCAGCTACTGTGCCCATCAATTGTCACCACTGTGCCATCAAACGCAGCCACTGTGCCCATCAATTGTCGCCACTGTGCCATAAATTGTCGCCATTATGCCATCAAACGCAGCCACTGTGCCATCAATTGTCGCCACTGTGCCAACAAACGCAGCCACTGTGCCATTAATTGTCGCCACTGTGCCCATCAATTGCCGCCAGTTTGCCCCCTCAAATAACGCCAAATTCCCCAGTAAAATGCCACTAGTTTTCCCTGTAAAATACCGCCAGTTTGCCCCCGCCCCGCCCAGCACTTGCCTTTCTCGGGTCAGCCATCCTCCTCCACGCTCCCTCGATGTCCTCCTCTGCCCTCGATGTCGCTTCAGCCAATCAGGTGACCGGTAACCAGACCCGGTAAACCTGATTGGCTGAGACGCGTGTCATAGTTAACCAGGGAACACACAGCCTGTGTGCCCTCTGGTTAACCATTTGGAAGCCGATTAGAGCCCACAGGCTGTAATCGGGAAGCTGGTCAGAGCCGCTGGCTCTAAGACACTTCCAAAATACACCCACTGCTGTTATTCAGATGGCCGGCTCTCAACAGGGGGCCGGCCACCTGAATAGTGGGCGGCAGCAGCGACAATACATAGATTCATGCAATGCATGAATCTATGTATTGTTGAGTGACGAGTGCAGAAGAGAGGGAGCGGCGCTCCTGCACCCACTATGGACACACCGCCACTGAGTCCTAAAGGTCCTTTCACACGGGCGGACTGTTCGTCTGTTTACGGACTTGTAATGGTACCCTATGTGATCACGGCCGTTAGCGGATGAGCATCCGCTAACGTCCGTAATGACCCGCCTTCGCAAAGATCTGGTTTTTCGGACGGAAGAAACCCCTATTTTTCTTTCGTCTGAAGGATCGGATCGGATGAATGCGGACACACGGTCCGTATTCATCCGATTCCCCATAGAGGAGAGCGAAGGAGAGACAGGGCGGTCCCCGCTGAGCTGACGGACACACTCGAAAAACGGTCCGCTCCGTGTGAAAGGACCCTAACTCTATAAATCTGCGAGCCTTCATAGTAGAAGCACATATATACAGTAGTAATGGATGGATTGAGGGCAGCTTAGACAGGACGATTCGGTTTGTTGCAGGCTGGTCGGTAAGTTGAGCTGAGAATTTTTTCTTTGGTTTGGTTTGACACGCATCGCCCTTCCATGTGCTCCTTGCTGTTATGGGTTGGGCCAGTTTCCCTTTGTACTGTGTTTTCCATTACCTAGGAGAACATTTAGGTCAGTGAAGGCAAAATATTTTTTAGACTTGATTGTAGTAGTTTGGTTTGATTCTTTCACACTATCTAATTTTTTTTCCCTATTATTTGTGTATGTTGTATTTTTTCTCTGATCTTTTATAATTGATTTTGCCATAAAAAATATAAAATGTGACACATGTCTGTAATAAGCACAAGTATAGAAGCATTGATTTGTAAAGGGGCTGAAAAAGCAATGATCTCTAGCAGACTCTTGTAATATGTCTCCTGAAGAATGTCCCCCGTCCCCAACAACTCATATAGCACGTCCGCTGTCTCTGACCATCTCCTGTAGGATGTTTGCAGTCTCTGAACATCTCCTGCAGCATGTCCACCATCTCTGACTATCCCCTGCAGCGTGTCTTCAATCTCTGAACATCTCTCTGTAACATGTCTGCTGTCTCTGAACATCTCCTGTAGCTTGTATGAAGTCTCTGACCATCTCCTGTAACATATCTGTAGTCTCTGACCGTCTCTTGTAGCAGGTCCACCATCTCCTGTAGCTTGTATGAAGTCTCTGACCATCTCCTGTAACATATCTGTAGTCTCTGACCATCTCCTGCAGCATGTCCGCCATCTCTGACTATCTCCTGCAGCGTGTCTTCAATCTCTGAACATCTCTCTGTAACATGTCTGGAGTCTCTGAACATCTCCTGTAGCTTGTATGAAGTCTCTGACCATCTCCTGTAACATATCTGTAGTCTCTGACCGTCTCTTGTAGCAGGTCCACCATCTCCTGTAGCTTGTATGAAGTCTCTGACCATCTCCTGTAACATACCTGTAGTCTCTGACCATCTTCTGCAGCATGTCCGCCATCTCTGACTATCTCCTGCAGCGTGTCTTCAATCTCTGAACATCTCTCTGTAACATGTCTGGAGTCTCTGAACATCTCCTGTAGCTTGTATGAAGTCTCTGACCATCTCCTGTAACATATCTGTAGTCTCTGACCGTCTCTTGTAGCAGGTCCACCATCTCCTGTAGCTTGTATGAAGTCTCTGACCATCTCCTGTAACATATCTGTAGTCTCTGACCATCTCCTGCAGCATGTCCGCCATCTCTGACTATCTCCTGCAGCGTGTCTTCAATCTCTGAACATCTCTCTGTAACATGTCTGCAGTCTCTGAACATCTCATGTAGCTTGTATGAAGTCTCTGACCATCTCCTGTAACATATCTGTAGTCTCTGACCATCTCTTGTCCCAGGTCCACCATCTTTGACTATCTCCTGTAGCATGTCTTTAAAGGGGTTGTAAAGGTACAATTTTTCCATCTTAAATATCTTCCTTTACCTTAGTGCAGTCCTCCTTCACTTACCTCATCCTTCCATTTTGCTTTTAAATGTCCTTATTTCTTCTGAGAAATCCTCACTTCCTGTTCTTCTGTCTGTAACTCACCACAGTAATGCAAGGCTTTCTCCCTGGTGTGGAGTGTCGTGCTCGCCCCCTCCCTTTGGACTACAGGAGTGTCAGGGTGCCCACTAACACACAGCTCCTTTCTCTATCTGCAATGTAGCGAGTGTCCTGACTTTCCTGTAGTCCAAGGGAGGGGGCGAGCATGACACTCCACACCAGGGAGAAAGCCTCGCATTACTGTGTGGAGTTACATCTGTGTGAAATAAAAATGTTGCCTTTCTATCTTAAAGGGGTTGTAAAGGAAAAATGTTTTTTCCATAAATAGCTTCCTTTACCTTAGTGCAGTCCTCCTTCACTTACCTCATCCTTTCATTTTGCTTTAAAATGTCCTTATTTCTTCTGAGAAATCCTCACTTCCTGTTCTTCTGTCTGTAACTCACCACCGTAATGTGAGGCTTTCTTCCTGGTGTGGAGAAAGCGAGCAGGCAAGTCAAGACACTCTCTACTTTGCAGATAGAGAAAGGAGCTGTGTGTTAGTGGGCGTCCTGACACTCCTGCTCGCCCCCTTCCCCCTCAAGAGGCTTTCTCCACACCAGGGAGAAATCCTTGCATTACTGTGTGGAGTTACATACAGAAGAACAGGAAGTGAGCAAGGTAAAGGAAGCTATTTAGGGAAAAATGTTTTCCTTTACAACCCCTTTAAGTGAAATCTACAATCTGGAGCAAATAATAGTGCGGCTACTTAATGGCTTATATTTCAGGTCATTTAGTTTGGCCTCGTTTGAGCTTATAATGCTGCTTGTGCGCAAAAACCTCCCATATCTAGGCGTAATGAAGATTTCTGTATCTTTCTTTTAGGATATTGTTCTTTTAACTTATATGGAATTGGCAATCAGTACATCTCAGAATAATTTTTATTTTTTTTAAACCTCTCAGATGCAAAAAACTGCAAGGAACTCCTACAGCAGGGTGAACTCCTAAGTGATTGGTACACCATACAGCCAGATGGTCAGAAGCCCATGAAGGTGTTGTGTGATTTGCATACTGATGGAGGAGGCTGGATTGTAAGTCATCAGAAGATGGAGCATCAAAAACAAAATGTCATTCTTAAATGTTAAAAAGTAACCTGAAAATGAATATATTGTTTGGAATTCCTACTATAAAATAGAGGCGCACGTTCCAATGTGTGAGTGTGCCTAGTTATATATCTATAGTGTGAGTACAAATTGCTTCCATTTTGCTTTTAAATGTCCTTATTTCTTCTGAGAAATCCTCACTTCCTGTTCTTCTGTCTGTAACTCCACACGTAATGCAAGGCTTTCTCCCTGGTGTGGAGTGTCGTGCTCGCCCCCTCCCTTGAGGGGGGAGGGGGCAAACAGGAGAGTCAGGACGCCCACTAACACACAGCTCCTTTCTCTATCTGCAACGTAGAGAGCGTCCTGACTCTCCCGTAGTCCAAGGGAGGGGCGAGCACGACACTCCACACCAGGGAGAAAGCCTCGCATTACTGGGTGGAGTTACAGACATAAGAACAGGAAGTGAGGATTTCTCTGAAGAAATAAGGACATTTCAAAGAAAAATGGAAGGATGAGGTAAGTGAAGGAGGACTGCACTAAGGTAAAGGAAGACATTTAGGAAAAAACATTTTCACCTTTACAACCCCTTTAAATGAGACCCATAAGCCCAACCATCTGGTTGCAGTAATAACTTTCTGTGTGTAGGTCTTCCAAAGACGTTATGATGGGACTGTTAATTTTTTCCGTGATTGGAGCACCTACAAGAAAGGTTTCGGGAGTCGCCTATCTGAGTTCTGGCTGGGAAATGACAATCTATACAAGCTGACGTCATCAGGTAAGAAGACAACCACACCAGCACCTTCATCTCCCCTCCATCCCATCATGGTAGATAATTAGAAATACCCATAAATGATAGAGGTTGACTCAATAAGCAAGTACAAATGTTCCTCAAGTGTTGGTATGTGTGAGCTGGTACTTAAAGCGGAGGTTCACCTTAAATCTACTCTGTCCCTTAGCATCCAGCATAACGGCGTCAGCGCCAGTATGCCGTTTTTTATTTTTTTATTTGGTCTACTTACTGTTAAATGAAGAATTTTCTTTTCTCTCCACCACGGTTGAATGGCGCGGCTATGTCGGCGAAAATAGCCAATTTAGCTGACTGCGCAGGCGCCGTATATAGCCGGGTCCTATGGCGCGTCACGCCCTCCGAAAAAAGCCGAAATAGAACTCGGCTATATACGGCGCCTGCACAGTCAGCTCCTAGGTCTGTGCGCAGGCGCCGTATAGCGCCGGAAAGAGCCGAGTCCTAAATTGGCTATTTTCGGAAGGCGTGACGCGACATAGCCGCGCCATTCAACCGTGGTGGAGAGAAAAGAAAACTCTTCATTTAACAGTAAGTAGATCGATTAAAAAAAAAATAAAAAATCCGAATGTTCAGCTAGTCAGCATTTGCATACTTCTGCTATAGAGAGGGGTGGAGGAACTTCAGCCAGCGACCTTCAAGAACCATACATAGTTCATCTTGTTCTAACAAGAATGGTCATTCCTGACCACTTGGCCAGGGCTGTCTTGCACTGCTTAACCACTTCCATACCGAGTATATTGCCCTGAATCTGTCCCCACTGTTGAATCGATGCAGGGACAGGGTGAAGGTGTGGTCCAGATTGAAGGTGTCCCCGGTGGGAAGGGTCAATCTGATAAAAATGATCCTCATGCCACAGCTCCTTTATGTACTACACAACTCTCCTATTAAGTAAAAAAATAGCAGGTAATGGCGCCTACTAGAAATAAGGTGCATAAAAGAATGTGCAAATATAAATATAAAATGTGTCTGTCCAAAAAAGTGCTGGTCCTTGTAGTGATGTCAAAGTATTGTTATAACATATATATAACAAAAAATAATTAATAATTAAGTGGTTGAATTAATATAAATATAAAAATATTAAAAGATAATAATCCATAAAAATCCAATCCCTAGTGATAAATATTTCCAAAATAAGTGTTGCAAAATTAAATGATGATAATAATAATAATCCAAGAAAAGTCCAGTTTTATAAAAAATATATTTTCAAGATTGCTTCCGAAAAATAATGATATAAGGTGATATGTGCTTCATGCAGGTATAGCCGTCAGTGGATCACTCAGTGCTCTCCCCCAATGGTCCCGCACTCACCGGATCCAACTACCCCTGCAGGGCTAATAGGCTTTCTCAATAAGTATCCACACTTCAATAAAATCTGCCTGGTTTCCTCACATGGGGTCTATCCAACCATTCAGCCGCTCATAGAGAAGATAAGATGAAACGAAAATGCCCAATAGCGTGATACCGTTTTGTAACAAGTAAAATTTATTCTTGATAAACAATGGGTACTCACAATTTACATGTAGTTAAAAAGCCTTTAGAGAATGTGTGCTGTAGCTCTGAGGAACGTTCGCGAACGTTCCTCAGAGCTACAGCACACATTCTACAGCACACATTCTCTAAAGGCTTTTTAACTACATGTAAATTGTGAGTACCCATTGTTTATCAAGAATAAATTTTACTTGTTACAAAACGGTATCACGCTATTGGGCATTTTCGTTTCATCTTATCTTCTCTATGAGCGGCTGAATGGTTGGATAGACCCCATGTGAGGAAACCAGGCAGATTTTATTGAAGTGTGGATACTTATTGAGAAAGCCTATTAGCCCTGCAGGGGTAGTTGGATCCGGTGAGTGCGGGACCATTGGGGGAGAGCACTGAGTGATCCACTGACGGCTATACCTGCATGAAGCACATATCACCTTATATCATTATTTTTCGGAAGCAATCTTGAAAATATATTTTTTATAAAACTGGACTTTTCTTGGATTATTATTATTATCATCATTTAATTTTGCAACACTTATTTTGGAAATATTTATCACTAGGGATTGGATTTTTATGGATTATTATCTTTTAATATTTTTATATTTATATTAATTCAACCACTTAATTATTAATTATTTTTTGTTATATATATGTTATAACAATACTTTGACATCACTACAAGGACCAGCACTTTTTTGGACAGACACATTTTATATTTATATTTGCACATTCTTTTATGCACCTTGGGGCAGATTCACAGAGAAATGGATTATCGTAGCGTAGCAGAAATACGCTACGCCGCCGTTTTTTACCTTGCTCTACGTGGAATTCAGGTAGATTTTCTACGGTAAACGACGGCGGCGTAGTGTATTTCTCCCGTCGCAATCCATATAGACGAGTAGGGGGCGTGAAACATTTAAATTAGGCGCGTTCCCGCGGCGATCGATCTGCGCATGCTCCGTTCGCAAATTTCCCGCCGTGCATTGCGCGAAATCACGTCGTGACGTCATTCGTTGTTTATGTAGCGTACTTTACGGGCGATCCACGTCCCGACGAGTTACGTAAATAAAAAAAAAAAATTAAATAAATTCGAAGCGGGAACGACGGCCATACTTAACATGGGCTACGTAAAGTTAGAGCAGCAAAAAGCTGCTCTAACTTTACGTATAAAAAAATAGACGAAAACGACTGCGCCGCTCGCTCGTTTGTTCGTGAATCCCCGTAAAAACACATTAGCATATCCCGACGCATTAAAACGACGCGAACTCCTCCCAGCCGCCGCAAATAGATGGCAGCGTAGATCCGAAGGCTTACGAAGACGTAAGCCTCTCGGATCGAAGCCCGAAGCCGGCGTATCATGGTTTGAGAATTCAAACTAGTGATACGCCGCGGGAAATTTGAAATTACTCCTGTCTAACCCCAGTTAGACAGGCGTAATTGTTTTGTGAATCTGCCCCCTTATTTCTAGTAGGCGCCATTACCTGCTATTTTTTACTTAATATCTACTCCCACCTAGGTGGGTTTTTTATGTAGGGGCAGCCACTTCAAAACGTAATCACATTTTATTTCTATTTTTATTACACCAGTTCATTTTATTTAAGTTGTCTGTGGCGCAGATTCATCTCCTTTTACTCAACTCTCCTATGGTTGTCCCCCTTAACCTCCCTGGCGGTATGATTCTTTAAGATTTTAGGTGCTAAAAGCGGTACCATTATTTGCAAGGGAATTTGGTGTTTTATACTGTAGGCTTGTAATTCTTAGGAATAACTCACTGAAATCTATCCAAACAAGAGTCTAATAGGCATCCTGGGTATGATTTTTTTTTTTCTTATTAAAAATTATAATATAATAAATAATTATAAAAAATTATAACAAATAATAATATAATTATAGTAAAAATTATTCAATAATGTAATCAAATCCAAATCACTGAAATTTGCTCAGTTGCAGAATTTTTGCTGTCATTATTTTTTTTTTTTTATGACGAATTTCCCCACAAATCGCTATCGCTAAATTCTGCAAGTGATTCTGATTTATTATCGCTGTTTTTTAGCTGCTCTAAAACAATTTTTGCCATAAAGGGACACTTTTGGTTGCTATGGGTAATCTACAGTTTGCAGGGAGAAAGAACAGTTTTTATTATATAAAAGGACATGTAGTGTACAGGGCAGACCACTAGGGACATGGGGGGTGTGTATTTTTTACATACAGTACTGTAATCTATAAGATTACAGTGTACTGTATGTATAGTGTTTGTTTACTTTTTTAAATTTGGCGCCGTTCCCCCCCCTACGTCGCGACGCTCGCAGGGAAGGGAATCGGCGGAACACACAGCATCAGGCGGACATCCGCCCGCCGTGTACTGTGGGGATTCATCGCTGGATCGCAGAGAAAAGGTAAGTAAACTTTTTTCTGCATCCAGCGAGGCAAGTCCGTGTGTGGCACGGGGTTACCGATCGTAGCTTTAAAATCTCACCCCGTGCCACACACGGGAAGACCGCCAGGGAGGTTAAGCAGTTCAGGGTTATTAACTCAATGTTCGGGTCCCTTATATGGTTAAACTCGACAGCGAGGGTGAAACTGGAGCAGCTTCAACGCCCAAAGGAGGCGGGGGGGCTTGCTCTCCCGAATCCGTGGCTGTATTATTTGGCTTCCCAGCTCCAACACATTGCTAGGGTGTTAAGTCCCCCCGGTAAACCAGTGTTGAACCTGGTGGACCCTATGGCACAACTGTTTGGCTCGGTAACAGGTGGGGAGGTTGAGGAGGGCTTAGAGGCGCTGAAATTTGCCAAGTCTAATAAGCTGTTCCCCACTTATAACCCAATGCAAAAAATATGGAATAAAACTAGAACATTGCATCAGGTGGAAGGTTTCACTAGATATAGCCCCATTTGGGGGAATAAACGTTACCCAGAGCTGGAAAAATTACAATACGGTAAGAAATGGCAGCGGTACGGGATTACTTATATGAGGCAAATTTTTCGGGATGGTAAGCTGCGCCCATTTACGGAGCTGAGGGCGGACTTTCAGCTCCCTGCATCTATGCAGTTTTATTATTTTTCAACTCCAACATGCTGTCAGAACCCAGATGGGGGGGGGGGGGGGAGTGGGTACAGAGCGCCACACCAATTTTCAACTACCTGAGAGACGTGGCCTCATTTAAAGGTTTCATATCCTGCAGTTGCTCCATGCTCCTTAGTAAATTTCTTCCTGACAACACGGCAGGCATCATAGCAAAGCAGGAGAGGGATGTGGGAGCATTTGAGGAGGACCAATGGGAAGAGGCTCTTTTGGCAATTCCCCTGAGTTCTCTGAATGTGGCCCAAAGGATGTCGCAGCTGTATATTCTGCTGCGTGTGCATTACACACCGGCTAGGCTGGTTGCAATGGGGGTGAAAGAGGACCCCGCCTGCACTAGGTGCAAGAGGGATCATGGTGACCTGATCCACATGTTACGGAGGTGTCCCAAATTGCATCTTTATTGGACGGAGGTCTTGGACACTGTCAACCGTGTATTCCAGGTGCAACTAGCTCCACATCCTAAGCTGTGCCTGCTGGGAATCATTGATAACGTGCCGGAGGAGGATCCAGCTAGGCTGGAGATACTGAGGGCCCTGTTTCAGGCGCAAAATCTTATTCTGCGGCACTGGAAGTCAGAGGAACCCCCCACTGTAAGGGAATGGCGGAATCACATGGGAGACACAATTAGACTGGAGAAATATATATATCAACATAGGGGGTGTGTGAAAAAATTTGAAAAGGTCTGGGCAAGGTGGTTGGCAGTGCCGGGTCTGGCCCCGGTAGATCTGATAATGGACCGTTTGCTTGGGTAAGGGCCGGGTCCTTGGTGGGAGAGGGAATGTGGCACCTGGGATGATGTTACCCCCCCCCCGACAGAAAGCTTTCGTCCTGAGTTGGGACCCCGTTTCTCAAGGTATTCATATCACTGTTGGGCATTGTACTGTGGGTTGGCCACAACTACGGGGTATCCCTGTGCTCGTCTGGACATGTCTGAAATACCCATATAGAGGCTATAGATTGAGGGGTAATGTACATGACAAAGTATAATTGCCTAGGCGGTGATCTGTTACTGTGTACAAGTGATTGTGTGAGCTGTACTGTACGATGTGTTTGCAACATGTCTGTTGTTTGTTTAATAAACGCTTTTCTGATTTAAAAAAAAAACACTTCCATACCGGGGGGCACTTAGGCACCTTCCCGCCCAAGCCAATTTTCAGCTTTCAGCACTGTCGCACTTTGAATGACAATTGCGCGGTCATGCTACACTGCACCCAAACAAAATTGGCGTCCTTTTTTCCCCACAAATAGAGCTTTCTTTTGGTGGTATTTGATCACCTCTGCGGTTTAAATTTTTTGCGCAACAACTAATAAAAGACTGAAAATTTAGAAAAAAAAATACATTTTTATTTTTTTCTGTTAACTTTTTTGTAAATAAGTATGTTTTCTCTTTCAATTACGGGCACTGATATGGCGGCACTGATGGGCACTGATGGACACCAGTGAGGTAGTACTGATGGGCACCGATGAGGTGGCACTGATGGGCACTGATAGGCGGCGCTGGAATGCAGCACTGATGGGCACTCATAGGTGGCACTGATGGGCACTCATAGGTGGCACTGATGGGCACTCATGGGCAGCACTGATGGGCACTCATAGGCGGCACAGATGGGCACTTATGGGTGGCACTTATGGGTGGCACTGATGGGTAGCACTTATGGGTGGCACTTATGGGCACTGATGGGTGGGCACTGGGCATGGATTGGCACTGAGGGGTGGCACTGGTGGACACTGTGGGGTGGCACTGATGGACACTGAGGGGTGGTGTACCGTCATACTCCGCTCCCCATTACAGACTGCTCCGAAAGTGCTGTGGCGCCAACTGCGCATGCGCGATGCGTTCCAATGCATTTACACCAGCGAAACCTTGTTCGGCATCCAGGCTCTTTCCTTAACATCCCCGTGGATTGGAGGATGTTAAAAAAAGAGCCAGGAGGCCGAGCGAGCGGAGCGAGCCGCCCGAGCAAAGCGAGGACGTGAGGCCGACTGGCCACTTTCCCCTAAGTCCACGTCGCTCTGAATGACGGCTTCGCTGGTGTGCACTGTCGTAAATGCATTGGAACGCATCGCAGATGCGTTTGGAACGCATCGCTCATGCGCAGTTGGCCGCCGCAGCACTTCCACAGCAGTCTGTGATGGGGGAGCCGAATATGACGCGTCAGTGGCACTGATGAATCTATGTTGCCAGTCAGTGCCCATGTGTGGGCACTGACTGGCATCTTTCTTTTTTTTTACTGGCATGTTTTATTTAAAAAAAAAATCCTGACTTTTTTTTTTTTAATTGCCCCCTTTTTTTATTTATTTTTTGCCCTTCCAGTGTGGGCTTCCCTGGTGGCAATCAGCGCGAACCCCCCCTGTCAGGAGAGCCGCCCATCGGCTCTCCTGTACTGGCGTCTGTCAGACGCGAGTGAGGAAGAGGCCATCGACCGCTCTTCCTGTTTACATCGTGATCAGCCGTGATTGGACACGGCTAATCACGTGGTAACGAGCCTCCGCCGGAGACTCGTTACTGAGATTGATGATGCAGGGTGTCAGACTGACACCCCGCATCACCGATCGCCGCGCTGCGTGCCCCCACGGGCGCGCGCGGCATGAAATCCTGCAGACGTCAATAGACGTCCAGTCAGGATTTCAGAACCACTTCCCAGACATCAATCTCCTATTGACCGGGCGGGAAGTGGTTAAAGACTTGAGATTGGTGCTTGAGCTGGTTTAAAGAGGAACTGAAGACTAAACATATCATTTTGGGAGGGTTACAAACCCCGGTTATCATCTGTATCTCATTGGGAAGATTTCCCTTTACTTTCTGTCGCTTACCCATAACAAAATGTGAGTGGAATTATCTCCAAAGCAGGTTAATTCACTCATCAGCACAGGACCCGTAAACAAGTGACGATCACTGGAGCAGCAGTGTTTACTTCAGTGGCTTCCAGGGGACTCGGCCAAGTAGGGTATATACAGTGCCTTTTTTTCCACATTTTGTCATGTTACAACCAAAAACGTAAATGTATTTTATTGGGATTTTATGTAATAGACCAACACAAAGTGGCACATAATTGTAAAGTGGAAGGAAAATTATAAATGGTTTTCAACATTCTTTACAGATAAATATGTGAAAAGTGTGAGGGGGCATTTGTATTCAGCTCCCTTTACTCCGATATCCCTCCGATAACTAAAATCTAGTGGAACCAATTTCCCTTATAAGTCAACATGGGTGTAATTTTATCTCAGTATAAATACAGCTGTTCTGTGAAGCCCTCATAGGTTTGTTAGGGAACATTAGTGAACAAACAGCATCATGAAGGCTAAGGAACACACCAGACACGTCAGGGATAAAGTTGTGGAGAAGTATAAATCACTGTTAGGTAGGGTTGTCCCGATACCGATACTAGTATCGGTATCGGGACCGATTCCGAGCATTTGCGGGAGTACTTGTACTCGCGCAAATGCTCCCGATGCTTCTGCCGATACTTTTTTTGTATTTATCAACATGTTCTGTGAAAATTCTTTGAGTTTTTTACTACTGCGTGACAAGCAAATAAAACATTTTTATTAATTTTTACTCATTTTTATTCTTTTATAATGTCTTGAGTTAGAGTTCTTCATAATTCTAAAGAAAATATCCTTAGTCTGTATTGTGGTTTTAAAACTGTCACATGACATTTAAAAAAAAGTATCGGTATTCGGTATTGGTGAGTACATGAAAAAAAGTATCGGTACTTGTACTCGGTCCTAAAAAAGTGGTATCGGGACAACCCTACTGTTAGGTTATAAAAAAAATACCCCAAGCTTTGAAGATCTCACAGAGCTCTGTTCAATCCATCATCTGAAAATGGAAAGAGTAAGGCACAACTGTAAACCTACCAAGAGATGGCCGTCCACCTAAACTGACCGGGCCGGGCAAGGAGAGCATTCATCAGAGAAGCAGCCAAGAGGTCCATGGTAACTCGGGAGGAGCTGCAGAGATCCACAGCTCAGGGGGGAGAATCTGTCCACAGCAGGGCTCAAGTCTTGCGGGAACGCGTGGGAACGGAGTTCCTGCACTTTTTTCACAGCAGGAACTTAGTTCGCAATGCAGGACTAGAGTATCCGACACCAGCCGAGCCGCCCGAGCCAATCCTTCACTAAGTGGCGATGCCCAGCTCGAGTCACTGTCAGGGGCAGGTGAACCTTAGTAATCCTTTATGTTACTGGCCGCTTCCTGTATATGGATTCATCGGGTAGCACGAGTTATCGTGGGATTTAGAATCGGAAAAAAAATATGCAGTTTAGTAATTATGCATATGAGCGTATCATTTTTTTTTTTTTGGTGGGGAAGTGGATCTTGGGTGGGAGTTCCCACACTTTTTTTTCCCCAGGACTTGACCCCTGGTCCACAGGACAACTATTAGTGGTGCTCTGCACAAATCTGCCCTTTATGGAAGAGTGGCAAGAAGAAAGACATTGGTGAAAGAAAGACATAAGAAGTCCTGTTTTTAGTTTGTGAGAAGCCATGTGGGGGAGGGGACACAGCAAACATGTGGAAGAAGGTGCTCTGGTCAGATGCCCTGTACACCCGATCGGTTTGTCTGATGAAAACGGACCGATTAATTTTCTCAACAGATATCCAATGAAGCTGACTTTCATCAGTCTTGCCTACACATACATACGTACCCGTGCAGTGGTGGAGCGCACATTTGGCATCCTGAAGTCCCGTTTCCGATGCCTGGATAAGTCCGGGGGGCCCTGTAGTATTCCCCAAACTTTGTGTGTCAGATCATCGGTGCATTTTGTGTGCTGCACAACTACGCCATGAGACAGGGCCTGGAGATTGATATATGTGATGACCTGACCCCCGACCCACACTGCCCTGCCCGAGGCTACGCATTCTGCTGATGGAACAGCAGTCAGGAGTTGCCTCGTGGAACACATCTTTGCACATTAAACACACACATTCATCATGGCACACGGACAATGCACGCATGCACACCACTGTGGTCCCTAGCTCACACACAGCACATCCACCTCACATTGGTTTAGCCCAAGTCCACCACATGGGACTTGGGAGCAGCAAGGTCACGCCAAGGCACCAATGATGTGGCTGTCCATTCATACCACAAAATTTAAGGGCTTTTAAACAAAATTGGTTGACGGGAAGATTTTTATAAATCTTAAAAGAAAAATCGACCCTGTATGACCAGTTGTACGATTTCACACCATGTTGATCAGCTGAAACATACTGTAGGGTTTCGGTGAAACATACTGTATATGATGAAGGGTTTCGGTGAAACATACTGTATATGATGAAGGGTTTCGGTGAAACATACTGTATATGATGAAGGGTTTCGGTGAAACATACTGTATACGATGAAGGGTTTCGGTGAAACATACTGTATATGATGAAGGGTTTCGGTGAAACATACTGTATATGATGAAGGGTTTCGGTGAAACATACTGTATATGATGAAGGGTTTCAGTGAAACATACTGTATACGATGAAGGGTTTCAGTGAAACATACTGTATATGATGAAGGGTTTCGGTGAAACATACTGTATATGATGAAAGGTTTCGGTGCTTTTTAGAATACATCATAATGGCGGATCTTTTCACAGGCACCTGGGAATTGCGTATTGATCTACTTGCCTTTGACAACACAAAGCATTTTGCTAAGTATGAGACCTTCAAAGTTCTGGGAGAGGCTGAGAAGTATAAATTGTTACTTGGAGCTTTTACTGACGGCAATGCAGGTTAGAGATTGCTAGCTGGCTGTTATTATTCTATTAGACGTCCAAGTCTTTTTGGTCCTCCAACGCCCCTTAGGCCCTGTACACACGAGGAGACATGTCCGATGAAAACGGTCCGCAGACCGTTTTCATCGGACATGTCTCCTGGGATATTTTTGGTCTGATGTTTGTACACACCATCAGACCAAAATCCCCGCGGACAGACAACGCGGTGACGTGACGGTGACGTGGCGGTGACGGTGACGCGGCGACGTGCGCAAACAAGGAAGTACAATGCTTCCACGCATGCGTCAAATCAATTTGACGCATGCGCGGGAATTCGGTCCGCTGGTTAGGCGTACTAACCAGCAGGCATGTCCGACGGACAGGTTTCCAGCGGACAAGTTTCTACGCATGCTTAGAAACTTTTGTCCGCTGGAAACCTGTCCGCTAGGCCGTACACACGATCGGACATGTCCGCGGAAACTGGTCTGCGGACCAGTTTCCGCGGACATGTCTCCTCGTGTGTTCATGGCCTTACACACGATTGGATTTTCAATAGGAATAAACACAGACAGGTTTTTCCGACAGGATTCCGCTCAAGCTGTCTTGCATACACACGGACACACCAAATTCCTACCGTCGGAAAACGCTGTGATGTACAACACTACGACAAGCCTAGAATAATGAAGTTCAATTGTTTGCGAGCATGCGTGTTTTCTTCTCTGTCGGAGTTCAACAGACGAACGGAATTTCCTCTAGAAATATTTTCCGTCAGAAAAATAGAGAACATGTTATCTTTCTAAGTCCGTCGGAAATGTCCGACGGAAAAAGTTAGATGGGACATACACACGGTCGGAATATCCAATGAAAAAAGTCCATCTGATGCAACCAAAAAAGGGCTGCCACATTGTCGCTTTACTCACTGATGGTACTTGTCGTTCCCGGGAATGTCTGGAGGCACAATCCCTGCTTGTGATTGGAGAAATCATAAATCCCGCCTCTTGTGTCTAAATCACTGAGCCAGCGTTGGAACTAGGTAAAACTGGCCTCGGCCGGCCAGTACAAGTACTGTCAGTGAGTAAAATGGCGATTTTGGAGCTTTGGGGTGCACACCCTAATGCCAACGGCTGCGCACAGCTATGGGAAGGGGAGTGTCCGTGAATGGCAGTTTGGAAATGTGGTCACCCTAGTGCCTTTCAATGTGTAATGTGTGCTGATTTTACTATCTGAGGCGGCGTACACACGACCGAGTTTCTCGGCAGAATCCAGCAAGAACCTCGATGGGAGACGTATTCTGCCGAGAAAACCGGTCGTGTGTACGCTTTTCGCCGAGCAACCCGTCAGGAAGCTCGTCGAGCCAAAAAGAGAGCATGTTCTCTATTTCCTCGTTGTTTAATGGGAAAATTTGGTTCGACAAGCTTTTTGACTGCCAAACTAGGAACTCGACGGGCATAATGCTGAGTTTCGCCCGACGAGTTTCTCGGTCGTGTGTACGCAGCCTGACAGTTTTTTCTCCCTTCTTTTAAGGGAGAAGAAACAGCCAGATCGCTGTTACTGTTTTGTAAACGCAGAGCTCTGTGATTGGATCACTGCATTTCAGCCAAAATCATTAACTGAAATCTGCTGCCAAACTTGTGCCGTGTCCAGCACGGGTCTGCAGGGGGGGGCGCACACACGTGTGCCCCAAAACTCGAAAGACAGGCGGCGCCAGCGACATACAGATACGTGGTCTGGCCTGCCTGTGCCGTTTGACTGCAGTAAAACGATTGTGGGCGGCAACTATTCGATTTATGTTAATTTTGTTTTTGTGTCTTTATTTAAGGTGACTCCCTGAATGTTCATGCAAATATGCCGTTCTCCACAAAGGACAGCGATTTCACCTCGCAGAAATGTGTCAGCCTGTATAAAGGAGGATGGTGGTACAATAGCTGCCACAATACAAACCTGAATGGGCTTTACCTGCTGGGACCTACCAGCTCCTACGCTGACGGTATCACCTGGTACACCGGAAAAGGCCAAAATTATTCCTACAAGATATCTGAGATGAAGATTAGACCAATCGAATAACACATAGAGGTCTATTAATAATAATAATAATAAAAAATTGGATGAATGTGAATGTGTCCTTCCTTCCAAAAAAGTCTAATGCCTTGTACATACGATCGGAATTTCCGATTGAAATAAGTCCGACGGAATTTTTTCATCTAATATTTCCGACCGTGTGTTTGCCCCATTGGATATTCCGTTTGTCTGTATGGAACTTAGGTGATCAGCACCACTTCCAGCGCACCCTTCTCCTCACCCATCAGACATATTCAGCCAATGCAAGCGGGGAGAGAGGGGTAATAGAGAGATCCAATGACGCCGACATTCACTCACTTCTATTTCGTTATCTGCCTAGTTCCTGGTCCTAGGTGGTTCAACTTCCTGTCCTAAGACCCCATTGCCTCCTGGGAAATGATGACACTCATTTCCCAGGAGTCTCTGGGCATTACTGGGCCTAAAAATCCCCCAGCATGCACCTCTCCCTGAAAACCAGGAAGAAAAAGGAACTGGGCTTCACATGCCCACACATATGGGGCCAGATTCTGGTAGATTGGCGTATCTGGCAGCAGGGCGTAGCGTATCGTATTTACGCTACACCGCCGCAACTTTGGACGCAAGGGGCCAGATTCACATACCTGCCCCGCCGGCGTGGCGTGTCCCATTTAATCTACGCCGCTGTAAGTTACAGTGGCGTATCCTTATCCACAAAGAAATGCCGCTGTAACTTACGGCGTAGCGTAAATGGGCCGGCGTACGCGGGTGTAATTCAAATTTACTAGTGGGGGCCTGTTTTATTATAATTATGGATGACCTGACGCAAACTACGCTTTTTTTTAACTGCAAAATCATGTTGAAAACTACGTGAACGTAACTCACGCAAATCCCTATTCGCAAACGGTTTACGCAAACGACGTAAAAAACTACGCTGGCCCGACGTCCATACTTAACATTACGTACGCCTCTATACAGCAGGGGTAACTTTATGCCGGACCTACGCTTACGCAAACCACGTAAAAATACTGCGCCGGGCGTACGTACGTTCGTGGATCGGCGTATCTACCTCGTTTGCATATTCGACGTGGAAGTGCCCCTAGCATCCAGCGTAAATAGGACACTTTAGGACGACGGCGTAGGTCGGCGTATCTATGCAGAAAACCGGCGTATCTTGTTTTGTGGATACAAAAAAATGGTACGCCGGAGCAGATTTGACATTACGGCGGCGGATCTGGAGATCCGCCGCCGTAATTGTTTGTGGATCTGGCCCAAGTGCAGTATTCTCAAAGCACTTGCGTCCTAAGTTAGGGCGGCGTAGCGTAAATGTCCCAGGCGTAAGCACGCCTAATTCAAATGTGGTGGTGGTGGGCGTGTTTTATGTATATTACTCGTGACCCCACGTATTTGACGTTTTTAACGAACGGCGCATGCGCCGTCCGTGAACGTAATCCCAGTGCCCATGCGTCGGATAGTATGCCTAAGATACGTCGAAAACTGCCTACGACGTGAACGTAACTTACGCACCGCCCTATTCGCGAACGATTTACGCAAACAACGTAAACGACAGAAAATTCTACGCTGTCCCAACATCCATACTTAACATTACGTACGACTCACCTACGCAAAGTTAAGCCTCATATAGCAGGGGTAACTTTACTCTTACGCAAACGACGTAAAATACGACGACCGGGCGCAAGTACATTCGTTAATCGGCGTATCTAGCTCATTTGCATATTCGACGCGTAAATCAACGGAAGCGCCACCTAGTAGAAGCATCATGAATCAAACAATTGTCATTTTTTTTTATTCTCAAAAAATATTATTTTCTTATTTTTTCATCCTTCTTTTTTTATCTACATGCGACTGTCTCTGTTACTAAGCATTATTCTGGACAGATTTTTACCGGTAGGGGCATACACTGTATTACCAAAAGTATTGGGACGCCTGCCTTTTTACACACGGCCGGTTTTCCCATTGGGAAAAAAAAAAAACCTTGGTTTTCCCAACGGTATTCCTGCCAAGCTTGTCTTGCGTACAGACTGTCATACAAAATCCCGCCGGTCCAAAGCGCGGTGACGTACAACGTCTACGACGGCACTATAAAGGGGAAGTTCCATTCCAATGGCGCAACCCTTTGGGCTGCTTTTGCTGATCTTGTGTTAGTAATAGTCTGTTGAGAGACGATTTGCGATTTTCAGCCTCGTGCTTTTCAGTCCGTTACAGCGCGTATCTCCATTACGAATGTTAGTTTTACCAGAAAGAGCACTCCCGTCTCATACTTGATTCTGAGCATGCATGTTTTTTTTTTGCCCTTGGAAAAGCATACACACGACCGGTTTTCACAATGAAAAGTCAGCCAGGAATCCTAAAGGGAAAATGGAGAGCGGGTTCTTTATTTCTTCGGGCGGTTTTCCTGTCGGGAAAACTGCGATGGAGCATACACACGACCGGTTTTCGCAACAGGGAAAAGTCAGCCGGGAATCCTGACGGAAAAATGGAGAGCGGGTTCTTTTTTTTTTCCGGCGGTTTTCCTTTTGGGAAAACTGCGATGGAGCATACACACGGCCGGTTTTCCCGGCCAAACGCTCTCATGGCAGTTTTCCTGCTGGGAAAACCGGTCATGTGTACAGGGCTTGCCATGAACTTTAATGACATCCAAGACTTAGTCCGTAGGGTTCAATATTGAGTTGGCCCACCTTTTGCAGCTATTACAGATTTATCTCTTCTGGGAAGGCCGTCCACAAGGTTTAGGAGGGTGTCTATGGGAATGTTTGACCATTCTTCCAGAAGAGCATTTTCGAGGTCAAGCACTGATGTTGGACGGGAAGGCCTTTTGCCGCGTACACACGATCGGAAATTCCGCTGCTTGGTTCCTTAGATTCAGCCTGACTTCAACATCATATAGAGGGACAAAGAAAAGAAGAAACCACCATAGTGTAATTCCATTTATTAAAAGATATAAAAGAACACAGTGCCGAGTGGCTCCTTACTTGGGTTGGTGCCCGTATCCTGGCACTGAGGCTGTACGGCTTGTAGTTCACGAGAAATGTCTCCATGCGGGGGAAGCTAGCGTGCGTTCCACCTCTAGGTGCAGAGAACCAGCGGGACCGGAAATTAATAGCTGTACACACTTTCAGGGTTACTCCTTCTGCCGGTTTATTTCAAATTAAATTATAAGGTGACATGTGCAATTCAGACAAAAGATGTACATCTCACCTTTTCCAGCTTCTCAGCCCAACAGAGAGCTTGCTGGCGTCTGGCCAGCTCTTTTATTATCAGCATAAAATCACAAATACATGCATTTCATTGGTTCAGTCCACACATCCCAGCCCCCTAATTACACGCCCCCTGTGACGTCTGTACTTGGCATGGAACCCTCATAGGTCAGTTCATATAGGGATGGTTTCCTCCAACAAGTCCATTCCTGGGAAGGCTGCACACACATCCTCCTTGTAAGTCCACGTGTCATTCAGGCATAGAAAAGTTCCCTTAATTGAAATGGGGACAGAAGAAATAGGAGAAGGAGGAGGAGGAGGCCTGGAATGCGAAGTAATGGAGAATAAGGAGCAATGGGGGATGGGAGCGTCTGCTCCTGGTTTCAATAGTTTTGTCTGTATGTCCATCAAAGTTGAAATACACTGTGCCTTTAAAACAATATCTGACAAATCTTTTCAAGGAAAATATACACTTAATTTCAGTGGTTCTAATCATAACACAAAATAAAATTTTCATTTTAGCACGTCCATCACACCGGGATACGGGCACCAACCCAAGTAAGGAGCCACTCGGCACTGTGTTTTTTTATATCTTTTAATAAATGGAAATACACTATGGCGGTTTCTTCTTTCCTGTATCCCGGCACTGAGGCTGTACGGCTTGTAGTTAACGAGAGATGTCTCCATGCTGGGGAAGCTGGCGTGCGTTCCACCTCTAGGTGCAGAGAACCAGCGGGACCGGAAGTGAATAGCTGTGCGTGCCCAGGTACTGCCTTGATGTACGTTTCGTCTATAACGTCATCAGGAGGCCTCCCACAAGCTGATTGAAGGACCTATAATATGGGTTCAGTGTGTGCACCAGGTAGTTCCTGATGATGTTATAGACAAAACGTACGTTGAGGCGGTACCTGGGCACGCACAGCTATTCACTTCCGGTCCCGCTGGTTCTCTGCACCTAGAGGTGGAACGCCCGCCAGCTTCCCCAGCATGGAGACATCTCTCATTAACTACAAGCCGTACAGCCTCAGTTCTTTTATATCTTTTAATAAATGGAATTATACTATGACGGTTTCTTCTTTTCTTTGTCCCGCTATATGATGTTGAAGTCAGGCTGAATCTAAGGAACCAAGCTGCACATATAGTCCATTGTGACTCAAAGCTACTATTAACTTCTTTTTAAATAAACAGGTCAACACCATCTGGTAAGGTGCCCTCTTTTGCACACGTTTGTGGTGACCTTTAAATTGGTAAAGGTGGAAACTTTCTTGCACAGCGCAATTTCAAGAGACACAAGCACTTTATCCATATTTACAATTATTTATTATTAATTTTTATGGACATTTGTACATTCTTTTTTTTACATAGACGGTTGTTGTTCAATTGTTAATATATGGACGTTTGCATTTTCCACTTTGTATAAAATCCACCAGTAGGGTGGTATTATTCTTGGAGTTTGCACTCAGTCAATGATTGTTGGCTACACATTTACTATAATATATATCACACCTGAACAAGTTAGTATTATTATCGAATATAGCGCCCCCTACATAACACTATTCACCATTTGATTTCAGTTCACTGATTTTTTTGGTGAGCAGCTTATTATATAGGTATTTATTCATCTATTCACTGTATACACGTATATTCAAGTTATTATTTGGCGCGAGATCCTTACGTTTTACATCAGGGGTGTCAAACTCAGTTTCATTGTGGGGCGCATCAGCATTATGATTGCCCTCAAAAGGGCCAGTTGTATCTGTAAGATTAGATGTCCAGCGCATCCCCTCCCCTTTCATTAGATGTCGAGAGCCACCCTACCATCAGAAGTTGAGTCCCCCACTCTCCCTTACATCACAGTGCACCCCCCCCCCTTTCTTATACTGCTGCTGGGAAGAGGCTGGATGCATTGCTTGAAAGCAAAAAGTAGGGGTCTGAAGGAGGACCAGAGGAGGACTCGAGCTCTCCTGCAGCTACAGGAGAGGTGCGAGGGCCACATGAAATGGCCCGGCCAGATTCGGATTGCCATGTTTTACATTATGGCATTGGCGGCATGGGTGGCACTGTCTGCAGTACATTATGACATTGGTGGCATGAGTGGCATTAACTGCAGCACATTAAGGCAATGAATGGCGGCATGAGTGGCATTGTCTATAGTACATTATGGCATTGGCGGCATGGGTGGCACTGGCTCTGCAGCACAATATGGCATTGGTGGCACTGGCTCTGCAGACAGCACATGCGTTATAACGCATGTGCTGCCTGCAGAGCCAGTGCCCCCCAAGCCGACAATGCCATAATGTACTGCAGACAATGCCACTCATGCCACCAATGCCATAACGTATAGATGCTGCTGCTGACAAATACAGTGAGTGAGTGAAAAACTTATAGAGCGCAACGCTTGCGAACTGAATCGCCTCTGGGCGCTGTTTCCATTCCTTGGAATAAGGAAGGCCTTGCCTTCAGAAGAGATGAGTTTTAATCATTCTCCTAAAGGCCAAGTGGTTGGACTCCAGTCGAATGGTGGTTGGTAATGCATTCCACAGTCGAGGTCCTTGGACAGCAAATCTCCGATCTCCTTTGGACTTGTTATGAGATATTGTGGGTTTCAGATAATTGGCGCTGCTGTATGGATGTGGTGTATATTTCACGTGTCGGGTTCTTGTAGCGGAAGGGTTTATTGGAAGCAAAGCTCCCCGCTTACACAAGTGATCCCTTTTGCTAATGATCCCTCAGAGGGAAAATGGGAGCACTATGTGGTGTGCTCATATGATCATATATACCTAGTTGAATAGGTATTAGTGATGACTCCTGTATATGTAATGTATACTTTGAGAAGCCTAGTATAAAGTGTGGTGTATACACTTCAGTGGTTGTGTTGTGCCGGTTGCAGTTTTATAATGGACAATGCTGATTGCTATATTTAAATTAATGTAAATAATGATTAATAAACCAGAAATAACGAAACTAAGTGCCCATATATTATTCCAAGTGTGTAGTGAGAGAAAAGGTGGTGCCCTAAATCCTTAATAGTGTGTGATCCTCTCGATGTGATCAAGAGATGAAAAATGTGAAAAACATCAATTTCATGTAGGTGAATGTATGCTTAATATCGCTCCAATATGTGATAAACTAATACAGATAATATTATAAGTGATCAAGGAAAAAAACTTTGGTATATATAATGTGCAATCAACCCTACTGGTGGATTACAGTGTGCAAAGGTCAACTAGTGCCTAAACTGACATCTAAGAAAATAAGTTTTAATCAGGTGTTGTCCATATATTTTCAGTAACGTGGTGAGTGGCTCCAATACAGTGCTACGTTGTCAACTAGAGTGTTGATATCATATGTTGCACTACAGGTGACAGCAAAATTTCCAGTTGTCCCCCCACATGTATCCCCTCTTACCAGATTGTAGTCCCCTCGACGGGGGTGTAGAGCCTTGGGGATCAGTGGAAAGTTGCTGCTTACCAACCTCAGTATGTAGCGCCGCGAGACGGATGTGGACCAATCGCCGTGGTTGATATTTCCTAGGGCGTGATCAATGGCTCCAAAGTGAATGGCAGTTGTTTAGGAGGCAAGAAAAAGAGAGATCCTCATGGTGTAGTACTTCCTGTTGATTTTTTTATTTGTAAAGCCCGTTTCCCAATTTGGGACAACAGGGTAAATAAAATGAATTTAAAAGAAAACAAAAAAGTTTAAAAACATAAGTGCTGCTGTACCGCAGCTGGACAGAATTAGTCCCGTAAGCTGAGCTGCACCAGTCGGGTAAAGGGAGCCTCAATAGTTGCTGTCCGTATGGAACGGGTAGAGCGTGCTGCTGTTTGCGTTCCAATAGTGAGCGCGTCCCAACCCGGAAGTCCTAGCTGGTCTGAGCTTAGCGTGCCGGAGTGCGTGACGTAAGGGCGTGTGGTCACCTGACCGGTTTCGTCTATGGACGTTTTCAAAGGTGATGACCGCCCCTAACGTCACTATGCTTTTTATGCTCTAAACGTCATGTGTGGTCCGCCTCTTTGGGAGTGATTGGGTCCCTCTCTCGAATCAGAATACCCCTGGGCGTGTATTACATGGCGTGATGCATCTCTCTATACTATTCCAACGGCATCAAGCAGGCAATATAGAAGATAAAAATAACAATAAAATAAAAAGATGCAAATATATAGGTACTATATACAGAGAGATTGTCCCATACTAACAGAACTTGTAAAAAGTTAAATCCCTTGGGAATTTTTGGGACGCGGATCTCAAATGTCGTTTGGGACATTACATTATGACATATGTAGTTAAGGTAATTAATTACACAGCTTAATTGACAAAACATTATTAATAAAAATGACTAATATGGTAAGTGAAACACATAGTTGAGCTTTTGTATTTGATGGAAAATATAATTTGTGTGGAAACAGGTCATGACCCCTCTAGAGGATAGTGATATGCCTATTGGCGAGTGTCTATATGGTGTTGTATATTCATGTTCTTCATGGCATTGATTAGAAAAAAGGTAGTGTCTAATTTTATATTGAATAATCTCATTTTGCTGTGCGGACCTATGTAGACCTATGCATATATTTATATATATGGGTGGGTGGGGTAAGTTGGCTTGTCATCTGTATCAACAGGTGACTTTGATGATTGATACCTATTTCCTGGTTTTAAATTATTAAACTAGCCTTACTTGACTAAAAAGGAATATATTTATGTATATGGTGATGTTTTCATCATTATAGTGGTAGGGAATATATATAATCCTGTTATGGGAATCTTTTGTATTTGTTTTCTGTATCATTGGTTTTCTTTATGTTAGACTTAGTGTTTCCATGGGAAATGTTTAACATCTGCAGAAGTGGTGGTTTCTTTGTTGGAAGGACTGCTATTGGTTGGTTATAAAGCAGTTTAGGTCTATATCCAGATTCATCCCTTTTGGTGCTAGGGACCCCAGCCGGTGGATCCATTCGGTTTCGTTTTGTGATATTTGAATCTTTTTGTTTCCTCCTCTCCAGTGATCGGTAATCATGTCAATCCCATAGAATATCATCTGTGATGGATCTTTATGATGGTATTGGTCAAAATGTCTTGAGAGGCTATGGTCCGTGAATCCCTTGCGGATGTTTTTTATGTGTTCCCTTATACGAACCTTGAGGGGCCTGGTGGTCCGGCCCACATACTGCATCTTACAGGGACATTCAATCACATAGGTGACGTGGGTGCTGTCACACGTAATTAGTTTTTTGATTTCAAATTTCCTATGATTGGTAGTTGATGAGAAGGCTAAACGTCTTCTGTTTTCTTTTTTGCTTTTTTTACACGGTAGGCACCTTTGGCATCGGTAGAAACCTTTCAATTCTGGACAAATTTCCACTTTTCTTGGGGGGTTCACTACATTGTGGACTAGAAAATTCCTCAAGGATGGAGCTCTCCGGTAGATCACGGTGGGTTTATTTGGGAGAATATCAGCAAGTGTTATGTCTTCTTTAAGAATAGGCCAATACTTTTTCAGGATTTTTTCCAATTGTTTATGTTGTGTGCTATAGCCTGTAATGAAAGGGACATCGTCCCTGTTCTTGCTTGGTTTCAAAGGTCTAGGTTGTAGTAGAGTTTGTCTGTCCATACCACGTACCTTTTCTTGGAGTTTTGTTAATGGTAGTTGTTGGTAGCCTTTCTCTTTAAATCTTTTGATAAGAACCTCTGATTGTATTTCAAAGTCTTCCTGCTTGTGGCAGTTGCGTCTTATTCTTAGTAGCTGTCCTTTGGGTATGTTTGATACCCATTTAGGATGGTGGCAGCTGGTGGTGGGTATATATCCATTTCTATCCGTCTTTTTAAAGTATGTTCTAGTACAGAGCTGATCTTCATCTTTAAAGATTTCCAAATCCAGGTATTCAACCGTGTTGTTGTTCCATTTACCGGTGAATCTTATGTCATAGATGTTATTATTTAATGCATTCAGAAAAATTTCCAGTTCCTCAAGGGTGCCCTCCCACAAGATGAAGATGTCATCTATATATCTTCTGTACATCTTCAGTTGTTCTATGTGGCCACTGTAGATGTACCTTTGTTCCCACATGTCCATGAAGAGGTTTGCCACACTGGGGGCATAACGAGCCTCCATGGCTACCCCTCTGGTTTGCACGTAGTATTGGCTGTTATACCAGAAGTAGTTGTTACTCATAGCAATTTTGAGGCCTTCTAAGATGTAGGAAATTTGTTCTTGTTTGTACTCAGATAACTCATGTAGAGCTTTTTCCACTGCTTGTAGACCATCCTGTTGTTTGATGCTAGTATATAATGCCTCTACATCTATGGTGACTAATATGCAATTTTTTGCATTATTGTGAGCTTTCAGTTCATTAATGAGTTGTGTGCTATCTTTCAAGTACGATCTTCCCTGCTTGACCAGGGGTTTTAAAAAATAGTCCAAATATTCTCCCAGTCTTGAAAAAATTGAGTTAATACCACTTATGATGGGCCTGCCTGGCGGGTTTGTTTCCCTTTTGTGTATTTTCGGTACCTGGTACATTACTGGTGTTTTGGCGGATTCTGGTACTAGGTATTCGGCCTCTCGTTTATTCAAAATATTCATGTTGATTCCTTTCTGTACATATTCTCGTAGTGTTTTTTCATATTCCCGTTTTGGATTTCCCTTTAGTTTCTTGTAGGTATCTTCTGTTTCCAATAGATTTTCCATTTCCTGTGAGTAGTCTTTGGTGTTTAGGATCACCAGACCTCCCCCTTTGTCCGCTGGTCTAAAGACCACCCCCTTTTTCTTAGATAATTCTTTAATCGTCCTCCACACTTGTTGTGTTTGTTTGTTTCTCTTATTTTTGATGTGTTGTATGTCTTGTTCAACCATCTTTCTAAATGCTGTGATACATTGGTTCCCTTTAGTTTGGGGGTTATATAGTGAATTGTTTTTTAATTTAGTTTGTTGATATAGTGAGTTTTCTGGAATGTAGTCACTCGGGTTGAGGACAAAGTATTTTTTCAAGTTGAGTTTCCTGAGGAATTTTTGTAGATCTATATAGGTCTCGAAGTGGTCTAAGTTTTTACCAGGGGCATACTTTAACCCCAAATCAAGAACTTGCAGTTCGTCCTGTGTAAAAGTGGCATCACTAAGGTTATAGATTCCTTTCCCTAATATTCTCTCTGTCTTTTTCTTCTTCCCCCCTCTCTTCCCTCTAGGCCTTCGATTCTTTCTGGGTGTCGATGTTCCTGTTGCGTATTCCTCCCCCATTCTGGGGTTCTCACTGTTCTGCTGTGCTCCTCTGTGCCATATTGTCGTAATGGATGATCTCTTAGATCTTGGCCTCTCTGGGATTCCCTCGGAGTACCGTGTTCTCCGTTGGACTCCCTCTGTCTCCAAGTTTGCGGTCTCCAGTTGGGGTTCCTGTTGGTGGGTCTGGTCTGTCCTCTTCCTGGTGGCCTGTTTTGGTATCCAGCCCTGTGAAAACCCCTGTTTTCTATTGGAATAGATCGTTCCATGGTCCTGGGTGGATTTTGTCCCCCAATTCCTCTCCTGGGGTAAGATCTATCCCTTCTGTCCCATTCTGATCTGTATGTATTGGGTTCTCTTGTACTTCTTACCGTATATTGTTCATATGTATTTGTGGATCTTTGTCTGCCTCTTCGGTTGTTAGTACCCTGTTGTGTTTGATGTTCCTCATTGGGAGATAGGTCAAATCTGAGTCTTGGACGTGTAGATGGTTGTTCATCTTCAGGTACATCGGAATCTGTATCTGAACTGTCTTCAGTGAGCAGGTCGTCCGACCATGGGATTTGTTCTTCCTCATTCTGCCATTTGTATACTTTGTTGTTTTTATAATCCGTAACATCGCTTTTAAATTTCTTCTGCTTTTTAATTTGGACCTCTATATCGTACTTTTTTATCGTGTCCTGTAGCTGTATATCCTGTTCTTTATATTCCATTTTGTCCACAAAAGGCAATAATAGGTTTTGTAGTTCCACTATGTGGGCTTCTATACCCCTCAATTTGAATTGCCTTCTTTTAATGATGGTTTGTAGGAGGTCCCCCTCACATTTATTAAAGAACTGATACCATTTTTCCATAAGGGCAGGTTCTGTAAGATGGTCATTGGGCCGAACATCCCACCTTAATCTCCTTGGTGTGATTTTCTCTCTGACATAGGTTTCCAGAGTTGCTATGTCCCACCATACCCTTAGTTGTTTCTCTAGAGTATGTTTCAATTGTCTAAAAAGACCGTCCATATCATGCTTTATACTGACTTGTTCCTGGTTGAAAATTCCTCCTACATCCACATTCCTGTTAATCATATACCCAAAAATGTCCATGTCTGCAGAGTGTACTCACACCTTAGTGGGAGGATGACTATGAATAATTGAGGGTTAATCCGCGCTAGGACTGGGGATATGAGCTGCTGCCTTCTGTATAATCTCTCAATGAGAGATGGAATGTTATGAGATATTGTGGGTTTCAGATAATTGGCGCTGCTGTATGGATGTGGTGTATATTTCACGTGTCGGGTTCTTGTAGCGGAAGGGTTTATTGGAAGCAAAGCTCCCCGCTTACACAAGTGATCCCTTTTGCTAATGATCCCTCAGAGGGAAAATGGGAGCACTATGTGGTGTGCTCATATGATCATATATACCTAGTTGAATAGGTATTAGTGATGACTCCTGTATATGTAATGTATACTTTGAGAAGCCTAGTATAAAGTGTGGTGTATACACTTCAGTGGTTGTGTTGTGCCGGTTGCAGTTTTATAATGGACAATGCTGATTGCTATATTTAAATTAATGTAAATAATGATTAATAAACCAGAAATAACGAAACTAAGTGCCCATATATTATTCCAAGTGTGTAGTGAGAGAAAAGGTGGTGCCCTAAATCCTTAATAGTGTGTGATCCTCTCGATGTGATCAAGAGATGAAAAATGTGAAAAACATCAATTTCATGTAGGTGAATGTATGCTTAATATCGCTCCAATATGTGATAAACTAATACAGATAATATTATAAGTGATCAAGGAAAAAAACTTTGGTATATATAATGTGCAATCAACCCTACTGGTGGATTACAGTGTGCAAAGGTCAACTAGTGCCTAAACTGACATCTAAGAAAATAAGTTTTAATCAGGTGTTGTCCATATATTTTCAGTAACGTGGTGAGTGGCTCCAATACAGTGCTACGTTGTCAACTAGAGTGTTGATATCATATGTTGCACTAAGGTGTGAGTACACTCTGCAGACATGGACATTTTTGGGTATATGATTAACAGGAATGTGGATGTAGGAGGAATTTTCAACCAGGAACAAGTCAGTATAAAGCATGATATGGACGGTCTTTTTAGACAATTGAAACATACTCTAGAGAAACAACTAAGGGTATGGTGGGACATAGCAACTCTGGAAACCTATGTCAGAGAGAAAATCACACCAAGGAGATTAAGGTGGGATGTTCGGCCCAATGGCCCAATGACCATCTTACAGAACCTGCCCTTATGGAAAAATGGTATCAGTTCTTTAATAAATGTGAGGGGGACCTCCTACAAACCATCATTAAAAGAAGGCAATTCAAATTGAGGGGTATAGAAGCCCACATAGTGGAACTACAAAACCTATTATTGCCTTTTGTGGACAAAATGGAATATAAAGAACAGGATATACAGCTACAGGACACGATAAAAAAGTACGATATAGAGGTCCAAATTAAAAAGCAGAAGAAATTTAAAAGCGATGTTACGGATTATAAAAACAACAAAGTATACAAATGGCAGAATGAGGAAGAACAAATCCCATGGTCGGACGACCTGCTCACTGAAGACAGTTCAGATACAGATTCCGATGTACCTGAAGATGAACAACCATCTACACGTCCAAGACTCAGATTTGACCTATCTCCCAATGAGGAACATCAAACACAACAGGGTACTAACAACCGAAGAGGCAGACAAAGATCCACAAATACATATGAACAATATACGGTAAGAAGTACAAGAGAACCCAATACATACAGATCAGAATGGGACAGAAGGGATAGATCTTACCCCAGGAGAGGAATTGGGGGACAAAATCCACCCAGGACCATGGAACGATCTATTCCAATAGAAAACAGGGGTTTTCACAGGGCTGGATACCAAAACAGGCCACCAGGAAGAGAACAGACCAGACCCACCAACAGGAACCCCAACTGGAGACCGCAAACTTGGAGACAGAGGGAGTCCAACGGAGAACACGGTACTCCGAGGGAATCCCAGAGAGGCCAAGATCTAAGAGATCATCCATTACGACAATATGGCACAGAGGAGCACAGCAGAACAGTGAGAACCCCAGAATGGGGGAGGAATACGCAACAGGAACATCGACACCCAGAAAGAATCGAAGGCCTAGAGGGAAGAGAGGGGGGAAGAAGAAAAAGACAGAGAGAATATTAGGGAAAGGAATCTATAACCTTAGTGATGCCACTTTTACACAGGACGAACTGCAAGTTCTTGATTTGGGGTTAAAGTATGCCCCTGGTAAAAACTTAGACCACTTCGAGACCTATATAGATCTACAAAAATTCCTCAGGAAACTCAACTTGAAAAAATACTTTGTCCTCAACCCGAGTGACTACATTCCAGAAAACTCACTATATCAACAAACTAAATTAAAAAACAATTCACTATATAACCCCCAAACTAAAGGGAACCAATGTATCACAGCATTTAGAAAGATGGTTGAACAAGACATACAACACATCAAAAATAAGAGAAACAAACAAACACAACAAGTGTGGAGGACGATTAAAGAATTATCTAAGAAAAAGGGGGTGGTCTTTAGACCAGCGGACAAAGGGGGAGGTCTGGTGATCCTAAACACCAAAGACTACTCACAGGAAATGGAAAATCTATTGGAAACAGAAGATACCTACAAGAAACTAAAGGGAAATCCAAAACGGGAATATGAAAAAACACTACGAGAATATGTACAGAAAGGAATCAACATGAATATTTTGAATAAACGAGAGGCCGAATACCTAGTACCAGAATCCGCCAAAACACCAGTAATGTACCAGGTACCGAAAATACACAAAAGGGAAACAAACCCGCCAGGCAGGCCCATCATAAGTGGTATTAACTCAATTTTTTCAAGACTGGGAGAATATTTGGACTATTTTTTAAAACCCCTGGTCAAGCAGGGAAGATCGTACTTGAAAGATAGCACACAACTCATTAATGAACTGAAAGCTCACAATAATGCAAAAAATTGCATATTAGTCACCATAGATGTAGAGGCATTATATACTAGCATCAAACAACAGGATGGTCTACAAGCAGTGGAAAAAGCTCTACATGAGTTATCTGAGTACAAACAAGAACAAATTTCCTACATCTTAGAAGGCCTCAAAATTGCTATGAGTAACAACTACTTCTGGTATAACAGCCAATACTACGTGCAAACCAGAGGGGTAGCCATGGGGGCTCGTTATGCCCCCAGTGTGGCAAACCTCTTCATGGACATGTGGGAACAAAGGTACATCTACAGTGGCCACATATAACAACTGAAGATGTACAGAAGATATATAGATGACATCTTCATCTTGTGGGAGGGCACCCTTGAGGAACTGGAAATTTTTCTGAATGCATTAAATAATAACATCTATGACATAAGATTCACCGGTAAATGGAACAACAACACGGTTGAATACCTGGATTTGGAAATCTTTAAAGATGAAGATCAGCTCTGTACTAGAACATACTTTAAAAAGACGGATAGAAATGGATATATACCCACCACCAGCTGCCACCATCCTAAATGGGTATCAAACATACCCAAAGGACAGCTACTAAGAATAAGACGCAACTGCCACAAGCAGGAAGACTTTGAAATACAATCAGAGGTTCTTATCAAAAGATTTAAAGAGAAAGGCTACCAACAACTACCATTAACAAAACTCCAAGAAAAGGTACGTGGTATGGACAGACAAACTCTACTACAACCTAGACCTTTGAAACCAAGCAAGAACAGGGACGATGTCCCTTTCATTACAGGCTATAGCACACAACATAAACAATTGGAAAAAATCCTGAAAAAGTATTGGCCTATTCTTAAAGAAGACATAACACTTGCTGATATTCTCCCAAATAAACCCACCGTGATCTACCGGAGAGCTCCATCCTTGAGGAATTTTCTAGTCCACAATGTAGTGAACCCCCCAAGAAAAGTGGAAATTTGTCCAGAATTGAAAGGTTTCTACCGATGCCAAAGGTGCCTACCGTGTAAAAAAAGCAAAAAAGAAAACAGAAGACGTTTAGCCTTCTCATCAACTACCAATCATAGGAAATTTGAAATCAAAAAACTAATTACGTGTGACAGCACCCACGTCACCTATGTGATTGAATGTCCCTGTAAGATGCAGTATGTGGGCCGGACCACCAGGCCCCTCAAGGTTCGTATAAGGGAACACATAAAAAACATCCGCAAGGGATTCACGGACCATAGCCTCTCAAGACATTTTGACCAATACCATCATAAAGATCCATCACAGATGATATTCTATGGGATTGACATGATTACCGATCACTGGAGAGGAGGAAACAAAAAGATTCAAATATCACAAAACGAAACCGAATGGATCCACCGGCTGGGGTCCCTAGCACCAAAAGGGATGAATCTGGATATAGACCTAAACTGCTTTATAACCAACCAATAGCAGTCCTTCCAACAAAGAAACCACCACTTCTGCAGATGTTAAACATTTCCCATGGAAACACTAAGTCTAACATAAAGAAAACCAATGATACAGAAAACAAATACAAAAGATTCCCATAACAGGATTATATATATTCCCTACCACTATAATGATGAAAACATCACCATATACATAAATATATTCCTTTTTAGTCAAGTAAGGCTAGTTTAATAATTTAAAACCAGGAAATAGGTATCAATCATCAAAGTCACCTGTTGATACAGATGACAAGCCAACTTACCCCACCCACCCATATATATAAATATATGCATAGGTCTACATAGGTCCGCACAGCAAAATGAGATTATTCAATATAAAATTAGACACTACCTTTTTTCTAATCAATGCCATGAAGAACATGAATATACAACACCATATAGACACTCGCCAATAGGCATATCACTATCCTCTAGAGGGGTCATGACCTGTTTCCACACAAATTATATTTTCCATCAAATACAAAAGCTCAACTATGTGTTTCACTTACCATATTAGTCATTTTTATTAATAATGTTTTGTCAATTAAGCTGTGTAATTAATTACCTTAACTACATATGTCATAATGTAATGTCCCAAACGACATTTGAGATCCGCGTCCCAAAAATTCCCAAGGGATTTAACTTTTTACAAGTTCTGTTAGTATGGGACAATCTCTCTGTATATAGTACCTATATATTTGCATCTTTTTATTTTATTGTTATTTTTATCTTCTATATTGCCTGCTTGATGCCGTTGGAATAGTATAGAGAGATGCATCACGCCATGTAATACACGCCCAGGGGTATTCTGATTCGAGAGAGGGACCCAATCACTCCCAAAGAGGCGGACCACACATGACGTTTAGAGCATAAAAAGCATAGTGACGTTAGGGGCGGTCATCACCTTTGAAAACGTCCATAGACGAAACCGGTCAGGTGACCACACGCCCTTACGTCACGCACTCCGGCACGCTAAGCTCAGACCAGCTAGGACTTCCGGGTTGGGACGCGCTCACTATTGGAACGCAAACAGCAGCACGCTCTACCCGTTCCATACGGACAGCAACTATTGAGGCTCCCTTTACCCGACTGGTGCAGCTCAGCTTACGGGACTAATTCTGTCCAGCTGCGGTACAGCAGCACTTATGTTTTTAAACTTTTTTGTTTTCTTTTAAATTCATTTTATTTACCCTGTTGTCCCAAATTGGGAAACGGGCTTTACAAATAAAAAAATCAACAGGAAGTACTACACCATGAGGATCTCTCTTTTTCTTGCCTCCTAAACAACTGCCATTCACTTTGGAGCCATTGATCACGCCCTAGGAAATATCAACCACGGCGATTGGTCCACATCCGTCTCGCGGCGCTACATACTGAGGTTGGTAAGCAGCAACTTTCCACTGATCCCCAAGGCTCTACACCCCCGTCGAGGGGACTACAATCTGGTAAGAGGGGATACATGTGGGGGGACAACTGGAAATTTTGCTGTCACCTGTAGTGCAACATATGATATCAACACTCTAGTTGACAACGTAGCACTGTATTGGAGCCACTCACCACGTTACTGAAAATATATGGACAACACCTGATTAAAACTTATTTTCTTAGATGTCAGTTTAGGCACTAGTTGACCTTTGCACACTGTAATCCACCAGTAGGGTTGATTGCACATTATATATACCAAAGTTTTTTTCCTTGATCACTTATAATATTATCTGTATTAGTTTATCACATATTGGAGCGATATTAAGCATACATTCACCTACATGAAATTGATGTTTTTCACATTTTTCATCTCTTGATTAGTGTTGCTCACGAATATTCGAATTGCGAATATTCGGCTCGAATATTGCATATTCGAGAAATCGCGCAATATCTCGAATATTGTGCCGAATATTCGCAATGTCGAATATTCGGATTTTTCTCAAATTTTTTTTAACACAGATCACATGCTAGTGATCTCCATCGACGTGTAAAAGCAATGGTGGTATGATTAGAGGGACCCTGGGCCGAGTAGCGCATGTGATCCTTTTATGCTGCCGAATATTCGCAATGCGAATATTCGGCAATAGCAATATCGCGCGATTTTTTTCCCCGCCCTTCATTCACATCACAGCCAATCAGAGTTCCATTTCCACAGGTGTCAGAGGTTAGCAACCTCCACATCAACCAATAGGAAGCTGCCTCACGACCATTATATAAACTAAGTGCCAGCATGTGCTCATTGCAGATTCACAAGGTGGATATAGAGGGAGAAGTGTTTCTGTGCTCTGTGTTATATTGCATCAGCATTGCAGTGCCTTTCAGTTCTGTGCTCCTGTTCAGTGTTCAGTTCATTTGAGTATTAGCAGCTGCTAGTGCTTATATTTCTAAACTGCTTTTTTAAAAGCAAGAAGAGACCAAACAGCTTTTTTTAAAGCTACTATTTGTGTGTTTGTGTTCCAGTTTCATTTAGTGTTAGATAGATAGGTTTGAGTGTACTTGTACACCTCTGTAAGCTAGCTAGCTTAGTTTAGTGTGTTTATTTAGTTAGATAGTTATCTGTTTTATAAAAAAAAAAAAAAAAAAAAAAGTTATTTTTAGTTTATTCAGATCTCTGGCTCTGCTGTGTTAGCAGAGTCACTGTTCTATCTATATTAGTTTCTTTATTGCTCTTATTCGTTGCCCAGTCAGTTTTTGTCTGTTGTCTGTCAGTCAGTTAGTTAGTTTAAAAAAAAAAAAAAATTTAAAAAAATTTACCTTTCGTTTAATTGTTGTTTAGTGGCATAGCTACTAGTTGTTTGTCTGCGCGCCTGTTTTTTCTATTATCACATTTACCCCCCCCCCCAATAAAGTTTACCCACCCCCCCATATCAGCATGAGCAGCATCCGTGGTCGTGGCAGCAGGGGTAGGGGAGTTACTCCCAGTGCTGGGTCGCTGCCAGCACGGGGTACCTCTCGCGCCCCTACTACTGGTAGAGGATCGGGTGGAAGGGGAGTCCGCCTCATCCGGGAGTTTTTTACTTCGGGCAGCCGCCCGATATTGCCTTCACAGGCTCCAGCAGTGGTGGAGTACATGGGGCACAGCAGTGCCACTCAGTCATCACCAAGTAGCACCACCACCATCAGTACACCGGTGCCTTTAGTACCCAGCCCCAGCGAGTCCAGCCTCATGCTGTTTGATGGTGAAAGTGACATGGATATCTTGGGGGAGGCCCTCGATCATGCAGACATTGATTTATGTGCTGATGGTCAGGACCTTTTTGAAGGGTTAATGGAGGAGGAGGAGGATGGGGTACTGGCTGTCAGTAGCCCAGAGACCTCCCTTCATGGTGGTGCTGGTGGTTTTCTGCAGGAAACACCAGCACCTAGTCAGACCCATGCGTCTGTGAGGGGACATCGGAGCCAGGCTAGCGGCTCCATGTCAGATGTCTCCTTCAGACCACCACATGTCAGCCCTGGGTCTGACATATCTGGGGGCGAAGAGGAGGGTGACCCAACATGGGTGCCACCTGCCTCGTCGGTTCACAGCATCAGTGACGACGAGGAAGGTAGGCACCCTGGGGAAACGGTGCGCCAGGTCACCAGGGAGACCAACGTCAGGGTCTCCACTGGTGATGGCAGCAGGAGGTGTCAGCAGCAGCAGCAGCAGCAGCAGCAGCAGCAGGCAGCTCCACCTGTGCGCACCGAGTCCCAGCAGGTGGAAGTCAGCGTCACCCCATCTGACAGGAGGGCGACGCTGAAGTCACCTCTCTGGGCCTACTTCACCTTGGTAGCAGATAACCCGACAGTAGCCATCTGCCAGCTCTGTCGTGCCAAGGTGAAGAGAGGGAAGTGTTTGGCTCGGGTGGGTACCACGGCACTCAACCAGCACCTGCGGATTAATCACTGGCAGGAGCATGACCAGATGAAGCGTGCTGGTGGTAGCAGCGCCACCACCACAAGTGTGCAGGGTACAGCAGCCCCTGCCACAGCTTCATCGGCTACCAGCAGGTCATGCCCCCCCGCTCCCTCTAGTAGAGGTACTGCTACCGACAGCCAGACCTCCACATCATCACCCTCCTCTTCGGTGTCCCGCACTGCCGTCCGGCGCCAGGCGTCTCTTTCTGACGCCTTTGAACGCAACACTCCCTTCCCCCCTTCAGACCGACGTGTGCGTTCCCTCAATGGGCTCCTGGCAAGGGTTATTGCCCAACATCTGCTTCCCTTTAACATAGTGGACTGCAACCCCTTCAGGCAGATGTTGGAGCAGGCCCAACCCCAATGGCGTGTCCCCAGCCGCCATTTCTTTGCCAGGACTGGTGTCCCTGCCCTACACCAGCACATTGTGCAGAATGTAACCCTGTCGCTGGATCATGCTGTCAGCAACAGGGTGCATCTGACAATGGATGGCTGGACCAGCAGGCATGGGCAGGGGCGCTACATAAGCTTCACGGCCCATTGGGTTTCCCTCCGAGGCGCCGGGGAGGGATTGGCGGCATCTGATTTTGTGGTGCCGCCCCGGGGTGTCCAGGGGAGAAGTGCTGGTCTCCCTCAAGCCACTGTCTCCGCAGCTGCTGAGCCTCCCAGCAAGCGCCCCCGTAGCTATTCAAGTGTGGGGCACGTGCGCTGTCAGGCCGTGCTCCAGCTTGTTAGTTTAGGGGAACGGAGACACACTGGACGAGAAGTGCTGAGCGCACTTCAGGCTCAGGTCCAGAAGTGGCTGACACCCCGAAGGCTCCAAGCAGGTCTGGTTGTCTGTGACAATGGCAGCAACCTCCTCTCCGCCCTCCAGGCTGGCAGTCTGACACACGTGCCCTGTCTGGCACATGTCCTCAACCTAGTGGTGCAGAAGTTCCTGCGCACCTATCCCGGGTTGAGTGACATAGTGCTAAGGGTACGCAGGATTGCCAGCCACTTCAGGCGCTCCCCAACCGCTACCGCGTCCCTGTCAAAGTTGCAGCGGGACAACAGCCTGCCCCTTCACAGGCTGATTGTGGACAGTGTGACGCGGTGGAACTCCAGCCTCTACATGCTGGAGAGGTTGTGGGAGCAGCGAAGGGCGGTGAAGGAGTACCTGCTGGAGCAAGGCACTGGCGGGCCATCACAACACACACTCCCGTACATCACCAGTCTGGAGTGGGGGCAGATACACCAGGTCTGCCATGTGTTGGCCCCTTTTGAGCAGGCGACCAAGATGGTGAGCAGGGAGCATGTCGGCCTCAACGACGTGCTCCCTATAGTGTTCCTGCTGGACAGGGCACTAGATCGCCTGCTCGGAGCTGGGGAGAGTGCCTTGGTGGAGCAGGAGGAGGCAACACTGCTCCACCAAGACCAGGCCCAGGACGAGGAGGAGGAGGAGGATCATGATGATGATCAGGAGGTGACTGGTGGCGTCCTGGAGTCAGGGCCTGGTCAGGAGGGAGAGCCGGTGTTGGGGGCACCGATAGTCCGGGGGTTTGGCATGACTGACCGCGAACAGCAGCGCCTCCATGACGAGGAAGCGGACGTCATGGACCCAGGCAGCCATGAGGAGTCACAGCGGGCTGTGCTCTTCCCCATGGCTGCCCACATGCTGAGATGCCTCAGGAGGGACCCCCGGGTTAAAGCCATCAAGGAGAGGGACGAGTTTTGGCTGGCCACCCTTGTAGATCCCAGATTTAAGGGGAAACTGGAGCAGTTCCTCCCAGCCAGACGGAGGCAGCCCCGGATGGAGGAACTGCAGGCATGCCTAGTCAGCCGTTTGGAGCAGGCAAGTCCCCGGCCTCCAGTTGTCCCCCCCTCATCTCACCCAGCAGGTGGCTGCACCCAGCAGCAACATCAGCAGCCGAGCAGGGGACCTAATGGGTGAGATGAGGATGTTCATGCAAACTGAGCGACCCAGTACCAGCAGCAGCAGCAGCAGCAGCAGCCATCACCACCAGCGGCTGGCCCACATGGTGGCAGACTACATGGGGTCCGTCAGTGCTTCTGACAGTATGAGCACCGACGACCCCATGGAGTACTGGGTTGCCAGATTGGACACCTGCCGCGAGCTCGCTCAGTATGCGCTGGAGTTATTGTCTTGCCCCCCCTCCAGCGTACTATCTGAGCGGACATTCAGCGCGGCAGGTGGGGTGGTCACGGACAAGAGGACCCGTCTGTCCACAGACTCCGTGGACAGACTCACATTCATCAAAATGAATGAGTCCTGGATCGGCGGTGACTTTCTGGCACCCGCCGTCGCTTCAGGGCGCTGAATGGTCCCTTGTCAGTTACCAATACCTCTCCTATCTCTTTATACCAGGGGTGTCAAACTCAATTTCATCGTGGTCCGCATCAGCATTATGGTTGCCCTCAAAAGGGCCGGTTATATCTGTAATATTATATGTCCAGCGCATCCCCTCCCCTTACATTCGATGTCAAAGGCCACCCCACCATCCTACCCCACCATCAGAAGTGGAGTTCCCCCTCTCCCTTACATCACAGTGCATCTCCCTTTCCTTATGCTGCTGCTGGGAAGAAGGTGGATATTTTTTTGTTTTTTTGAAAAGCCTGTGGCGTGCAAAACACAACCCAAAAACTCCACCCGGTGCCACAGCTACTTAAGGCCTGTGTCATTCTGCTTTTCAAATGTAATCACCATGCTAATGCAATTTCAAGCTTTTGTAATTTTGGCACTATATGGGCTCCTACTGCTAATGCCAAAAGGCTGAGTGATTATGTACCGATATATTACTCATACTGGTGCTGTTACCTTTTGTCTGTGAGATTTGCCACTTTCTTACTACTGCTGGTGCTGCTGCCACCTCTTCCACGACCACGAGTGAAAAAAACACTTAATTGTGTACTGGTACTACTATGCTGCTGCTTCTGCCAGTGCTCAGATACTTATGTGACAAGTTCTTTGGCACTATATGCTACAATTATCAACGCTGCTGCTATCCTGCTGCCACCTCTTCCACGACCACGAGTGAAAAAAACACTTTATTGTGTACTGGTACTACTACACTGCTGCTGCTGCCAGTGCTCACTTACCTATGTGACAAGTTCTTTGGCACTATATGCTACAATTATCAACGCTGCTGCTATCCTGCTGCCACCTCTTCCACGACCACGAGTGAAAAAAACACTTAATTGTGTACTGGTACGACTATGCTGCTGCTTCTGCCAGTGCTCAGATACTTATGTGTCAAGTTCTTTGGCACTATATGCTACAATTATCAATGCTGCTGCTCCTATGCTGCTGCCACCTCTTCCACGACCACGAGTGAAAGAAACACTTAGTTGTGTACTGGTACTACTATGCTGCTGCTTCTGCCAGTGCTCAGATACTTATGTGTCAAGTTCTTTGGCACTATATGCTACAATTATCAATGCTGCTGCTCCTATGCTGCTGCCACCTCTTCCACGACCACGAGTGAAAAAAAACACTTAGTTGTGTACTGGTACTACTACACTGCTGCTGCTGCCAGTGCTCACTTACCTATGTGACAAGTTCTTTGGCACTATATGCTACAATTATCAACGCTGCTGCTATCCTGCTGCCACCTCTTCCACGACCACGAGTGAAAAAAACACTTAATTGTGTACTGGTACTACTACACTGCTGCTGCTGCCAGTGCTCATATACTTATGTGTCAAGTTCTTTGGCACTATATGCTACAATTATCAATGCTGCTGCTCCTATGCTGCTGCCACCTCTTCCACGACCACGAGTGAAAAAAACACTTAGTTGTGTATTGGTACTACTACACTGCTGCTGCTGCCAGTGCTCACTTACCTATGTGACAAGTTCTTTGGCACTATATGCTACAATTATCAACGCTGCTGCTATCCTGCTGCCACCTCTTCCACGACCACGAGTGAAAAAAACACTTAATTGTGTACTGGTACTACTATGCTGCTGCTTCTGCCAGTGCTCAGATACTTATGTGTGAAGTTCTTTGGCACTATATGCTACAATTATCAATGCTGCTGCTCCTATGCTGCTGCCACCTCTTCCACGACCACGAGTGAAAAAAACACTTAGTTGTGTACTGGTACTACTATGCTGCTGCTGCTGCTAGTGCTCACTTACCTATGTGACAAGTTCTTTGGCACTATATGCTACAATTACCAATGCTGCTGCTGTGCTGCTGCCACCTCTTCCACAAGTGATACAACACTTTATTGTGTACTGTTAATACTATACTGCTGCTGCCAGTGCTCAGATACCTATGTGACAAGTTCTTTGGCACTATATGCTACAATTACCAATGCTGCTGCTGTGCTGCTGCCACCTCTTCCACAAGGGATAAAACACTTTATTGTGTACTGTTACTACTAGACTGCTGCTGCCAGTGCTCAGATACCTATGTGACAAGTTCTTTGACACTATATGCTACAATTTCAAATGCTGCTGCTGTGCTGCTGCCACCTCTTCCACAAGTGATACAACACTTTATTGTGTACTGTTACTACTATACTGCTGCTGCCAGTGCTCAGATACCTATGTGACAAGTTCTTTGACACTATATGCTACAATTTCAAATGCTGCTGCTGTGCTGCTGCCACCTCTTCCACAAGTGATACAACACTTTATTGTGTACTGTTACTACTATACTGCTGCTGCCAGTGCTCAGATACCTATGTGACAAGTTCTTTGGCACTATATGCTGCAATTACCAATGCTGCTGCTGTGCTGCTGCCACCTCTTCCACAAGTGATACAACACTTTATTGTGTACTGTTAATACTATACTGCTGCTGCCAGTGCTCAGATACCTATGTGACAAGTTCTTTGGCACTATATGCTACAATTACCAATGCTGCTGCTGTGCTGCTGCCACCTCTTCCACAAGTGATACAACACTTTATTGTGTACTGTTACTACTATACTGCTGCTGCCAGTGCTCAGATACCTATGTGACAAGTTCTTTGGCACTATATGCTACAATTACCAATGCTGCTGCTGTGCTGCTGCCACCTCTTCCACAAGTGATAAAACACTTTATTGTGTACTGTTACTACTATACTGCTGCTGCCAGTGCTCAGATACCTATGTGACAAGTTCTTTGGCACTATATGCTACAATTACCAATGCTGCTGCTGTGCTGCTGCCACCTCTTCCACAAGGGATAAAACACTTTATTGTGTACTGTTACTACTAGACTGCTGCTGCCAGTGCTCAGATACCTATGTGACAAGTTCTTTGACACTATATGCTACAATTTCAAATGCTGCTGCTGTGCTGCTGCCACCTCTTCCACAAGTGATACAACACTTTATTGTGTACTGTTACTACTATACTGCTGCTGCCAGTGCTCAGATACCTATGTGACAAGTTCTTTGACACTATATGCTACAATTTCAAATGCTGCTGCTGTGCTGCTGCCACCTCTTCCACAAGTGATACAACACTTTATTGTGTACTGTTACTACTATACTGCTGCTGCCAGTGCTCAGATACCTATGTGACAAGTTCTTTGACACTATATGCTACAATTTCAAATGCTGCTGCTGTGCTGCTGCCACCTCTTCCACAAGTGATACAACACTTTATTGTGTACTGTTACTACTATACTGCTGCTGCCAGTGCTCAGATACCTATGTGACAAGTTCTTTGGCACTATATGCTGCAATTACCAATGCTGCTGCTGTGCTGCTGCCACCTCTTCCACAAGTGATAAAACACTTTATTGTGTACTGTTACTACTATACTGCTGCTGCCAGTGCTCAGATACCTATGTGACAAGTTCTTTGGCACTATATGCTACAATTACCAATGCTGCTGCTGTGCTGCTGCCACCTCTTCCACAAGTGATACAACACTTTATTGGGTACTGTTACTACTATACTGCTGCTGCCAGTGCTCAGATACCTATGTGACAAGTTCTTTGGCACTATATGCTGCAATTACCACTACTGCTGCTGTCAAGTCTTGCCCAAGTGTTTAGATGCTGTCTAGTACTATTACCACTACTGCTTGTAAATGTTGTGTGTGTGATAATTACTTTATATTTGAATACTACTGCTGCTGCCTTCATGCTGAGTAATGCTTCATGACCTCTCTGTCACAGCGGATCCACAAACAGCATCCGCTAAAAGCTACCAGACCGGATCGTAACAAACAGCAAGTGTGACTAAATGACTGAACGTTATGTTAAACCCTGGTTTGTGGCCTTTTTACTGCAACTTTTAGCCTATCTGCAAGAGCAAATCAGCACTCTCTTTCTCTTTCTCGCTCTCTCTCTATATCTATATCTATATATATATATATATATATATATATATATATATATATGTATATATGTATATATTGTAGCTTTTGTTATAGTAATTTTTCAACAGTTTAGTTTGTGTTAGTAGTGTCTGTGTCCGTGTATTTTGTTTTTTATTAGATTTGTGTTAAATAAAATAATAGTATGAAATGTTTTTAGGTTATTATGAAGTTAGATGTGTTGATGTTGATGTGTTAGATGTGAAGTTAGATGTGTTGAAAGACCTAAGAATCTCAATAAGAAAGGAAACATTTGAAAAGAATAACAGGTTTAATAACCAAAAATATAAATATTTACATGGATTTTTTCAAGCGCTTGTAAATCTCAGCCAGCTCCTTGAAATTTTTTCTCTGCTGTTGTAACAGCTGTTCATTCTCGAGGTCCAATTTTTTTATTTTGCGCCGATTGGACAGGACTTTTTGATTGGTCCTCTCCATGACATAGGATTTCTCCTGAATCTCTTTCAAAACTGTTAGGATATAAGAAAAAAAAAATTAGGATTAAATACTGTACTTTTTTATATCTACATCTTATTGTTGAAATGTCATTAATCGTTGTGCACATATTTACCCTCCTGACTGATGGTCATCACAGGCGCTGTGTCATCCTCCTGCTCCTCTTCTGCATCATGGCATTCACCAGGAGGTTGGGTGGGGGGAAGTTGCAGCTCCTCAGGAGCTGGGGGTGGTAAGTCGGAGGGCCCTGGCTGCTCCTTATCCCTCTCCTCCTCTGCATCCTCCTCTTCATCCTCCTCTTCTTCCTCCTCCTCCTCTGCGGCCTGTCGCCTTGTGCGCTTGGGCGCACAGATGGTAGAGGAGATCCTATAATAACACAATGTTTATATATGTAAAAATGATTTCTAATAACATATGCACATTCTGTGTACTCTGCTGTATTGTATATGAATACACATTTATTTATATAGACAGTTAACCAATGGGATAATGTTATACTAAAGGGTCTTGCTGGCACTACAGGGGACTGAGTGTGAGCTGGGCTGCCACCATGGTAAAATTAGCTGTTTGTGTTTCCTTTGTATTATTCTGAAGATCTCATGTTAAAAAAAGGGCCTGATGGAGTACACGTGATTACTATGATAACCCCACGCCTAGCACAGGAATTTAGTGGTAATTGAGTTATAAAATACCACCCTTTCCCCTTGAAACCCACCACACCACCACTTTAATTCCATGGTTTAACTTGATGGAATAATGTCTTTTTTCAACAGTACTATGAATACCTTCGGTGGTGATATATGTTACCACAACATGGCGTCTGGGTTAACAACATCTGCCCTAAGGTTAATTACATATCACCTTACATGACTGTCACCAATAACTTACCTGGATGAAATTCATCGCGGATCTGTGTGACCCGGTCCATGTGGCGCCTCTTCAAGTCTGACCATTTTTTGAGAATGGCCATGTGGTCATGTGACCCGCCATGAAACTCATGTAATTCCTCCAATACGGACTGGACGATTTTTTGTTTATCCTGCTGGCACCTCATTAGGTCGTAACCATGTTGCAGGAACCTCTGCAAGATGAAGAACAAAGTATATTATAATACTTTTGTTTAAACCCTTATGGATATATGACGTAAATGTATGGTATTCAATAATTGGAAGCATTCTCGCCTTATTAATCACTGACAGTGGTAACATGACAGATTTTATATGTTGCCATTTTGGTCACCAGCTTTTTGGAATAAATATAGCAGCCATTATCATTTGCATAATTATGTATATATGAGTAACATCACAGGATAGACGTATAGGGGAGAAATGAGTTGCTATTCATCTGACCACTATAATAATTTTTTGAGCCTTACACTGGCCCTGTACAATAGATTATTTTTTTTAATCCCTATCTTTACATATGAAAAATAATATGTTTGTTTCTTTTCACTTTTTGATGAAAAGGGAGAACTCTGTGGACTCTGATGTAAAAGGGAGAACTCTGTGGACTCTGATGTAAAGGGAAAACTCTGTGGACTCTGATGTTAAGGTAGAACTCTGTGGACTGTGATGTTAAGGGAGAACTCTGTGGACTCTGATGTTAAGGGAGAACTCTGTGGACTCTAATGTAAAAGGGGAACTCAGTGGACTCTAATTTAAAAGGGGAACTCTGTGGACTCTAATGTTAAGGGAGAACTCTGTGGACTCTAATGTAAAAGGGGAACTCTGTGGACTCTAATGTAAAAGGGGAACTCTGTGGACTCTAATGTAAAAGGTAGAACTCTGTGGACTCTAATGTAAAAGGCAGAACTCTGTGGACTCTGATGTAAAGGGAGAACTGTGTGGACTCTGATGTAAAGGGAGAACTCTGTGGACACTGATGTAAAGGGAGAACTCTGTGGACACTGATGTAAAGGGAGAACTCTGTGGACTCTGTTGTAAAGGGAGAACTCTGTGGACTCTGATGTAAAGGGAGAACTCTGTGGACTCTGATGTAAAGGGAGAACTCTGTGGACACTGATCTAAAAGGGGAAGTCTGTGGATCCTGATGTAAAAGGGGAAGTCTGTGGACTCTGATGTAAAGGGAGAACTCTGTGGACTCTGATGTAAAGGGAGAACTCTGTGGACTCTGATGTAAAGGGAGAACTCTGTGGACTCTGATGTAAAGGGAGAACTCTGTGGACACTGATGTAAAGGGAGAACTCTGTGAACTGTAATGTAAAGGGAGAACTCTGTGGACTCTGATGTAAAAGGGGAAGTCTGTGGACTCTGATGTAAAAGGGGAAGTCTGTGGACTCTGATGTAAAGAGGAACTTTTATGATTAATTTCATATGGTTAGAAATGTTATTTAATAGCGACATCTATGCAAACTAAGACAAAAAATTGCTGTGCGACGCTGAAGTGTTCGGGTTTGAAATGAACAAAAGGTGGCAACCCTGGGCATGCTGGGAGTTGTAGTTTTGCAACCGCTGGAAACACACTGTTTGGGAAATACTAATATCTGATCTTGCATCCTAACTTTTTAACTAGTCTAAAATGCAGTTAAAGATAATGAAATAACAAGTGGTGAAATTACTTACAGTAATCAGCAGTTTTTCCTCACTGGATGAAAAGTTACTCCCCACCATCTTCGCTTCGCAGGGCAGCAGTAGATTCGCAGGGCAGCACTAAATAGCAATCCGAATATACACTGGCAAAGAATCCAGGAAATGATCGCCGTTTTCGCGACCGCGTGTTGTCCGCGGGCGGCATGCGCATGCGGCGGTCGAGAATTTCGCAATAAATTTCGCATTTGCGAAATTTCACGTTAGCGAAATTTCGCAATTTTTTTTTTGGATGAAATATCACGAATATTCGAAATTTACGAATATTTCTCGAATATTCTCCTATATATTCGCGAAATATTGCGAAAGCGAATATGGCGTATTCTGCTCAACACTACTCTTGATCACATCGAGAGGATCACACACTATTAAGGATTTAGGGCACCACCTTTTCTCTCACTACACACTTGGAATAATATATGGGCACTTAGTTTCGTTATTTCTGGTTTATTAATCATTATTTACATTAATTTAAATATAGCAATCAGCATTGTCCATTATAAAACTGCAACCGGCACAACACAACCACTGAAGTGTATACACCACACTTTATACTAGGCTTCTCAAAGTATACATTACATATACAGGAGTCATCACTAATACCTATTCAACTAGGTATATAGGCATGTGCATTTCGTTTCGTTCCGAATCGAAATTCGGACGAATTTTCCATTATTCGGACATTCGGATGCATACGAATTCCCGAATTGCTATATTAGCGAAAAATTTCGACCGTTTTCGGAATTCGTTCATTTTCGACCGAATTTCGAAAAAAAAATGGTCGAAATCGAAAAAAAAATTTTTTCGAATTCCGAATCGAATACCCGCGGACTAAATTCCATCGGAATTCGAAAAAAAAAATAATAAAAAAAAAAATTCTATTCGAAAAGAGACTATTTGTTTTCTAATCTGGTTGAAATATTTTCGATTTCGACCGTTTTTTTCGAAATTCGGTCGAAAACGAACGAATTCGAAAAACGGTCGAAATATTTTCGATTTCGACCGGATTTTTCGAAATTCGGTCGAAAACGAACGAATTCCGAAAACGAATTCAACACATGTAACGAACCTAACTTAACGAAATTTATTAAATGACGAATTGAAACGAAACGAAACGAATTTTTCACTTTTGCACATGCCTATAGGTATATATGATCATATGAGCACACCACATAGTGCTCCCATTTTCCCTCTGAGGGATCATTAGCAAAAGGGATCACTTGTGTAAGCGGGGAGCTTTGCTTCCAATAAACCCTTCCGCTACAAGAACCCGACACGTGAAATATACACCACATCCATACAGCAGCGCCAATTATCTGAAACCCACAATATCTCATAACATTCCATCTCTCATTGAGAGATTATACAGAAGGCAGCAGCTCATATCCCCAGTCCTAGCGCGGATTAACCCTCAATTAGTCATAGTCATCCTTTGGACTTGTATCTTGTTTTTGGGATGTGCAGTAGGTTTTGATTTGTGGATCGCAAAGTGCGATTGGGGTTGTATCAAAGTAGATCTTGAATCTACCAACCCCCCCCCCCCCACCTGCCAAGCAAGCACAGACCTGTGTTAGCTGGGCCCCACTTCCTCTCTCCTGCTGCTGCCTGGAGTGTGTCAGTCACAAACACTTTCAGATGTCAGCTCAGCTGTTTCCTTCTTCTGCCGCTGCCTCTGCCGTTCACCTCTCTGTCTCATGCCGAGTGGAGAATGGAGCAGGGCGCCATGAACGGATGAAAAGGAATCACTCACGAGGAGTGGACGCAGAAGAGACATGTGCCAGAAATAGAAAAAGTAGCCCCTCCCTCCCGAGTCCCACACACAAGAACATCAGTAAAAACTAGCAAAAAATAGAAAAGGCGGGGAGTTGTGCTCGGATCTGTTGGTGATAGGTCATGGGGTGCTGGCTGGAGGAATATTTTTAATTTTTTTTATTCTGCATCAACTCCGACTCTGTTCAGATTACCCAGGCCCCCCTGCTGGCCGGGCCTAGTACAACAGGGCCAGTTGTACTGGCCTATCGGCTGCCCTGGTACTAAGAGAAGGTCATTTAAACCTTTGTTTTTGGTACTGTGAATTGGCTCAGTAGCTGGCTGTGTGTGACCCCCTGGATGAGTCACAGCATGGTGAAAAAGGCACAGCAAGACAGTAGGATGGTAAAACACAAGTGTGATTTATTTACAAAGTCTGTGTTTAACCACTCGCCGACCGCCGCACGCAGATGTACGTCGAAAACATGGCACGGGCAGGCAAATGGGTGTACCTGTACGTCCTTTTAAACTTGCCGCCCAGTGGGCGCGCGTGTCACGTGCCTCGCGGGTCCAGGGAACTCGATGTTCCCGGGTGGCCCGCGATTGCGGTCGGCAAAGACAGAACATGGAGGGTGCCTTTGTAAACAAGGCATTCCCCTATTCTGCCTAGTGACATGTCACTGATCTCACCGTTTCTGTGATCATGAATGGTGATCATTGATGTGTCACTGGTAGCCACACCCCCTAACAGTAAGAAACACTCCCTAGGTCACACTTAACTCCTTTAGCGCCACCTAGTGGTTAACCCCTTCACTGCCAGTGTCATTTTTACAGTAATCAATGCATTTTTATAGCACTGATCGCTGTAAAAATGACAATCGCCAGGACAATACTGTCAGTAAGTAAATCAGTGATGTGGTGGCCTTTTTTGGGGCATCAAATTGGCCTGGAGGGGTGGCTGTGTCAGTTTAATTCCGGGACACTGTATTGTCCTGAAATGAATGTGCTCGGAACAGACCTGCAAAATGCGGGACTGTCCCGGGCAATCCGGGACACGTGGTAACCCTAGTTTACATGTGTACAGCATAGAGTATATATAGACCCATACATTGTGGCTGCTGCTCAAGGCCAAGATGTAAACAATGTGTTATTGGCACCACCGCTGATTACACTCTGTTGTTTACATGGGAGCCCCGAATTAGGTCATTCCATACATACGCCGCAACTGCTGACTGCAAATTGTTGATGATCTCACCTAGGGATGAGCTAAACAAACCTGGATTTGCTTCACGGCTGTTCATCGAACATTTGAGGAAATCTGCAAACCTCAAACATAGGGGTGGGTTTACTAAAACTGGAGAGTGCAAAATCTGGTGCAGCTGTGCATGGTAGCCAATCAGCTTAACCTTTAACTTGTTTAATTAAAGTGGTTGTAAATGCAATCCATTAAGATAAAAAAACTTCTGTGTGCAGCAGCCCCCTCAATACGTACCTGAGCCCCTTCTCAATCCACTAGTGCCTCTGCCAACCTGTACTCTCCTTCCTGATTGACTGAGACAATCAAAGCCAGTTAGCCAATCAGGAGAGAGAGGGGACAGGACCAAACCTCAGCTCCGTGTCTGAATGGATACACAGAGCTGTGGCTCGGCTCTTATGTACAAATACATAAGGGGTCCATATAGTGAACTTGGTGTTGAGTTATTCACTTCATAGTCACTACAGAGGACAAGGGGGGGAACTCTTTACGCCTAGAGGAAAAGAGATTTTATCTCCAAATATGGCAGGGTTTCTTCACAGTAAGAGCTGTGAAAATATGCAATAGGCTCCCTCCAGAGGTGGTTCTGGCCAGATCAGTAGATTGCTTTAAGAAAGACCTGGATTCTTTCCTAGGTGAACATAATATAACTGGGTACTGAAATTTATAGGTAAAGTTGATCCGGGGAAAATCTGCCTCTCAGCGGATCAGGAAGGAATTTTTTTTCACCTGCTGTAGCATATTTGATCATACTGTTTGTTTGTTTTTTGCCTTCCAACATAAAGGGTTGTGTATATGGGATTGTATATATATTTTTTTTTATATTGGTTGAACTGGATGGACTTGTGTCTTTTTTCAACCTTACTAACTATGTAACTATGTAATGGTCTCAAAATGGTGTCTGATGTGTCCGCCATAATGTCGCGGTCACAATAAAAATTGCTGATCGCCGCCATTACTAGTAAAAAAAAGCAGAGTTAGGATCTTACCGGTAACTCTGTTTCCAGTAGTCTTCCAAGGCAGTCCTTGAGAGATGGAGCTCCTCCTCGCAATCAGGAAACACATTGCCATGAATTTTTTCCCTCCCTTTAAGAGGCGGTCCCTCAGGTCCCTGGTCAGTCATCCCCGAGAACCGAAGGCCGGAATCTGAAACGATATAGAATACACAACACAACCCCACAAGGTTAGACATTTCAGGGTGGGATCGTGCTGCCTTGGAAGACTACTGGAAACAGAGTTACCGGTAAGATCCTAACTCTGCTTTTCCCCAGTCGTCTTCCAAGTCAGCCCTTGAGAGGATAATCAAGAACTCACCAGATCTAGGGTGGGACAACAGCTTGGAGTACTTTCCTACCAAAAGCCTGGTCCTGGCTGGAAATCAGATCCAGTCTGTAATGCTGAACAAAAGTCGAGAATCTTGACCAGGTTGCGGCTTTGCATATTTGTTCTGGAGTGGCTCCTGCCTTTTCTGCTCACGAGGCTGCTGAAGCCCTTGTAGAATGAGCTTTAAGTTCTTTTGGTGGTGTCTTTTCCATCACACTGTAACACTCCAGAATAGCTGCCTTGATCCATCTGGCGATCGTATTTTGACGCCTGTTTTCTCTTTTGTAGGCCGGCATACAAAACAAATAACGCATCTGACAATCTGAATTCATTGGTCACTTCTAGATATTGAAGTAGACACCTTCTGACATCCAGAAAACGTAATTCTTGTTCTTTGTCGTTTTTTGGTGAACTAAAAAATGAAGGTAAAACTATATCCTGGGATTTATGAAAAGTTGACGTCACTTTTGGAGTAAAACCTGGGTCTGTTTGAAGAACTATTCGATCATCATAGATCTTCAGAAAAGGGTCTTTAACCGATAAAGCTTGTATTTCTCCTATCCTTCGTGCCGTTGTGATGGCTACGAGAAAAACAGTCTTTAAAGTTAACAACCTCAAAGATGTTCCTTGCAGTGGTTCAAAGGGAGGTTTGATGATCCCCCTAAGTACCACTGATAGATCCCATGTGGGACATTTTCGTATCTGGGGCTTCTTGTATTTTGCCAATGCCCTGCAAAAACGAGAGACCAACGGGTCTTCTTGTAAAGTCCTTTCCAGATTTACTGATAGTACACTGAAGGTTGCAGCACTAAGCGCTAGTCCTTTATCAGCGCCTTGTTGTAAAAACTCAAGGACAGTTGGTGTATCCATTCTCTGTCTTTGGTTTCCCATGCACCAACTGTTAAACTTCCTCCAGATCTTTTTGTAAATGGCTCTGGTGTTTGGCTTTCTAGCACTTAGAAGCGTTGTCCCTACCTATTCTGAGAGTCCTTTTGATCTCAAAAGGTCCTCTTCAGTAACCAGGCCGCCCACTTGAAATGTTCTTGTTTTAGGCCTGTTAACGGACCCTGACCTATCAGGTCTGTCCTGTGAGGTAGAAGCCATGGCTCTTCTGCTGAGAGACTGAGGAGTTGAGAGAACCAGGCTCTCTTGGGCCAGTATGGTGCGATTAGAATGAGTTTAGTTTGTTCTTGAAGAAACTTCTTTATCACCCGTGGAATCAGATGAACCGGAGGGAAGGCATAGCACATTTTGAAGTTCCAGGGGTTCTGGAGAGCATCTATCCCCAGAGGTTGGTCTTGCTGGTTTAGCGAGAAGAAACACCTCACTTGAGCATTCTTCCGGGAGGCAAACAGATCTACGTTTGGTATTCCCCAGCGGACTGTAATTTCTTTGAACACCTCCGGATGTAACACCCATTCCACTTGGGAGATCTCCTGGCGGCTGAGGAAGTCCGCCACTTGATTGTCTTCCCCTTTTAGATGAACTGCACTTAGTGAAAGTAAGTTCCCTTCTGCCCACCGGCATATCTGGTTGGAGATGTGGCTCAGAGATGGACTTCTTGTGCCTCCTTGCTTGTTTAGATAAGCCACTGCTGTGGCATTGTCTGAGAGTACCAGGATGTGACGACTTGTCAGCTGGTTCTGAAAAACCTCTATGGCTTTGGCTATCGCCATGAGTTCTCTCCAGTTTGAGGATGCTTTGGCTTCCTCTGGGGACCATCTTCCCTGAGCAGGTTGCCCTGCTAGGTGAGCTCCCCAAATCCAACTGCTTGCGTCCGTGGTCAACTTCTGGGATATCGGAAATGACCAAGCCAGACCCCGATTTAGGTTCGTGTGGACCCTCCACCACCATAGTGATCTTTTTACTGATGTTGGGAGTAACACCGACTTGTCCAGATCTCCTTTTTGGTTTTTTAAAAGAAAAACTTGAAGTGGTCTTAGGTGAAATTTTGCCCACTGTACTGCCGGTATTGAGGATGTCATCAATCCCAGAATTGACATCAGGCCTTTGACTGTTATCGGTAAGTTGTTCTGAATAGAACCCACTCTCTTGATGAGGTTTTGAATTTTTTCCTCTGGAAGAAATGTTTTCTGTTCTGTGGAACTGAGTAGATACCCCAGGAACCGAATGTTTTGGGTGGGACAAAGGTTTGACTTTTCCAAGTTTAGGATCCAACCCAGCGATTTTAACCATAGTTGAGCTTCGTTGAGGTTCCTTATCAGCTGCGCTTCTGATGGTGCTGCGAACAGTAGGTCGGCTAGATAAGGAATTACCGTCATCTTCTTCAACCTTAGAGGGGCTAGAACCTCTGCAAACACTTTGGTGAATATCCTCGGGAGAGCTCTGCTCTGAAAGTTGTATTCCTTCCCGTCTATTTCCACTGCTAACCTCAGGTATCTCTGGGAATCTTCTCTGATGGGGATGTGAAGATAGGCGTCCCTGAGATCCATGGTCGCCATGAATGTTTCTGGTTGCAGAATGTTCTTGACCGAGAAAATGGATTCCATGCGGAATTTTTTGTATTAAATCGTTTGATTCAAGGGCTTGAGATTCAGTATTAGACAAAACTTCTCGGAGGGTTTCTTGACGACGAATACGTGAGAGTAAAAACCCTTTCTTTTTTCCTTCTCTGGAACTGGAATAAGGACATTTTGATCCACCATCTCACCCAGCAACAGAGGTAGAGCTTTTGCTTTTTCCGAATATCTGGGAAGCTTCGTCAATAGGAATCTCTCTGGAGGATGAGAACTGAATTCCAGCGAGTAGCCCTTTGCGATTATTTCTAGGATAAACTGATTGGCTGTCGCCTTTTGCCACTGTGGTAGGAAGGCAGCCAATCTTCCCCCTACTGGCACCTGGTTGTCACTGCTTGGTGGCCGGGTTAGCAGCGCCAAAGAGTGGGTTACTCTTTTGTTTTCCCTTGTGACCCGTCCAGTTTTTCTTCGGGAATTCTTTTTTTCCCCTGGGAGCGATTTCTTTTCCCCTGAAAAAAAAAATTTGTGGAAATTTTCGCTTTTCCATAGGAAAGGACTTATTCTTATCTGCTGTTCTCTCCAAAGCTTCATCTAGGCCTGACCCAAAAAGCAAGTCTCCTGTGAAAGGTAAATTGCATAGTCTTGTTTTGGATGCGGCGTCACCTGTCCAGGTTTTCATCCAAATCGTACGCCTAGCTGCGTTAGTCCACCTGACCTTGCTGCTAGTTTAACAGACTCTGCAGAAGCATCTGCAATGTAACCTACTGCTTTAGAGAGTACTGGAAGTGTCTTCAGGATTTCCTCTCTAGGTGTCCCATTTTTAATATGGTCCTGTAACTGGGTTAGTCAGAATTCCAGATTTCTTGCTACGCAGGTGGTAGCTAGCGCTGGTTTTAGGCTAGCGACACTTGCCTCCCAGGCTCTTTTTAGGATGATATCACCCTTTTTATCCATGGTGTCTTTTAAGTGCCCCATGTCTTCAAAAGTCAATGAAGAATTTTTAGAAATTTTTGAGAGTGGGGCATCTAGTTTTGGATTTTTGTTCCAAACCTCTTTTGGATCGTCACTAAAAGGGAATAGTTTTTTGTGGCTTGCCGCAAAGAATGTTTTTTTCTCTGGATCTTTCCATTCATTCATCACGGTATCAGACATCACCTGATGAACTGGGAACACCCTGGAATTATTTTTCCTCAGACCTTGGTACATTAGGTCATGCTTGGAAGGTTCTTCCTTTTCATGTTCGATTTCCAGGGTTTCATAAATGGCACCAAGCAAATCATCCACATCTTCAAGTGACAATTTGTAATTCTTCTTTCTTCACCCCCCTCCTCCTGTTCTGGTTCTGAGTCATCGCTGGCCAAAACAGTAGCTGCGCTGCTGCCTGCTCGCTCCCTCACAGACTCATGTGACCCTGATGCAACTTCCGATCTGGGCGAGGCCATGGGAGAGGGACTTCCAGAAGGAACTGCTGGAGGTTTAACCTCTGTAATAAACTTTTTGAGATCCTTAAAGGTGTTAGCCATATCATCCCTCACGGATCCAAAAATCTTTGCATAAACTGTGTCAGATTGTTTCTGTATTAATTTTTCAATACACTTCTGACATAGCGGCTCTGTGTATTCCACTGGCATCTTGGTATTACACTTTGCACACTTTTTCCTGGGAGTGGGCTTTGGCTCTTTAGGTGTTTTCACCTGTCAAGAGACAGAAAACACAGGGGTCCCATGGTGGTGAAATTACAGCACTCTGTAGTGCATACCCCCACCAAACAGTGCACACCCAGTGACACTAGTGCCCCCTGTGAGCCCCAGCTAAGTTAGTGACCGTCACCATCTAACTGCTGTCCCCCTTAACAAAAACGGATACAAAGGTCACCCACTGGTGCCTACCTGCATCCTGCTGGTGCTCTCCCCTCCTGGAGCCTGGGCCGATGGAATTTGCCCGTGGCCGCGATAAAGCCGACCTCCTCCACCGTATGACAGCGCCGGTGAGTCCACTGACCCCCTGCCATTCTGAGGCTCCTCTATTCTCTGTGCCAGATATGTGGGACATACTGTGCACAAAAAAACCTGCTGCATTTTTGAACGCCTGTCCATGTCAGCCCATGAGAAATGGAGCTCCTCCAGGTCCACTGGCAACATGTCTCCTCTGGACAGAGGAAACATTAAGACTGACCAGGGACCTGAGGGACTGCCTCTTAAAGGGAGGGAAAAAAATTGTGGCAATGTGTTTCCTGATTGCGAGGAGGAGCTCCATCTCTCAAGGGCTGACTTGGAAGACGACTGGGGAAAAATATATTAATAAAAATGCCATAAATAGACCCCTTATTTTGTAGACGCTATAACTTTTGCGCAAACAAATCAATAAACACTTATTGCAATCTGTTTTACCAAAAATATGTAGAAGAATACGTATCGGCCTAAGCTGAGGAATTTTGATTTTTGGGAATATTTATTATAGCAAAAAGTAAAAAATATTGCATTGTTTTCAAAATTGTCGCTCTATTTTTGTTTATAGAGCAAAAAGTAAAAAATCGCAGAGGTGATCAAATACCACCAAAAGAAAGCTCTATTTGTGGGGAAAATAAGGACGTCAATTTTGTTTGGGAGCCACGTCGCACAACTGCGCAATTGTCAGTTAAAGCGACGCAGTGTCGAATCGCACTGCCCACACATCATCTCTTTACATCCATTTATCTGAAGATTATCACCTTATGGTTGTGGACTTATATTGTTTTTCCTTCTTAGGATCTGATTTGTGCTATTGGACTAGTTTTGTTCTCACCTATTCACCATGTTGGACTCTGATTCATTTTTTATTGAATGTTTATTAGAATGTTCATCTGTTTGCGCACCTTCACTGTATAATAAGGTTTTAGCTCTACATTTTACCCACCTTGTCATGTGTCCTTAACAAAACCAAAGAAGCAAAAAGCAATATCAATTATAGTGGGAATATTTGTGATAGGTAGTCAGGAAATTAGATGCATAATTTATGCTCCTTGAAAGCCCAAAATGTGCTCATTGGATTTTGAGCCCCTCTATGCATCTAGGATGTGAAAAAGTCTCACACATGTGGTATCCCCATACTCAGGAGGAATAGTAAAACGTGTTTCGGGGTGTAATTCTAAGCATTCCTATATTGTGTAATGAGTTCACACGTAGATGAAATTTATTTGCCCACAAGCAACAATTTGAATAGGACCACCAACTGCCATATTTAAAACTTGGAAATCAACATTGCAGTAAAATCTATTTTACAGACAAAACACCCAAAATATCACATTGAGTACATTGGCAGGTTTTATTCATGCCCAAGACTAAATCTGGGTAGGACCACCAACAACCATTTGTAACCGTGGAAAACAAAAAAGGACAATATTATTTATTCCCAGAAAAAAAAGTCACATGTACCCTACCAGCATGAATTAAATGGGCACTCAGGTCCATATTTAAATAGAACCCCAAAGGTGACCTCCTCTGGGGAGAGGACTAGATGAGATAGGACATGCGACGTTAGAGGTTCCTCTACTGAGGGATGATAGAGTCTAGGTTGATTTACTACAGCTTTTTTTTTACATTTTGTACTATAAGTAGCAGATGTTAACTCCCCATCCCCACCAAATGTCATTTTTTTTGTATTGTCTCACTATATTATTATTTCAATGTTTGCTCCCCCTCTCTCTAAGTTCTCCCTTCCCGCTCCCTCATTGCAGGCGGGTCTGATACCCAAAAGGTATGTTCTGATTCCTAAGGTTACGTGGAGGTGTTTGCCTTCCACAGGGGTGTACCAGGCAGGGATAACAGGGGTGACCCACGTTTGAGCGAATTTATAACATTGCTCTAATATGTTGTTAACCATTCCCCCGGATGTGTCCCCCAGTGTAGGTGCACCCTTGGATTGTTATTACCCCTATGCCAAACGCATGTACCCGGTACACGATCTGATGTGTCATGCAATGTCTTTGTCTTCCCTTTTTATGAGCCATGTTGGCTGAATGCATGTATGTTTTTTGGAAAATTTCAAAATAAAGATTATATTAAAAAAAATACCCCAAAGCCATTTTTAATGTAGAAATCAACACTGCATTAACATTTTTCCCAGAAAAATCGCCCCAAATATTGTAGTGGGTATGTGTTTCTGTATTTCATTTATTAAATACTCTTTTCTATATCCACTGTATGTGCTTGTATTTGTTTACAGCGCAATACAGCATAAACCTGCTTATGGAGCAGCATTCACATAAAGCATATGTAACGGAATGGCCTGTGATACCCAGAGACTTTTGAAGGATGTGGGGTACTTCTGTGTCAGCTTCACCAATGACTCTTGGGTCTAGGGTCACCCTATGTCCAATAGGGGCATAGGATGACTGAGAACTGATATCTAGGATTACATGAGATGGGACATTAATATTAATTCATGTATTGCTGGATATCTTGAAATATTACAGGTGGTTAATTCTAAACTCAACAGGTTAATTGAAAGATGTTAATTGATGTTAATCACCTCCAGCTACCTGGCTGTAGTGATAAAAGCTTGCTGTGATTGCATTATATTGTCTATTGTGCTAATTAAGTCTGGCTTCTTAAGGACCTCTCATTGTGTGATGCTAATGACACTGTATTGTGTGAAAGTTCTATTGATGATAGATATGTGTTGGCAGTCTGAAAGGTCAGATGTCTGACCTTTCAGGTGTAGTGGATTAGCATGTAAATTATGTTTACTAAAGGAATGTGTATTATGTAGCAGATGAGAATAACTTATCGTGGAGTCAGAACGTCTGGGTAATGATTAGTAATTAGCTCATCTGAGTGTCATTATCTAACGGAATGTGTATTGAAGTTCCTTGTGTCATGTTGTGGGTGGAGTTGAGTCATTGTCCAGATTTGGTTTCTAACTGTATATAACAAGCTGAGTTTACCATTAAAGTATTCATTCGTTTGGAACCAGAGAACAGAGCTTGTGTCTCGTTATTTCTGGGGGAAAATCCAATGGATCGTGTCTGCTGGATTGTTGGAGTGTCGGATAAGCTGTAGTGGGTTGGTGGAATGGAATATCGTAAACAGTGTTAACCCCTGACCGTTACAGCATATTTATGTGTTATTTGTCCCTATGGAAACCAAAAAAGCAATATCAACTGTGATAGGTACTCAGGAAATTAGATGCATAATTTATAAGTAATTTATGCTCCTTGACAGCCCAAAGGTGCTCCTTGGATTTTGGGCCCCTCTTTGCATCTTGGCTGTAAAAAAGCATCACAAATGCGGTATCCCCCTTAATAATGACTAATGGTAATGACCAAGCGCTGACAAATATTTCTTCACGATATACCTCATACTCGGGAGGGAAAAAAAAGAATGTTATTTGGGGTGTAATTCTAAGTAAGTGTGAGAAATACCCTGCAAAAATGACAACTTTGTCCAAAAAAACACACACATTTTATTTAATTTCTTAATTTTCCAAAATTGTGACAGAAAATTACAACTTAAAAAAACTCACAATGCCTCATACTTAATACCTTGGACTGTCTACTTTACAAAAAGGAGTCATTTTGGGAGTATTTGCACTGCCCTGGCATTGTAAGGCCTCAAGAGATGTGATAGGCCGTCGGTCAGAATTGATACATTTTCTCAAATATATACCAAAGTTTGTAGATGCTATAACTTTCCACACAGACTAAATAATATACACCTATTTTGGTTATGTTTATCAAAGAAATGTAGCAGACTATAGTATGTACTACATTTCTAAAGAAAAATTATGTATTTGCAAAATTGTATAACAGAAATTTATATATATATATTTTTTTTAATTTTGGTATTTTTTGCTTTGTATAGTAGTGATTAAAGTGGTTGTTTACCCACTCTGACAACTTGCACCTACAGGTAAGCCTAGATTAAGACTTACCTGTAGGTGCAATAAATATCTCCTACTCGGTTAGGGAGATATTTGCAGAAAGCACTGCATCAATGTCTACGGCTCATGCGTGCGGTAGACAACGGCACAGGCGCACTGAGAGTCCTCCCGGCATTATGATTGGGATCATGCCGGGATTATGCCGGTCATGGGCGCATGCGCGGGAGTGATCATCTCTTGCAGGGTTTTTTTTTTGTAGGAAAAAAAAATCGTGTTTACTTCCTCTTAAAATACCGCTTTATCTTTATCAAAAAAATTATAAATGTATATTATTTTTAATTTGGTTACAGTGCTACATTGTTATTCCAAGTGTGAGAGCACTAAGAGCTGAAAAATATCCTGGGCAGCAATGGGGTGAAAGTGTCTGGTATCCAAGTGGATAAATACCTCAATTAGAAAAAATAACACATTATGGCCACTAGATAGCGCTGATGACCCTAACAAATCACTATACAGTGTAACCTCGGATTGTTAGTAACGAGGTTAACAACGTTTCGCAATACGAGCACTGTATTTAAAAAAAATCGTGACTCGTGTCTCGCAAAACGAGCATGGATTCAGGCCAAATCGATGTGCAGTACTGCTTTTGGTCTGAGGTGGGGGGGCGCTGAAGCCAAGCAGAGCCGAACGTCGCCGATCGCAGCCGAAAGGCGCCGCTCGGAAATACACGCAACGGCCTGAGGACAGCACGCTGACCTTCTGGAAATCTTTCCGAGGTTTGCCGAGGTCAGCAAAGTGTCCTTGGGCCTTTTCGGCCATTTCCGAGGCTCTCCAGCACCCCCCTCCCCCCTGCGCCTCTGGCCGCATGCAATATTGCATCCCATCCTGGAACGGATTATGCTCGTAATCCGAGGTTCCACTATATTAAGAAAAATACAGGAAGAATTTGTCAAAAATGGTTGAATGTTTGTCACATTCTTCCAAAAAAAAAAATATATATATATATATATTATTTATACATAGACCCTATGTGTCATTCAATTGGTCTAATCTTAATTTCAGATATCTTGTAAGAATAATTGTGGCCTTTTCCAGTGTACCAGTTGATACCATCAGCGAAGGAGTCGTGAGGTCCTAGCAGGTAAAGCCCATTGAGGTTTGCATAGTGGCAGCTATTGTACCACCATCCTCCTTTAAACCGGATGGGACATGTGGTTGCAGTAAAGTCTTTGTCCTTTGTGGAGAACGGCATGTTTTTATGAACACTCATGGAGTCACCTTAAAAAAAATACATAAACATAAATTAAATGTTTATTATTCATATGCCATAGTGGATCCTGTATACCATTTTATTTGCAATCAGCTGTTGGTCTTGATGGGCAGTTACTTGCAAACATCTGGGTGCTGCCTAAGTTCCTCCCGCAGGAGAACTGCCAGAACTTTAAACAGGGCGCATTAGGCTTAATTCACAAATTTTCAAGGACCAATATTTTACAACACTGACCTTTTATACATCAATAAGAGATAATGAGCCATAAAAGTAACACTAAAAATAGTGATTGCATATGTACAGTAAAAGCAACATACATGCATTGCAACTTAAATACAGTAAAAAAAAAAGTAACATCAAGATTTTTTGAATGAATATAATTAAGCACTGCAGGCAATAAAAGAGACCATCACCAGCCTAAAACAATGCAGGTAAAAGCTTTTCATGATTAGGCCCATTTCTGACATTTGGGGCCAGATTCAGATAGAAATATGTATCTATCCGGCGGCGTAGCGTATGCTCTTTACGCTACGCCTCCGCAAATTTTATGGGCAAGTGCCTTATTCAGAAAGCACTTGCTCCATAAGTTGCGGCGACGTAGCGTAAAGTGTCCGGCGTAAGGGCGCCTAATTTAAATTATTAATGTGGGGGCGTGATTCATGTAAATGAATTATGACCCCAAGCAATTTACGTATTTTCTGAATGGCGCATGCGCCGTCCGTGGACGTATCCCAGTGCGCATGCGTCAAATCACGTCGCTAGTAGTCGTGTACATAACTTACGTACAGCCCCATTCCCGAACAATTTACGCAAAAGACGTAAACGACGTACAATTCGAAGCTGTCCCGACGTCCATACTTAACATTGGCTACGCCTCCTATAGCAGGGGTAACTTTACACCGGAAAAAGCCTTACGCAAACGACGTAAACTACGTCGCCCGGCCGCAAGTATGTTCGGGAATCGCCGTAACTCCCTAATTTACATATTGGACGCGTAAAACTACGGAAGCGCCACCTAGCGGCCAGCGTAAATATGCAACTAATATACGATGGTGTAAGTGACTTACGCCGCTCGTATATTAGCAGAATTCCGGCGTATCTTCTTTTCTGAATACAGAAAAAAGTTACGCCGGCTATTCTTAGGGCCAGATTCTCATATATTTGCGGCGGCGTAGCGTAAGCCATTTACACTACGCCGCCGCTGCGTACTAGAGCAAGTGCTTTATTCTCTAAGCACTTGCTCCGTAGTTTGCGTTGGCGTCTCGTAAATCGCCAAGCGTAAACCCGCGCAATTCAAATGGGGCGGCTTGTATTTAAATTAAGCGCGCCCCCGCGTCGCACGAACTGCGCATGCGCCGGCCGGGGAAAAAGCCCAGTGCGCATGCTCCAGCTCACGTTGGGAAGCGTCGTTGAAACCGACGTCAAAACGACGTGAGCGTCATTTACGCAAGTCCCTATTCGCGAACGAGTTAGTAAAACGACGTAAGCGACGGAAAAAGCCAACGCTGACCCGACGCCATACTTAACATGGCGTCCGACGGGACACGACGGCATCCGACGGGACCTCGTAAGGTTACTCCACATAGAAGCTGGGGTAACCTTACGAGTTCGTAAACGACGTACGCGACGACGGGGCGGCGTAAAAGCGATCGAGAATCGGCGTACTACTTCATTTGCATAATGCAAATGAAAAAACAACGTAAAGGCCACCTAGTGGCCGGAGTTGTCATTACACCTACGATCCGAAAGTGTAATTGTATTACACTTGTCGGATGTAGAAGCGTATCTATGCAAAAGTGATGCTCAGCATCACGCGCATAGATACGAGGCAAAAAAAACGGCGATACGACGGGGTATCTGAGATACTCCGTCGTAACGCCTCTGAGAATCTGGCCCTTAGTATTTACGCGGCGTATCTCTTGATACGCCAACGTAAATACTTTCTGAATCTGGCCCTTGGTGTCTACAAGTTAAAATACATATTTTTTGCTAGAAAATTACTTAGAACCACCAAATACTATATATATATATATATATATATATATATATATATATATATATATATATATATATTTTAGCAGAGAATCTAGAGAATAATATGGCGATTGTTGCAATATTTTATGTCAAATGGTATTTGTGCAGCTGTGTTTTAAATACAACTTTTTGGGGGAAAAAAGACACTTTCATGAATAAAAAAAAAAAAAAAGTACAGTTAGCCCAATTTTTTTGTATAATGTGAAAGATGATGTTACGTCGAGTAAATAGATACCAAACATGTCACGCTTTATAATTGCACGCACTTACAAACTACGGTACCCAAAAATCTCCGTAGGCGACGCTTAAATTTTTTCTTACGGTTATCAGATTAGAGTTACAGAGGAGTTCTAGTGCTAGAATTATTGCTCTCACTCTGACAATCGTGGCGATACCTCACATGTGTGATTTGAACACTGTTTACATATGCGGGCACGACTTCTGTATGCGTTTTCTTTGCTGTGCGAGCTCGCGGGACAGGGGGCACTTTAAATTATTTTTATTTTTTAATTAAACAGTGCTCAGGTACAGTTAAGTTCTGCTTTAACCACTTAAGGACTGCCTCCTGCAGATATATGTCGGCAGAATGGCACGGCTGGGCACAGGCACGTACCTGTACGTCCCCTTTAAGTGCCCAGCCCTGTCCGAAACTCTGTGACCGCGGCCGCGGGACCCGCAGACCCGATCGCCGCCGGTGTCCCGCAATCGGTCCTCCGGAGCTGAAGAACGGGGAGAGGTGAGTGTAAACACAGCTTCCCCGTTCTTCACTGTGGCAGCTTCATTGATCGTCTGTTCCCTTATATAGGGAAACACGATCAATGACGTCACACGTCCAGCCCCGCCCCCCTACAGTTAGAAACACATATGAGGTCACACATAACCCCTACTGCGCCCCCTAGTGGTTAACTCCCAAACTGCAATTGCCATTTTCACAGTAATCAGTGCATTTTTATAGCATTTTTTGCTGTGAAAATGACAATGGTCTCAAAAATGTGTCAAACTTGTCCGATGTGTCCGCCATAATGTCGCAGTCACGAAAAAAATCACTGATCGCCGCCATTAGTAGTAAAAAATAAATACAAAATTAATAAAAATGCAATAAAACTATCCCCTATTTTGTAAACGCTATAGATTTTGCGCAAACCAATCGATAAACGCTTATTGCGATTTTTTTTACCAAAAATATGTAGAAGAATACGTATCGGCCTAAACTGAGGGAAACATTTTTTTTTATGTATTTTTGGGGGATATTTATTATAGCAAAAAGTAAAAAATATTGCTTTTTTTAAAAAATTGTCACTCTATTTTTGTTTATAGCGCAAAAAATAAAAGCTGCAGAGGTGATCAAATACCACCAAAAGAAAGCTCTATTTGTGGGGAAAAAAGGACGCCAATTTTGTTTAGGAGCCACGTGGCACGACCGCGCAATTGTCAGCCAAAGCGATGCAGTGCCGAATCGCAAAAACTGGCCAGGTCCTTTACCTTCATAAAGGTCCGGGTCTTAAGTGGTTAAATAATGTTTTTTATTCTGTATTAATGAATATTAATGAATACAGAGCCAGATTAATTTGTGTTTTTTGTATCTGCTGGGAATTTGCCCAAAGTGTGCTAGGCAGCCATTGCCGGGCAAGGAATTCATTGACTAACATTTTAGAGGTGAGGGCACCAAAATGACTGATCTTGGACATCCACTAGAATAATATCAGCCAGCTAGCAATCTCTTACCTGCATTGCCCTCAGTGAAAGCTCCAAGTAACAATTTATACTTCTCAGCCTCTCCCAGAATTTTGAAGGACGCATACTTGGCGAAATGCTTTGTGTTGTCAAAGGCAAGTAGATCAATACGCAATTCCCAGGTGCCTGTGAAAAGATCCGCCATTACAATGTATTTTGAAAAACAATGACACCCTTCATTTACAAATATGTCAGCTGATCAACAAGGTGTGAAATAAAAAAACTGGCCATACAGGGTTAGATTTTCGTATGAACGTTCATAGAATTCATTCATAAGAACATTCTTTCTTGGTTGTCAACTAATTTTGTTTGAAAACCCTTAAAATGTCCTTCAGACCTGCCACTTGAATGGAATCCCGGGCGTGTTAAGCCTTGTACACACGATCAGTCCATCCAATGAGAACGGTCTGATGGACCGTTGTTATAGGTTAACCGATAAAGCTGACTGATGGTCTGATGTGCCTACACACCATCGGTTAAAAAGCCGATCGTATCAGAACACGGTGACGTAAAACACAACGTGCTGGAAAAAATGAAGTTCAATGCTTCCGAGCATGTGTCGACTTGATTCTGAGCATGCATGGATTTTTAACCGATGGTCGTGCCTACTAACGATCGGTTTTGATCTATCGTTTAGGAACCCATAGGTTAAATTTAAAGCAAGTTGGCTTTTTTTTTAACCAAAGGTTAAATAACCTATGGGACCTACACACGATCGGTTTTGACCGATGAAAACGGTCCATCAGTACCGTTTAAGGCCTCGTACACCTATCGTGTGTACGAGGCCTTAACCACTTAAGGACCGCCTACTGCACATTTACGTCAGCAGAATGGCACGGCTGGGCACATCAACGTATATATACGTTGGTTTTAGTACCCAGCCTTGGGTCACGGGCGCGCGCCCCCGGCGCGCTCCCGTGACCCGGTCCGAAGTTTTGGGGGATATTTATTATAGCAAAAAGTTAAAAATATAGAATTTTTTTTTAAATTGTTGCTCTATTTTTGTTTATAGCGCAAAAAATAAAAACCGCAGAGGTGATCAAATACCACCAAAAGAAAGCTCTATTTGTGGGGAAAAAAGGACGCCAATTTTGTTTGGGAGCCACGTCGCACGACCGCGCAATTGTCAGTTAAAACGACGCAGTGCTGAATCGCAAAAAGTGGCAAGGTCCTTTACCTGCATTTTGGTCCGGGTCTTAAGTGGTTAAAGAGGTTTCATTACAATATGTACAATTTATGAGGAACGAAAACCCCAATCACAGAAATTCTTTTGTTCAAGAAAAATCTTCTGTCCTTTCCAAGTTTCTCATCACTACGATCAACTATCAATTTGGCCTTAACCACTTAAGACCTGGACCAAAATGCAGGTAAAGGACCTTGCCCCTTTTTGCGATACAGCACTGCGCCGTTTTAACTGACAATTGCGCGGTCGTGCGACGTGGCTCCCAAACAAAATTGACGTCCTTTTTTTCCCACAAATAGAGCTTTCCTTTGGTGGTATTTGATCACCTCTGCGGTTTTTATTTTTTTGTGCTATAAACAAAAATAGAGCGACAATTTTGAAAAAAATGCTATAAAAATGCGATCATCGATTATTTTTGTGACTGCGACATTTTGGCGGACACATCGGACACTTTTGATAAATTTTTGGGACCATTGTCATATTCACAGCAAAAAATGCTATAAAAATGCACTGAATACTGTGAAAATGACAATTGCAGTTTGGAAGTTAACCACTAGGGGGCGCTGAAGGGGTTAAGTGTGACCTCATATGTGTTTCTAACTGTAGGGGAGCAGGGCTGGACGTGTGACGTCATTGATCGCCTTTCCCTATATCAGGGAACAGACGATCAATGACAGCGCCACTGTGAAGAACAGGGAAGGTGTGTTTACACACACCTCTCCCCGTTCTTCAGCTCCGGTGACCGATCGCAGGACACCGGCGGCGATCCGGGCCACGGGTCGCAACACACAGCTGGGCATTTAACAATCACGTACAGGTACGTGATTGTGCCCAGCCGTGCCATTATGCCAACGTATATTGGCGTTAGGCGGTCCTTAAGTGGTTAATGACCATTAAAAACGAATGTTCCCAAAATGAAAAAAAATTGAACAAAAAATTCTACTGGTGTATTGGCCAGCTTAAAAAACTATTTCAGGCATTGGTGGGTTTTTTTTTTGGACCAATGTAACTATGTAAATACCATTCCTGGCCAATATTGTTTTTACCTCACTTAGGCTCTAATTCCTCACACATTATGTTGTGGCTATAGAACAGGAACTGAACGGAAATCTCAATGGGACACAGATGGCAAAAACATGTAACAGGGGTTAAAACCAGGGGCGGACTGACCATTGACAAACTCGGGCACTGCCCGAGGGCCCCATGCCACTAGGGGGCCCCATCAGGGTTGCCAGGCTCATTAAAACCAGGGACAGTATGTAAAAATCTGTGTTTTTTTTTTACATCTGTCCCTGATATGTCTAAAACCTACATGCTTTTGATGTGAAAATCCCAAGATTTTAGCTGCCCTGCCTCTGTACTGCCACCTGACTTGGTGGCCATCTGTAAGCCTGGGGGCCCCATAATCTTCTATTGCCCGAGGGCCCCATGAGTTGTCAGTCCGCCCCTGGTTAAAACCCTCCCAAAATGTGAGGTTTAGCCTTCAGTTCTACTTTAAACTGAGCTCAAGCACCAATCTCACGTGCAAACACAAAAGGGGGTTCCAGAAGGTTACCCAGGGTTGGACATTAAAGGCACAGTAAACAATGAGTTGAGTTGAGAGGTATCTTGATATAGCGCGGTCTTACCCCGAAGGGTTCCGACACGCTTGACTAGGGCCAATTTAGACAGGAGCCAATTAACTTACCAGCATGTCTTTGAAGTGTGGGAGGAAACCGGAATACCCGGAGGAAACTCACACAGGCACAGGGAGAATATGCAAACTCCAGGCAGATGGTGTCGTGGTCGGGATTCAATGAAGGATATAGAACAATTATCACATTCATTAAGACAAAAATACATATATGGTATGAAAAAGAGCATGAAAAAACAAATGAAAAAGCATATATATTAAGATACATGATCTATAGTGAGCCCTTGTGCATCAACGCATTTCGATGTTAAGCTTCGTCAGGACACATTCGGGGTTCGTTGGTTGCAAAAAAGGGGAAGAATGGGTCTCCCTATCTTGTAGGAGAGTCAGCCTTGTTCAACAAGTAGTTAAAGAAGGGGTAATCTCAGAGGGTTGAAAAATCCGAATAGAATAAATGCTACGCACCCTAAAGTTCAGTTCCCACCATTTATACACTCCCCGAAATTCACAAAGACCCTCTGAACCCCCCTGCTAGGCCTATTGTAAATGGCATAGGCTCTGTAACCTCAAGGCTAGGACAATACCTGGACCTTTTTTTACAGAAAAGTGTCCAAACCACTGAAGCCTATTTAAGGGACACTAAGGATCTTTTACAAGCCTTACAAAACGTTAGACTAACAGGGAAGAGTGAAGTCTTTCTAGTAGCTTCTGATGTGTCTTCGTTATACACTATAATTCAACATGACGATGCGCTACTAGCCCTCAATTGGACTTTAAGTCAAAGGGAAGACCTCCCACATCATCAGAAGGTGTTTTTAAGGGATGTTTTGGATTTTTGTTTATCACATAATTATTTTTGGTTTGATAGTTGTTTTTATACGCAGAAGAAAGGCGTGGAGATGGGCGCCAAATTCGCACCCAGCATCGCTAATCTTTTTATGGGGGACTGGGAAGACAAATATATTTTTACTAACCGGCGAATTGAATTATTGTTTTACAGTTTATCTATTGTATTTACAATTTATAATATTTATAATATCTGTAATTGGAGTACCTAAAAGTTTACCTAGCATTGATCTCACCCCCCCCCCCCTACTATAACATGTAATCTGGAATATTGGCTCTGGAATATATGTGAAATTTCACTATGTCATATTTTGAATGAATTATAGTATATGTTTGATTAATGTCTGCTCCGGGATTGTGAGAGAACAATGCAGGTATTAATGGATGCTTTAACAGCGCCATCAACAGATCCCCAGTGAATACACTCCTTGTGCGTCCTCTCGGGTGTCCGTGAGTGATGGAGGAGAAGCGAGGGGTTAAGGCTGGAGGCGCGCCTTACCTATGTTGATCATTATTTAAACTGTGTTGTGGCGCCGTGAGGCCACGCCCTCAGAGGAAGTCGGTAGACGAAACGTCAGGGCGTGACCTCACGACACACAGGAAGCTCACGCTGCGTTCCATCTGTGCTCCAGTGTTAGGTGGTGGAGCTCTGTATGCTATTGCGGTGGACGCAAGACAGACACAAGCAAAACCGACCCCACTGGGAACCAGGAACCAGTCCTTTTAAATGGGAGTTCCACCCACAATTTCACTTTTTAAATATAAATACACCTGTAATACACAAGCTTAATGTATTCTAGTAAAGTTAGTCTGTAAACAAAGGTCCGTTTTGTTAGGTTGTTACAGCATTTAGATAGTTTATAATCTAGAAATAGACTGTGGCCATCTTAAGTGTGGGCATCATGAAGCCAGACTGTATGACTTCCTGGATTTCAGCTTTGCATATCTCGCACATGCTCAGTGCTGCACAAGCAATGTAATAGGTTTCAGTCAGGTTTGCAAGGACTACTGGGAAACATGACGCCTATCCCAGAAACCCTTGCAAATAGCCTTGTGACTTAATAGCCTAGGCCCTAGGCTAATAAGGAGGAGGAAGTAATGAAGGACTACAAAATAAAGGTATTTACAAGCAACAAAATAAATAAAAATTGTCCATTCTGAACACTATGAGATTAGGCCATGCAGCACAGACAAACATAAATAATGGGTGGAACTCCACTTTAAGTGTTGCTTATTTTAAATGAATGCTGTGATTTAGTACACTGACACAGCTTGTTAAATAAAGTCTTGAAACCTTATTACACTATATCCAGTCTTTTTTATGTATCCTGACACCCGGTGGACACTAGGAATATTACACGCTGGTCAGTGGTTATCTGGAGTTGGAGAAGATCAGAAGGGATTGATGTTCAGAGCCTAATTTACTACACTGTCTGGTGAGTAGATCCCCTTGAGGCGTTACTGGCACGGGAGACGTTTGACGGGTGGAGTGCACACGAGTGGTCTCACTTGCGATGGACAGTTGCATATTTATTTAGGAGCACCTTTCCCACTGAACTGTTGCACACCTCTTCATCTCTGGAGAACTTTTTTACTTTGATGTACCAATATACATGAAAAAGAGCTGTCACATTGAGTACTTGAGTGACAACTAGCGCTGCTATATGATTTGATTACATGTTCTTGTATCAATTTATATGTTTATTTATATGGTTTTTATTTGAAGCGGCTGCTTAATCAATGTTTTAGATCTTTTAATATTGATTCATATCTACACTGCTGTGAATACTTTTTAACCCCATAGCGCCGAGATAGTGGAATTGGGCCATATCTTAAATTTTTTTTTGCAAAGAAGGGGTGATGTCCAGCAGAGGAGGCGAAGAGGCAGTACAAGATATTAACTCTGCAGGGTGCCCAAACTTTTGCAGATGCCATTTTTTTTGTTTTCTGTAATTTTGAAAGTGTAAATGATGGAAATAAAATCTAACTTTTTTTTTACATATTATAAGAATGTCTAATCTGTAATTTGATGTCTTTTGGAGATTTTTCCATCTTTCCTTGGCTTCGTTATGCACATCAATACAAATTTTTACCTGGGGTGTTCAAACTTTCCATCCCCACGCTAAAGGCATGTAAAGAGCATACCACTTTCTCCCAGGGGGGTTACCCAAGATCTCTCCATACTGATAACGTACTTAAAGGCCCTATATGGCACAGCCGAGCCTATATACTGGAGGACTTTACAGTCGTTGAGATACTTTGGACTTAAGGATTATATCCACTCATATTTCAGCTATTGGCCTATGTTTACCCCCTGTTTTTTCATCAAGTTTTCGTATATCATCCCCTGTTGGAGGTCACTATATGAGGATACCTGTAATATATGAGCCACTGGCCTTTTATGAATCCTTGTTATGCGATTACTGAAGCCAGCCTCTTCTCCTTCCCTGATGGACATCACCCCTTCTTTAACTACTTGTTGAACAAGGCTGACTCTCTTGCAAAATAGCGAGACCCGTTCTCCCCTTTTTTGCAACCAACAAACCCTGAATGTGTCCTGACGAAGCTTAACAGTGAAACACCTTAATACACAAGGGCTCACTATATATCATGTATCTTAATATATATGCTTTTTAATTTTTTTTTCATGCTCGTTTTCATACCATACATGTATTTTTGTCTTAATAAATGTGATAATTTTTCTATATCCTTCGTTGTTCACTGTGCCTTCAAAGTCTGACCCTGGGACACCTTCTAGGACCCTCTTTTGTGTTTCCATAATTACTTACCGATGTGGCAATGTGAGTGCTTCTCTTTCTTATTTCCGCTAATCTCATGTCTTTAAGGCCGCGTACACACGATCAGACCGGTCTGATGAAACTGGTCCGATGGACCGTTTTCATCGGACCAGGCTGAAGTGGTCTGATGTGTGTACACACCATCGGACCAAAAATCCGATCAGACCAGAAGGCGGTGACGTAGAACACAACGACGTGCTGAAAAAACAAAGTTCAATGCTTCCAAGCATGCGTCGACTTGATTCTGAGCATGCGTGGGTTTTTGGTCCGATGCTTTTGCGTACTAACCATCGAACCTGTCCGACGGACAGGCGTCCGTCAGACAGATTTTGAAGCAGGTTTTAAAACTTTGGTCCTACGGACAACGGTCCGATGGGCCGTACACACCATCGAACTGGTCCGATGAAACTGGTCTGCAGACCAGTTTCATCGGACCGGTCTGATCGTGTGTACGCGGCCTTAGAAGTTCCAGACATCCCGACCAAGTGGTCAGAAGGGAAATAATGACCATTCTTGTTAGAACTATGGTTTTTGAAGGTCTCTGGCAGAAGTTCCTCCACCCCTCTCCATAGCAAAAGTTTGCAAATGCTGACTAGCTGAACATTCAAATTGATGTATAAGCTCACATATACCAACACTTGGGGTGGGTGTACTGTATCTAAATATGTGCTGTGATGGAATGGAAAGGCGATAATGGTGGTCATGTGGCTCGTTACCTGATGACGTCAGCATATGAAGATTGTCATTGCCCAGCCAGAACTCAGTCAGGCGACTCCCGAAACCTTTCTTGTAGGAATTCCAATCACGGAAAAAATCAACAGACCCATCATAACGTCTCTGGAAAACCTACACACAGAAAGTTATTAGTGCAACTAGGTGGTTGGGCTTATGTTCCTTACTTAGGCATACTGTAAGAGAAGCTCAATTGGAACCAGGACACTACATGTTCATGCTAATACTTATGAGTAGGGATGAGCTTCGCGTTCGACTCAAACCCATGTTCGAATCGAACATTGGCTGTTCGATTGTTCGTCGAAAATCGAACAAAACGGGTCGTTCGCCCCAAAATCAAATGACGCGTCACAGCCCATAATTCACTGTGGCATTACGTGCTGATGATTGGCCAAGCATGTACTATGACCCGCATGCTTGGCCAATCACAGCGCACAAAAAACAGAGAGCAATAATTGGCCAAAGCCAGGGTGGCTTTGGCCAATTATGGCTCAGGGCTTTAGCACATGCCCCACACTATAAATGGCAGCCTGCTGTGCGGCCTCGTGTAGTGTGTTGCGGCGGTGTTAATGAGCAGCCAGAGAGACAGAGAGATTGTCTTTTTATATAGCTAGATAGAGCAGGCAGGCAGGCTAGTCAGTTTAGCCTAATTTACAGTGTGTAGAGAATATATATACATCCCTAGGAGTTGTACATATATTTATACACTGTATAGCTTAGCTAGATCAGCTATTCCTATTTGTCAGGCAGTAGATTGTGCTAGCTGCAGTGTTCTAACGTGTTGTATTGCCTGTGTGCTGTGTAGTAGCACCTATACCTACTCGGTGTTACTGTACTTGTCCAGTTTAATAGCACTTAAACCTAGTTGCTGTTACCGCACTTGTGCTGTGTAGTAGCACCTATACCAGGCATGTCCAAAGTCCAGCCTGAGGGCCAATTGCGGCCCCTGTTCCAGTTTAATGTGGCCCCCCTAGTAATTTGTATATATACTGTATTTATCGGCGCTGCCTCGAAGGGGACAGGGAGAGGGGGAAACGAGTGCTGTCAAATTACATACAGGAGAATCTCTGACATTTGTAATAGGAAGTCCCATCTCCTGGGCTGCCATTGGACGACCCCTCTGTCTATCATAGGAGGCGGGAGAAATTGTATTAAAGAGGCTGCTGTGTAAACAGGAGATTGTCCTGTATGTAATTGGTGCTCATCCCTTCCCCTCTTCCCTCCCAGGCTGCAGATGGACATCCATCAGGCTGCATTCATGGCAATGACAAGGCTGCAGATGGGCACTGATTAGGCTGCATTGATGGGCAATGATCCTTATTTTGCTTCACAGTCTTTTATTTACATTTTTTTTCCCTGAAACTTCCCTCCTAAAGTGAAGGTGCGTGTTATACGCCGATAAATACAGTATATCCAAATAACACACCCAAGCTCATCTCTTTACCACACACAGCCACAAAGGCAAGAGAATTCTTGTTGGGACGTGTATTAGTTGCTCGAACAAACACACAGACCAGATTTTAATGGTTCAAAGAATGTCAGGCAAAATGGTTGGCCCTCACGCATGTTCACTTAATTAAATCTGGCCCTCTTTGAAAAAAGTTTGGACACCCCTGACCTATACCTACTGGGTGTTACTGTACTTGTCCAGTTCAATAGCACTTAAACCTAGTTGCTGTTACCGCACTTGTGCTGTGTAGTAGCACCTATACCTACTGGGTGTTACTGTACTTGTCCAGTTTAATAGCACTTAAACCTAGTTGCGGTTACCGCACTTGTGCTGTGTAGTAGCAATTAAACCTACTCTGTGTTACTGTACTTGTCCAGTTTAATAGCACCTAAACATACTCTGTGTTACTGCACTTGTCCTCTCAAGTTTTTACCTAAAGGTACGAGGTGTGTGTACTGATTGTGTCCTTTGCAGGCCATTACAATGTCTGGAAGGACAACAAAGAGAGGCAGAGATTCACGAGGGCAAGCAGGCTCTGCATCTAGAGGCAACGCTGGTGGTGGACACGGTGCATCCTCTTCAGCACGTGGCCGTCTGACACACTCATCCTTCTTTTCGGGAGCTGGCTGTTGTTGAGCCTCAACATGCAGAGAAATTAGCAGAGTGGATGACCAAGCCGTCCTCATCCTGCTTATCCTCTCTCACCCAGGCTGAGCTTAGTTTGTCTGGCAAAGCAGCTGCCAAGGTGTCCTCTTCCCTCTGCACAATGGCATCACACAATCCTTCCCTAGTCCCACCATGTCCTCCTGAGGAGTCCCCCGAACTGTTTCAACACAGTGTTGGGTACATGCTGCATGAAGATGCGCAGCGTTTTGAAGGCTCCGATGATGGAACACAGATAGAGGAAGGCATTGATGTGAGCCCAGAGAGAGGGGGTGGCTGAGAGGGACAGCAATCTGGCAGTGATGTTCCCCCAGCTGGAGCATACTGCCAGGTATTCGACACTGATGAGGAGGGAGGGGATGATGAGGTCACTGACTCTACGTGGGTGCCTGATAGGAGAGAGGAGGAGGAAGAGGAGGACGAGGCATAGGCACATCTCCAAAGAGGCAGGATGCCCTGCAGGGGCCAGCTTAAGGGCAGCACACCAACTGCATTACATTGCAGAGCTACGCCTGGTCAGGGCGCTGCTGTGTCTCAACGTTACTGCAAAAGTTCTTTGGTGTGGGCCTTTTTTGAGACATGTGCATCAGATCGCAGCGTTGCTATTTGCAACATATGTCTTAAGCGTATCTCGCGTGGCCAAAACATCACCCGCTTGGGCACCACATGCTTGACCAGACATATGTCGACCTGCCATGCAGTTCGTTGGCAAGCATACCAGAAAGACCCACACCAAAGAACAAAGCGGACCTCCCCTTGCCCCTCATCAGCTGGGACCTCCAACCCCACTAGACCCTCAGTCCTCTCTGAAGCCTGCACTGATAGGACTGAAGGTGTAGAAATAGGTGTGTCACAACCTAGTAGTACATGCAGGCAATCTACTGATAGTACCAGACAAATTTCCCTGCCCCAGCTGCTGCAGCGCCGCAAGAAGTACTCTCCCAGCCATCCACATGCCCAGCGGTTGAATGCTAGCTTAGCAAAATTGCTAGCACTTCAACTGCTACCTTTTCAGTTGGTAGATTCTGCCCCCTTCCGTGAGTTTGCGGAATGTGTGGTACCTCAGTGGCAAGTACCCAAACGCCACTTTTTCTCACCAAAGGCGATTCCGGCTCTCTACTGGCATGTGGAATGCAATGTCAATGCCTCGCTGGACAGGGCGGTCAGTGGTAAGGTGCATCTTACCGCTGACTCATGGTCCAGCAGGCATTGACAGGGCTGTTACCTCTCTTTCACGGCGCATTGGTTGACTCTGCTGACAGCTGGGAAGGACGCAGGGCAAGGTACAGTAGTGTTGGAGGTTGTTCCACCACCACGCCTCCAAAACACTACTACTGGTTGTTACACACCTCTCTCCTCCACCCCCTCCTCTTCTTTTTCCTCTGTGGCCTCTTCTTGTGCTGATGTCTCCTCCGAACCAGCCGTGCTCCGTAGGCGTACGAGGGGCTACGCAGGAATGCAGACCAAAAGATGCCATGCGGTGCTAGAGCTGGTGTGCTTGGGAGACAGGAGCCACACTGGGGCCGAGGTTCTGTCAGCTCTGCAGGGGCAGGCTTAGAGGTGGTTGACGCCACGCCAGCTTAAGCCTGGAATGGTGGTTAGCGACAATGGCACCAACTTCCTCTCTGCCCTGCGACAGGGAAAACTGACCCATGTGCCCTGTTTTGCGCATTTCCTGAATTTGGTGGTGCAGCAGTTCTTGGGCAGGTACCCGGGCTTACAGGATGTCCTAAAGCAGGCCAGGAAAGTCTGTGTGCATTTCCGGAGGTCATATAATGCCACTGCTCGGCTGACAGACCTCCAAAAGGAAAACAACCTGCCCAAGAACCGTCTAATCTGTGACATGCCCACCAGATGAAACTCTACATTGGCCATGCTGCAGCGGCTGCACACGCAGCAGAGGGCCATCAATGAGTACCTGTGCCAATATGGCAGCAGAACTGGGTCAGGGGAGCTTGGTTTTTTCCCCCACGCCAGTAGGCCTTGATCAGGGATGCATGCACTGTCCTGTCACCATTTGAGGAGGCCACGAGGATGGTGAGCGTGCATGCATGCATCAGTGAGACTGTCCCTCTTATTCACATGTTGGAGCACACGCTACGTGGAATAATGGACAGGGCCCTTGAGGCAGAACAGAGGGAAGAAGAGGAGGACTTTGTAACGGAACTATGTATTCTGCCTGTCCATCTATAATAATCATGCAGTGGGACATACAAGGAGCCGAAGGACGTGTTACAATAGGATGAATGATATCTGGGACTACCTGAGATATGGATTATCCACATTATATTCTGAGATATCTGGAGGGCTGTTTTGGATCTGTTGGTTCTGAATTTAGAAGGTTAATTGTAGAGTGACTCTTTCACTGTTGAATTCTAAATGTCTCTTCTCTCTTTTGTGTATTGTATTACAAATTAACAGTCTCCTGTCTGTGTATTGAATTAGCATGTCATTTGTGTTCAGAAGAACTTGTCAGGCTTTGCGGTGCCGAAATGCTTATCTATTGATGGGGTTATCTGTGATTGAAGTCTATTGAGAAAGGAATGTGGTTTCTTTTGGCCTGGTGACAGTGTGTCTAACTTGGGGCCCCCCTGTGGAGGGAGGGGGTGGAGACTTTCATTGTTCCTTGAGCACTCACCAGTTTGTAACTAGATATAAACTAAGAAATGTACCATTAAAGTTGTGTTACTTGACCCTTCCAAACGCAGCACCGTCTCGTTCTTAGGAGGGAATGCAAGGGGATATTCCTTCTGTTTCTTACAACTGGACCTGACTCTCCCTCTGGATCTCGTGGATGGGCTTATACTGGACTTACTTGAATAGCAACTTGCCAGGGAAAAGGACGTCGCCAACGGCGGATCCCCTCTCACTACTTGGGTAGCCGTTACATTGGTTGGCAGCGGTGGGATGGTCCTTTTATCCAAGGAGCAAGTTCTGAATGGAGTCTCAGTACGCCAGGCTGAAAAGAACCACACTAAAAGATTTATTGGAGAGTCGTGGTAGGAGTGCCAGTAACAGGCCACAGAGGGAGCTGATAGCAGATTTACTGGAGCTGGACCAAATGGATGGATCCATGGAAGGAGCTAAACCCCTAGCACCTGTCAGCGAGGAAGATGTAATTACTGATATTGTACAGCGGAGATTATCCTTGTATCCAGAAACGTCCACGGAACTAATAAACCAGCTGTTCCGGGAAGCGAGAGAGGAGATTCAAACCAAGAGGGGACAAGAACTGGAACTGGTGAGAGCTAGACAGCCCATTACACACGCAGCTCCTACTTCCCCACCCGCTGCCACAGGAAAGAAAATACCATTCACTGCATTTAAAGCTTTTGTAGAAAGTGAGGAGGAAATAGATGGATATTTGGCGGATTTTGAGAGACAGTGCTCACTGCACCAGGTACCACCAGACCAATGGGTCACTATTTTGTCTGGGAAATTGTCGGGCAAAGCCAATGAAGCTTTTCGGGCACTTGCTCCAGAGGATATTTTACAATATCAGCAAGTGAAAAAGGCGCTGTTAACCCGATATGCCGTAACCCCAGAAACCTACCGCCGCCGCTTCCGGGAATCCAAGAAGAAGGCTGTGGACTCCCACATGGAATGGGCCAACCAGTTACAAAGGGTGGCATCCCATTGGGTCCAAGGGTGCAAGGCCAACACCGGGGAGGAAGTATTGCAGCTATTCCTAATGGAACATTTCTTCCAAGACCTGGCCGCAGACATACAGGACTGGGTACGAGACCGCCGTCCCGCTAACTTAAATGAGGCGGCGCGGCTAGCAGATGAGTACGCGGAAACAAGGAAAGTAAGCCAGGGTACTACACGGCTGGCTCATAAGGTAGAACCGCGTACTCCAACCGGCACCCCACGCCCAGAATTTCGGGCTCCAGTCCCACCAGGACCACCACGTCCTCAGGAACCCAACAACTACCCCCGGGATTCGTCTAGGGTGACGTGCCATCACTGCAGCAACACGGGACATATTGCTCGTTTTTGTCCTTTGAGAGCTACAAATAACGACTGGAGACGCCCAACACCCAACACAGAGGTCACTCCATCACGGCCCTCTGCGGCCCACTGCCTAGAGACTGAGGTGGGCCCTGAGGAATGTCTGGGAATTTTGTATGAGGCAGACCCAATACAAGCGGCCTCTCCAGATAACCGTCAGCATCACCGTCAGGAGGTACGGGTGAATGGACAAGTAGCACAAGGCCTAAGAGATACCGAGGCTACTATCGCTCTGATTCAAAAACAACCAGGGCACAAAAAGTCAGACTGTTCATTAAATGTACCCAGGCAGTCACAGTCATGGAGACAGCCAGAAAGGGGGAACCCCCACATATCCATGCCTGCGGCCCACAGCGTTGGGGAGGTAGAACATTGGGGTGTTCTGCATGAGGCAGACCTGATACAAGCAGCTAACCAGGACAACAGGCAGCAACACAGGCAGACTGTCTGGGTCAATGGAAAGGCAGCCAACGGGTTACGCGATACGGGGGCCACGATGACACTGCTACAGAAGAAACTCATCCCAGAGAGCCAGCACACCGGAGACACCGTAGCCGTAAGAGTAGCAGGAGGCACCGTCTTCCGGCTACCCGTTGCCCGGGTTCACCTGGATTGGGGAGTTGGTTCGGGACATGTGAAAGTGGGGGTGATGAAGGATTTGCCAGCAGATGTCCTACTGGGGAATGATTTGGCCCCCCTTGTTTCTGCGTACGCCCCGATGTGCCCCGCTGAAGCCTACACAGTGACTACCTGTGCCCCAACCTGCGTTGCTGGAACCAACTCGCTTGCTGCTGAGACCCGGGTAAGACTACCTTCCCCGACATGTACTGTAGATCCGGCCCAATATCACAGTCTAAAATGGGAATGTGACAAGTTGGCCAGTGAGAAATCGGAGATGCAACGACACTACGTCATGTATTATGAGATGTCCCGTGGCTTGAACATTGAAATGCACAAACAGGCTGAAATTGTCAAAAGGTTAAACGGGATCTGCGCTCAGGTGGTGCCTTATCTCTCCCAAGAGCATCAGCAACAGGTCCTGGGAGCCATTGAGAGAGCAAAGCAAGTGACTGTTCCAGAACTGAATTCCATTATTCACCTTCACCATCAGCTACCGACCTGGCAGATTTAATGACAATGCCGATGGACTGTCCAGGCAAACGGAACTTTTACCCTAACAGCAGACCGGACATCCCCAAGTTGACCCGAAAAGGATCAATCCGGGTCTGCCGGAGTGTTCCACAAAAGGGGAGCAGTGTAACGGAACTATGTATTCTGCCTGTCCATCTATAATAATCATGCAGTGGGACATACAAGGAGCCGAAGGACGTGTTACAATAGGATGAATGATATCTGGGACTACCTGAGATATGGATTATCCACATTATATTCTGAGATATCTGGAGGGCTGATTTGGATCTGTTGGTTCTGAATTTAGAAGGTTAATTGTAGAGTGACTCTTTCACTGTTGAATTCTAAATGTCTCTTCTCTCTTTTGTGTATTGTATTACAAATTAACAGTCTCCTGTCTGTGTATTGAATTAGCATGTCATTTGTGTTCAGAAGAACTTGTCAGGCTTTGCGGTGCCGAAATGCTTATCTATTGATGGGGTTATCTGTGATTGAAGTCTATTGAGAAAGGAATGTGGTTTCTTTTGGCCTGGTGACAGTGTGTCTAACTTGGGGCCCCCCTGTGGAGGGAGGGGGTGGAGACTTTCATTGTTCCTTGAGCACTCACCAGTTTGTAACTAGATATAAACTAAGAAATGTACCATTAAAGTTGTGTTACTTGACCCTTCCAAACGCAGCACCGTCTCGTTCTTAGGAGGGAATGCAAGGGGATATTCCTTCTGTTTCTTACAACTGGACCTGACTCTCCCTCTGGATCTCGTGGATGGGCTTATACTGGACTTACTTGCATAGCAACTTGCCAGGGAAAAGGACGTCGCCAACGGCGGATCCCCTCTCACTACTTGGGTAGCCGTTACAGACTTCCTAACCTCTCAAGGCCCCCTTTATCCAGACAGTGGTCCTGCTTGCCCGCCTAGCACACAGGAAGAGGACGCGGAGGAGGAGGAGGATTGTATCAGCAGCATGGAGGTGGAGTCTAACACTCAGCATCAGCAGCAGCAGTCTTCAAGGGATCACTTACAGTCCCAAGGAACCAATGGACTTTTATGTGGCTGGGATGAGGTGGCTGCGGATCCTGTCGTCCTCAGTGACCCAGAGGACTGTGCCCCGAATGCCTCAGCAAACCTACGCTGCATGGCCTCCCTGATCCTGCAAAGCCTGCGTAAGGATCCTCGTGTTCGTGGTATCAAGGAGAGGGATCATTACTGGCTGGCAACTCTCCTTGATCCACGTTACAAGAGTAAGGTTGCGGAGCTTATCTTGCCGTTGCAGAGGGAGCAGAAGATGAAACTTCTGCGGGAGGCCTTGCAGAAGGGTCTGTGCAACGCGTTCCCAGAACCTGGGGGATTACCAAATCCTGGTCCTGGACAACGTGTTGCTGAGGCTTCGGTGAGTCACAGATAGAGCGGTGGAGAAGGTGGCCGTCTGACCGATGCATTCAGACAATTTTTTAGTCCGCAGCCCCAAGGTATGACCGGTTCCAGCAACCATCGCCAGCATCTGGTTTACATGGTGCGGGAATACCTAGGGGCAAGATCAGACTTGGACACCTTCCCCACCGAAAATCCTCTGGCTTACCGAGTCTTGAGGATGGATCACTGGCCAGAGCTTGCACAGTACGCAATTGAGCTACTTGTGACCGATCACAGGGTGCACCTCTCCACCGACTCCGTCGATCGACTGACCTTCATCAAAATGAATCAGGCTTGGATCAACACCAGCTACCAAGCACCTGATACTGATGTAACTGAATCATTTCAGCTAGTAAGAAAATTTTTGTTTCTGGGCTCCGCCACCAGTGCCTAAGGCCCAATTTTTCTGCCCCTGTTTAACAGGGGCGTCTAATAACAATTTCTGAGGCAATACTTTGCATGTGGCTCTTTGTTGCGCTCCAATTACCTTATCTGTGAGGGGTTGCAGTGTTGTGTTGTGCCTAAGGCCAAATCTTTCTGCCCCTGTTTAACAGGGGCGTCTAATAACAATTTTTGATGCAATACTTTGCATGTGGCTCTTTGTTGCGCTCCAATTACAGTATCTGTGAGGGGTTGCAGTGTTGTGCCTAAGGCCATATTTTTCTGCCCCTGTTTAACAGGGGCGTCTAATAACAATTTTTGATGCAATACTTTGCATGTGGCTCTGTGTTGCGCTCCAATTACAGTATCTGTGAGGGGTTGCAGTGTTGTGTTGTGCCTAAGGCCCAATTTTTCTGCCCTGTTTAACAGGGGCGTCTAATAACAATTTTTGATGCAATACTTTGCATGTGGCTCTTTGTTGCGCTCCAATTACAGTATCTGTGAGGGGTTGCAGTGTTGTGTTGTGCCTAAGGCCAAATTTTTCTGCCCCTGTTTAACAGGGGCGTCTAATAACAATTTTTGATGCAATACTTTGCATGTGGCTCTTTGTTGCGCTCCAATTACAGAATGACATGGTTCAGATTCTACTTAACAAACCTACAGTCCTTGTCTTGTTTGCACCACCTGTATACTGCTGTTCAAAGTATATAGGGCCAAAGGGTCTTGTCAGGGCCGATCCTCACTATAGGCTCACTATGCAAGCCGCTTAGGGCCCCGCAAAGCTGCAAAGAGCCCCCCGAATTTCTAGAGGCCCCGCCTGGTGAGGAGTCATTTTTGCCCCCTCATCCCGCTTCAAAACTCGCTGGCTGAGTCATTTACGACAGCAGAACACCCCCTCCCCCCGCTTCTCAACTTTCTTTAATGTGACATGTCACTGTTGTCAGCGCCCCCTGCTTCTCATTTTTAATGTGCCACGTCATTTTGCTTAGGGCCTCAGGGAGGTCAGGATTGGCACTGGGTCTTGTAATGACCTGGGGGGAGTGGTGGCGGGGAAACTCATGCTATTTTTTTCAATGATTTGTATCCATATTGCAGGGACCAAACATTACATTAAAGCCGCAAGCAGTATTAAATTTATTTTTTCTTTTAGTAATCTCATGTTGTGTAGGGACAGTTCTAAACACGTGCCACTACTATAAACACCCAGCAGGTACGATATTTAAAGGAATTAAAATTTTTTTTTTCACTTTAAGCATCATTAAAATCGCTGCTCCAGAAAATGTCCATTGATACATGTTCCCTGGGGCAAGACCCGGGTTCTCAAAGACGTTTACCAACAATAACTTGAATATTGGGCTTTAAAATGAGCACTTTTGAATTCGAACGTTCGAGTCCCATAGACTTCAATAGGGTTCTAAATGTTCACGTGAACGGGCGGTCTGTTCGAACGTTCTGGTGCGAACCGAACGCGGGGGTGTTCGGCTCATCCCTACTTATGCTCAAAGGCTCAATACAGAATTAGCAAGCATGCATAAACGTATTAGCATGTGCCCAAGAAGAATTTGGCATATGCGCATGTGCTCGAGCATGTGCATGCACTGGAGCCAAACAGCCTATTAAATCAAAACTGTGGCAAGAACAGATTGCTGAGTGATCTTCAGCTCGTTCCTGTTTACCTGTGCCTTGACCTGCTATATCTGCCTACCCGTGCTTGACCCGGCTTGCCCTTGACCAATCTCTGGATTCCCACCTGCCTATTGTGACCTTGGCTTGTACCCTAACTCTGCTCTTGTCTTGTGTTCCTGTACCCTCGCTGCCTGGCTGTTGATGACGTCTTGGCTTGTGTCCCAGCTAAGCTCCTGCCTACTGATCAAGCTCCACTGTGTTGCAGTCTCTGGTTCCTGCCTGGTGATCCATGGTCATCTGTTCCCTGCAAACCTCAGCTGGCGCTGCCTGTTATACCAGCCCTCGTGGCACTCTGTATCCTCACACTTTCTGTCATCACTACTAGGGGTGTTCGATCAGAGGTGCAAGAGAAGCCCCCTCTACAGCTCGATCTCCCCCAGGTATGTGACAGAAACCTTTGTACTCTGCATTGCACTGTATACTGACTTTTCTGTTTAGCAGACTTTCTTAACTGCCGAAAGAACAACCAGCTAAACTATTTGACTGATAATCTTGCAGCCAGGGCCGGTGCTACCACTAGGCAATATAGGCAGCCGCCTAGGGTGCACTGCTGCCTAGGGGCGCCCGGCCACTGGTGTTCCTACTCTCGTCTCTCTGCAGCAAGCATCTAAGTCTCAGCATCAGCAGGCAGCCGGAGGACCGTGTCTGTGTCCCAACTCCTGAATGAATGGAAGCAAGCAAACATTCATTGATGGGTGCTGGTGAGGCTGCATTTGATGGGCACTGGTGAGGCTGCATTTGATGGGCACTGGTGAGGCTGCATTGATGGGCACTGGTAGGCTGTATTGATGGTCACTAGGGGTGCAACGGATCAAAAAACTCACAGGTCGGATCGATCCTCGGATCAGGAGTCACGGATCGGATCATTTTCGGATCAACACAAAACGGAGCTCATGTGCTTAAATACAGTATTTGGAAATCTGACGGACTGTTTAATGTTAATTTTTAAAAGCCGCAGCAAACCTGCTGACCTCACATGGTTGCTAATGTGACAGGACACCTCTGATATTCACTTTTAATTTAACATTTAAACAGTCCGTCTAATTTACAAATACTGTATTTAAGCAAATAAGCTCCGTTTTGTGTTGAAATGACTGCATCCCGCAATCCACCATTGCCCCCAGCCCCCCACTCTTATTGTAATGTCCACCATTGCCCCCCACTCGTCATCACCATCACTGTTCCAGTGCAACATTGCCCCCACATTAGTAATAATAGCCAGTAGTTTAACATTGCCCCCACATAGTAATAGCCAGTAGTTTAACATTGCCCCCACATATCAGTAATAATAGTAGCCATTAGCCAATAGTTTAACTCACTGTACTGCACCGCACTGACTGTCCTGCTTTGCGCGCTCTCTCGTAGAATACAAGATCCACAAGCAGAGGGGTGATGACGTCAGCGCGCACCACCGCGGCCGGGTGTACCAAGATGGCCGACCGCTCCGGAGCTAGGCCAAAGCCGCGGCCTTTCCTAAGGCCGCGGCGGCGGTTCATTCCGCGGATCGCAATCTGTGCCGATCCGTACAGGCCGACCCGTACGGATCGCGGATCGGTCACGATCCGTTGCACCCCTAATGGTCACTGGTGAGGCTGCATTTGATGGGAGCTGGTAGGCTGCATTGATGGGCACTGGTGAGGCTGCATCGATGTGTGTTGGAAGGCTGCATTTGATGGGAGCTTCATTAAAAAGGGGGGGTATACATGGGCCGGGCAAATGGGGTGAAACCAAGAGGGTGCGGAAAAATTAGGTATTGCATAGGACAGTGATGGCGAACCTTGGCACCCCAGATGTTTTGGAACTATGTTTCCCATGATGCTCATGCACTCTGCAGTGTAGTTGAGCATCATGGGAAATGTAGTTCCAAAACATCTGGGGTGCCAAGGTTCACCATCACTGGCCTAGGGTGTCAAAAATCCTTGCACCAGCCCTGCTTGCAGCCCATGACTTAGGACAGATGCACCACATGTATCTAAATCTGGCCCTTAATCTCCAAATACGGAAAGGTTTACCTCCAGTAAGAGGTGTGAAAATGTGGAATAGACTCCCTCCAGAGGTGGTTTTGGCCAGATCAGTAGATTGCTTTAAGAAAGGTCTGGATTCTTTCCTAAATGTACATAATATAACTGGGTACTGACATTTATAGGTAAAGTTGATCCGGGGAAAATCCGATTGGCTCTCAGGGTTTAGGAAATAATTTTTTTCCCCTGCTGTAGCAAATTGGATCATGCTCTGCTGGGGTTTTTTGCCTTCCTCTGGATCAACTGTGGGTATAGAATTGGGTATATGGTATTGTACGATATTATATATATTTTTTTTATGGTTGAACTGGATGGACTTGTGTCTTTTTTCAACCTGACTAACAAGGTAACTATGTCTTTTAAAGTGGATGTAAACACTTACATATACCCAGTGAAGTGAACAGCCTCAGACAATACACACAGATGAAACAAATCTCCCTAAATAAGTTGTACATGTATATCTGCTGTCTTCATCTTTATATACTCTTTAGAACATGCACATGGTGTTAGGAGATTTTCTCCTCCTGGTTAGCACTGCAGTGAAGCCTGGGCATACAGCCAAGACAGCTGATTGGAGGAAAGGCACACGCCTCCTCTCCCCAAAGGTAGAGACTTCCAGCTGTTTGTTGAATCGTTCAGGGCTCTGCTAATCTATTTACAGCATCCTCCCCCAACACAAGACTCAGGCTGCTTTTATCATATGTGATGGAGAACTTGTCAGGAGTTATCAGGATAACAGAAGAATGGGGCAGGAGACAGCTACGGGACATAGTGCTTTGAAGAGAGATAACAAAACACGGCAGATATACAGTGCCTTGTAAAAGTATTCATACCCCCTTGAAATTTTCCACATTTTGTCATGTTACAACCAAAAACATAAATGTATTTGATGGGGTTTTTATGCGATAGACCAACACAGAGTGGCACATAATTATAAAGTGTAAGGTAAATGATAAATGGTTTTCTGAATTTTTTACAAATAAATATATAAAAAGTGTGGGGTAGATTTGTATTCAGCCCCCTTTACTATGACACCCCTAATTAAAATCTAGTTAGTGGAACCAATTGCCCTCAGAAGTCACCTAATTAGTAAATAGAGTCCACCTGTGTGTAATTTAATCTCAGTATAAATACAGCTGTTCTGTGAAGCCCTCAGAGGTTTGTTAGAGAACCTTAGTCAATAAACAGCATCGTGAAGGCCAAGGAACACACCAGACAGGTCAGGGATAAAGTTGTGGAGAAATATAAAGCCGGGTTAGGTTATAAAAAAATATCCTATGCTTTGAACATCTCACAGAGCTCTGTTCAATCCATCATCCGAAAATGGAAAAAGTACCAAGCAAACCTACCAAGACATGGCCGTTCACCTAAACTGACCAGGCCGGGCAAGGTGAGCATTCATCAGGGAAGCAGCCAAGAGGCCCATTTTAACTCTGGAGGAGCTGCAGAGATCCACAGATCAGGTGGGAGAATCTGTCTACAGGACAACTATTAGTCGTGCTCTCCACAAATCTGCCCTTTATGGAAGAGTGACAAGAAGAAAGACATTGGTGAAAGAAAGTCATAAGAAGTCCTGTTTGCAGTTTTATGAGAAGCCATGTGGGGGAGGGGACACAGCAAACATGTGGAAGAAGGTCCTCTGGCCGGATGAGAAAAATTGAACTTTTGGGCCTAAAAGCAAAATGTTATGTGTGGCAGGAGACTAACACTGCACTAACACTGCACATCACCCTGAACACACCATCCCCACCGTGAAACATGGTGGTGGCAGCATCATGTTGTGGGGATGCTTTTCTTCAGCGGGGACAGGGAAGCTGTGAAAGATGGGGGAAAAAAACAAGAAATTAGGATAGAGAGAGATAAAAGGGAAAGAAAGGAGAACAAAGAGAAAGAGTGGTACATCCTAAAATGTACCATAAGGGGTTTCAATACTGTACGAGTGGAAGGCACTCACGGAGTACTAAATGTCTGCGGGTTAGGGGTGCAAATTTCTTGCCTTGTATTGGGTGCTTTCAACCCACACTATGAAAATTATTTTACTGTTAGGGGTCCCCACAACTTGGGAACTTTTATCAAGGGGTCACGGCACTAGGAGGTTGAGAACCACTGGTTTAGATCAAAGCATTATTCATGTGTTAGAATGGCACAGTCACAGTCCAGACCTAAATCCCATTGAGAATCTGTGGCAAGACTTGAAAATTGCTGATCACAGACGCTCTCCATCCAATCTGACAGATCTTGAGATATTTTGCAAAGAAGAATGGGCAGAAATGTCCCTCTCTAGATGTGCAAAGCTGGTAGAGACATCCCCAAAAAGACTTGCAGCTGTAATTGCAGAGAAAGGTGGTTCTACAAAGTATTGACTCCGGGGGGCGCCATACAAATGCCCCCCCCCCCCACACTTTTCATACCTGTATATTTATTTGTACAACATTTTAAAAAACATTTATCATTTTTGTTTCACTTCACAATTGTACCACTTTGTGTCGGTCTATCACATAAGTCCAATAAAATAAATTACTTTTTGGTTGTAAGATGAAAAAATGTGTAAAATTTCAAGGGGTATGAATACTTTTTTTAAGGCACTGTATGTGCCCAGCTCAAATTTCATGAATCAGATCTGCATCCACTTTAAGTTACACCTACTTCAAAAAATTGTATAATGTCCTAGAAGCACTTATTTATAATTTATCGATGGGTTGTTTTGTAGTATGTTCTGCAGTGAAAAAAATGGTCTTCTTGAAAGCACACTTAAACTAAATTCCATGAACCTCTACTGTGCACATATTGTATAGTGAACACTCCGCACCTTCCCCCCCAAGCCAATTTTCAGCTTTCAGCACTGTCGCACTTTGAATGACAATTGCGCGGTCATGCTGCACTGTACCCAAACAAAATTGGCGTCCTTTTTTCCCCACAAATAGAGCTTTCTTTTGGTGGTATTTGATCGCCTCTGCGGTTTTTATTTTTTGCGCAACAACAACTAATAAAATACATTTTTATTTTTTTCTGTTAACTTTTTTGTAAATAAGTATGTTTTCTCTTTCAATTACGGGCACTTACATGGCAGTGACGTGTCATATTCGGCTCTCCCATCACAGACTGCTCCGGAAGTGCTGCGTCGGCCAACTGCCCATGCGCGATGCGTTCCAAACGCATCTGCGATGCGTTCCAATGGCTTTACGACACTGCACACCAGCAAAGCCGTCATTCAGAGCGACGTGGACTTAGGGGAAAGTGGCCAGTGGCTCTGCTCGCTCGGCCTCCTGGCTCTTTTTTTAACATCCTCCAATCCACGGGGATGTTAAGGAAAGAGCCTGGATGCCGAACGACGGCTTCGCTGGTGTGCACTGTCGTAAATGCTTTGGAACGCATCGCAGATGCGCTTGGAAAGCATCGCGCATGCGCAGTTGGCCGCCCAGCACTTCCGGACCATTCTGTGATGGGGAGCAGAAAATGACAACACAGTGGCACTGATGGGCACTGATGAGGTAGTACTGGTGGTCACCGATGAAGTGGCACTGATGGGCACTGATAGGCGGCGCTGGTATGCGGCACTGATGGGCACTCATAGGTGGCACTGATGGGCACTCATAGGTGGCACTGATGGGCACTCATAGGCGGCACTGATGGGCACTCATGGGCAGCACTGTGAACTCATAGGTGGCACAGAATGGCACTCATGGGTGGCACTTATGGGTGGCACTGATGGGTACTTATGGGTGGCACTGATGGGCACTAATAGGTGGGCACTGGGCATGGATTGGCACGGAGGGGTGGCACTGAAGGACACTGTGGGGTGGCACTGATGTACTTTGAGGGATGGCACTGATGTATATGTTGCCAGTCAGTGCCCATGTGTGGGCACTGACTGGCATCTTTTTTTTTTTTAACCTGTATTTTCATTTTTTTTTTTTTATACTGTGTTTTTTTTGTTTTTTTTAAGTGAGGATTTCTCTGAAGAAATAAGGACATTTAAAAGCAAAATGGAAGGATGAGGTAAGTGAAGGAGGACTGCACTAAGGTAAAGGAAGCTATTGAGGGAAAAAAATTGTACCTTTACAACCCCTTTAATACTGGAGAGCTCTGACATGCAACTAGTGTCTTGATCAACAATTCTACCTGCCAGGGGTGGACTGACTCATGGGGCCATGGGCAATAGGAGATTATGGTGCCCCCAGGCAATAGATTATGGGGCCACACAGTATACAACCACACAGTATACACACACAGACACACAATATACACACGCAGTATACACACACAGGGCCAGATTCTCAAAAGAGATACGCCAGCGTTTCGTAGGAAACACCGTCGTATCTCTCTTTTTTTTACTGGGTATCTATGCGTCTGATTCCTAGAATCACTTACGCATAGATACAGTGAAGAACCGACAGGTGTAAAAACAATTACACCGTCGGATCGTAGATGTAATGACATCGCTGGCCGATAGGTGGCCTGTACGTTGATTTCTCATTTGCCTATGCAAATCAGCCTAATCCGACGATTCCCGAACGTTTTTACGCCGCCCCGTCGTAGTTTACATTGTTTCCGTACGCGTAAGGCTACCCCTGCTATATGAGGGGTAACCTTACGAAGTTCCGTCGTATGCCATGTTAAGTATGGCTTTGGGTCAGCGTCGTCTTTTTCCGTCGGTTACGTTGTTTTACTAAGTCGTTCGCGAATAGAGACTTATGTAAACGACGCTCACGTCGGTTTCATTCACTTTTTCCGACGTGAGCTGGAGCATGCGCACTGGGCTATTTTTGAGGCCGGCGCATGCGCAGTTCGATCGACATGGGTGCGCGCTTAATTTAAATACAAGCCGTCCCCTTTGAATTACGCAGGGATACGTAGAGCCATTTACACTACGCCGCCGCAATTTACGGAGCAAGTGCTTTGGGAATACGGCACTTGTTCTGTTAAATTGCGGTGGCGTAGTGTAAATGGCTTACGCTACGCCAGCAGGGATTCTACGGGAATCTGGCCCACAGTATACATACACACAGAATACACATACACACACTGAAAAGGGTACTGGAGAGGCAGGGTAGTTATAATCTTGGGATTTAAAAAAAAAAAAAAAAAAAGATTTTTACATACTGTCCCTGTTTTTACTGAGGCTGGCAACCCTGGTGGGGCCCTAGTGGCATGGGGCCCTCCGGCAGTGTTTTCCCGACTTGTTCATTCCCCGACTTGTTTATTCCCCGACTTAGTTGGGGTTGGCGGTACACTTTGGTGGGGGTGGGTCAGCCACACCCCATGACCTTTGGGAACCCGCCTTCTGACCTTTGACCTCTGGGGGAGGTCTCTGTTCCAATTCCTGAGTCTTAGCGTTATTCTTCAATGGGAAACCCTAACCCCAACCCCTTAACCCTAACCCCTAACACTAACCACCCCTTCTACCTGCCCATTCTCAGTTAACAAGTAAACGTTTAGGAGGTTTGTGGATAAGCTGACATTGGCAAGTGGCCATTCCTTGCTTTCCAGAGTGCTGCAGGTTTTAGGGCTCTCTCATCACAACTTTAAAGGATAAGTTCACCTTTTATAACATGTTACACTCAAGGTGTAACATTTTACAGATGCACTGGTCTCTGCTCCCCCTCAGTCACTACATTGAAGTTTTGTCTTCCGATCACTTACAATCCAGCCTCCTCCATCAGTGTCCATATCACACAACACTTTCATGGTCTTCTGGCCATCTGGGTTTATGGTGTGCCAATCACTTAGAATTTCACCCTGCTGCAGGAGTTCCTTGCAGTTTTTTGCATCTGAGGTTAGAAAAAGTATATATATTAATTCCAAGATGTACTGATCACCCATTCCATATAAGTGAATAAGACAATTTCCTAAAACAGATCTAGAAATCCCTTACAGGTCGGTCATTGAACCCTGATATGGGAACTCTATATGAACAACTGCAAGTTCCAACAAGGCCAAACTAAAACTCACCAGCATAGCTCCCAACTGTCCCTGATTTCGAGGGACTATCCCTGATTTGTAGCAATGTCCCTCATTCTTCCTCATTTGTCCCTCATTTTGGTCTGATCTATATAGATGTAATTAAAATGCACTTTTTATCTATCAAGAAGTTTTTTCCAGCACTAAACCTCTCATCCAATTTTTAAATTGCTGCATTTGTAAATTCCAAAAGCCAATATAAAGGAATAGTAGTGGTAAAAAAAAAGCACTTGTGGGTTTAACCAATCTTGTTTTTTTGTACAATTCTCCTTTAAGGGGGTGTGGCAAAGGGTGTGTCCTATGCCTGCATACTTTTTCTGATAGGTGTCCCTCATTCCCATCTCAAAAAGTTGGGAGGTATGCTCACCAGAGATGGATACAAATTTGGCCAGCTCAGTAAGTACCGGCCGAATTTCTGACTGAGCAATGTTCTTGTACTAACCATGCAATGTTTAGTTCCACAAATTCCAGAAGCTTTCATACAGACTGTTGGGAAATGGTTCAATCTCAGGTGGAGAATACTCAGTGTTGCCCCTCCACCTCTGTGGCACAAAACAGACCCTATTTGGGGTGTCAAACCGGTGGAGGGGATAAAATGTTATTTGTAGACCATTAGTTTGCGTTCTCCACCTTTTGTTTGCATTGTATGCACTGTTAGTGGTTACTTATAGCTACTGGGGTAGATTCATGTACAGATCCGACGGTGTATCTACTGATACACCGTCAGATCTGTGAGATCCGACGCTCGGATCTATGCGGCTGATTCCTCGAATCAGGTTCCGCATAGATCTCCCTTAGAGCCGACTGGTGTAAGTGAGTTACACTGTCGGTTCTTAGGCTGCATTCTCCCGCCGTCCGCTAGGTGGCGCTTCTTTTTTTCTACGCGACGAATATGCAAATGAGGAGAACCGCCGATTCAGAACCGAACGCCCGGCCGTCGCTTTTTTTTTACGTCGTTTGCGTTCGTCTTTTTCCGGCGGATCGTTACCCCTGCTATATGCGGGGTAAGTGCGGCGGATCCTATGTTAAGTATGGCCGTCGTTCCCGCGTCGAGTTTCGAATTTTTTACGTCGTTTACGTAAGTCGTCCGGGAATACGGCCATACGTTAATTGCGTTAACATCGAAAACAATGACGTCCTTGCGACGTCATTTAAAGCAATGCACGCTGGGAAATTTTGCCGGCGGCGCATGCGCAGTACGATCGGCGCGGGGACGCGCGTGATTTAAATAGTAAACTCCCCCTAGCCGCGGAATTTGCATTCCGCCGGGGGATTTACGATCCGCCAGGGCTAATTACGAGGCAAGTGCTTTCTGAATACAGCACTTGCCTCAAAAACTGGCGCAGGCGGATCGTAAAAAAGATAGATCACGCGGATCAAAAGATCCGCTGATCTACATGAATCTACCCCACTGTCTTATTTTATGTTCAACAACGTCGTTGCGCGACGTGCAATGCTTAATTGTACCTTGTACTTTATCTAACACTCAATAAAACGGAAGGACCAGCAGAATTTCGAACATCTGTGGCTATTGCTGTTTGAGAGTGAGAACTCGACCTATTGATCAGTTTGTTTTGAACGGGACTTTTGAAAGACTTGTGTTCCATGAGAGCTTGCGGCCACGGATCAGTGTATTCTGGCAGTGGGAATGTCCCGCTGTCAGAACACAGTAGTGCAGGGAGAGGATCCCCCGCATCCACACATTCGAGGAATATGATCACCCGAATCATGAACAATACAAGTTACAATGACCCAATCTATGCAGGGGAGGTTACAAGTGACTTCAGATACACAATACATATAGGGTTGCCACCCTTTCTTCAAGCCAATCCCGAACACTTTAACGGTGCATGGCAATTTTTTTGTAGTATACACCTTTAGGTGCACTAAGGAGAGCAATAATGCAGCACACTTTGTTGGACTGTGTTACCTTCTATAACACAGGGGCCATTGTCACCCCCATGCATAAAATGCAGGTCAGTGTTACCCCTCCATAATTTAGGGGTCCCCCGTAGAGCACCCCCATTAGGTCCTCTTATAACAGCACCCGCCTTAGAGACCTCTAATAGATCAGGGAAACCCCCCCCCCCATCAGTGACACAGGAATCAAACACATCCGAACTTGTGCACTCACTCACAGGGCCGCTGTTAGGAACCAAGGGGGGGGGGGGGGGTGAGGTGAGAAAGGGTGAGAGGAGGAGGTAAGGGGGTGAGGAGGCAGGATAGAGAGTGGGGTGAGAAAGAGGTGGGGGTGTGAGAGAGAGGGGAAGGGGATTGGGAGTGGGGTGAGAGAGAGAGAGGGGAGGGGTGGGAGAGAGAAGTGGGTGGCCTAACAGAGAGAGGGGGTGGCTTACAAAGAGAAAGGGTAGCTGACGGAGGGAGTGTCTGACAGAGTGGGGTGTGACTTACAGACAGGAAGGGTAGCTGACAGAGAGGGGGTAGCTGACAGTGAAGGGGTTGTAGCTGACATTGGAGGGGGGTAGCTGACAGTGGAGGGGGGTAGCTGACAGTGGAGGGGGGTAGCTGACAGTGGAGGGGGTAGCTGACAGTGGAGGGGTAGCTGACAGAGAGGGGTAGCTGACAGAGGTGGGAAGAGTAGCTGACAGGAGAGGGGTAGCTGACAGGAGGGGGTAGCTGACAGGAGGGGGGTAGCTGACAGGAGGGGGGTAGCTGACAGGAGGGGGGTAGCTGACAGGAGGGGGGTAGCTGACAGGAGGGGGGTAGCTCACAGGAGGTGGGTAGCTCACAGGAGGTGGGTAGCTCACAGGAGGGGGGTAGCTCACAGGAGGGGGGTAGCTCACAGGAGGGGGTAGCTCACAGGAGGGGGTTAGCTGACAAGAGAGGGATAGCTGACAGGAGGGGGTAGCTGACAGGAGGGGGTAGCTGACAGGAGGGGGGTAGCTGACAGGAGAGGGGTAGCTGACAGGAGGGGGTAGCTGACAGGAGAGGGGTAGCTGACAGGAGGGGGGTAGCTGACAGGAGGGGGGTAGCTGACAGGAGAGGGGTAGCTGACAGGAGAGGGGTAGCTGACAGGAGAGGGGTAGCTGACAGGAGAGGGGTAGCTGACAGGAGAGGGGTAACTGACAGGAGAGGGGTAGCTGACAGGAGGGGGGTAGCTGACAGGAGGGGGGTAGCTGACAGGAGTGGCGTAGCTGACAGGAGTGGGGTAGCTCACAGGAGGGGGGTAGCTCACAGGAGGGGGGTAGCTGACAGGAGGGGGTAGCTGACAGGAGGGGGTAGCTGACAGGAGGGGGTAGCTGACAGGAGGGGGGTAGCTGACAGGAGAGGGGTAGCTGACAGGAGGGGGTAGCTGACAGCAGAGGGGTAGCTGACAGGAGGGGGGTAGCTGACAGGAGGGGGGTAGCTGACAGGAGAGGGGTAGCTGACAGGAGAGGGGTAGCTGACAGGAGGGGTTAGCCGACAGGAGAGGGGTAGCCGAGAGGAGGGGGGAAGCCGAGAGGAGGGGGTAGCTGACAGGAGGGGGGTAGCTGACAGGACAGGGGTAGCTGACAGGAGAGGGGTAGCTGACAGGAGAGGGGTAGCTGACAGGAGAGGGGTAGCTGACAGGACGGGGGTAGCTGACATTAGGGGGGTAGCTGACAGGAGAGGGGTAGCTGACAGGAGAGGGGTAGCTGACAGGACAGGGGTAGCTGACAGGAGAGGGGTAGCTGACAGGAGAGGGGTAGCTGACAGGAGAGGGGTAGCTGACAGGAGAGGGGTAGCTGACAGGAGAGGGGTAGCTGACAGGAGAGGGGTAGCTGACAGGAGGGGGGTAGCTGACAGGAGAGGGGTAGCTGACAGGAGAGGGGTAGCTGACAGGACGGGGGTAGCTGACAGGACGGGGGTAGCTGACAGGAGAGGGGTAGCTGACATTAGGGGGGTAGCTGACAGGAGAGGGTAGCTGACTGAGAGGAGGTAGCTGAGGGGGGATGACAAACGGAAGGGGGATAACTGACAGTGGACGGTCACGGCAGATGAGAAAAATACCTGAGTGATGAGACATAGCAGAGCACATGCCAGGCAAAGAGGTGGGACTACAGGCGGCCGCGATCACCCACAGTCCAGTCCCACCTCCAATCACAGACCCTCGTATCGCGTGTCCGCCGCCCGCACGTGACCTATTCAGCAAATCACAGGATGAATAGGTACGCCTGATGCTCATCTCTGAGCTTGGAGGCTGAGCGCACAGGCATTACTGTGTGTGACAGTGTGTAATACTGATGGCGGGCACGGGAATCGGGTTGCGCCGCTCTAGGTTATATGTGACCGGGTTTCAGGCGGCTTGAAAACCGGGCACATGTGTCCAAACCCAGGCTGTCCGGGTCAAAACCGGACAGGTGGCAACCCTAAGTACATAGAACAAAAAACAACCTAAAATGGTGGCACACGCACCAATCCACAGCACCGGGATTATTCGATGAAGCATCTCCTCTTATTTGAGACATCCAAGTGGGTGCAGCACACATAAGGGGGGCGCAGGAAGCCTTCAAGAGGCCAGAAATGGATATATCAAGAGCCTAGATCAGGGGTCTCCAAACGTTCTAAAGAAAAGGCCAGTGTCAGACTTGTGCATACCAGACTAAAGAGCCCAATTGAGCAGAGGAAGGTCTCCCTTACGTGTCTGACTTGCGGCCCCTGGTAGTATGGACAGGAGGCATGGGAGTGCGGAGTGGTATGAGAGCCTGGCGGGTAGTTGCAGGAGATGCGGCTCTGGATCCAGGTGCAGAGTGTCAGGTCACCTGACAGATGCACCCCGTTGGAGTCAGGAGTGCACCACAAGGTAGTGAACCCTATGGCAGACTGCTGCGGATGGATCACAAAGTGGATATGGAGGACAGGTCCACTGGAGCACAAACTGGATCCCACAGGAAGCTTGAGCCCAAGATTCCCCAGGGTGCGGAGTCTAAGGCCTCGTACACACGATCGGACATATCCGATGAAAACGGTCCGCGGACCATTTCCATCGGATATGTCCGATCGGGAGTTTGATCCGATGGCGTGTACACACCATCGGATCAAATTCCCCGCCGCCGGACGGCGCGGTGACGTGGCGGTGACGCGGCGGTGACATTGACGCCGCCGCGTCACCGCCACGTCACCGCACCAGGAAGTAAAACACTTCCGCGCATGCGCCGAATCCATTCGGCAGCGGCGCGGCGGCGGTGGGGGCCGACATGTCTGCTGGTAAGTGTACTAACCAGCAGACATGTCGGGCGGACAGATTCCCACCGGATAGATTTCAAAGCTTGCTTTGAAATCTGTCGGGTGGAGAAATCTGTCCGCTAGCCCATACACACGAGCGGAGATGTCTGCTGAAACGGTCCATCGGACCGTTTTCAGCGGACATATCCCCCTCGTGTGTACGCCGCCTAAGATCCAGCTGGAATTCACCAGAGCCTCTAGTGGTCAGGAGTGCACCACAAGGTAGTAAACCCTATGGCAGACTGCTGCGGATGGATCACAGAGTGGATATGGACAGGGCCGTCTTAATAGCATCATGGGCCCCTGGGCAAAGTAATGCTCTGGGGCCCCTACAATGATGACGGTGAAGGTAAACAGACATCAAGTAGGTAGGAGACAGACTGCATCCCCTGTGTAACCATCACTCTCAGTGCCATCATGGGGCCCCCAATTTTGGGGCAGCGTGGACTCAAAGACCAGCTGCTTTGGGGAAAATGCAGGGGCCCCCCATGCAGTTGGGGCCCCTGGGCAGTGCCCAGGTGTGCCCTCTCATTACTAAAGTTGTGAGTTTATTATCTTCCCCCTTTTTTCTTTTTTCACTCCTATTGGCCATTAAACTAATTCGTTAGACCATTTTGTCACTATATATTACTAGTGAATGACCTTTTATACTTAACAGGACCTATATCTTCTCCTCTTGATTTACTGCTATGTCTATGTTTCACAGATGCTTACTGCTAATATATATATATATAATAATGTACATATGTTTTATTTGTTTTTGTACCTCTTGCCACTGTACTTCATAACTGTATTGAGACCTAATTTTTCAATAAACCGTTTGTAAACAAAAAAAAAAAAGACAGCCCTGGATATGGAGGACAGGTCCACTGGAGCACAAACTGGATCCCACAGGAAGCTTGAGCCCAAGATTCCCCAGGACAAGGAGTCTAAGATCCAGCTGGAATTCACCAGAGCCTCTAGTGGTGAGGATGGCCTTAGCTGCAACTGAATCCAGGTCGCGGCCCCCAGAGTCCACTAGGTCACGCTCCGTAGGGAGAGAGGGCAAGCAGCCATTTAGGACACAAGAGATAGTGAAGGGTTAAGTCAAGGTCGGGGCGACAAGCAGACAAGGATAAACAAGGGACAGGCCAAGGGTCAGGGTCACAGGCAAACAGGAGTAGTCGGGGACAAGCCAAGATCGGTACACAGAGATAAACGTAGCACACAGCAAGCAGGAACCCAAACACACGATGCTTAACAAACAACATTGATCAGCAAGGCAGACCTGCAGTGCACTGGTTAATATAGATAATAATAATAATATAGAGTTCCTGATATGGCCTGGGGTGGAGCCATACAGGGAGGAGAGATGATAAAAGCAGCCAGCCAGGTGAGAGTGCCTGGCATCTAAGGTGAACACATGGAGAGGAAGGTAAGCTGCCAGACATTACTGCATATCCATGACACAGAGAAGAAGGTGTCCGGCTGGACAGGCAACAGGAGACAGGAACACAGGCAGATGGTGCTCAGCAGGAGCAGAGCGGATGGTCGGGTCACAGGCAGGGTTGGCAACAGGCAGGCAGCGAAGTACATAGAAGCAGGCAGGTTCAAGGTCAAGGCAAGCCGGGGTCAGGTGTAGGCGGAAGGCAGGGGTAATCCAATAGGCAGGCAGGGTAATTAAGAGACAAGTGTTCAGACAGGTAATGGGAGAAAAAGGTCACAGGTAGCTGCAGATCAGACAGCACCGATCCAAGGCACTCTGACAGTTTAAATAGGCAAAATGGCGCACCCGCACGCACATCGGGACGCACACCATCGCGCACAGGAACGCACAGGTGCGTGCCAGGGTGACCAGCAGTGTGTACAGCAAGAGAACCTCTCTGACAGACAGTTGTCACCGCCTCGGAGGTGGACATTTTATTGGCTAGTATCGGAGCGGAGTAATAATCTCCGCTCATAATATCGTGCACCGGACTCTATTCGATTGCCAGTGTTTTGTCCAACCACCAATTCAGAAATGACATGGTTGGAGTTTTTGACGGGTTGGAGAATTCGACAGAACCCCGGCAAGCAGTGTTTCTTACACTGACTCCACCTCCTGAATCTTTACCTATCAGCACCTCTGTAGTTCAGAAGGCAGGCTCTGTGAAATGTTTGACCCAGCAATCCTTACATACAAAGCTTTGTAAGGCCTTAAGCTCTGTACACACGATCGGTTTGTCTGATGAAAACAGACCGATGGACCGTTTTCATCGGACAAACCGATCGTGTGTGGGCCCCATCGGTTTGTTTTCCATCGGTGAAAAAAAATAGAACTTGTTTTAAAATTTTCCTATGGATAAAAAACAGATAGAAAAAAACGATTGTTTGTATGGAAGTCCATCGGTCAAAAATCCATGCATGCTCAGAATCAAGTCGACGCATGCTCGGAAGCATTGAACTTCATTTTTCTCTGCACGTCGTAGCGTTTTACGTCACCGCGTTGGACACAGATGAAAGTCAGCTTCATCGGATATCTGACGAAAAAATCCATCGGATTAGATTCCATCAGATATCCGATTGTGTGTACAAGGCTTTAGGCAAAACTTAGACATGAGGCCCAACTCATGCCCATAATGGGAAAAAGTATTACATTTTTAGTGCAGAGTCCTTGCATGAGGAGTTTGGTCCCGCACATCTACAGGCAGTGCCATCATTCTTCCCGATGCTAGGCTCTCCCCTTCCTCCGCCAAGCAAATTAGACAGTATTAAAGTTCATTAAAGTTAATTTTTTCAAAATCTTTTTTCAAAAAAATATGCAACACCCATTATTTTATTCTCTGCTTAAAATAAAAACATGGGGCTAGATTCAGATACATTTTCGTATCTTTCCGGCGGCGTAGCGTATCTCATTTACACTACACCGCCGTAACTTAGAGCGGCAGGTCCCATATTCAGAAAGAATTTGCGCCCTAAGTTACGGCGGCTTAGTGTAAATGGGCCGGCGTAAGCCCGCTCATAAATCAAAGTAGGCTGATAGTGGGCGTGTTGTATGTTAATGATTCGTGACCCCACGTAAATGATGCGCCGAACGAACGGCGCATGTGCTGGCCGTGGACGTATCCCAGTGCGCATGCTCCAAAATCACGTCGTAAATACTCATTGATATCGACGTGAACGTAACTTACGCCCAGCCCCATTCCCGAACGACTTACGCAAACGACGTACAATACGACGCTGTTCCGACGTCCATACTTTACATGGGTTGCGCCTCATATAGCAGGGGTAAGTTTACGCCAGTCGAATGCCTACGTAAACGACGTATATCAATGCGCCGGGCACACGTACGTTTGTGAATCGGCTTATCTTGCTCATTTGCATATTTTTAATGGGAACATCTAATGTGTCCAGCGTAACTATGCGCCCACGATACGCCGGCGTAGGCAAGTTACGCGAACGACTGAAGACATGTTTTTTGGCGTATCTTGCTTTCTGAATCGGCATAAAGATGCGACGGCGCACATTTGAATTTACGGCGGCGTATCAGGAGATTTTTTCGTAGATTTTTTCTGAATCTGGCCCATAATGTTTAAGGGTTCTAAGTGATGTTTTATATATATAAAATCAATAAAATCAAGTAGAATAAATAAGAAAAAAAAAAATGTTTTTAAAGTGCCCAGTCCCGACGAGCTCACGTGCAGAAGCAAAACGCATACTTGCGTAGCGCCCGCATATGGGAAAATGGTGTTCAAACCACACATGTGAGGTATCGGCGCGATCGTTAGAGCGAGAGCAATACTTCTAGCCCTAGACCTCCTCTGTAACTTAAAGCATGCAACCTGTAGAAGGGTAATTGTTAAGGGTAAAAGTTTGACACCATTCCACGAGCGGGCGCAATTTTGAAGCGTGACATGTTGGGTATCAATTTAACTCGGCGTAACATTATCTTTCACAATATAAAAAAAATTGGGCTAACTTTACTGTTGTCTTATTTTTTTTATTAAAAATATATATTTTTTTTTTCAAAAAAAGTGTGCCTGTAAGACCGCTGCGCAAATACGGTGTGACAGTAAGTATTGCAATGACTGCCATTTTATTCTCTAAGGCAGTAGTCTCCAAACTATGGCCCGGGGACCGAATGCGGCCCTTTGCTTGTTTTTATCTGGCCCTTGGGGCAGTATTTTTTTCACTGACACTAACAATGTGGTCCAATAATACCAATGAAGGGGGACCATTCCTTCCAATGACACCAACAATGAGGCCTGATGACACCAACAATGGGGCACAGTTCCCCCCAATGACCTCAACAAAAAAATGGGGCATTGTTTACGCCAACTGATGCTGGGACAATTTCTACTCATGATGTCCACAGTCCGGCCCCCGTAAAGTCTGAAGGACAGTAAACTGGCCCTTTGTTTAGAAAGTTTGGAAACCCCTGTTCTAGGGTGTTAGAAAAAAATGTATAAAGTTTGGGGGTTCTAAATAATTTTCTAGCAAAAAAAACGTGTTTTTAACTTGTAAACACTGAGTCTGAAAAACAGGCCTGGTCTTAAAGTAGTTAAACTTTATTATATTATATATATTTGCCCATTAGGAGGATTCTTTTGGATATTACACCTTCTCTTTACTAACTTCACAGCTACATTAAATGAAAGACAGGTGTGGTAATAAAGACTAATAGATTCTCCTTGGAAAGATCAAACTTACCCAGGGGCATTGCCAGGTGCCAAAAAGTCCAGGGGCTTATTTCAGCCCGCAAGCCAAGCTGGCACTGGGGGGGGGGGGGGGGGGCCTGCGGTCGGCGGAGTGGTGCAGAGTGACCTACCTGACACACACACCCAGACCTACGTGAGTGAGTGTCAGTACACACACTGACATAACCTGCATACACTAACACTGACCACTACACTACACTGACCACACTACACTGACCAAACCACACTACACTGCACTACACTGACCACACCACACCACACTGACCACACCACACTGACCACACTACACTGCACTGACCACACTACACTGACCAAACCACACTACACTGCACTACACTGACCACACCACACCACACTGACCACACCACACTGACCACACTACACTGCACTGACCACACTACACTACACTGCATTGACCACACTACACTACACTGACCACACTACACTGACCACACTACACTGACCACACTACACTGACCACACTACACTGACCACACTACACTGACCAAACCACACTACACTGCACTACACTGACCACACAATGCTGACCAGACTACACTACACTGACCACTACCAGACATACACTATCACTGACGTCACCTACCTCAGCTGTGGTGTGCGGCGCCGGCATGCCCAATATGCCCATCATAGCCAGGGAGCTTTGGAGCCAAGGAGGAGGGAGACTCAGGAGAGGAGAGCCGCCAAGCAGGGATGTGGCGTGGTGTGCCTGTCACACATACAGTATTCAGCCACTGCAGCCAGAGGAGGAGACTCAGTAGCCGTGCCGTAGAGAGCCGCCGAAGATATCACGGCGCGCCGGGCGGGATTGTAATTCCCGCCTTCTGAGCTTCGGCGCCTGATGATGGACGTCACACGTACCGTGGGCCTGGATTGGAGCAGTGGGACGTCCATCATAGGCGCTGCAGTTTCCAGAAGGCGGGACCTGCTGTGTCATCGGGCACACTCAGAAAAATAATGGTCCCTGCTCGGCAGCGGCACTCGGGGCTAATAATAAACGTTGTCACGTTAGAGACCCGGGGCTTTTCGGCCACCCATTCGGGGCTCCAGCCTCCTCAGCCTACCCCTAACGACGCCTCTGAACTTACCATACAAAGAAGTAGGTACTCCAGGGTCCCCTTTGTCTCCTGTGATGAGAAATACAGAATTTTGACTGTTAGTTGTATATAAGGGAGCTGATATGTGTTGGATTCATTGAGATATACTGGACATTCTATACATTTTATTACTTTCTTAGTCACCTGGAACATGTACGCAAATAAGGAAAGTCAGGGAAAGGCCAGAAATCCTGATCCACATATTTGCTCCAGGCTACTAACTTGAAGTTAAAAGTTAACAGCCAGACAACTATTTTTTTTTTTCAAAATTATTGTTTAGTAAAGGCTGCCTCTGTGTTTTTTCATACTTTCCCTTTAAAGAATTCCAGGTATGATTATTATATACATGGTTACATTGGTCAAGCTTGGACCAATGTTACTACCAATGCATATACCATATTGGTGGGATGACTCTAGAACATGGTAATCACTGTAGTAGGCACAACTGCTCCAGTGATCTCCACCAGCTTCCAGGTCCCATGGTCCCAGGTTGGCTGCTCGGCATGGGCACTGTAACGGAACGTTCCAGACTCCGCTTCAGTGCTTCCATCATATACCCCTTCCTATCAGTCTGGATATAGATATCAGATATTCCAGCTGCTCTCAACACACAACGCGACGAGACATGTCTGTGTGCTAAACATGGAGGGCCAGATTCTCCAATATTTTCGGCGGCGTAGCGTAAGCCAGTTACACTACGCCGCCGCTGCTTGCTGGAGCAAGTGCTGTATTCTCTATGCACTTGCTCCGTAGGTTTCGCCTGCGTCGCGTAAATCGCGCAGCGTAAACCCGCGCAATTCAAATGGGGCGGCTTGTATTTAAATTAAGCGCGCCCCCGCGTCGAACGAACTGCGCATGCGCCGGCCGGGGAAAAAGCCCAGTGCGCATGCTCCAGCTCACGTCGGAAAGCGTCGTTGAAACCGACGTCAAAACGACGTGAGCGTCATTTACGCAAGTCCCTATTCGCGAACGAGTTAGTAAAACGACGTAAGTGACGGAAAAAGCCGACGCTGACCCGACGCCATACTTAACATGGCATCCGACGGGACACGACGGCATCCGACGGGACCTCGTAAGGTTACTCCACATAGAAGCTGGGGTAACCTTACGAGTTCGTAAACGACGTACGCGACGACGGGGCGGCGTAAAAGCGATCGAGAATCGGCGTACTACTTCATTTGCATATGCAAATGAAAAAACAACGTAAAGGCCACCTAGTGGCCGGAGTTGTCATTACATCTACGATCCGAAAGTGTAATTGGATTACACTTGTCGGATGTAGAAGCGTATCTATGCAAAAGTGATGCTAAGCATCACTCGCATAGATACGAGTCCAAAAAAAAGGCGATACGACGGGGTATCTGAGATACTCCGTCGTAACGCCTCTGAGAATCTGGCCCGGAGTGTTTAACCACTTAAGACCCGGACCAAAATGCAGGTAAAGGACCTTGCCCCTTTTTGCGATTCGGCACTGCGTCGTTTTAACTGACAATTGCGCGGTCGTGCGACGTGGCTCCCAAACAAAATTGGCATCCTTTTTTCCCCACAAATAGAGCTTTCTTTTGGTGGTATTTGATCACCTCTGCGGTTTTTATTTTTTGCGCTATAAACAAAAATAGAGCGACAATTTAAAAAAAAAAATGCAATATTTTTTACTTTTTGCTATAATAAATATCCCCCAAAAATATATAAAAAAACATTTTTTTTCCTCAGTTTAGGCCGATACGTATTCTTCTACATATTTTTGGTAAAAAAATCGCAATAAGCGTTTATCGGTTGGTTTTCGCAAAATTTATAGCGTTTACAAAATAAGGGATAGTTTTATTGCATTTTTATTATTATTATTTTTTTTACTACTAATAGCGATTTTTTCCGTGACTGCGACATTATGGCGGACACTTCGGACAATTTTGACACATTTTTGGGACAATTGTCATTTTCACAGCAAAAAATGCATTTAACCACTTAAGGACCGCCTACTGCACATTTACGTCGGCAGAATGGCACGGCTGGGCACATCAAAGTGTATATATACGTTGATTTTAGTACCCAGCCGTGGGTCGCGGGCGCGCGCCCGCGGGTGCGTGTCCGCGACCCGGTCCGAAGCTCCAGGACCGGGACCGCGGGATTCGCGGACCCGATCGCCGCTGCAGTGCGGCGATCCATCCCTGGAGCGGAAGAACGGGGAGAGCCGTGTGTACACACGGCTTCCCCGTGCTTCTCTGTGGCCGTAGCATCGATCGCGTCATCCCTGTAATAGGGGGACGCGATCGATGACGTTACACCTACAGCCACACCCCCCTACAGTTGTAAACACAACACATAGGCACACATCCCCTACAGCGCCCCCTGTGGTTAACTCCCAAACTGCAACTGTCATTTCCACAGTAAACAATGCAAATTGAAATGCATTTTTTGCTGTGAAAATGACAATTGTCCCAAAAATGTGTCAAAATTGTCCGAAGTGTCCGCCATATTGTCGCAGTCACGAAAAAAATCGCTGATCGCGCTATTAGTAGTAAAAAAAAAAAAATTAATAAAAATGCAATAAAACTATACCTTATTTTGTAAACGCTATAAATTTTGCGAAAACCACCCGATAAACGCTTATTGCGATTTTTTTTACCAAAAATAGGTAGAAGAATACGTATCGGCCTAAACTGAGGGAAAAAAATTTTTTTTTTATATATTTTTGGGGGATATTTATTATAGCAAAAAGTAAAAAATATTGCATTTTTTTTAAAATTGTCGCTCTATTTTTGTTTATAGCGCAAAAAATAAAAACCGCAGAGGTGATCAAATACCACCAAAAGAAAGCTCTATTTGTGGGGAAAAAAGGACGCCAATTTTGTTTGGGAGCCACGTCGCACATCCGCGCAATTGTCAGTTAAAGCGACGCAGTGCCGAATCGCAAAAAGGGGCAAGGTCCTTTACCTGCATTTTGGTCCGGGTCTTAAGTGGTTAAATTGCATTGTTTACTGTGGAAATGACAGTTGCAGTTTGGGAGTTAACCACAGGGGGCGCTGTGACTTTGAGTGTTCCCTGTGTGTGTGTTTACAACTGTAGGGGGGTGTGGCTGTAGGTGTGACATCATCGATCGCGTCCCCCTATAACAGGGATGACGCGATCGATGCTGCGGCCACAGAGAAGCACGGGGAAGCCGTGTTTACACACGGCTCTCCCCGTTCTTCAGCTCCAGGGACGGATCGCCGCACTGCAGCGGCGATTGGGTCCGCAAATCCCACGGTCCCGGTCCTGGAGCTTCGGACCGGGTCACGGGAGCGCGCCGCGGGCGCGTGCCCGTGACCCACGGCTGGGTACTAAAATCAACATATATATACGTTGATGTGCCCAGCCGTGCCATTCTGCCGACGTATATGTGCAGTAGGCGGTCCTTAAGTGGTTAATAGAACCAATAATGCAACCTTATATACAGTTTAAAGCGGAGGTTCACCCTAAATATACTCTTTCCCATGGGATCCAGCATACTGGCGTCAGCGCCAGTATGCTGTTTTTTTTTAAATGCCCCACTTACTGTGTAATCTTTAATTTTGATTTATTTCCCCCACGGTGGATGGCGCCTGTATAGCCCGTCACGGCTTCCGAAAATGACCGATTTAGGACTCGAGTATTTCCGGCGCAATACGGCGCCTGCGCACAGACCTAGGAGCTGACTGCGCAGGCGCCGTATTTCTCCGAGTCCTATTTCGGCTTTTTTCGGAGGGCGCCATAGCCATAGGACTCGGAGAAATACGGCGCCTGCGCAGTCAGCTCCTAGGTCTGTGCGCAAGCGCCGCATAGCGCCGGAAATACCCGAGTCCTAAATCGGGTATTTTCGGAAGCCATGACGGGCTATACCGGCGCCATCCACCGCAGGGGAAATAAATAAAAATTAAGGATTACACAGTAAGTGGGGTATTTAAAAAAAAAAACAGCATACTGGCGCTGACGCCAGTATGCTGGATCACATGGGAAAGAGTATATTTAGGGTGAACCACCTCTGTTTAAAGAGGATGTAACCAGAACATAAATTAACATGAGCTAATTAACTAATCATTTACCCAGACTAGGTGACTCTTAGATATGACCTTTCAGAGTAGACGTCACGTCTCCTCGCTCACCTGCTATACAATACACATTATCATAAGTGTAAACACAGGGCATCTTCACAAAATAGCAGGGTCAATTAGCACAGAGAACAGACAGATGGCTGGAGGTGATGGCATTAGCATCTAACAGTATGTGTCCCAACAGTATGAATGAGTCACTCTTACAATTAACCCCGTTGAGTTCAGAATCAACAGTAAATAGTTCTTTACAGATATCCTGGAATATATTGTGGATAATAATTACATAATGATCCCATCTCAGGTAGTCCAAGATATCATTTCTCAGTCATCCTATGCCCCTAGTAGACATAGGATGATTTTAGACATAAGAGAGTCCTTCACAGTTTGTGAAGATGCTCACAAGTACATAATATAAAACTTAGGCCCCGTATACACGGCAGAGAACCTCGACGGGCGGAACACATCGTTCCGCCCGTCGAGGTTCTCTGCCGGCCGTCAGAATCTGCGACCCGCCCGTCGGGAAAGGCAACCAGCCATTCATCCCGACGGGCTGTCGAGCAAATAGAGACCATGTTCTCTATTTTCTCGACGGGTTTCCCGACGGGCGGGGCGAGCAGAGAGCGTACACACGGCCGAGGTTCTCGGCAGAATGCGGCTCCCAGCGAGGTTCTCGCTGGTTTCTCCCGAGAACCCCCGCTGTGTGTACGGGGCTTCAAAGTATGGAAGTCATTACCATTGGAAGACTTACCTTTTTCTCCTTTATCTCCCCTAGAGCCATCATCACCTAAAATACACATGAAGACACTCTCAGTATCACAGCACAAACTACAGAGGATGTAGAGGGATAACTGAACTTTACTAACCTTTTTCACCTGCAGGTCCAGATTTTCCCACAATCCCCTGACTTCCTCTTTCTCCTAAATAATACAGAACACATATGACGTGTTATTCATGAACGTTGTCGTTAATTAATGAATGGCTATCCTCAATATTAAAATGAAAAACTCAAATTGTTTGAGAAAACCTGGAGCCCCTGGATTTAGTACTTGATGGGAGATACCAATGTCGTTGGTGCTCAAAATTTTTGAGGGGGCGCAAACAAACAAACAAAAACATCAATTGCAGCCTCACTGTGCCCATTAAATGCAGCCATTGTGCCCATCAATTGTCGCTACTGTGCCCATTAATTGTCACCACTGTGCCATCAATTGTCGCCACTGTGCCATGCCATTAAATGCAGCCACTGTGCCATGCCATTAAATGCAGCCACTGTGCCATGCCATCAAACGCAGCCACTGTGCCATCAATTGTCACCACTGTGCCATGCCATCAATTGTCACCACTGTGCCCATCAATTGTCACCACTGTGCCATGCCATCAAACGCAGCCACTGTGCCCATCAATTATTGCCACTGTGCCATGCCATTTATTGTCGCCACTGTGCTTATCAATTGTCGCCACTGTGCCATGCCATCAAACGCAGCCACTGTGCCATCAATTGTCACCACTGTGCCCATCAATTGTTGCCACTGTGCCATGCCATTAATTGTCACCACTGTGCCATGCCATCAATTCTCGCCACTGTGCCATGCCATCAAACGCAGCCACTGTGCCCATCAATTTTCGCCACTGTGACCATCAATTGCCTCCAGTTTGCCCTTCAAAAACCACCAGTTTCCCCCGTAAAATGCTGCCAGATTGCCCAGGCCCCCGCGCCCGACACTTACCTTTCTCAGGTCAGCCATCCTCTTTCCACGCTCCCTTGATGTCGCTTCAGCCAATCAGGTTACCGGTAACCAGACCCGGTGAACCTGACTGGCCAAAACGCGTGTCAGTGTTAACCAGGAAACACACACCCTGTGCGTCCCCTGTTTAACTATTTGGAAGCTGATTACAGCCCACAGGCTCTGATAGACACTTTCAAAACCAACCAACTGCTGTTATTCAGATGCCCGGCGCTCAGCAGGGGGCTGGCCATCTGAATAGTGGGCGGCAGCGGCACCAGCGACAATACACAGATTCATGCAATGCATGAATCTATGTATTGTTAACTTGAGTGACAGGTGCACGGGAGAGAGGGGGCGGTGCTCCTGCGCCCTCTAAGGACGCACTGCCACATGGAGATACCTAGGCCCATCTTTTCTTTCCTTTTAGTTCTTCTCTGTCTTTTGTCTGGGGGAGACCTTCCTATAGCAAAGGTGTGGGCTATCGACTCCTATGTTTTGCAGAGTTGCAAAGTCATTTTCCTCCAAGGGGAAAATGCTGTATCTTGGCCTAGGCCAACAAGGCCCAGGCCTAGGGCATAACTTTGCAGGGGGGCAGCATGAAAAGAATCCCCTCTGGCTTGCGCTACACTTTTAACGCCAGTCTTATGAGGTGGACTGGGCCGCAAGACAAATCAGTTTGGCGCCCCCATAAAGCGGCCGCACTGTTGCTGGTATAATAGGGATGGTGCAGACACAAGGGACACTGACATGGTCACCTATCCCTGTCAGTTAGGTAGTAGGACTCTACTGCAATCCTTTGCTTGTGTCAGTTGTACATATAAAAGGGGTTGTAAAGGTACAATTTTTTTCCCCTAAATAGCTTCCTTTACCTTAGTGCAGTCCTCCTTCACTTACCTCATCCTTCCATTTTGCTTTTAAATGTCCTTATTTCTTCTGAGAAAGCCTCACTTCCTGTTCTTCTGTCTGTAACTCCACACAGTAATGCGAGGCTTTCTCCCTGGTGGGGAGTGTCGTGCTCGCCCCCTCCCTTGGACTACAGGAGAGTCAGGACGCTCTCTTTGTTGCAGATAAAGGAGCTGTGTGTTAGCGGGCGTCCTGACTCTCCCCTAAAAATTAAGTTTCGCTTAATCCCCTCCCCCTTACATGCCACATTTGGCATGTAATTTTTTTGGGGGGGGGGTGGGGGCTTCAGGAGGAGTGGGACTTCCTGTCCCACTTCCTCCTTCCGCCGAGGGGCTGGTTAGGCGATTAAGCCTTAATCCCCTACACCAGCCCCTCCCTGTAGGCGATCACATGGGACACATGACAGGTCCCATGCGATCGCCTGTCCAATCAGCGACGAGCCGCGCCGCGCGCGCATGCGCAGTGCGGCTCGCGCATGCGCAGTGGGTGCCCGGCCGTGAAGCCGAAGGCTGTCACGGCTGGGTGCCCATAGTCGGGATGGAGACGCCGGCCGGGGAGGGGGGGAAAGGAGTGGAGCCCCGGTCGGCGCGTCGCTGCAACGCAGGAGCAGGTAAGTGAGTGTTCATTAAAAGCCAGCAGCTACACTTTTAGTAGCTGCTGACCTTTAATAAACACCATTTTTGGCTGGAACACCCCTTTAAGGAATCTTAATTTTATTTCTGTTTATTGCAATATACAAAGTGAGCACTAGATGGCGCCTGCATATGGGACAACAAGTATCCAGACAAGATGGGTTGGTTTTGCTGAGGCATACATAAACAGGGGAGAAAAAGAAGAAAATGAAAAATAATTCACCAAATTCTCAATATTATCTCCTATCTTTAAATCAATATATGATCCATACTACAGGGCAGAGATAAATATTACATGTTTAATACATTTGTTGGAAATAGTGTACAATAATCCATTATATATTTAGTTAATTTATTGTGAATTATTTCCATTCCACTATTTAGCGTCGATAAACACACAGGGCCAGATTCAGATACACTTAATATTGCGCTGCGTAATCAAAATACTCTACGCTGCCGTATTTCACCAGGCTCTACACCGAATCCTGGTAGATTTTTGCCCGTACGCTACGGCGGCGTAGTGTATTTCTCGCCGCGTAATCAAAATACGCGATTAGGGGGCGTGAAGCATTTAAATTAAGCGCGTCCCCGCGGCGATCGAACTGCGCATGCACCGTTCAGAAATTTACCGCCGTGCATTGCGCGAAATCACGTCGTTACGTCATTCGTTGTTTGAGTAGCGTCTTTTACGAACATTCCTATTCCCAGACGACGTACGTTAAAAATAATAAAAGACGTCGGAAAACATAGAAATTCGACGCGGGAACGACGGCCATATTTAACATGGGCTGTCTAATATTAGACCAGCAAAAAGCTGGTATAACTTTACGCAGAAAAAAGATGACTACAGATGCCGTAAGAGATTGCGAATGAAGATCGTAATTTCGGGGATCGCCGGCAAAAGCTCATTTGCATATCCCGACGTGGAAAACGTCGGGAAGTCCACCCAATGGCCGCAATTTTATTGCAGCGTAGATCCGAAGGCGTACGAACACGTAATCCAGTCGAATTGAAGCCCGCAGCCGTCTTTTCATGGTTTGAGGTTTCAGACTAGCTAGAAAACGCGCGTAATTTGAAATTACTCCAGTCTAACACCAGTTAGACAGGCGTAAGGGCTCTGTGAATCTGGCCCACAGTCCTTTTGTTTATTGATGCCAAATAGTGGAATGGAAATAATTCACAATAAATTAACTAAATATATAATGGATTATTGTACACTATTTCCAACAAATGTATTAAACTTGGAATATTTATCTCTGCCCTGTAGTATGGATCATATATTGATTTAAAGATAGAAGATAATATGAGAATTTGGTGTATTATTTTTTATTTTCTTATTTTTCTCCCCTGTTTATGTATGCCTCAGCAAAACCAACCCATATTGTCTGGATACTTGTTGTCTCATATGCAGGCGCCATCTAGTGCTCACTTTGTATATTGCTCTTTAACCGTTTTTTCCGACCGGCGCACGACAATGTACGTTGACAGAATGGCACAGCTGCGCAAATGGGCGTACAGGTACATCTCCTTTAAAGCGGAGCTCCACCCAGGAAAACAACATTTTACAATGTTGTTTAAAAAAATAAAATAAAAAAAACCTGAAAAAAAAAAAAAAAATACTCACCGGAAATACCTGTTGCTATGCGGAAGTCCGTAATCTGCCTCACCTGCACCGCGGTCCGATTTCTTCTTGTCCTTCTCCTTGTGAATGGGGCGCGCTGCTTCCTGGGAACTGTGTGTGTTCTCAAAGAGCAGCGCGCCCATTCACAAGCCAGTGTGAGACTCACGCAGGCGCAGTAGAAAATGGGCAGTGAAGCCGTACGGCTTTACTGCCTGTTTCCCAAAGTGTGGATGGTGGCGCGGGACCCGGAGCGATCGTGGGACCGGCATCGGGGGGGGGGGCCATCAGCGCGGGCAAGTAGGACAAGGTAAGTGTCCTTATTTAAAGTCAGCAGCTACACTGTTAGTAGCTGCTGACTTTAAAAAAAAAAAAATTTGCGGCAGGAGCTCCGCTTTAATTTGTGAGCTGTGTGGCGGTGCACTGGCAACCCTGACATGAGCTCTGTGACTGTGCCCACGGGACCCAATCGCCACCAGTGTCCCTGCGATCGGGTTACAGAGCTGAAGAACAGGGAGATGTTATGACTGAAGCTGACTGATGGTTCGTCGTGCCTACACACCATCAGTTAAAAAAACGATCGTGTCAAAACGCGGTGACGTAAAACACAATGACGTGCTGAAAAAAATGAAGTTCAATGCTTCCAAGCATGCGTCGACTTGATTCTGAGCATGCGCGGGATTTTTAACAGATGGTCGTGCCTACTAACGATTGGTTTTGACCTATCGGTTAGGAATCCATCGGTTAAATTTAACCTATCGGTTAGGAATCCATCGGTTAAATTTAAAACAAGTTCCCTTTTTTTTTAACCGATGGTTAAATAACCGATGGCGCCCACACACGATCGGTTTTGACCATTCTCATCGGTTTAACTGATCGCGTGTACGCGGCCTTAGTGTAAACACAAGGGGGTAGATTCATGTAGATCAGCGGATCTTTTGATCCGCGTGATCTATCTTTTTTACGATCCGCTTGCGCCAGTTTTTGAGGCAAGTGCTGTATTCAGAAAGCACTTGCCTCGTAATTAGCCCTGGCGGATCGTAAATCCCCCGGCGGAATGCAAATTCCGCGGCTAGGGGGAGTTTACTATTTAAATCACGCGCGTCCCCGCGCCGATCGTACTGCGCATGCGCCGCCGGCAAAATTTCCCAACGTGCATTGCTTTAAATGACGTCGCAAGGACGTCATTGTTTTCGATGTTAACGCAATTAACGTATGGCCGTATTCCCGGACGACTTACGTAAAAAATTCAAAACTCGACGCGGGAACGACGGCCATACTTAACATAGGATCCGCCGCACTTACCCCGCATATAGCAGGGGTAACGATCCGCCGGAAAAAGACGAACGCAAACGACGTAAAAAAAAAAAGCGACGGCCGGGCGTTCGGTTCTGAATCGGCGGTTCTCCTCATTTGCATATTTGTCGCGTAGAAAAAAAGAAGCGCCACCTAGCGGACGGCGGGAGAATGCAGCCTAAGAACCGACAGTGTAACTGACTTACACCAGTCGGCTCTAAGGGAGATCTATGCGGAACCTGATTCGAGGAATCAGCCGCATAGATCCGAGCGTCGGATCTCACAGATCCGACGATGTATCAGTAGATACACCTTCGGATCTGTACATGAATCTACCCCAAGATCTCCCCATTCTGCCTAGTTACATGTCACTGATCGTCTGTTCCCTGTCATCGAGAACAACGATCAGTGACGTGTCAAGGCAAGCCACACCCCCTAACAGTTAGAAGCACTCCCTAGGACACACTTAACCCCTTCAGCGCCTACAGGTTAACCCCGTCACTGCCAGTGTAATTTTTACAGTAATCAGTGCATTTTTATAGCACTGATCACTGTAAAAATGACAATGGTCCCAAAATGGTGTCAAAAGGGTCCGATGTGTCCGCCATAATGTCGCAGTCACGATAAAAATCGCTAACCGCTGCCATTACTAGTAAAAAAAAAAAGATTAATAAAAATACAATAAAACTATCCCCTATTTTGTAAACGCTATAAATTTTGCGCAAACCAATCAATAAACGCTTATTGCGATTTTTGTTTACCAAAAATAGGTAGAAGAATACGTATCGGCCTAAACTGAGAAAAAAAAATGTTTTTATATATTTTTGGGGGATATTTATTATAGCAAAAAGTAAAAAATATTGCATTTTTTTGAAAATTGTCGCTCTATTTTTGTTTATAGCGCAAAAAATAAAAATCGCAGAGGTGATAAAATACCACCAAAAGAAAGCTCTATTTGTGGGGAAAAAAGGATGCCAATTTTGTTTGGAAACCACGTCGCACAACCGCGCAATTGTCTGTTAAAGCGACGCAGTGCCGAATCGCAAAAAGTGGCCGGGTCTTTAACCAGCCAAATGGACAGGGGCTTAAGTGGTGAAGTAAGTAAATTCTAAGGATATCTAAAGACTATCAGGGTTGACCTTTATGCCCCAATGCTATATGCATTATGGTGCTGTTGTGCCCTGTCATTTTTTTTTGTGTAATTCCATACAGTAGCAATCTGTCCTCTTAAATTATTCCTCTTTGTTGTTAGCCTGGTCGTTTTGTGTCCTCTATGGTCGCATGGTGCCTCCTCTCTTCAATGGTGCTGTTCCTAGGGGTGAGCGCTTGGGGACTTGCCGGGGTAAACTTTGGGATGGGTTGACAATGGCAAATGATGTACATATATTTTGTGTATTTATATTCTTATTTATATAAATATGTATTTTTTTATTGTATTTTTATATTTTTCTGTACAGTTTCACATGTTTTTAGGTGGTTCTTAAACTCCCTGATGAAGCCAACACTGGCGAAATATGTCAGAATAACATATGAATCTATAGCCACCATATAACCGGAATGTCACTTGCTCGACCACCAAAATAAAGATGTACAATGAGTGATTTTATTGGATCATACTTTAACCACTTCCATACCGGGCATTTTCACCCCCTTACTTCCCAGACCAATTTTTAGCTTTCAGCGCTGTCACACTTTGAATGACAATTGCGCGGTCATGCTACACTGCACCCAAATTAAAATGTTATGTTTTTTTCCCACAAATAGAGCTTTATTTTGGTGGTATTTGATCACCTCTGTAGTTTCTATTTTTTGCGCTTTAAACAAAAGAAGAGCGACAATTTGGAAAAAAAAACACTATTTTTAACTTTTTGCTGTAATAAATATCAAATAATAAAAAAAATTCCTCGGTTTAGTCTGATACGTATTCTTCTACATATTCTTGGTAAAAAAAATCACAATTAGCGTTTATTGATTGGTTTTCGCCAAAGTTATAGCGAGGGGATAGAATTATGGCCTTTTTTTTTATGTTTATTTTTTACTAGTATTGGCGGCGATCTGCGATTTTTATTGTGACTGACATTGCGGCGGACGCATCGGACACTTTTGACACATTTTTGGGACCATTCACATCTATACAGGGATCTGTGCTATAAAAATGCATTGGTTACTGTATAATGTGACTAGCAGGGAAGGGGTTAACACTAGGGGGCGATCAAGGGGTTAAATGTGTATTCTAGGGAGTGCTTCTAACAATAGGGGGAGGGGACTTACAAGGGCAGGAGACCGATGGGTGTTCCTCTGTACTGGAAACACACATCTCCTCTCCTCTGACACAACGTGGATCTGTGTTTACACACACAGATCCATGGTCATGCCATAATCGTGGGCAATCGCAGGTGTCCGGCGGGCATGCGCACCGGGTCCCGAGCGATGCCGCGTGCGCGCAAGCCCCCTAGACGGCCGGGAAGCCCGGGACGTCCTATGACGTCCACCCAGGAAGGGAGATCCCTCCTGTGGACGTCATATTACTATGGCTGGTTATTGAAGCGGTTAATTCTGTCTGTAGCGCCTGTGTACTTCCAAGTACTGGTGCTGGGATAATCAGAGTGTAAGTGACTCTGATTCCAATTGTAATTATTCAGTTAGGGTCTCTGTTTCAGCTTGGCTGTGCTGTGGGCTCATTCTGTTGCGCTGGGGTGTTTTCCCACCCCGGTGCGGTAGGTGGCAGCAGTGGGAGCTGAGGTTTGGGTGTTCTCTCCCAGCGACCAATAAGGAGGCCTGGGCCTCGCTGGGCATGTTGGGAGAGGGTACTTATGGAACAGACGCCATGTTGGCGGGGTTCTTCTTCAAATGTGGCACCCACCTTTAGGGTGGACACATCACCTAGCGTCCGAGAAGAAGCTACGTCATTGGATACGGCGAAACGCGTCGACGACACCAAGCGACGCTGATCACGTGACGTCCGTTCTCTGTGTGTTTGGAACGGAGGTGCCGTCCACCATCACATACAACTGTATGCAGCGAAGGAAGTGAAGACGAATACCTTCACTTATTTACCCAGCAGGATCTGTCCATGCAATGAGCGCATTAGCATTGCCAGACTGCCTTGAACTTTGCTGATGGGAAACCTTATTGGAGCAGTGAATACAAACTCCCTTGAAGCGAGATGTACAGGTGATTCGACTACACCAATACTACTGCTACTCCCAACTAAGGTCGGTACAAATCTTCCATATATATCGATCTACATGATCAGAAGCTTGATAAAATAACTACAAGCAACTGAAGAGGTAAAGCACAGACAACTACTTTTGACTATCAAAGCGCATGTATTATCATGAACTTATCCTGGAAATATTTATGATCAGAAATTACCATCAATCACTTGCTGCATAATAACTAAATGGGCTTCGAGTGCCCCAGCATATATGTCTTGGGACTGTTTGAGAATCGTCTCTACTAGTAGTGCCTAACTTCTTATATATTGATCTAATTACAGATCGCAATTGCACGATCTATATTACAATCTAATTATAGTTTACAGCATTTATACTAGTATATATACAAATGATAGACTTTTCCTTAACAGCATTTATATTGCCACAGTAGCTCAGGGCCGATCCTACCCGGGGTGCAGTGGGTGCCCCGCACCCAGCGCTGTCATGCGCGAGGCGGCGAGCGAGCCGCAGAGGAGGTTCTTTTTTTTTTTTTTTTTTTATCCGAGCCGCCGAGGAGGTTGTTTTTTTTTTTTTTGTTATTCCCGAGCGGCCGAGCGGCCGAAGCAATCCGAGACCCGAGCGGGATGTGACGACGTGACGTCACACGGCCGCTCGGCTCCACCCACCGTGACCTCTGCCACAGCCATCTTCAGACAGTGTGCGGGAGCGAGCGCCGAGCGGAGCTGCCGCCTGATTCAGCTGAGATTGAGCGCCTCTGCCTCAGCCTGCCATGTCCTGGGTGGGTCTGTACTAATGGGGGGTTGTCCTGGGGGAGTCTGTACTAATGGGGGGGTTATCCTAGGGGAGTATGTACTAATGGGGGGTTTGTCCTGGGTGGGTCTGTACTAATGGGGGGTTGTCCTGGGGGAGTCTGTACTAATGGGGGGTTGTCCTAGGGGAGTATGTACTAATGGGGGGTTTGTACTAATGGGGGGTTTTCCTGGGTGGGTCTGTACTAATGGGGGGTTTGTCCTGGGGGAGTCTGTACTAATGGGGGGTTGTCCTAGGGGAGTATGTACTAATGGGAGGTTTGTCCTGGGGGGGGGGTCTGTACTAATGGGGGGTTGTCTTGGGTGGGTCTGTACTAATGGGGGGTTGTCCTGGGTGGGTCTGTACTAATGGGGGGTTGTCCTGGGGGAGTCTGTACTAATGGGGGGTTGTCCTAGGGGAGTATGTACTAATGGGGGGTTTGTCCTGGGGGGGTCTGTACTAATGGGGGGTTGTCCTGGGGGGGTCTGTACTAATGGGGGGTTGTCCTAGGGGAGTATGTACTAATGGGGGGTTATCCTGGGGGAGTCTGTACTAATGGGGGGTTGTCCTGGGTGGGTCTGTACTAATGGGGGGTTGTCCTGGGTGGGTCTGTACTAATGGGGGGTTGTCCTGGGGGAGTCTGTACTAATGGGGGGTTATCCTAGGGGAGTATGTACTAATGGGGGGTTTGTCCTGGGTGGGTCTGTACTAATGGGGGGTTGTCCTGGGGGAGTCTGTACTAATGGGGGGTTGTCCTAGGGGAGTATGTACTAATGGGGGGTTTGTCCTGGGGGGGGTCTGTACTAATGGGGGGTTGTCCTGGGTGGGTCTGTACTAAAGGGGGGTTGTCCTGGGGGGGTCTGTACTAATGGGGGGTTGTCCTGGGGGGTCTGTACTAATAGGGGGTTTGTCCTGGGGGTATCTGTACTAATGGGGGGTTTGTCCTGGGGGTGTCTGTACTCATGGGGGGTGGTTTGTCCTGGGGGGTCTGTACTGAGGGAGGGGGTTTATACTTAGTTAGGAGTCTGCACTGACGGAGGGGGTCTATACTTAGTGGAGGGGGTCTGTAGGGGCGACTATAGGTGGAGGAAGGGGGGCAACACCATGTTTTACCTCAACTGGTGACAACAACCCTAGTGACGCCACTGCAGCTGCGGGCTCTTCATTCCTCCTCCCACTCTCTCTCCTCCTTCTCTTCACGCGCAATGCTGTACTAGCGATGCTTGCCAGGGAAGAAATAGAATAGAAAAAGGAGCAGAGAAGAGGATTGTGGGACTTGTAGTTCGAGGACTGGCAGCCCCACTGTAAAAAAGAAACTGCAGCCCACACGGCTTCAGCTGAATGGGGGAGAAAGAGAGAGCCAGGACCCCAGGAAAGCTTTTAGGGAAGTGCACCCAGGACTCCAGAGGGCAGTGCTGAGAGAACACCATCAGAGAAAGAATCCCGCTGCCGTGCGCCACCAGAGGGAAAGCCACACAGCCTAGTGCCATCCCTGGCGGAGAAAGGATTGGAGTCATTGCCAGAATACAGATCTGGGCTCTACCCAGTGGAGTATCCATGAGCAATTCAGATTGAGCTGACTCCTGATCAGAGGAACTGGTGTTGTTGGTCAGGTGAGAGCCGATCGGCCATTATCTACTTATGTCAATAGGAACTGCAGTCTCTGACCATCTCCTGTATTATATCTGCAGTCTCTGACTGTCTCCTGTATTATTTCTCCAGTCCCTGACCGTCTCCTGTAGTATGTCTGCAGTCTCTGACCATCTCTTGTAGTATGTCTGCAGTCCCTGACCGTCTCCTGTAGTATGTCTGCAGTCTCTGACCATCTCCTGTATTATATCTCCAGTCACCGACTGTCTCCTGTAATAGGTCTACACTCTCTGACCAGCTCCTGTACTATGATTGCAGTCTCTGACCATCTCTTGTATCATGTCTACAGTCTCTGACCATCTCTTGTATCATGTCTGCAGTCTCTGACCATCTCCTGTACTATGATTGCAGTCTCTGACCATCTCTTGTATTATATCTCCAGTCACTGACTGTCTCCTTTAATATGTCTACACTCTCTGACCATCTCCTGTACTATGATTGCAGTCTCTGACCATCTCTTGTATCATGTCTACAGTCTCTGACCATCTCCTGTACTATGTTTTGGGGCACTTTCTAACAGTAACAGAGAGGTTCCCCTCCAGGTCTCATTAGTGTACGCTCTTCCAGTATTTTCTTTATTGTTAAAAGATCATGGGAGGATCCCTAGGCAACAAAGACTTCTTAGAGGAGCATCTCTGTGTTTGAGTCATTGCCACAGAAACATTTGTAAAGGGGAGGAGTTGGTAAGATGACCACACCCCTTTGTGGGGGCGCCAGAAATATTTCTGCACCCAGGCGCCTGTGACCCTAGGATCGGCCCTGCAGTAGCTACTAATTATAGCACCTCCCCCACTTCCCTCCATTTCACACATGGGATTCAGCCATCAAGTGAATGCAGCAATTTGGTTGAATTGACTGGGCTGCAACATTGTTTCCACTGATATTTATTATTATCACTATCATCATTATAAATTGTGCCCAAATTATTTTATATCCAACCCGGCATACATGCCTAATAAAGCTGCAGTTCACGAATAACTGAATCCCTCACGTCCGGACCAGTGTCGTCAGTTTATGTTGTCTAGTTGTCTAAATGTGAGTTTTGTCTGTCTTTATGTATATGATAATTATATTTAATTGTCATAATTTTTTTAATTATATTCTCTTAACAAAAATTTCCTTTTTTGATACTATAATAAATAAATTTTTGTATCTTATTTGGGCAATCTTGATCATTATTTGTTGCCAATAGTAACCCACTTTTTTCTTGATCTAATCTCAGATCATTTCCCACCCCTCATCTCTTTCCTCTTTTCTTTTTACTTTTACATAGCGTTATGGCGTACCTGGCCAGGGCGTGTGCGCCAAGCGGAGCTTCTGGTTTCTAGCTATGTTGTCCCAGGACATTCGAGCAGGACAGGGACTCAGTAGTCGACTGGGTTCCCACTTTTGAAGATCCCAAGCGAGTGTAGCTGTTCGGTGGGGAGTCCATCTGAGGAAAGCCAATGAGAGGCTTGCGATCCAATGGGATTCAGATGAACCACCGGGGATCGAGGTAACCGGACACTGAAGGATTGACTCCTCTTTCAGTCGGTACCTGGGCAACGTTAAGAAGAAGATCCCGGGGTAGCTTTACCAAGGAGGGTTACCTCCATAATTGTAATCAGAGAAGGCCTGTGGCAGAGGCGTTTCCCTGACGTTCATTCTAGGAGAGTCTGTGGCAGAGACATCTTCCTAAGTTCCGAGTGATGGTCTGGCTGCCAGGTCGGTGAGAGAGGCCGGTCCAGGTTCGCTATTCCCACTCCGGCTGAAATCGAAGTGTTGTCGGAAGCAGGACTGTTTCCTCTATTGTACGCCTGAATCTGCTACTTCACCTTTTTCTCCAACTCTTCTATCACCACAAGTTTTTCTGTTTTTACCCGGCTGGGTAATAAAGAGCACATATAAAAAGACTTTCCTTCGCGGACATTCCTTTTCTGTTGCTGTATGCATCATTCACCCTAGACATTCTACATGAGCCATGAGGTAACATGCCATCCCATTAATTCTCAGCAGCTCAACAGTGATGTTTTAATTACTTCTTGTTTCTATTTGTATATATTGGCACCATTATAATCCCACCCTCTTCCAATATATTTGAGTCTTTGGGATGAGGTACCAGATGCTACCCTGTTTCCCCGAAAGTAAGACATCCCCCGAAAGTAAGACCTGCTTACAGTTTTGCCTCTTGCTGAAATATAAGGCATTCCCCTGAAAATAAGACCTCCCTGATAATAGGGCCTCCCCCGAACATAAGGCATCCCAATAATAAGGCCCCCCGAAGATACTGTAACTCTGTACCCTGGACAGTAACGGCCGTCACCGCCACACAGCTCACTATTGGCCGCATCGCAGAAGGAGCAGACAGTAGGTGCGTGGTCTCTTTTCATCAGAGAGCCTGCCCCGCCACCAGGACAAGCTGCCGTCTGCTGCTCGCTCTGCCCTGACGGAGTCTGGCCGACTCACAATTAGACAGTGAATAGCACGGAGCAAGAGTCGGGCACATTGTGTGGACACACAGGGGTGACTGAGGTAGGGGGGGGGCAAATGTCTGATAAAGGGGTGAGGGGGATGTCTGGTGAAGGTGTCCACTGGCACAGGGGTGGGGGGAGGGGGGTCACTTAAAATTACACAAGAGGATCAGAGGGAGGAATCAAAATGACACAGGAGGATCAGAAGGGGTTACTAAAATGGTGATTCCCCCCTTTGATTCTCCTGTGTCATTTTGATCCCCCTTCGTATACAGGTAATACATTCCTTTTTTCTTTTGTTCAACAATAAATGTGTACCGTATTCTTCTTCGTGGAAAAATAAGACATCCCCTGAAAATAAGACCTAGCGCATTTTTGGGAGGAAAAATGTAATATAAGACAGTGTCTTATTTTTCGGGGGAAGCGGTATGTGGTTACCCAGGTCGGAACAAATACATAAATCTCTGAGAACCCTGGGACACTTTAGGTGCTTGACCCCTTGGAACAAACACCACCATAGTCCCTTTTCCACCTGGAACAGGACCCCCCCCCCCCCCATCATTGGAACTACAATCTCATATCACGATTAGACACATTTACTGACACTGCAGATCTAAGGTAATGGAGGATGATGCTGTATGACTCAATCGGTCTCAGTCTTTGAATTCTGGCTTATTTGGTTTGGCCTCTGCCCTATGCAGTAATAGGCGGGTACAATTTTTTGGAATGTATTTCTTGTTTCTAATCACCATGCAACCAGGAGCTTATTATTCTGTATCCTACCCAACCCGCATTTTCAAATGTTTTATTGTCTGATATGTTGTACTTCGCTTGGCAATACATGTCTATACTTGAAACCAATAACAAAAAAACATTTGCACAGAAACAACAAATGACAGTTGCTTTGGATAGAAACTGCTTTAGCAACCTAAATGCCATTCAATTAGGGTTTATATCTACTTTAAAGTGGAGTAATGCCAACTTTTTTTTTTTTTTTTTTACTGCAGCTGCTGACTTTTCCACTTTAACTACCCAGGGCACCCATGATGTCAGCACCCGAAGCTCAGAAGACCGTGGGGAGGACGGAGGAGGGGCCGGACACGTGGGAAGATGACCGCGGATACTGCGGCGATCTATGCTCGGAAGTGGGAGCAAATACTTGTATTAGAAAGGTATCTGCTCCCCCCTGAAAGGTGCCAAATGTGACATTGGAGCCGGGGGACGATTCGGAAAAGCGAAAGTTCCATTTTTGGGTGGAACTCCACTTTAAGGGATAATGCACAAGGGCTTTAATGTTCTACTACTGATATTGATTTGGCATGTGAAAATGGACGTGGAATGTTTTTCATATGCATAAAACACTGCTTTTAGATCCTTTTGCTGAAGAAATACGAGAGATCCTTTTACATTGATTCTGTGTAGCTCAGGGGCGTCGGGAGGGGGGGCTGACAGGGGCTGGAGCCCCGAGTCTGCCCCCAAAAAGCACCCGGTCTTGACAATCCGGTCTTGACATTATTAGCCCCGAGCTGCTTCCACAGGCAACAGGCAACAGGGACCCAGCTCCTATGATGGGCGTTCCACTGGTCCAATGCCTAAACCACGGGACGTGTGATGTCCATCATAGGTGCCGCCGGGTCCAGGAGGAGGTGGGAATGACACTGCAGCCACACTGGGAGAGCAACACTTGCTCTGTGTGCATTGGCAGGCAGCGGAGCGGTTCTCCTATCCTGGTTCTCTCTCCCTGGTGCATGCAGCCTGCTGTCTCAGAGTGGTCATAAATGAGCTGGGCTACACTACACAGGTAAGTCTGAGCTGCAGGAGTGTCAAGAGGTCATCTGTCACAGGGGGGGTCAACGTATGTGTTAAGGGTCAGTGTAGGTGTTGGGGGGTCAGTGTCGGTGTCAGGGAGGTCAGTGTCTGTGTCAGGGGGGTCAGTGTATGTGTTGGGGGGTCAGTGTATGTGTTGAGGGTCAGTGTATGTGTCAGGGGGGGTCAGTGTATGTGTCGTGGGTCAGTGTATGTGTCAGAGGGGTCAATGTGGATGTCAGGGGGATCAATGTAGGTGTCAGGGGGGATCAATGTAGGTGTCAGGGGGGATCAATGTAGGTGCCAGGAGGATCAATGTAGGTGTCAGGGGGATCAATGTAGGTGTCAGGGGGATCAATGTAGGTGTCAGGGGGATCAATGTAGGTGTCAGGGGGATCAATGTAGGTGTCAGGGGGTCCATGTAGGTGTCAGGGGGTCCATGTAGGTGTCAGGGGGATCAATGTAGGTGCCAGGGGGATCAATGTAAGTGCCAGGGGGATCAATGTAGGTGTCAGGGGGATCAATGTAGGTGTCAGGGGGTCCATGTATGTGTCAGGGGGATCAATGTAGGTGTCAGGGGGTCCATGTATGTGTCAGGGGGATCAATGTAGGTGTCAGGAGGGTCAATGTAGTGGTCTAGTAGGTCAGTGTAATGGTCAGGTAGGTCTGTTTAGTGGTCAGCGTGGTTAGACACTGGTAAACCAGGCAGTAACCAGCAAGTGAGCCTAACCCCCCGCCAATCAGTCAATCCCCCCATTATTGCCCAAAAATAATAAAGAATTGATTTCAAATATACAGTATATTTGTATGCCAATTTTATTAATTGATATCAATTATTTATTTTTACTCTGTATTCCAATGGCTGTTTTTTTGTTTTTGTTTTTTAACATGTGACCAGCAACAGAGGACTAGAATCTCCTCCTGCATATGTTTCCCTGCTGACAGGCTGGGAGAGATCTGGGTCATGTGACAGCTGTATATCGATTAAGAAAAAGATACTAAGATGATGTTTTATTATTAAAATAATTACAAATAGAGCTTTCTTTTGGTGGTATTTGATCACCTCTGCGGTTTAATTTTTTTGCACTGTAAACAAAAATAGAGCGTTAATTTTGAAAAAAAACACAATATTGTTTGATTTAATAAATATCACAATTTCAAAATATACAGTATATGTATATATAGATATATATAGATTTTTTTCCTCAGTTTAGGGCGATGCGTATTCTTCTAAATATTTTTGGTAAAAAAAAATGCAATAAGCGTTTATTGATTGGTTTGCGCAAAAGTTATAGCGTCTACAATATAGGGGATGGATTTTTTTTTTTACATATGTTTTCCTCTGATTTATTGCATTTTTATTTATTTTCATTTTTTACTAGTAATGGCTGTGATCTGCGATTTTTATTGTGACCGTGACTTTGCGATGGACATATCGGACACTTTTGACACGTTTTTGGGACCATTCACATTTATACAGTGATTAGTGCTATAAAACTGCACTGATTACTGTGTGAATGTGACTGGCCGGGAAGGGGGTTGACAATTGGGGGGTGCTGAAGGGGTTAAATATGTTCCCTAGGGAGTGATTCTAACTATAGGGGAAGGGGACTCACAAGAGGAGGAGACGGATGTGTGTTTCTCTGTACTGGGGACACAACATCGGTCTCCTTTCCTCTGACAGGATGTGGATCTGTGTGTTTACACACACAGATCCACGGTCCAGCTGTAATCAGAGGCAATCGCGGGTCGCCGGCATGCCCGCACCCCCTAGACGGCTGGGAAGCCCAGGACGTCATATGACGTCCACCCAGGATGGGAGATCCCATTTGTAGACGTCATTTGACTATGGGCAGGTAGAGTATTGGTTAAAATACACATTATTGACATGACACGTTAAAAACAAAACATGGTGTTTGGTCTAAACGACGCTCACACCACCTAACACAACCAACTATTACCAGAGTGGAACAGATCAATCAATAATGATTCAAAAATTAGCTGCTGTCAAATGGAAGAAGCAGCTAGTTGTGCCTGACCTCACAAATGCTCTTCTGGAAGAATGGTCAAACATTCCCATAGACACTCCTAAACCTTGTGGACGGCCTTCTAAGAACTGTTGAAGCAGTTATAGCTGCAAAGGGTGGGCCAACTCAATATTGAACCCTACAGACTAAGACTGGGATGCCATTAATTCATGTGTGTGTAAAGGCAGGCGTCCCAATACTTTTGGCAATATAGGGCCAGATTCAGGTAGATGGGAGCATCTTTAATCTGGAGTAACGTTTCTCATTTACGTTACTCTGGTGAAATTTTAGGAGCAAGTGCTGTTATTCATGAAGCACTTGCTCCTAAAGTTGCGGCAGCGCATCGCAAATGAGCCGGCGGAATTCAAATTGGGCGGGTACGGGGCGTGTATTATTTAAACTAAGCGCGATCCCTCGCCGAACGTACTGTGCATGCGTCGACTGCCAATGCATCCCAGTGCGCATGCTCCAAATTCTGTCAGTGAACGTCAATGACGTCAAATCCCCATTCATGGACGTTTTTCGCAAGCGATGCGAATTTTTTGTTTTTCGACGCGATGACGACGGCTATACTTAACATAGGATACTCCACTAGGGGGCTGCTTTATCTTTACGCCGCGTATCGCTTACGGAAACGTCGGAAAGTCACTGCGTCGCGCCCGAATAAGATCGTGAATTGCCGATTCCCGCTGATTAACATATTTTTTCGGCGTTAATCAGCGGGAAGGCCTCGGCGCCATTTTTAAATTAAAGTTGCGATGGCGAAATTCAATTACGCCGCTCGCATCGGAACTCCAACCCGGCGTTTCTTGTTTTCTGGTTACAGAAAACAAAAACGCCGGCTTAAAGTGACAGTTAGGCTGGAGTATCACTGATACTCCAGCCTAACTCTACCTGAATCTGGCCCATAGTGTATATACAGTATATATATGTAGCGCCACCCCATTCAGGAGCCGCTGAGTATAAGCGGGACCGGCGTGTTGTGTTACCTGCCAGATGTCTAGAGGTGATACTTGTGAGTTGAGGAGAAGAGAGCGAATGTCCAGTCTTTAGTTGGGTTTTCTTCAATGCTTTATTCCAAGGCCCAACATGGCCTTCATCAACATGGTACAGCACAGGAAAAGTTGATGAGCAGAGAGAGAGAGCTTGAGTATCAGGCCTTGGATATGAAGAGAAAGAGCAATCCTGCTCTCAGCAATGATGAACTCAGTTCGTCGCCACTCCAGACGGAATGGGTAAAGTGGCCCCGGACAGACCCCTGCCACAGGCCTGGCAGCCGGAACGTCACTTGCAAATGTTGGGAGGACCAGGCCTCTGCAACAGGCCTAGTACTTGAGTAAGCGTGAATTGAAATGAGCAAGTCCTCCCAATAGCTTTAGTTAGAGTCACTGGATCCCCGATGGTTCGTTCAAGCCCTATTGGATCACCTGCCTCCGGGTTCTCCTTAAGCCGATCCCCCACCGTACAGCTCCCAGACTGGGATCCTTTTAGAAAAGGTTTGGAACCCAGCATCTACTGGGATCCCTCTCTATGTCAGAGTAGAGCTCCGCATTGTGCGCATCTTCGGCCAGGTAGGACCACGGCTGCGGGTTCCATGGATGCGCGCACCCTGAAGGTGGATGCCGCACCTGGAGCTCGGACCCCGTAGAAAGCGAAAACGGCCCTCAGGCCAAGACGGCTGCCCCAGATATAGCCTCCTCCAGCATGCCTTAGCAAGGGAACCAACCCCTCTGATTGGCTGCTGAGGTAAACGAGTCCGCCAGAACCCCTCTAACGCCAGCTTCGCCCAAGGGTGGAAACACACCCCCGGAGCGCAGACCGACCCACGGGACAGTTCTGGGAATGACAGCAGCCCAAATTTGACAAATTGTGAATGGGAGCTACGCAAGTCTCCCATTCCCCACTAAATTTAGCGTAACGCCCCTATAGAAAGTAAGGGGGCGCTACATATACATACATAGAGAGAGTGGGGGAGTTTTTTCTTTTTTGAGCACAGAAATTTTGATATGTACTGTATATTTTTTTCTTTGTATGCCATAGCATACCATGCCTCAGATAAACCATATTACTTGCCTTTCACACCTGCGGCTCCAGCTTCTCCTTTTTGGCCGGGGGATCCAGGAAGACCAGGACATCCTCTTAGAATGGTCAGTTTATCCGAGTCTCCAACTCCTATGACCTTTACATCTGCAAGTAGAGGTTGGAGCAGGACACGACATTAAGGGGGTTGTAAAGGAAAACATTTTTTCCCCTAAATATCTTCCTTTACCTTAGTGCAGTCCTCCTTCACTTACCTCATCCTCCCATTTTGCTTTTAAATTTCCTTATTTCTTCTGAGAAATCCTCACTTCCCGTTCTTCTGTCTGTAACTCCACACAGTAAGGCAAGGCTTTCTCCCTGGTGTGGAGAAAGCCTCTTGAGGGGGAGGGGGGAGGGGGCGAGCAGGCATGTCAGGACACTCTCTACTTTGCAGATAGAGAAAGGAGCTGTGTGTTAGTGGGTGTCCTCACACTGCTGCTCGCCCCCTCCAAGGGCATTGGTGGTCAGTGTAAAACCCTCCTTACATTGGTGGTTACTGTAAATTATTTGAATCCTCCCTCCATGTAGAAGTCCCCTTTAAATTGGTGGTGAGTGTAAATCTCCCCTTACATTGGTGGCCAGTGTAGAAATCCCCCTTTATTGGTTGTTGATGTAAAATCCCCCAATACATTGGTTGTTAGTATAAATTCTTCATTACATCGGTGATCAGTGTACATTTCCCTTTATATTGGTGGGAAGTGCAGAATTGCCCTTACACTGGTGGTCAGTGTAAATTCCCCCTTAACATTGGTGGTCAGTTTAAAAGTGTCACCTTACATTGGTGGTCAGTACAATTCTCCTTGCCAATGGTTGTCAGGGTAAATTCCCCCTTAAATGGGAGCCATTGGCCTTACACTGGAGGTTGGTGTAAATGCTACCATTTAATTGGTATCAGTGTGGAAATCCCTCTTTATATTGGTGGGTGGCGTAAAATTACCTGTTACATGGTGGTCAGTGTAAATCCTTCCTCACATTGGTGGTCATTGTAATTTCCCATTACATTGGTGGTCAGTGTAGAATCCCCCTCTATATACTTGCCAAAGATTTCCAGCTTTGCTCTACATGATTCAAAAATTTGCCACAGTGTACTGCCTCCTAACGAATCCCATCCCCCACCACTGCCACTGATACCATTAACTAGGGTTGTCCCGATACCGATACCAGTATCAGTATCGGGACCGATACCGAGTATTTGCGAGAGTACTTGTACTCCCGCAAATGCCCCCGATGCCTGGCCGAATACTTGTCTTCCCCCGCCGCTGCAACGCGCCGCCGCTGCTGCAAATCCAAAGCCGCCGCCGCTGCGTTAATCAGCGTGCGGGGAACATTACAGCTTTCGTTTGAATAGCTGTGTTCCCCGCCGCGCCGCTAGAGACACTCCCCCTTGCTCGGGATTGGACGGGTGACACGCAGAGGTGATCAAATACCACCAAAAGAAAGCTCTATTTGTGGGAAAAAAAGGACGCCAATTTTGCTTGGGAGCCACGTCGCACGACTGCGCAATTGTCAGTTAAAGCGACGCAGTGCCGAATAGCAAAAAGGGGCCTGGTCCTTTACCTGCATAAGACACCCCATTCTAAAATGTTAAAAACAAAACTTATCAATGGGAAACCTGAGAATGGGACAATGCACACACGTACCTTGATGAAATAAACTTTTGTATCAGAAGCCCCCCTGCACAACCAAGGTCCCCCCTGCACATCAAAGGTCCCCCATGACATCAAAAATCACCCCTTCACATCAGATGTCCCCATCGCATTGAAGGTTCCCCTATATGTCAGAGTCCCCTCATCACGTTAATGTCTACCTATACATAGGGGGTCCCTATTCATCCCAGTCAGAAGCCCTCCATCACATCAGAAGCCCCCTTATACACAAGAGCCCCATAACATCAGAGTTTCCCCATCACCACAGATTCCTCTAATCCATCTCTGATGCGGGGTAAACTGGGTATTGTGCTTGTGGCGCCCTGGGGGGGAACCCACTCTGGTTGAGAAGTACTGTCATAGAGATACATTTTAATTTAATAGCAAGTGACTTTTTTTTTTTACATGTGATTTATTCATTTTAATGGTGTAATAAATAAGACGTGTTTAAAGTCGGTGCTGAACATTTGTGTACTGAGATTTCTGATGTAGGGTAGGGTAACCAGACATCCCCAGTTTCAGAGGACAGTCCCCGGATTGAGGACACTGTCCCCGGACCAAGTCTGTCCCTGGTTTTGTCCCTGGATTGGATTTGAACAGGGGCTGGGGCAATTTTAAAGACAGTCAGTGCAGAATAAAAAATCTGAATTACACCCCCCCCCCCCCGCTCAGATGATCCTACTAGCTTGGGGGGGTGGGGGGTTGTATTTTTTTTCTATTATCTGTGCCCCTTTCTGATGGTCATGTGCTGGTCGGAGCGAAGGGAATATTTCTTTAGATTTGGGTGCATGCCCATTCATCTCAGCCTGCCTGTTTATCTCCTTGCCTTCCCTGGAGGAGTGATCTTCCTCCGCACCCCAACCAATAGTATCCAGGGCCCGTAGAGTAAGATTTGACAAGCTGTGAGGCGGGCGTGCCAATGGTCAGAGAGTCGCTGATTGCCACCATTACTAGTAAAAAAAAAAATGAGGGAGCTGTGGTGGCTCAACGTGATTGGCACTGCGCTGACAAGCCATTCACCTCTGCAGCCAAGGGTTCGGATCCCGGTCTCGGCTACATGTGAATTGAGTTTGGTGGTCTCAGCCCGGCTCCCGGTGGGTGTGCTATGCAAGGTACGCCTGTGCTTAGTACGCCCACCCCCCCCACAAAAACCACCACACTTGCACGCACACAAAATTGGTTTAAAAACACATGCACTTTGGCCATGCGGTCTCTTAAAATAAAGAGAGGCGAAGGACCTACGGGGCTGGCTGGGTGGGCTAGGCCCCCTCACTCCCTCATAGGGGGAGTCCCTCTGCCCCATTGGGGTCCCGTTGGGCCCCAGTTGGGCTCCCAAGAGGAGCAGGTAGGGCGGGGTGAGTGGGAGGCCCCCCTTCACAACCGCCATTGCCACCAGGGGCATGGAGAAGGATGGCGATTGCCTCCGGGGGGAGGGTCTGCCTAAATTAAAAAAATCTGGTCACCTTAATGTAGGGGCTTCTACCAGACCCAACCAAAGCCAATTCAATCCAAAATGTAATGTACGGAGTGTGACAGCCTGGTAATTAGCATGATGTCTCCCAGTACGGTCATCACATTTAAAGGGGTTGTAAAGTAACAAGTTTTTTTACCTTAATGCATCCTATGCATTAAGGTAAAAAAACATCTAGAAGCACCGGCCCCCCCCGAGCCCCCTGTTGTACTTACCTGACCGTTCGAATCTCCCGGGCGCGTCCACGTCGTCCTCTTCGGTTCCCAGCCTGACCGTTGATTGGCTAGGCTGGGCGGATTGATAGCAGCGCAGCCATTGGCTAGCGCTGCTGTCAATCAGAGCGGATGACGCGGCGTGCTGGGGGGCGGGGCCGAGTGATACAGTCGGCGGCTATGGCCGCCGCTGTATCACGGGAGCGCGCTCGCAAAAGCTTTCCTCCGTGCGAGCGCCCTCGCATGAAGAGGGAAAGCTTTTGCGAGGAGGAGCCCAGACAGCTGCCGAGGGACCCCAGAAGACAGCTTTCCGGGCCACTCTGTGCAAAACGAACTGCACAGTGGAGGTAAGTATAACATGTTTGTTATTTTTATTTTTTTAAAAGCCCTGACTTTAGTGTCCCTTTAAGCAATACCTTATAAATAATCACTATGTAGCTAGTTATAAGTAGAGGCATTATAAAGATGAGGACATCACCTCATCATCGTATATAGGGGACTTACCTGGACAGGTATCACCAGCGTGACAGACAAAGGCCGCGGCCCAAAGCACGATGAGTGATGGTACCCACATGATCACCGGGATTCCTTCTTCCTCTCTAGACTCCGACCTGCTCTGAGAACAAACTGAGCAACTACAGGGAACTTAACTCCATTGGAACTCCTCCTATTCACTCCACCCCTTGTAAGAGGGAGTGATTGTTGAAAGGGTGGGGGAACACAATAAACACAAAGTTGGAGTTTTTCATTCTAGCAGCCAATCAGAAGTATTTTTATTTTTATTTATTTTTTACTTAACCACTTGACCACTGGGCACTTAAACCCCCTTAATAACCAAAAAAGTGGGGCTTCTGCGCTACTAAATCAAGTCTATCTAAAAACAGTGACAAAAAATGCAGCAAACACAAAAGTGCATACACAGCACCTAACAGTAATCAAATAAACAATAGGGTCATTGCGCAAAATGTATACACAAATAATCACATGAATAACAACTAAATAATTGTAGGTATTCCAATACCCACTAAAGTGCAAAAGTGCCAAACTAAAGTGCATCAGGGACAAAGTCCAAAAAGTGCAAAAACATCAAAAAGTGCAGCAGTAGTCCATGTGGTAAAAGATGCTAGAGGGATGCCCACTGATCCGAGAGATGTGAAGAAACACCACACACAGGGTCTGGTCTCCCAGAACTCTCACCTCCAGCCAATGAATGCAGGCATTAAGATGGTCCTCATGGGGTGACTCTCTGGGGGGTCCTGCTCGCCACCACAGATCGGTGGGGGAGATGAGTACCTAGGATCTCAATGGTTATAAACGAAAGGGGGGGGAGAAGACAAAAGCCTCCAATCGTGTATTATCCTTGGTGAAAAAGTTTTAATAAAAGAATTGCACTTACAAACAGGCAAAATAAAATTGCGTGTAGAACAACGGCGAACGTAGCGCTAGTAGCACGTCACTCGATGCACGTCTCTCCTTCCCTACGCGTTACGACACACCGTCACGTGTCTTCATCTGGAGCCCCAGGTTCTCTATTTGCTCGACGGCCCGTCGGGATGAATGGCTGGTTGCCTTTCCCAACGGGCGGGTCGCCGATACTGACGGCCGGCAGAGAACCTCGACGGGCCGAACGATGTGTTCCACTCGTCGAGGTTCTCTGCCGTGTGTACGGGGCCTGAGACTTTCACACAGCGTGGCCACATACAGAGGCCCAACCTGCAGGGAGCACCATCAGACCAATTCTGACATTCCTCTCCTACATGGAAAAATCATCATTTATTTGCTAGAAAATTACATAGAACCCCAAAACATTATATATGCTTTTTTAGCAAAGACCCTAGAGAATACAATGGCGGTTGTTGCAACTTTTTATCGCGCATGGTATTTGCACAGCAATTTTTCGAACGCGTTTTTTTTGGAAATAAAACAGTTTTGTGCTTTAAAAAAAAAAACAGTAAAGTTAGCCCAATGTTTTTGCATATTATGAAAGATGAAGTTACGCCAAGTAAATAGATACCCAACATGTCACCCTTTAATATTGCACACGCTTGTGGAATGGCGCCAAACTTCGCTACTTAAAAATCCCCATAGGCGACGCTTTAAATGTTTTTACTGGTTACATCTTTTTAGTTGGAGAGGAGGTCTAGGGCCAACATTTTTGCTCTCGGTCTAACGTTCGCAACGATACCTCACATGTGTGGTTTGAACACCGTTTTCATATGTGGGCGGGACTTGCGTGTGCGGTTGCGTCTGTATACGCGCACACGGGTACAGGGGCGCTGTAATTTATTTTATTTTTTTTATTGTTCATTTTACTTTATTTTAGTTTGACACGTTTTTCCCCAAAAATAAATGTTTTGATTACTTTTATTCCTATTACAAGGAATGTAAACATCCCCTGTAATAGGAACATAGCATGACAGGTCCTCTTTACAGTGAGATATGGGGTCAATAAGACCCCACATCTCACCTCTAGGCTGGGAAGCCTGAAAAAAAAAACGATCGCAGAGTATTGCGCAGGGAGTATTGCGCAGGGAGTATTGCGCAGGGAGTATTGCGCAGGGAGTATTGCAGAGTATTGTTCAGAGTATTGTGCGGAGGTATTGCAGAGTATTGTGCGGGGGTATTGCAGAGTATTGTTCAGAGTATTGCGCAGGGGGTACTGCAGAGTATTGTTCAGAGTATTGCGCAGGGGGTACTGCAGAGTATTGTGCAGGGGTACTGCAGAGTATTGTGCGGGGGTACTGCAGAGTATTGTGCGGGGGTACTGCAAAGTATTGTGCGGGGGTACTGCAAAGTATTGTGCGGGGGTACTGCAGAGTATTGTGCGGGGGTACTGCAAAGTATTGTGCGGGGGTACTGCAAAGTATTGTGCGGGGGGACTGCAGAGTATTGTGCGGGGGTATTGCAGAGTATTGCGCGGGGATATTGCAGAGTATTGCGTGGGGGTATTGCAGAGTATTGCGCGGGGGTATTGCAGAGTATTGCGCGGGGGTATTGCAGAGTATTGCGTGGGGGTATTGCAGACTATTGAGCGGGGGTATTGCAGAGTATTGCGCAGGGGGTATTGCAGAGTATTGCGCAGGGGGTATTACAGTGAGGCGACCAGATTTTTAAAATGAAATCCGGGAACATGTTTTTTCTTTACTAGTAATGGCGGCAATCAGTGACTCTCTGCCCGTCGCCAGCCTCTTAATCCTCACTCTTCGGGCCCCGGCTACTACTGGGTGGGGAGGGGAGGAAGATCACTCCGACAGGGAAGGCAAGGAGATAGGCAGGCGGCTGGCCAGGATTTGAGCCAAGGCAGAAGAACATGCGAGCGAAGCTGAATGGGCATGCCCCCGAAACTGAAGAAATATTCCCTCCGCTCCGACTAGCACATGATTATCAGAAAGGGGCACAGACAATGGGAAAAATACAACCCCCCTATGCAAGTAGGCACAGCAGAGCGGGGGGGGGGTGTAATTCTAATTTTTTTATTTTAATTCTGCACTGACTGTCTTTGAAATTGCCCCTGCCCCCTATTAAATCCAATCTGGGGACAAAACCAGGGACAGACTTGGTCTGGGGACAGTGTCCTCAATCAGGGGACTGTCCCCTGAAACTGGGGATGTCTGGTCACCCTATATTACAGAGTATTACAGAGTATTGCAGAGTATTGCGCAGGGAAGGAAGAGTATTGTGCAGGGGGTATTGCAGAGTAATGCACAGGGAAGGAAGGGGTTAATGCAGGCTGAGCAGGGATGGCTGAGCAGGGATGGCTGGATCTGTGACTGCAATAGTCACAGATCCATCCCACACTGCTGCTGCCATCCGCGCTCTCCTCTTACACTGTACCGATCGGTACAGAGAGAGGAGGGAGGAACCGGCATCATCAAATGACGCCGGTTTGTTTACATGTTTTTACATTTGTTTACATGTTTGTTTACACACGCTTCCATTGGCTCCTTATCGCGATCATTGATGCTGCGGGTCCCGTGGACCCAGCAAGCGCCGCGACCGCGTGTGCGCGCCCGTTTGGGCACGCGGACCTGACGCTACCCATGCCCCCGGGTTTGTTTACATCTGTGATCGCACCGTCATTGAACGGCGCGATCACGTGGTAAGGAGCAGCTTCCATTGGCTCCTTACCGCGATCATTGATGCTGCGGGTCCCGTGGACCAGGTCGAGCGCCGGTGATCACGTGTGCGCACCCGCTCGGGCGCGCGCATCTGACTCTACGGGAGGACGCCCGGTTAGGGAACCGCCTTATGGACGTATTTAGTCTATAGGGCGGTTACTAAGTGGTTAAAGGGGTTGTTAAGGTTCGTTTTTTATTTTTAAGCTAGTGCATTGTTGGTTCACTTACCTTTTCCTTCGATTTCCCTTCTAAATGATTTTTTTGTCTGAATTTGTCACTTCCTGTTCCTCCTCAGTAAGCTTCTCCCATCACCCGAGCCGTTCTGGCTGGGGGTTAGTCAGTGTACTCGCCCACTCCCTTGGGACTGTGTGTTCACAGCACCTACCTGCAGGGATGTAGTCCCAAAAGAGGGGGGCATTTTAGCTATTATGAACACCCAACAACACACATATCACATTAAAATGCATTATTGATGTGCTCATCTCAGCTAGCAAAGTTTCCTAAACACCTTTGTAGCGCATTTACATTTACATGACATGAATGTATCAGTATCAGTGGAGCAGTGAAGCCAGCCAACCAGTGGCGACTGCTCCATTAGGGGCACAGGCGTGCCGCCCCCCTTAATCCATGCACCCAGCCCCTGAGGCTCTAATTGGCTTTAAAAAGGGTGGGATTGGGTCGCAGAGCACTGCACACCCCCCGAGCCCACCCGGTTGTGTGACAATAGCAAATTAATATTCGCTATTGTTTTCCTGCTTCTTCTCCCAGCCAATCAAGAAGCGGGTCTTAGCCCTGGTTCACATTGGTGCAGTATTTACCGGCAATCGCCGGCAATGGCACCGCCTGGCAGTGGGGTGCTGCACCTGTGGCACTGTACCAATTTCAAAAAGTAGTTTCTGTACTGACAAGGGACGGGACTGACAAGCGGGAGTGAAATTGGCTTCATTCCCACAGCCCAGTGTGAGCCTGGGCTTAAGACTCGAATAGCTGAGAGACAAAGTGACCATATTGTCCAGGCCCAGAAACAGGGAGGAAGCCGCGGTTGGGGGATTTGATGATTTGACCGAATGGTAGGGGATTGGGTGGTTTGTTTGCCACCCCACCCTCCCAAAAAAAAGTTAGGCACCACTGCAGCCAACACCACATGCTGCATACATGTTTTGCTTAATGCAATGCAAAGCACCATGGGCATAAATTACACTGTCATCTGCAATTGACATAATGGGTACACAGCAATGATAGGCATTCGTAAGGCTTTAAAAACGCAGACCTCTGGGGAACAAGACTTGCCACGTCTGTGTGTCAGGACCTAGTGTGACCTCTTCTGTTTCTGGTGCTGATGCTTCCCACTGAGCTATATGGGATGCTGGATAGCTCCCTGCCCGATCCATTGGACAACTCTGCCTTGTGTCTTTATTGATGTTGAACCTTGAACTCCTTACTCCTCCCACGATCTTCCTATAAAAGACTTGTCTCAGCACTTCCTCTTTGCCAGGTTATTGTGCCTTCCCAGCTATTTGACATCCATGCTGCCATCTGTGTTTCACTACCACTCGTGATTGACCCTTGGCTTGTTCCTTGACTGCTCTACTGCCTGACCCCAACCAGCAACTACTGGTTGCCGACCTTTTGGCTTGCTTACTGACCACGCTGCTGTTTAGCCCTTATCTGCTTATTGGCTACTGGACCCGGCATGCTCAAACCCTAATGGGGCAAACCGGAGGACTGCAACCTGGTACTAGCACGCAGATAAATCCATCTCCACCATCAGGACCTCTGGTGAACACCAGCTATTACTTAGACTCCGCACCTCAGGTGAGCCTGTGTCATCTGCCAGAAGTGACTGCCTGTATGCCTGTCCTGCAACTGCTATAGCTACCGGTTTTCAAGCCCGACGCCTGGTCGTGACACTGTGAGAGTTAAAAGTCCATCCCACCTAGTCCCTAAAACAGCAGCTGCACTTCAGAATACAGTTTGACTTTGAACCGGCCCAAAACCTTCCCAAAATCCCAGTCAAGTTCCTCTACTATGGGTCCACCATCGCCACAACACCTCCAGCACTCAATCTACAAGACAAGGTGGCAATTGATAAAATCCTTTGTTTATCACTGCATTTGGATCTATTAGCATAGAGATTTGGCTACAGACAGATAATTCCCATCCCTGTTAACTGGGTAAGAAACCCCGATTGGAGGGGTTTATAAAGGGGAGTTTCCAGGAAGTGGATACAAAACTGAGCCAATTGATCTTATACACACACAGGAGTGGTGTATTTCACCCAGGCCAGAAGCAAAGAGTATTAGGTTGCCACATCACGATCATACTCAGGGGCCCTTCCATCTGAATTTGGCTGCAACATTCATCTGCTGAAGGGAGAATTGGCTGCATATTGAATAATGGTGCATTTGGTGAAAAACCCAGAAGGGGTAAAGGACGAGGTCTAACTATATAGTGTGTCAAATACATATTTATGGTCGTGGCCCTCTGACCGAGAGTGATGTGGATCACATAAACACGCTACAAGACTTACAACATAAATAGACCTGAAGTGTGCCTTGGTGGTCTGGTCAGTATGCCAAGAAAAGGGGGCATACCCAAAGTAAGTAATGGGTAGTTAATTGAAGAAGGATATGCTGAGAAGTGCCCTGAAAAAGGGAAGGGCGGGAGGGTGTCGAATGCGATTGAATGCGCAGACTCACGGACATGAGGTGAGCTGGGAAGAGTCGGCCCAGTGACGTGTAGTACTGCACACTGAACCGACAAAGAGCATGTGTGAGTGGGCTGCTTAAATACCCTCCGGGCTCCTCCCATAAACTCAGGCCACCATACTGGCCTTCTTATTTATGGTCGTGGCCCTCTGACCGAGAGTGATGTGGATCACATAAACACGCGACAAGACTTACAACATAAATAGACCTGAAGTGTGCCTTGGTGGTCTGGTCAGTATGCCAAGAAAAGGGGGCAAAAGACTCAGATAGGGAAATAGCTTATATTGATTTCTTGTATTTATTGAGCCAGCTTGGTAAAGGCTTGTGCCATTCCTTCCTGAGGATCTGGGATGTATGTGGCAAAACAAGGAGACTTCCCATCAGCCTGGTATCTTGATTACGTGGTCTGGTACTCCCTGTTGTGAGGCAGTTGAGGCTGCTCTAATTCGGAAAGAATGTCCTGAGAACAGACTGGCATTTGAAGCCCAAGTTGCTTAGGATTCTGACATGCTTGACAAACTGGCTGCCACTCAGGGAGCTGGTTTAGAAAGGGTAGCAACGAGCTACAATCAGATTGGCTGGGTAGATGGAGCAGTAGTCGGTCAAACACCGTCACTGGGCGTCAGGCATTGTTAGTCTGAAACAGGTTGATGTCAACCCCCGGGGCTGGTTTGTTACGTTTGCAGACTGAGAGTGTAGGGGTTCGAAAGCGAGTCGGGTGGCGTCGGAGCAGTGACTGACTGCCGGAGCCACTGACTGTAAATTCACTAGGTCGTAGGGAACCGTAGAAGGCCTGGTAGATGGCTGCTAGGATGACTATGCTGGGCAAGGCCCTAAATGGGGAACGAGTAAGGATTTCAGACATGTGCCTAAAGAGGGCACTCTTGAAAGGTAGGCGCTTGCCACTGACTACAGGTTGGTGCTTCTGTATGCTCTGTAGGAGGGACTTGACTGCATGGGCTCGAGAATACTGACAGTTTACTGGGGTCCTGCAGGGACAGGAAATGCTGGACGTCATCTAGATATGGCGTAATAGTATTGTGAGAAAGGGTCAGCTGCGTGTGGCAATACGATATGAAGGCTAGTACGTGTCTAACGTTGCCTATTGCTGCTCCGAGGCAAGTGGCCAAAAATTAGCAGTTAGTGTTCCAAGCAGTGTGATAGGCCTTCAGTGTGTTGCGTGCCAAGGAGTGGTTAATAAGCTGGGTTGAGTTGGTGAGATGCTACTTCAGTCCATCGTCAGCAATGACCAGGGTGGGACAGGGATGGTTATTGGGTCAGCTCCAGGCTCTTGCTGGAAAAACAAATAAGGTTAGAATGGGACAGAGCATCAGCTGCGATTTTGCATTTGCCTGGAATATGACTACAGAAGATATTAAACTGGTGACGGAGTGACAGCTGCGCGAGCTTGATCTACCTTTAATTGATGAAGTCGGCTGTGGCCTGATTGTCTGTGGTGAAGAACACTGTCTGTCCAGTTCAAGTGTGGCCCCAAACCTGGGCAGCTGCCACAATGGGGTACAGCACGAGACGTGATGAAGACTGGGTGAAGCAGAAATTTAAGAGAATTTCTGGGGGCCAAGGTTTGGAGAACCAGTGGCGGACGAAAAATGCACGCAAAAGCCTGTGGTGGCTCGGCTGACACTGCCGGGATGAAGATTGAAATGCTGTTCTATCAGGTGGGGAAGTTGTCCCACATAGCTAAGTCTGCTACTGATGCTTGGTCTAGTTTGAGAACTTGGACTGGATCTTGCATTGGTGTGAGAAAATCAAGACAATACACAGGTGCTCAACAAGACGATATACGTGCACTCACTGACCAACGTGCCCTCGCCGATCAACGTGCACTCGCCGATCAACGTGCACTCGCCGACCAATGTGCACTCGCTGACCAACGTGCACTCGCTGACCAACGTGCACTCGCTGACCAACGTGCACTCGCTGACCAACGTGCACTCGCAGACCAACGTGCACTCGCAGACCAACGTGCACTCGCAGACCAACGTGCACTCGCAGACCAACGTGCACTCGCAGACCAACGTGCACTCGCAGACCAACGTGCACTCGCTGGTGCTGGATGGAAACCTGAACTAACTGCAGGGAAAAAGACAGGGAAAAGATGAGTGGCCCGCGTGCCACTAAAGATTAATGGCCAACTGGGTGCCACTGTGTGTTTGTTTGGCTGACTGTCACTGAGGTGTGTTTGCAAGTTTAGTTTGTATTCGGGTTTGCACGTAGGTGCGTGCTGCAAAGTGTTTTATACTGCTTCAGACAATATTGTGTGGTTGCAAGGGTCTCAGTCTGGTTTGCTGAGACGATATTGTGTGGTTGCAAAGGTCTCGATGATTATGAGGTTTGTTTTGAGATGGCCTTGTGTGGTTGCACGGGTCTCAACAAGTGAGGGGTTGCTGAGACGATGTTGCGTTTGCAATGGTCTCAAGTGAGTGTCGGGCTGCTGAGATGACTATGTATGGCTGCAAAGGTCTGAACGGGTGTCAGGTTGCTGAGATGATATTGCGTTTGCAACGGTGTCAAATGAGTGTCAGTTTGCTAAGTCGACTTTGTATGGCTGCAAAGGTCTGAACGGGCGTTAGGTTGCTGAGATGAGATTGTGTGGTTGCAAAGGTCTAGACGAGTGTGAGGTAGCTGAGATGATATTACATTTTGCAAGGGTCTCAAATGAGTGTCAAGTTGCTGAGACAATATTCCCCCCTTTTTTTCTTTTTTTTTTTAATAAAAACGACTGTAAATGAAACGCTGGTAAATATGAGTTACTACATGTGGCTGTGTTTACAAGCTGTTACAGGCATCGGCGTTTCGCATGCCTTTGAACATCCGTCTGAACCCATTTTTTTTTTAGAAGGTTTCTGAACTCAACTGCCTAGAAATTACTATAAATGATCCTGTGTACATGTACTGATAATATAACATAGAGGAGTGATTGGGGATCCTGTGTAGACGTACTGGTAAGATAACATAGAGGAGAGATCAGGGGCGGCTGAAAAACACCCATTTTTCTGGCTGCAAGGGTCTCAATGAATGCCATGTTGCTGGGGCGAGACTGCGTGGTCACAAAGGTCTTTGATGAGTGGGAGGTTGCTCGAGACGGTATTGCGTGGTTGCAAGGCTCTCGATGAGTGTGGGGCTGCTGAGACGGTATTGCGTTTGCAAGGGTCTCAACAATGGTGTGAGGCTGCCGAGACGGTATTGCGTGGTTGCAAGGGCCTTGATGAATGTGGGGCTGCTGAGACGGTATTGCGTTTGCAAGGGTCTCATCAATGGTGTGAGGCTGCCGAGACGGTATTGCATGGTTGCAAGGGCCTTGATGACTGTGGGGCTGCTGAGATGGTATTGCATTTGCAAGGATCTCAACAAGGGTGTCAAGCTGCTGAGATGGTTTTGCGTGGTTGCAAGGGCCTTGATGAATGTAGGGCTGCTGAGACGATTTTGCGTGGTTGCAATGGTCTCAACAGGTGTCAGGTTGCTGGGCCGAGATTGCGTGGTGGCAACGTTTCTTTTCTTTTTTTTTTTGCGTTTTTTTTATATATATATTTTTTCTTTGCGTTTTTGTAAGGGCCTTGTGTTGCAAGGGTCTTAACAAGGGTGTCAGGCTGCTGAGATGATTTTGTGTGGTTTTAAGGGTCTCGATGAGTGTGGGTCTGCTGAGACGGTATTGCCTTTGCCAGGGTCTCAACAAGTGTGTCAGGCTGCTGAGACGATTTTGCGTGGTTGCAATGGTCTAAACAGGTGTCAGGTTGCTGGGCCGAGCGTGTGTGGTGGCAAAGTATTTTTTTTTTTTTTTGTAATTTAATGTTTAATTTTGCTTTTTTTTTTTTGCTTTTTTATATATCTTTTTTTTTTTTGCCTTTTGTAAGGGTCATGTGTTGTAAGGGTCTTAAGGGTGTCAGGCTGCTGAGGCGATATACGAGTGGTTGCAAGGATGTCAATGAGTGTGAGGGCTGCTGAGACGATATTGCGTTTGCAAGGGTCTTAACAAGGGTGTCAGGCTGCTGAGACGATTTTGCGTGGTTGCAATGGTCTCAACAGGTGTCAGGTTGCCAAGGGGCTGAGATTGCGTGGTGGCAAAGGTTTTATTTATTTATTTTTTGCGTTTTCTTTCTTTTTTTTTCGTTTTTTTTTTTTGCGTTTTTTTTTTATTATTATTATTTTTTTTGCGTTTTTTTTGCGTTTTTTTTTTGCGTTTTTATATATTTTTTATTTTTTTATTTTGCGTTTTGTAAAGGTCATGTGTTGCAAGGGTCTTAACAAGGGTGTCAGGCTGCTGAGATGATTTGCATGGTTGCAAGGTCTCAATCAATAAGAATTGGGTTACTGAGAAAGAATAGAAACACCTGGTTTGTTTGTACCTTAAGCAAGCAGTATAAGGTAGAAGGACAACGCCTGTTTGAATCGTGGTTCCGTAGGGACCACTAATGAACGATATGGGAGACAACAAATGGTAGCAAATTGATAGGACATAAAGAATGTAATAACATTCTTACTTGCGACAGTGGGCCATGCAAGTGAGTTTGCGGCGGACTGTGGCTGGAGTGAAACATGTCGGGAAGGTGTAGCGTGATGCCGTGCATGGGGCAAAACAAGGTTTGGTGTAGAAAATAGAACACGAGAAGTGCGTACGAATATTTTATAAGCTCCACTGTGGGAACTGAACATATGATGCAGGTGACACCATGAGTGGCCACGAATTTCGACATGACAAACAAGCTAACGAATCCTACCTGGGACAGTGAACATGCAACTGGGTTTACTTGGACTGGAGTGGATGTGCAACACATCCGAAGAGTGTGGCGTGGTGTGGTGTGGGGCGCCATGCATGACGCACAGGCAATAACTTTGGTAAATAAAGGAGAGAGAAGAATCGTGTACAAACAATTCGTAAGTTCCGCTGCGGAAACTAAAATGCACAGCATGGGGTAAACATAGAATGGCAATGGTGGAAAGTATGCAATCTATCTGAACGGTTATAAAGAGAAATGACTGATACAAAAACGGTTGTAAAATGCATGAAACAAATCCGATACGAATCGGAAGTAAGGAGTGTTGAACAAATCTGCTGTGAATTGATTGTAGAGTGTATGCTACTCCTTGCTGTGAAACCGAACACCTACCAGCCACCCATCCCCCCAGGCTAATCAAGTGCAGACAAGGCAGCAGGTGAGTTCAATTACCACCTCAATCTGCCAAAGAACCCATACAAAGAATATATGCTAATCTCCAAATGAATGAGACAGCATGTACACTGAATATACAAATAAATAGTTTGTTTGGCAGGAGGAAGTTACAAATGTACCAAGCTTGTAACTAAGATGTTAGAACATTAGCAACAATAACTCAGAGGCAGATTTTTACAAAAGAAATGCAGCATAGGAAGCATAACGAATTGCAAGTTTGCACATGATACAAAAGGTTTGAATACAACCTGCGACAGTAAGCGGGAACCGCCGTCGAAGACCATGAACGGAGAAGCCGCAATGCACTTGCGATGTCGAATGCGATTGAATGCGCAGACTCACGGACATGAGGTGAGCTGGGAAGAGTCGGCCCAGTGACGTGTAGTACTGCACACTGAACCGACAAAGAGCATGTGTGAGTGGGCTGCTTAAATACCCTCCGGGCTCCTCCCATAAACTCAGGCCACCATACTGGCCTTCTTATTTACCCCATTAACCCCAATAAAGTCTACGGGACTCGAACGTTTGAAATCTAAAGTGCTAATTTTAAAGGCTAATATGCAAGTTTTTGTCCTAAAAAGGGTTTGGGGACCCGGGTCCTGCTCCTGGGGACATGTATCAATGCAAAAAAAGTTTTAAAAACTGCAGTTTTTTCGGGAGCAGTGATTTTAAATGACTTTTTATCCTTCAGAAATGACACTTTGTGCAGGGATAGTTCTAAGCACGGGAAACAAGCGCTGCTTTACAGACATACTATACACATCCCCCAGGTACGAAATTTAAAGTAATATTTAACTTTTATTGTTTCACTTTAAGCATTATTAAATTCACTGCTCCCCAAAAAAATGCTGTTTTTTTTAACCCTTTTTTTGCATTGATACATGTCCCATGGGGCAGGACCCGGGTCCCCAAACACTTTTTATACAATAACTTTCATATAAGCCTTTAAAATTAGCACTTTAGACTTTTCAAATTTGACGCGAACACCCCAAATTTTTCGCCGTCCGGCGAACAGGCAATGTTCGAGTAGAACATGAGCTAGATTCGATCTCGAAGCTCATCCCTAGTAAGCAGCTTGTGTGGAAGGTGGTGGAGCACTGTCACTGGTGGGGAACATGGGATAATTGGTGCACATACATGGATTTAGAGAAGGACTCTAGTATAGTAGAATAAGAAAAATAAACATTAGGAGGCATATGGAAATTTTATTTAATGCATGGATATACACTATAATGATGTTTATAGAGATATAAAGTTCATTTTTATTATGAATTGATTTATGTTATTGTGGTTGTGCTGCACCTATCCACAAAGCCTGATTGGCCTTACAATGCTATTCGAAGCAGTGCATAATGTTAGCCAACAAGGAACAGCCTTTGGCAGATAAACTACTTACTTTTTTAAAACAATACATTATTTAGATCTGCAGTTTTCACATATCCCTCCAGTATTAATTCTGTTGAGAATGTTTATTGATTTTGTCATCTCTGGCATATGATACTCTTTGAGGTATTTGGGGTTAGAAAGACTCTCTGTGTTCTCGTTCTTTTAACAAGGTGAACATGGGGCAGGGTGGAAAAGCTAACATAGCCCATCGGGATTTCTAGGGACACAGTCAAGGTCTTGGTCTAGGTCCAAATGTTGCATTCAATTCCACATACATTTAAAGCTGAACTCTAAGCAGATATAATAAGCACTGCAACTCTATACTCATATCCACGTCTCGACGCATGCGCAGTTCATTTTAAGTACTTGTCTGCCGCCCGGCCCATCATTTGAATTGGGGTCACGCTTCATTAGCATGGATCTCACCCACTTCCAGCTACTTCCACTTATGCCGGTCTGCGCCTTCGAAATTACGTTACGCCGGCGCAACGCTGGGAGCATTTGCTTTGTGAATTCCATGCTTGCCTCTCTGCGCTGCATCAGCGTAGCGTAAAAGAGATACGCTACGGCGGCATATATATGCGCCGATGTAAATGAATCCGGGCCAAAATGTATTTTGTTAAATGCAAGCAGTGTAAGTACCTGAATATAACCTGGTATTAGCCTCTTATGCCCTGTACACACAATCGGATTTTCCGTTGGAAAAACCTTGGATGGTTTTCAGACAGAATTCCGCTTGGCTTGCGCACACACAGTCTTAGGAACTTTCGACCATCAAGAACGGGGTGACGTAACAACACTACGATGAGCCGAAAAAATTTAATTCAATGCTTCCGAGCATGAGTCAAATTGTTTCCAAGCATGCATCGGAATTTTGCGCGTCAGAATTGCTACAGACGATCAGAATTTCCGATTGGAATTTTTTCAGACGTAAAAATTGAGGAGCTGCTCTCAAACTTTTGCTGGCGGAAGTTCCCACCAGAAAAAGTCCGATTGAGCATACACATGGCCGGAATTTCCAAAGAAAAGCTCACATCAGACTTTTGCTGGCGGAAATTCCTGTGCATCATGGCTGGAGTGTAAAAGAAAGAAGCAGCCAATCAGTTCATCTGATGACAAGAAGCATGCTGATGGGAAGAGAAAGCAGAGTGACAGAGAGATGAACTCATCGCTATTCTGCTTCTTCTTTCGCTGTCCATTCACAAGCTGAGACCAGTCCAGGACAGTTTTGGCTCAGACAGGAAGTTGATAAATCATGCGGTCCTTCAGACTGAGCACATCTCCTGGCTTGAAGTGATATGGGGGAGAGTGTGACAGACCCAACCAGGATAGGGGCCTTTGGAGGGAATTGGCAATTAGGGATGAGCTTCGAGTTCGAGTCATTGCCTGTTCGCCGAACAGCGAACAATTTGGGATGTTTTTGCGGCAAATTCGAAAAGCCGCAGAACACCCTGGAAAAGTCTATGGGAAAAATCGAAAGTGCTAATTTTAAAGGCTTATATGCAAGTTATTGTCATGGAAAGTGTTTGGGGACCCGTGTCCTGTCCCAGGGGACATGTATCAGTGCAAAAAAGTTTTAAAAACACGGACGGTTTTTCGGGAGCAGTGAATTTAATAATGCTTAAAGTGAAACAATAAAAGTGAAATATTCCTTTAAATTTCGTACCTAGGGTAAGGTGACCAGATTTTTAAAATTAAATCCGGGGACATATTTTTTTACTAGTAATGGCGGCAATAAGAAAATCTCTGCCAATCGCCGCCGCCCGCTCCACAGCCTGTCAAGTCTTACTCTCCAGGCCCCGGCTACTACTGGGTGGGGAGCGGAGGAGACAAACAGGCAGGCGGCTGGCCAGAACTTGAGCCAAGGCAGAAGAACATGTGAGTGGAGCTGAATGGGCATGCACCCGAAACTGAAGAAATATTTCCTCCTCTCCGACCAGCACATGATCATCAGAAGGGGGCAAAGATAATGGAAAAAAATACATTTCCTATGCTAGTAGGAGCGGCTGAGCAGAGGGGGGGTGCAATTCTGTTTTTTTTTTATTAATTCTGCACTGACTGTTCTTGAAATTGCCCCAACCCCTGTTCAAATCCAATCCGGGGACAAAACCGGGGACAGACTTGGTCCGGGGACAGTGTCCTCAATCCGGGGACTGTCCCCTGAAACTGGGGATGTTTGGTCACCCTAACCTAGGGGGGTGTATAGTATGCCTGTAAAGCAGCGCTTGTTTCCTGTGCTTAGAAGTTAGAACTGTCCCTGCACAAAGTGTCATTTCTGAAGGATAAAAAGTCACTGCTCCTGAAAAAATTGCAGTTTTTAAAACTTCCTGGCCGGACTGACAGGAAGTGCACACACTGAGTGTTCACTTCGTTTCAGTCCTGCCCCGGGAACAGGAACCTGAATCTCCTGTACCGCGCGGTCATGGTACACGGCCGACCGGACTGCAGGAGGAAGCAGCAGTGCGGCAAGGGCCCTCCCTGCTGGGGCCCCTGTGCGGACACCAACATATGCTGCCGACGTGTGCAATGTGAGGCTCTGCGGAGGATAGAGGTAAGCCTCCAACCTGACCCCAGAATCCCCCCCCCCCCCCCCCCCCCCCCCCCGCGCTTCTCAACTTTTTTTTTGTATGCTTGGGCCCCTCAAATTTCTTCAAACGGCTCTGATCTGTGTGGTCATCATTTGTCTGGAGTCCAGCTTAGCGTCTTGATAAAAGCTGAACCCTGTGTACCCCATGCTCACTGCCCTTTACCCACCACAACCTTTAATTGAGTTTATTAATAAGATTACAAAATAAAAAATGTCATGTGATACACCGGGTCCTGAGTTTTCTTTCTTTCCTACTGAAGAGTTGGAAAATATTTCTTTGGATGTCTACTGTATATTCCTGTCTGAATATGGTAGACACTTCCCATTGGATGTCCAGCGGTGGGGTCTTTTCAGGCTCTAGAAGACTGATGTAGCATGCCGATGTCACAAAGAGGGCGGCAACAAGACCAGTCTATGTTGGGCCTGGACTGTATTAATGGAACACTGGTCTCCACTCCCTGAAGAGATTCTACAGAGGGTTATATGATGGCAGACTCCGGTGTGTTTAAAACCTTTTTTTATATTTATTTTTTATGTGTTAATAGGTGGAAGTGTGGGAGGCGGTGTACTTTTGACCGGAGAAAGTCTTTAAAGCTATTTAACCACTTAAGCCCCGGACCAATATGCTGCTAAATGCCCAAAGGCGTTTTTACAATTCAGCACTGCGTCGCTTTAACAGACAATTGCGCGGTCGTGCAGCGTGGCTCCCAAACAAAATTTGCGTCCTTTTCTTCCCACAAATAGAGCTTTCTTTTGATGGTATTTGATTGCCTCTGCGATTTAAATTTTTTGCGATATAAACGGAAAAAGACCGAACATTTTGAAAAAAAATGATATTTTCTACTTTTAAAGTCAAACATTTAGGCCAAAATGTATTCAGCCACATGTCTTTAGTAAAAAAAATCGCAATCTAAAAAAAAAATTTGCTTCTTAGCGGCAACAGTGACACTAATACAGCGATCAGAAAACCGATCGCTTAGTGACACTGGCAATAGGGAGTGAAAGGGTTAACTAGGGCGATGATCAAGGGGTTAAACCTTTATTAGGGGGGGTACGGGACTACCCTGGACCTAACACTAACTTGCCTGTCACACTAACTGTCACACTGACACTAAATGCGGTGATCAGTAAATATATGATCACTGCAATCAGTGACACTCTGACAGGAGTCTGGGGGGGGGGGGTGATTGGAAGGGGTTAATGTGCCTTTGTGTACTGGTGTCAGTGTGCTGTTGGTGTGACTTACTTGTGATGTCTTCTCTCCTCTCGCCGGATTGAAAATACCGCCGAGAGGAGAGGTGACATCACTTCCTCTGGCTGTGTTTACAATACACAGGCAGAGGAAGTGCAGAGCGGAGGCTCTGCGGATTGACTGGGAGTGATCGCGAGGGGGCGGACAAAAACGAACAGCCGCCCCCTCATCCTGGATCGCTCCCAGAGGTAAAACGCCCGCCGCATGTAGCGGGGGGGGGGGTCCCGATTGGACCCCGGATCTGCAAGAAGACAGGGACGTACATGTACGTGCCATTCTGTGGACGCACATATACATGCGGCGGGCGTTGAGTGGTTAATGTATTATCTTCCAAAAAATAAAATACTTTATTGAATAAGATCAATTTAAACATTTAGGGCCAGATTCTCGTACAGACACGTATCTTTGTGCGGGCGTAGCATATCTTGTTTACGCTACGCCGCCGCAACTTAGAGAGGCAAGTGCCGTATTCACAAAAGAACTTGCGCCCAAAGTTACGATGGCGTAGCGTAAATGGGACGCCGGACTTACGCGTACGCAAACGACGTAAAAAAATGCGACCGGGCGCAAGTACGTTCGTGAATCGGTGTATCTAGCTCATTTGCATATTCAACGCGTAAAACTACGGAAGCGCCACCTAGCGGCCAGCGTAAATATGCAACTAAGATACGACGGCGTAAGAGACTTACGCCGGTCGGATCTAAGCAAAATTCCGGCGTTTTTTGCTTTCTTAATACAGAAAATAAATACGCCGGCGCATCCTAGAAGTTACGCGGCGTATCTCGAGATACACCAACGTAACTTCTTTGAGAATCTGGCCCTTCGTTTATTAAAAGATGTGAGAAAATGTTTTCTATGGTCTTTTTTGGGAATAAAATGAAAGCAATTGTAGTGGTATACCGCTGTCTACTTTTAATTTTTTATTTATTATTTTTATTAATATTTGGTAAATTCCACAAAGCTTCTTGCAAGACCTCCCATAATTCTTTCTCTGACTTTTTGTTTTTCTCCTGGTCCAAGAGACTCCCCCACAGCTTCAGTTGTATTGAAGTCAGAGCTCAGAGTTGGCCAATCAAATGTTGTAAGTATTTAATTTTCCACATAGAGGGGGTCATAACTCTGTTTGTTTTGAGTCTAGGGGCCATTATCATGTTGCAAGATGAAATTGCTGCCAGTTTGTTCTTTTTCCAAAAAGCATGGCAAGGTGAATTGAAATTTGTTCAGCTTGGAGATGCAAAGAAAAAAAAAAGACAGCAATAATTTTTGCAGCCCCCCCCCCCCCCCCCCCCCATGGTTCATGCAGATGTTCCACCATCTTCTCACCAACCATACACAGGTCCCTACTTGCGTCCTCCGCTGGCTGTAACCTCCCACATTGTCTGCAGCCTGGCGAGTGAAAAACTAGTTCCATAGACTTCAATAGGTACGTCTGTGGCAGAGACTTCATCCTATAATTGTGCGAGTGCCAGGTCAGTGAGAGAGGCCTGTCCGGGTACACTGAACCCCCTCCAGCAGGAGTGGTGAAGAGAAGTGTTACGTTTGGGAGCAGGACTGTTTTCTATCAATACGCCTTAATCTGCTAATCTTCCTCCTTTCAACTTTACTTTCCTCACCACAAGTTTTATTGTTTTTACCCAGCTGTTGTGGACATTCCTTTACTTCTGTTTATGCACATGCGCATCATTCACCCCTAGAGAATTCGGAGGAGCCACGAGGTAACACGCCGCCCAAAAATCCAGCAGCTCCACTGGGGGTAATGCTACACCTCTATATAAATCTTACACAGGATTTAACAAGTGACTGTACATACCTTTAGTCGAATATATTTTACTACTCACTCCTGAAAAATATTTCCGATCATGTGTACACGGTATTACTGTTGGAGCAATGTTCCATTTAAATCAATGGGACATTAGTGCGCAGGCATGGGCAACCCGACACAAAATTATGCCAGCTGGGCTGCAAAAAGCATGGAAGAAGGTAAGTCGAAGGTATTGAGGGGCTGGAATTTACAAAGTCATACACTTTAGGACATTAAAGTGTGCCTGTTATATTGATATTAAACACAATAATCTGAAAATTAAATTCAGTAGAAGGTCATTTCAAGAGCTTGCAAGCAGTTTCAGGTTTCCTTTAGAGCAGGGGTCTCCAAACTTTCAGCCTGAGGTCCACGTCGTAGTTTTTACCAGGGCCGTCTTTACCATAAGGCAAACAGGGGCAGCTGCCCAGGGCCCTGTCACTGTTGGGGGCCCAAAGCAGAGCCGCCCGTTAAGCCCCTGTGCTGCCCACAAATCAGCGCTGAAAATCATCAGCGGCACGCAGTACTGCTTCCCTTCACATTGTTTTTAAAATGTACAGCACCCCTGGCTTCCCTTTAGACGTGCACTTCTCCCTTCCTGCCACTGGCTGCTGCTTGTATATAAAAGTGAATTAGAATGTGATTTTATAGCACACCCAGTTTGCTCTTCCCTATGCTGACTTCTATTTCATGTCCTGCACTCCAAGGTATGTCACTGTTTGCTATACTGTAAATAGAAGTTTTCTGTAGAGTGTGCCCAAAGTCTTTATAATATTTGATGATTTACTGCAGGCCTGGTCAGTGTTTTAAAAAGTTCCTGTATTTTACACATGGCATGGAATGGGGTCACAGCACCGTCTGTTCATTCTGCTTTAGCACCATGGGACCCCATGCCATGCCATGTGTAAAATACAGGAACTCTTTAAATCACAGAGCAGCCCTGCAGTCCAGGCTGAGTAAGGCCTCAGAGCACATGGCATTACTGTCTGCATTTAACTGCTTGATGGGCTTATTTTGGGCCTGGCTGGTTCACATGTATGTGTTTTGGCGTCCCACATTTGTGCAGGCACAGCAGCCCATTTATTTGAATGGGCCACCATGCCTGCGTTTCCTGCACATGCCTCATGTAATAGGCTGCGCACACGGCACACCTATGCCCATCAAGCAATGAAATACAGCACATGACCAGTGTAATAGAGATAATCCCACTTGCATTACCTTAGTAACCCATACTATTACCTCCCGCACTTAACCCCTTTTATCAAAACCATTCCCCATCTTATACTACTAATAAGTAATAGACCACACAGAGGCGGCTCTAGACTTGGTGAGGCCTTAGGCCAACCTTAGATATGAGGCCCCACCAACTCCCATAATGGGAAAAATAATTCAAGCGATAAAAAATAACGGTAAAAACTGCATATATAAAAAACCTTAAATCCTATGAATTTACAGTTTCTAGAACTCTCTCTAACCAATTCTTCTTTAATCAATTATATATATTAGTCTCTGACCATCTCCTGTAATATGAGACTGCATACATGATACAGGAGATGGTCAGAGACTGCATACATGATACAGGAGATGGTCAGAGACTGCATACATGATACAGGAGATGGTCAGAGACTGCATACATGATACAGGAGATGGTCAGAGACTGCAGACATGATACAGGAGATGACCAGAGACTGCATGCATACTACAGGTGATGGTCAGAGACTGCAGACATGATACAGGAGATGGACAGAGACTGCATACATGATACAGGAGATGGTCAGAGACTGCAGACATGATACAGGAAATGACCAGAGACTGCATGCATACTACAGGTGATGGTCAGAGACTGCAGACATGCTACAGGAAATGGTCAGAGACTGCATACATGATACAGGAGATGGTCAGAGACTGCATACATGATACAGGAGATGGTCAAAGACTGCATACATGATACAGGAGATGGTCAGAGACTGTAGATATACTAAAGGAGATGGTCAGAGACTGCATACATGATACAGGAGATGGTCAGAGACTGCATACATGATACAGGAGATGGTCAGAGACTGCATGCATACTACAGGAGATGGTCAGAGACTGTAGATATACTAAAGGAGATGGTCAGAGACTGTAGATATACTAAAGGAGATGGTCAGAGACTGCATACATGATACAGGAGATGGTCAGAGACTGCATACATGATACAGGAGATGGTCAGAGACTGCATGCATACTACAGGAGATGGTCAGAGACTGCATACATGATACAGGAGATCGTCAGAGACTGCAGACATAGTACAGGAGATGGTCAGAGACTGCAGACATGATACAGAGACTGCATACATGATACAGGAGATGGTCAGAGACTGCATACATTATACAGGAGATGGTCGGAAACTGCAGACATGATACAAGAGATGGTCAGAGACTGCAGACATGATACAAGAGATGGTCAGAGACTGCATGCATACTACAGGAGATGGTCATAGACTGCATACATGATACAAGAGATGGTCAGAGACTGCAGATATACTACAGGAGATGGTCAGAGACTGCATACATGATACAGGAGATGGTCAGAGACTGCAGACATAGTACAGGAGATGGTCAGAGACTGCAGACATGATACAAAAGATGGTCAGAGACTGCATACATGATACAAGAGCTGGTCAGAGACTGCATACATAATACAGGAGATGGTCAGAGACTGCATACATGATATAAGAGATGGTCGGAAACTGCAGACATGATACAAGAGATGGTCGGAAACTGCAGACATGATACAAGAGATGGTCAGAGACTGCAGACATGATACAAGAGATGGTCAGAGACTGCATACATGATACAGGAGATGGTCAGAGACTGCATACATGATACAAGATCTGGTCAGAGACTGCACACATGATACAAGAGCTGGTCAGAGACTGCATACATGATACAAGAGATGGTCATAGACTGCATACATGATACAGGAGATGGTCAGAGACTGCATACATGATACAGGAGATGGTCAGAGACTGCAGACATGATACAAGAGATGGTCAGAGACTGCATGCATACTACAGGAGATGGTCATAGACTGCATACATGATACAAGAGATGGTCATAGACTACAGACATGATACAGGAGATGGTGAGAGACTGCACACATGATACAGAGACTGCATACATGATACAGGAGATGGTCAAAGACTGCATACATGATACAAGATATGGTCATAGACTGCATACATGATACAGGAGATGGTCAGAGACTGTAGACATGATACAAGAGCTGGTCAGAGACTGCAGACATGATACAAGAGCTGGTCAGAGACTGCATACATGATACAAGAGCTGGTCAGAGACTGCATACATGATACAAGAGCTGGTCAGAGACTGCATACATGATACAAGATCTGGTCAGAGACTGCATACATGATACAAGAGCTGGTCAGAGACTGCATACATGATACAAGAGCTGGTCAGAGACTGCATACATGATACAATAGCTGGTCAGAGACTGCATACATGATACAAGAGCTGGTCAGAGACTTCATACATGATACAAGAGCTGGTCAGAGACTTCATACATGATACAGGAGATGGTCAGAGACTGCATACATGATACAGGAGATGGTCAGAGACTGCATACATGATACAGGAGATGGTCAGAGACTGCATACATGATACAAGAGATGGTCAGAAATTGCAGATATAATACAGGAGATGGTCAAAGATTGCAGATATAATACAGGAGATGGTCAGAGACTGCAGATATAATACATGAGATGGTCAGAGACTGCAGACATAATACAGGAGATGGTCAGAGACTGCAGACATAATACAGGAGATGGTCAGAGACTGCAGACATAATACAGGAGATGGTCAGAGACTGCAGACATAATACTGGAGATGGTCAGAGACTGCAGACATACTACTGGAGATGGTCAGAGACTGCAGATATACTACTGGAAATGGTCAGAGAGCTCCGGCGTGTTCGCACAGCCCACGTGCAGAGCCTGCCAGGAAGTTGTCACTGCGCTGCGCTAATCATAGGCAGTGAGAAATTTTCCGATCTCTGCAGTCACGCAACGGGACAATGTCTTACTGCCTGTGATTAGCGCACTGCTGACTTCCTGGCGGGCTCTGCATGTGGGCTGTGCGAACACGCCGCAGCTCATGCTTAGTCAGAGACTGCAGACATGGTACAGGAGATGGTCAGAGACCGCAGACATAAATACAGGAGATGATCAGAGACCGCAGAAATACTACAGAAGATGGTCAGAGACTGCAGACATAGTACAGGAGATGGTCAGAGACTGCAGACATAATACAGGAGATGATCAGAGACTGCAGACATGGTACATGAGATGGTCAGAGACTGCAGACATACTACAGGAGTTGGTCAGAGACTGCAGACATACTACAGGAGGTGGTCAGAGACTGCAGACATACTACAGGAGGTGGTCAGAGAGTGTGCGGACATAATTGGGCTGAAATTGCACAGAACGCACAGCGTGTTCCTGTTTTTTTTTTCCGTGTGAACCTGGACCTGTGACCTGGAACCCACACTTTGCTAACTTGACAGAAAAGGGGGCACTAGTATGGGCACCTGGAGCAATTTTGCACATATCTTGTGGGGTGCCAAGGGCCACCCCCTCTGTGGTAGACAGCATCTTTAATTGGGGGGGGGGGTATGTGCTAAGGGGGTGGATTTCATATCCAAGCCCCCTTGCAGCATAAGTCAAAAAAAGTGCCCCCTAGAACATTTCCTCTCCCCCAAAATCATTCAAAGTAAATAAAAACTGTAAACTTGGCTTGCCTCCCCCCCCCCCCCTCTGAAGGCTCACTTACTTTGCTTTAGTTCAGGTCTCATTTTGTCAGACGAGCAGCTTTTCTCGGCAGCAGCGTGAGCCTCCTTCTTCTCCCCCTCCTCCTCTGTGTACACAGGAAACATCACACAGCACGAGGAGGAGGGGGGCGGGCTCAGCTCATTGCACCCTGCACTGTGTATATCCGGACCAGGCAGATTGGGACTGCAGGGAGAGATGTCGGCTCTCTCTCTGCCATAAAAAGCGGCTGCGTGCAGGAACGAAAATAGCGCGCACAAGCTGCGGGCATTCCATTACCGATTTGCTGGGAAAGGATGAGGCATGGGCAAATTAGGCGGCCGCACGGGGCCCCTGGCTTTGCAGGGCCCCCGGACTTTGCGAGGCCTAAGGCAGCTGCCTAATTTGCCTAATTAGAGAGCCGCCTCTGAGACCACACCAGAGTTGGAGTATAAATGGCCACAACAGCCTTTTTTTATTAACCAATATTCCAAAATAACTCCCTTTTAAAACTTTAATAAAATAACTTTTCGTTAATATGTAAAACCATTCACATGTAACAAACACAATTTTTAAATCACATTACTTTTTACTCCCCCAGCCTATTGGTCTCTGACGGTACCCCGGAAAACTTCTCTCTTTCCACCACTACACTGCGGGACACACTTTTTGCATAACCAGGCCTCCAGCCGTAACCAGCCCTGAGACAACCCCTTCCCGCAGTGCAACCATCACCGTATTCCAGCAGACACCATTCCACTGGAATACAACCGAGGGGCACATACCACCCATGAGCCCCCACCATTTTATCATACCATCTGATTTTAGCCACCGTCAAAGACCAAAGACACCGCCCAAATACACCGCCTTCTTCAGCTGTTATGACGACCAGAATCCAAAACCTGAAAGAGAAGAACAAAACCAGCAACACAGCAAAAACAACAACCCCATGTGCCAAAACCCAGGGAGGGTGGGTGGGAATGCTTCCTCTCCTTGCTAAAAACTCCCCCGAATGCCTCATCCGCTCCCGCCCACAACATATATACGGCTCCGCCCCCTGTGCGCTCACTTCCTCCCCCTATTCCTTGCATTTCCTTTCTCCAGAATTTTAACCCTTGCCCTGCCATTCCTCTACCCCTTGTCATGCTGGCCCATTATTTTCCTTTTTGGGGTTTCTTCATTCCGGGCCTCCCTGTCTGTCCATTCTGCTGTCTGCTGTGACTTATCTCCAGTTCCTGCATTGTCAAACTTGCTGCATTTTTAGACGTTTAGGTCACACTTTTAAAAACACAGTGCATTTGTGTGTACAAGAACTGCAGGTAAGTAGCATGGTGCAAGAACTGCAGGTAAGTAGCATGGTGCAAAAGCAGAATGAATTTCAAGGCAACTGTATTTTTAAAATGCTGAATGCACCTTTTTTCTGCAGGAAACAAAGGCATGGCAGCCCATTCAAATCAATGGGCTGCTGTGCCTGCACAAATAAGGGCCGCCAAAACACATACAGCCAGGCCCAAAATAGGCTGGAGGGGGGCCCAAATTTTTTTTTGCCCAGGGCCCAAACCATATTAAAGATGGCCCTGGTTTTTACATATATTAACAGAAGAAAAAATGTTTTATATAGTCCCCCCTTACATCCAGGAGTGCCTAACAGAGTTCTCCTTAATAGGAGAGTGCCTAAAAGAGTTTTCCCTACATACAGGACTTCCCAGCAGAATCCCCTTTACTTTTCATCCAGTAAAGTAGCAGGGCAGAACCCAGAAGGCAGAGCAAGTCTGGACAGAAGAGATCCTCTCATAAATTTTGGGGATGGTGCTATCACATTATTGATTGTTAAGACGCCTGTGATCTTGGCAACCAATTACGGCAGAGGGAAGGAAAGTCTACGCTGAGAACTGGGGGAAGATCATGCCTGGCTGGCATTGAATGTACCGGTCTCCATATTACGATATGCAGACTGGCGTATCCACTGCCAGCCAGGGTATTTTCATGGACAGTTGTGGGCTGGTGAAAATCTTGGAGCTGGCCACATGTGGCCCTTTTGCCATAGTTTGGAGACCCCTGTTTTTGAGCAATGCGAGAGGGTTAAAATGTAGAAGTTCTAATATAAAAATCCTGACTTCCAGCCCTTCCCAAGTGTCTCCAAACTAGTACAGCTAGATGAATTCCCCACCCTGCAGCCGCACGTAAAAAGGGGCAAAGATACTGGTGAAGTTATTGACCTAATAAAGTAACATGGCCATATTTGGTCAATGACATTGTCCATATATGGCCATGTAGCTATAATCGGTCAATGATTTCACCAGGATCCCTGCCCCTTTGTTACATGCGGCTGCGGGGCCTATTCTACTGGACCTGCTGGAACTGATTTAGGGATTTCATTAAGGATCTAGTCTGAGGGAGCTGTGGTGGCTCAACGTGATTGGCACTGCACTGACAAGCCGTTCACCTCTGCAGCCAAGGGTTCGGATCCCGGTCTCGGCTACATGTGAATTGAGTTTGGTGGTCTCAGCCCGGCTCCCGGTGGGTGTGCTATGTAAGGTACGCCTGTGCTTAGTTCGCCCACCCCCCCCCCCCAAAACCACCACACTTGCACGCACACAAAATTGGTTTAAAACACACGCACTTTGGCCATGCGGTCTCCTAAAATAAAGAGAGGCGAAGGACCTACGGGGCTGGCTGGGTGGGCTAGGCCCCCTCACTCCCTCATAGGGGGAGTCCCTCTGCCCCATTGGGCTCCCAAGAGGAGCAGGTAGGGCGGGGTGAGTGGGAGGCCCCCCCTCACACCTGCCATTGCCACCAGGGGCATGGAGAAGGATGGCGATTGCCTCCGGGGGGAGGGTCTGCCTACTCCCAACTCCTGCAGTCCGGCTCCTCTCTCTCGAGTTCACGCACAAAAATACACTTAAAAAAAAAAAATGAAAAAAAAAAGGATCTAGTCTGGGAAGTTCACAAGAAAATGTCTGGCTGATATTGGAAGGAGGTATCCAAACATCCAAGGACATTGTGAGTACAGACTTGTATGTGTAGGATAATAGTAACCATATGCTGCTACTATCTCTTGTGCATCAGTACCAGAGTTTGCTCAAACCATTCCTGTGGTGCCTCAGCATTGCTCAGTCCTTTAGTTGTTGCTGGAGGGACTGTGCTAAGAAGCTTTAACTAAGTGAAGAAGTATCCTTGCATTATTGCACTGTTCTTTTTGAGTAGCCCACAGCACCCTACACCCTAAGCATCAAAAATATACCCCTAGGCTGTTCACTGTGCCAGAGTGACTGGTACAGTGTGCCTGGCTGCCACTGCACTAGTGTGGCAAGAGAACCTGGGGACTGTTTGGGGTTGAGTGCTACATTGGGTTCTGCCCAAACCATAGATCAACTCTAGTGAGGAGGAGTAAAAGGATCATTTGTCAGCTTCATAATTGAAGTTGTCAGGGGCTTCCGGGGCACTCTAGAAAAAAGCAGGAATTGCATGACACCACCTAGAGGTGATAGCTGTTGCATGTGAGAGACCAGTGGTGGTGCATCCATAAAGACCTCCATAAAGGTGCCCCACCTCTCCCGTCACTCTCTGGAGGTATATTTGGTCCAAAATCCTCTCAACACAGGATTAAGCACCAGGATTTCTCCCAAACAACTTCTTGTAAAATTAGAACTTATAGGCGTTCATCACTCAGCCTTCCAGTAATAGTGTGTCCTGCGATGAAGCTCAAGGCCTCTCCTGAGATACCAGCCTCGTGCTCGGTGCTCTCCAAGACAGGTTCTTCATCGAGTGGCTTCCTCCCTCAGGACGGACAGCACATGACCAATCTACAAGCGTAGACCCAGTCTGACTACCGGGCCTAGTTATTAGATCACAACCCTGGACCAACGTGGTCCCGGAGCCAGGAACACTTAAAACACTCACCCCCGGCCATGGGGGCCACACACGGGGGGTGATGGGACGACAGACCAGGATCGGCGATGACCCCAGACTAGTGACGTCTGTCCCTTAGGTACTCCTCCCCAGCATGAACAACGGGACGATCAATCCCCACTGAATGGCTGCTGAAGGGGAACACCCAAAACACCTTGACCTGACTGCTGCCACCCTCGGCCTGGGATGGTAACGACACCCCAGACAACAATAGTGGTCACTCACAGTACAGCCATGGCTGGAACAGAGGCCCAAATTTAGTGGAAAATCAGACAGTCTGAGTCAACTAACTCTCAGACTACCCTCTAAATTTAAAGCAGCGCCAGCTAGAAAGTAGCAGGCCGCTAAATAAGTAATTGTCCAAAAATCATAATTATAAAATTCATCAATCCCCCCCCAAAACAGCAATTAAGGATGTTAATAGCATTTATAATGCAGTTTGAAATATGTTTTTGCGTTTCGCTGTTTTTTTTTTTAAATACATTTGAAAAAGTCCAAAAAATTTAGAACAAAACGTGTGACATTTTGCAAATAAACAATCTTTCTCCCTAAATTGTACACTGTCACATTTCTTTGATGAAAATAACGCAAGTCAGTGTATATTATTTAGGCTGTAGGAAAGTTTTATAGAGTCCACAAACTGTGGTAGATATATCTGAAAATGGATCCTGACGTACTGACGGCCTATCTCAATTATTGAGGCCCGGAAATCCCAGGACAGTCAAATAACCCCTAAAATGAACCCTTTTGGAAAGTAAACAGCCCAATGTATTTAGTAAAAGACATGTTGAGTTTTTATGGTTGTATTTTTTTCATCACAATTTTTTGGAAAATGAAGAAATGTAAAAAAAATATATGATTTCACAATTTAAGAAAAAAAAAATCATCAGTGCAGTACAGTATCATCATATAACTGGTGTGGTGATCAGGGACACTGACTGGTGACAGTATGTAACAAAAAAAACCAAAGTAATAATTTTTGTTTTAATGTTTTTTAATATTGTTTTTTTATTACTTTTTTTTTATATACAGTGACTAAAGAAATACAGTGTTACCATAGTAACACTGTACTACTCTAGGGAGGGGATCAGTTTTTTTTTACACACTATCATTGCTTATTCCAATGAATTTTACTGTTATAAGCAACCATTTTTTCTGAATGAAAACTATTCATTCAGGGGGAGTGTAACGGTATGGCCCGTGGGACCCAGAGGCTCTTGAAAGATGCGGGGTACTCCTGTGTCAGCTTCACCAATGACTCTTGGGTCTAGGGTCATCCTATGTCCAATAGGGGCATAGGATGACTGAGAAAGGATATTTTGAATTACATGAGATGGGACAGTAATGATAATTCAAAATGTATTGCAGGATATCTTGAAACATTACAGGTGGTTAATTCTGAGCCCAGCAGGTCAATAATAGTGTGATTCATTCAATGTGGGGACACATACTTTTGAGGTGTTAATTGAGTCTGGCTCCTAAGATATTTCATTGTGCTATGCTAATAGACACTGTATTGTGTGAAAGTCTATTGATGATAATATTTGATGTGAATTAGCACCCTCTAAAGATCAGACGTCTGACTTATGTTTACTAAAGGAATGTGTATTGAATAGAAGGTGAAAAGAGTCATGACGTCTGCCTTGTCAGCTATAGTAATTAACTCATGTAGACCTGGCACCAGAAAGTCTGTCTCCAAAAGATGTGGTATTGAGGGGGCCTCGTTAGTACCCATTGTGTGATGTTGTGGGTGGAGTGTTTCATTGTCCCTTTGATTACTGCAGCATGCTTTTTGGTTGGTAACTGTATAAAAAGAGCCTGAGTTTGTCATTAAAGTCTATTCGTTTTGGAACCAGAGAACAGAGCTGTGTGTGTCTCGTTTTCTGGGGGAAATCCAATGGGTCCTGTCTGCCGGATTGTGGAGTGTCGGAAGCTGTCTTGGGTTGGTTGAATGGAATATCGTAAAAGGCGTTAACCCCTGACTGAAAAAAAGGGGGGATGATGTCTGCGCTGTGAAAGTGGGGTATCGAGGGTGGGGAAGTATCCCAGGTGACTGAGTGAATGGATGTGATAAGGGAAGGTGAACTTAGAACAACATGCTAACCAACATAATGTGATAAACAGTAAAAAAACACAATAAATCACAGTGGGGGGTGACTCCAAATAAAGTGACAGATACACTAACCCGTGCAGTGTAAGACCAATAAAGGCTTTGCAATAGAGAAAATTAACACACAGTGCTAAACCAAAAAATGTTGGAGGACCAGAAAGAGAATGCCTCTGGATAAACAAAAATAAAGTCTCTCTTATAAAATCCCATATATCCAAGAAAATCCAAGGATGAAATTGTGATGCCAGGAAAGGGTGTTAGCGATAGACACCTCAGGTGGTCCCTAGCTCTTCACCTCAAGGCTATTGCACGGATAGCCTAAAACACCACCTCCAAGGGGGGGAGTGGTACCTCAGTAGGACAAGCAGCAGTAATACTCCTCGGCAGTAAACATAAAGCAGATTTGAAGCGAGTTAAAGTACAGTACTGGGAACGTCTATTCAGACAGCATGTATCACACATACATCCACTCACCAGGAGGTGATGGATGGTGGGCCTATCTCCCACAAACAGCAAGTTCGTTCTTGGTCCAGAGATTGGGTCAGGTTTTTACTCTTCTATGGATGGGCCAGATGATCGCTCGGGACAATGAGAGCCTCAAACAGCGTGCATGGTGAAAAGAAGACAGACCATAGCGCAGTCCCGCAAGGTAAAAACACGTTTAATAAACATAAAGTCGCACTCACAGTTAAAACGATCCAATATGGGGCATAAACAGAACAAATGTCAGGTGGATCTCTCTGCGTCAGGCGTGTGGATTCTGAGGCTCCTCGATCCCTACGCGTCTCGTCACACCACGTGACTTCTCTATGGTCTGTCTTCTTTTCACCATGCACGCTGTTTGAGGCTCTCATTGTCCCGAGCGATCATCTGGCCCATCCATAGAAGAGTGAAAACCTGACCCAATCTCTGGACCAAGAATGAACTTGCTGTTCTTGGGAGATAGGCCCACCATCCTTCACCTCCTGGTGAGTGGATGTATGTGTGATACATGCTGTCTGAATAGACGTTCCCTGTACTGTACTTTAACTCGCTTCAAATCTGCTTTATGTTTACTGCCGAGGAGTATTACTGCTGCTTGTCCTACTGAGGTACCACTCCCCCCCTTGGAGGTGGTGTTTTAGGCTATCCGTGCAATAGCCTTGAGGTGAGGAGCTAGGAACCACCTGAGGTGTCTATCGCTAACACCCTTTCCTGGCATCACAATTTCATCCTTGGATTTTCTTGGATATATGGGATTTTATAAGAGAGACTTTATTTTTGTTTATCCAGAGGCATTCTCTTTCTGGTCCTCCAACATTTTTTGGTTTAGCACTGTGTGTTAATTTTCTCTATTGCAAAGCCTTTATTGGTCTTACACTGCACGGGTTAGTGTATCTGTCACTTTATTTGGAGTCACCCCCCACTGTGATTTATTGTGTTTTTTTTTACTGTTTATCACATTATGTTGGTTATCATGTTGTTCTAAGTTCACCTTCCCTTATCACATTCATTCACTCAGTCACCTGGGATACTTCCCCACCCTCGATACCCCACTTTCACAGCGCAGACACCATCCCCCTTTTTTTTCATTTGCACTTTCTTTCTGCCTAGGACAGATTGTTAGGCATCTGCCTCAGTACCCCCAGTCCACCTCCCAGCCCACCCCCCTCGGTAGCGCAGGAGGCTTTCTATATATTTCTGTTAACCCCTGACTGTTACAGGGAGATTTACCAAAATTGGTGCATCCAGAATCCGGTGCAGCTGTGCATAGTATTCAATCAGCTTCTTGGCTTCAGGCCGGGTTCACACTAGTCCGACAAACGCTCGGACATTGGGAGCTTGTGTCGCATGAAGTGTGAAAATTAATGTTTCCCTATGGGAGCCGTCTTAACTGGTCTGACACATGTCGGAGCGAAGAAAAAGAGACCGCCACTCCAGGCAAATGCAATAAGTAATCAATGCCCTCCTCAAAGATCGTGGGTGCTGGCAATGCACAAGGCAAAAAATCAATAAAAATAATTAATGGACAGCTGCACACCAAATTAAACCTAAAAAGGTTGCCTTTATTGGTGTAAAAAGGATAAAAAGCGCTACAAAACACAGCACAGCAAGCAGTGGGGTAAAAACGCTGACGCGTTTCGCACAAACAATCAGTGCTTAATCACTTTGCAAATGCTCCCTGTAATACTTTGGTCCGACTTTGATCCTACTTCACTCCATTGAATATCATTGAAGTAGGATCAAAGTCGGAACGCAGTCTTGCACGCTCCTGCTTTGGCATGCGACTTGTACTCTGCTGATCTTGAGGGGGAACTCCACGCCAAATTTTAACAAAAAAATCGGCATGGGTTCCCCTCCAAGCATGCTTTGAGTGGTGACATCACCGCCTGACATTGGCAGGGATCCAAGTCGGATCCCCGCTCATTGAAAGTTGGACTTCAAGTCGCAGGGCAAAGTCAAATGAAAGTAGTATCCTGTTCATGAAAGTCAGATGGATGTAGGACCAATGTAGGATAAATGTAGGATTAATGTAGGACCAATGTCGCAGAGCAAAGTAGGATGAAAGTTGTGTAGTATAGTGTGAACCCAGCCTTATTGTCAAAGCCTAATTAAACAAGCTGAAGTTGAAAAGGAAGAAAACTTCCCTTGATTGTATGTACCTATTAGGCAAGCCTATAAGGCTCCAAGGTGCACCAGTTTTAGTGAATACTGTTGTGATTAGCTATGATTGGCCACAGGTCATCATATGGCACAGATTAGCTGTGATTGGTCCTGTCTGTACCATGTGATCACTGTGACCAATCAGAGAGATCAACACGAAAGTACACAATGAATGGCTTTGAATCAAAGCCATTCATTGTGTTAAATTGTCATGTGATCTGCTGTGATTGGTCATGGCAATCACATGATACCGTCAGCAGGCTGGTCAACTGATCTGTCGCCCGCTGTGTCCAGTGGACAGAGCGGGTGACAGATCGTGCTGGAGTGTAGCCCATGGGGTTCGCACCAGGCACGATCCTGGGAGGGTGTCATAAGATGTCCTCCCAGGATAACAGAGCTTCTGCCCGGCTGTCATTTTACAATAGGCCGGACAGGAGGCAATTAAAACGTTAAAAAATCTTGTGTTTTTTTTAATACATTAGTTAGACCCTCTGTCAATTTTTTATTGCTGTGCCATATGTCGTGCTGGGGACATTCACCCTTCTATTTGTCCTGGTGACCTCTGTCACAGAAAGTAAGGGGAAATCCTAAATGTTGCAGCATTAGAGTAGAGAATATCTCCCAATAGGGACAAATGCTTTAGAGACAACTAGGGGGCAATTCCCCTCACTTTGGGCAAATTTCATCTCACTTTTCTATTGCGTTTCAAAAAATAGGAATAGGAAGTGATGGTGCTTTAAAAAAAATACATTCTTGAAGTCCAAAGTCTTTTATGAAATCTGCAGGCATCTCTGCTCTGCTACTAACACCAACGTTCACTTACTCATCACATAGTGAAAAAAAGACACAAGTTCATCTAATTCAAATAATACAAATGAATACCGTATTTTTCGGACCATAAGAAGCATTTTTCCCCCAAAAAATATGGAGGAAAATGTCTCTGTGTCTTATGGTCTGAATTGTACACCAGGCACTGCCCCCCACCACTGCCCCCCCCGCAGCTGGCAATGCCTCATGCTACACCTGCCCCTTACATGATATAACAGTAATACACCACCCCTTTCACGATATAATAGTAATACACCCCCCCTCGACGCCATTTTGCAGGTGTTGTGTACAGTTGACTCACAGCTGTACATCTTCGGCTATTTTCAGTGGCTCCGCTGTGGTTCGTACTGTGCAAGTGCTGCACCTGCGCAGTACAGGGGGGGGTCATTATCCGCCGAGGGATCTTTTTAGGCAGGACACCGGCATAGGCCGCCGCCACCACCCCCCGCTGCCAAAACACCCCGCCACGATCGGCGCTGCCCCCCGCCACCGATGGCAATGCCTCCCGCCACTGTCAGCACCGCCTCGCCCCTGGCAACGCCCCGCCACGTTAATACCAGAAGAGAGTGGAGGAAAGACATGCAGGGCCCTCACGAGCGCCGGGCGATCACCCAGCCAACACTTGCTGAGAAGCCCAAGCGATTGCACAGGTCGGGCTGCAATATTGACACAGGTCAGGCTGCATTTCTTTGGCACGGGTCAAGTGACATTTTATTTGGCACGGGTCAGGATGCATTATTGGCACAGGTCAGGCTGCATTATTGGCACAGGTCAGGCTGAATTTCATGGGCATTGTCAAATATTTTAGTACACCACTTCAGAATATTTTTTTTTCTTGTTTTCCTCCTCTAAAACCTTGGTGCTGCTTATGGTCAAGTGTGTCCTATAGAGCGAAAAATACGGTAAATAGAAAACCTCTACATACACAATACAATAGCTGATCCAATATTATAGTTGATCCAGAAGTAGGCAAAAAAAAACATAGACCAGTTTGCTCCAGCTGGGGAAAAAGTAAACTTCCTGATTTCCTGGTGTTCTTGATTTCCTGGTGACATACTGTACCTGGTGTTTAACATTATCATGCTTCCCCTGCAGTGTGCTCAGTGTTTTCTGCCAGGGCTCCTGTTGAACAGTGTTGCCTCCTTACTCCGCTCTGTCATGGCTGCCGAAATATTGGGATATATATATTTCTTTGCTACAAAAACTGAGGTACTTTCTGTATGGGAGGGGTTATATAGAAGGGACTTCCTGTCTTGGGTCGTCCATTCACCTATTGGTGGCGTATAACTCACATAGTAATTACTATGGCTGCTCTGTGTCCCGTGATGTTCAATAAAGAAAGTTCATTATCATAGACTCTTGGTCTCATGCCGCGTACACACGGTCGTTTTTTGCGATGAAAAAAAACGACGTTTTCTGTGAAGTAAAAAACTACGTTTTTGAAACGTCACTTTTCAAAGACAATTTTGCATACACACCATTGTTTTTTTCACAAAAAGCGAGGTTACGTTCACCACTCTTTTCCATTGAAGCTCGCTTCATAACTAACTTCTGGGCATGCGCGGGTTGAAAAACGTCGTTTTGAGCGACGTTTTTGCTACACACGGTGACTTTTTGTGAAACAAAAAACAACGTTTTGAAAAACGACACAAAAAATTCAAGCATGTTGGAATTTTTTTTTGGTCGTTTTTTTTAAGACAAAAAACGACGTTTTGCCCACACACGATCAATTAAAATGACGTTTTAAAAAACGTCGTTTTTTTTCATCGCAAAAAACGACCATGTGTACGCGGCATCACTCTAATCAGGTAATTAACTCAAACACCTGTAAAGGTTTCCTGAGCCTTTAAATGGTCTCTCAGTCTGGTTCAGTAGGTTACACAATCATGGGGAAGACTGCTGACTTGACAGTTGTCCAGAAGACAGTCATTGACACCCTCGACAAGGATGGTAAGTCACAAAGGGTCATTGCTAAAGAAGCTGGCTGTTCAAAGAGTGCTGTATCCAAGCATATGAATGGAAAGTTGAGTGGAAGGAAAAAGTGTGGTAGAAAAGGGTGCACAAGCAACAGGGATTACCAAAGCCTTGAAAGGATTGTGAATCAAAGGCTATTCATGAATTTGGGGGAGATTCACAAGACGTGGACCACGGTGCTTCAAGGGCCACCACACACAGACGTATACAGGACAAGGGCTACAACTGTCGCATTCCTTGTGTCAAGCTCTTCCTGAACCAGAGACATCAGAAGCTTCTTACCTGGGCTGTTGCTCAGTGGTCCAAAGTCCTCTTTTCATAAGAAAGTAAATTTTGTATTTAATTTGGAAATGAAGGTCAGAGAGTCTGGAGGAAGAGTGGAAAGGCATATAATCCAAGTTGCATGAGGTCCAGTGTGAGGTTTCCACAGTCAGTGATGATTTGGGGAGCCATGTCATCTGCTGGTGTTGGTCCACTGTGTTTTATCAAGTCTAAAGTCAGCGCCAAAGAATTTCCCTCTACAAGGAAATTATGGAGAACTTCATGCTGTCCTCTACTGACCAGCTTTATTGATACGCTAATTTCATTTTCCAGCAGGACTTGGCACCTGCCGACACTGTCAAAAGTACCAATACCTGATTTAATGATCATGGTATTACTGTGCTTGATTGCCCAGAAAACTGTGGGGTATTGTCAAGAGGAAGATGAGAGACATCAGACCTAACAATGCAGACAGGCCGAAGGCCGCCATCAAAGCAACCTGGTCTGTCATAACACCTCAGCAGTGCTGCAGGCTGATCGCCTTCATGCCACGCCGCATTGATGCTGTAGTCCATGCAAAAGGAGCCCCAGCCAAGTATTCAGTGTATACTATACTGTACATGGACATACTTTTCACTAAGCCAACATTTCTATATTCTATCGTATTTTCCGGGAATATAAGACGACCTTTTACACCGGAATTACACAGCCAAGAACCAAGGGTTGTCTTATACGCCGGGTAAAGAGGCCGCAAGGTTGATGTCAGCCAGCCAGCCAATCCCGGCTGGCTATGCACTCTGTTGATGACTACAGAGCCTGCTAAACCTGCTTGGATTGGAGTAACAAACTCTCCCAATCCGAGCAGGCTACATCGCCCCCGCCGGGATTTGCTGAGCGGCGCATATACTGAATACATATAGCTTTACAAAGCACCCGGCGGGCTGCGGCCTCTTTGTTTTTTAACGGTACCGCACAAGGGGGGGGTCATCTAATATGGTGAGTAGAGCACAAAACCACCATGTTAAACTTAATATTAGGGGGTCGTCTTATATGCCCAGCTGCCTTATACGCTGGCAAATACGGTAAATCCTTTTTTAATTGGTCTTATCTAATATTATAATTTTCTGAGATACTGAATTTTGGGTTTTCACTAGCTGTAATCTATAATCATAAAAACAATAAAAGAAAGAAATGCTTGAAATATATCACTCTGTGTGTAATGAATCTTTATAATATATTTATTTAACTTTTTGACTTTTAACTTTTTTGATGATATTTACATTTTTGAGATGCACCTGTATAACAAATATGGAATTTGAAATGCCACACCACTGCTAAGACGTCCAAATACAACTATTCCAATAAAGGTCAAGGGGGACAATTCAGAAAGTGGTCAACACATTTCAGGGATCCAAGAGGCCCCTTCATTAGGGCTAGAAAAAACATAAGGGCATTTCTAGCCCTGATGAAGCGGGTTCTCTTAGACCCCAAAAATGCAATCGATACTTTTTGTCCCCCTGACTTCTATTGTAATAAAGTTGTATCAGGACCTCTTAGCAGTGGTGTGGTGCTTCAATTTCCATTTTTGTTACAATACACTACAAGCCATTGAGACAGTAGAGACCCTCTGGGATGTAGAGGCTGCCTGCACAGGAACCAGATCATTAACATCAACATTAGGGATGAGCCGAACACCCCCCGGTTCGGTTTGCAGCAGAACATGTGAACAGACGAATTTTAAAGACTTATATGCATTGTATTGTCATAAAAAGGGTTTGTGGACATGGGTCCTGCCCCAGAGGACATGTATCAAGTTTTTTTGGGCACAGTGATTTTAATAATGCTTAAAGTGAAACAATAAAAGTGAAATATTCCTTTAAATTTCAAACCTGGGGGGTGTCTATAGTATGCCTTTAAAGTGACACATTTTCCCTGTGTTTAGAACAATCCCTGCACAAAATGACATTTCTAAAGCAAAAAAAACACTTGCGGCTATAATGAATTGTTGGGTATACAATACAGATAAAAGTGATTCTAAAAACCGGCATGAGTTCCCCCCCTGTCCATTACCAGGCCCTTTGGGTCTGGTATGAATATTAAGGGGAACCCCGAACCAAAATAAAAAAAAAATGGCATGGGGGTCCCCCAAATTCCATACCAGGCCCTTCAGGTCTGGTGTGGATATTAAGGGGAACCCTGTGCCAATATTTTTTTTTTAAAGGGCGTAGGGGTCCCCCTTAAAATCCATACCTCCTGAACCGTACTAGGCCACATGCCCACAAAATGGGGACATGTTGATAGGGACAAGGGCCTCATCCCCACAACCCTTGCCCGGTGGTTGTGGAGGTCTGCGGGCGGGGGGCTTATAGGAATCTGGAAGCCTCCTTTAACAAAGTGGACCCCCAGGTACATTGTTCCCCTACCATTTCACAAAAAAACTGTCAAAAGTCCTGTTATTAAAAAAAAATTCCAGCTTTGTAAATCCATTCTCGAGCAGAGGATACGGAGAAAAAAAAATGCAGACACGATCCTGCCGACACAATCATTCTCCTGTGCAGTCCAAAAGAGAAGACCTTGGACCCATCAAGTCACATGACCACTGATTTAGTTACATAAATTAGTTTTTTTGATTTTATTTTTTTTAACTCAGGGATTTGTTAGAAGGGTAATGGGTAGGGGTTGGGGAAATCTGCTCCCTTGACATCAGCTTTCAATATTGGAAATGTGTCCAATGGCCCCTAGAAAATGGGGGCTTTTACTTGATTACATTGGTAGACTATGGTAAATAAGATTCGGCTTTAGTAGCGTAATTTTATATATTATACTAAAACATTCTTTGCATTTTACAGGCTTTTCAACGAGACATTTTATACACTTCCATAAACACACAGCTCTGCTGTATAAATATATTAAGCATTACAGTTATTAAAATACTACACAGTAAATCCTTACAGCTAGAGTGAAAGATTACAGCTCCGGGCTCATGCACACTGATATTTTTCTTTATCTTAATTTTCTCCTGTGGACATGGGATAACTATACTTGTTTCCTTTGGCGGCTGTAGCTCCTCATGCTGACCCTTACACTATAGGTAGGACCCACTATAGGACACAACAGTCATATAGGGGTCGGTTGGAAGAACTACAGTGGGATAATGAGCACACCTATGGCCTCGTACACACGACCGAGAAACTCGTCGTAAAAGAAACATTGTTTTCCTCGACGGGTTCCTTGTCAGGCTTGTCGAGAATCTTGACAGGCTTTCTTGGCGTACACACTGTCAAGACAAAATCTCGTTGTTCTCAAATGCGGTGACGTACAACACTTACGACGGCACTATAAAGAGGAGGTTGGATTCCATTGGCACAATCCTTGGGGCTGCTTTTGCTAATCTCATGTTACTGCGTGTTAAGTAAAAGTTTGGTGAGAGACGATTCGCGCTTATCAGTCTGTTACAGTGTGACAAATGTGCTATCTCCATTACGAACGCTACTTTTACCGAAGGTGCACTCCCGTCTCATACTTTATTATGAGCATGCGCGGGTTTCTATGCATACACACGCACGTGTTTCTCGTCGTAAACCTGCCCGACGAGAAACACGACAAGGAAATTGAGACTCCCGACGAGGAAAAAGAGATCCACGACAGTTTTCTCGACGAAAAATATAAACACGACAGTTTTCCTCAAAAAACGGTCGTGTGTACGAAGCCTATGTCAAAAAACCCTAATGGTGCGTACACACGATCGGAAATCTTGTCAAGAAAACCGTAGTTTTTTTTTCGACTGAATCTTGGCAAAAATTGGTGTTGCATACACACGGTCACACAAAATTACAACTGTCAAGAACGTAGTGACATACAACACTACAACGAGCCGAGAAAAATTATGTTCAATGATTCTGAGCATGCGTCGACTTGATTCTGAGCATCTGACCAAAAGCTCACATCAAACTTTTGTGTTTACGCGGCATTAGGCTTGGTTCACACTTACAGGCACGTTTCCACGCATTTTTCATGGGAGCCTGCATGCAATAAATGCCAAAAATAAGTCTCAGACTCTTTCCCAAAAATGTACCACACTGCGCCGCCTGGTGCTTTGGAACGATGTGGTTTTGCGAGCATGAAAACCCACCCACAGTTGCGTATAGGTGTCATTAACAATTTACATTAATTAACGTTCAGTTGTCACTGAGTCAGGAATAGTGGGGGGAAATCTTCCACTGGAGACATTTGCTCCAATGACAACAGTCTCTTACTTCTGAGAGATTTCCATTCACTTCCTGACGTGCCTCAAGACAGGAAGTGAAGGAAAATATCCCTAATGGGACACAGATAGCATAAGAACAATTGGTTTTGGCTTGGTTTTAACCTTTCCCTACTTTACCCAAGACTAATTAATTCACATACACTTTAAGCAATGGAATGGACTAATTGGATAAGTCATGGCCCTGGCTTGATAAGTCAGGGCCATCAAGCTAAACCCACCAGATCATATCTCTAATGCCCCATACACATAATCGGAAAATCCGACAGCAAAAATTCAATGTGAGCTTTTGAATGGAAATTCTGACCGTGTATGCTCTATCGGACTTTTGCTGTTGGAATTTCCGCCAACAAAAGATTGAGAGTTGGTTCTCAAATTTTCTGAACCTATAATATTCCTATCGTGAAAAATTCTGACGCATACTCTCGGAAGCATTGAACTTCATTTTTTCGGCTCGTCGTTGTGTTGTACGTCACCATGTTCTTGATGTGTGACCATGTGTATGCAAGCCAGGCTTGAGCGAAATTTCATTGGATAAACCATCCAAGGTTTTTACGACGGAAAATCCGATTGTGTGTATGCGGCATAACTCACTTCTCAATGCTTTTTCTTACTTACCACAAAGACTTTCTAGTTAAAAGAGATTATCAAATCACCTCATTTGCAATATTTTCATAACAGTACGTACACAATTTTTGGGCTTATTCAATGAAATAGACAAAGTGCAATACAGATGGGCAAAGAGCAGCAATTCAAGCAGCCAATCAGAAGGCAAGTCTTATCTGATCTAACTAGAGGAAACTGACATTTTGGTTCTAATGGGTTACTGAACACAGCACCCTACCCCTAAAGATTACAGCTGGGTGGGGGAGGGGGGGTTGGGCATAATTTATCGAAACTGGAGTAATCTGAATCTGAAGCATCTGTACATGGCAACCAAGAAGCTTCTATATAGTGCTTGTTCAGTTAAACTTTGATAAATGAAGATAGAAGCTGATTGGTTGCCATGCACAGATGCTTCAGATTCTGGATACTCCAGTTTTGATAAATTCCCATCTATATGTTTCTGCACAGCCCCTGTATGGAGTGTTTGCTGATCATAAAGTGACAGAAGCTTTTTGGCGGATTGTGTAGATCAGCCATTCTCAGCTATTTTACCCCAGAGGAACCCCTAAAATAATTTCCAGGTATCGGGGATCTCTTACCAAAACCAATTCATATGTGTTCAGTGGAAGAGATGTTCCTTACATTGGTGGTCAGTCGGAAGAATACCCTCTTTACTGTGGTGGTCAGAATACTACCCTTACAGACAACTAAAAAGATCATAGGTGTCATGAAGCTGGCTCGGTCAAGTGGCATTGGACCTGGGATTATGTGGGCACCTTTAAGTGGGAGGTCAATTAGCCACAGCTCAAGGAACTCTTAAACCTTTGGAGCAACCCAAGTTGGTTGAGAATGGCTGGTGTACATACCTGACAACCACCACTGAAACTACTGTGAAACAGCTATGGTCTTTATGTAACCTCCATGAGCAAACATGCAGCAGAGTCTCCAGATAATCACTGTACATATACTGTATTTATTGGCGTATAACACTCACTTTTTTAACCTGAAAAATAGAAGGTAAACTGTGCCTGCGTGTTATACGCAGAGGGCTGTGGAAATTTTTTTTCCTGAAACTTCCCTCTTAAAGTTAGGGTGTGTGTTATACGCCGATAAATACGGTAAATATAGTATATGCATAATATCTGTGCACATGAGCCCTCAATTTGCCCTTATACATGACAGCAGTTAGTATGTACAAACATAGTGATTCAGGAACTACTGGCAATATATAACCTGATGACAACATGGGACATACTGTAAAGTATATCTAAACCCAAAAAGACAAATGTAATAATTTGCAGTTTACCAATTCTAAAATGTGTTGGGATATTTTCTTTTCTTTTCATAAATGTCTTTCTTTATTTCACCTGGTGATCCAGCCACTGAGGCCTCGTACACACGGCCGAGAATCTCGACGTAAAAGAAACATTGTTTTGTCAAGACAAAATCTCGGCGTTCTTAAAGGCGGTGACGTACAACGCGTACAACGGCACTATAAAGGGAAAGTTCCATTCCACTGGCACAACCCTTGGGGCTGCTTTTGCTAATCTCATGTTACTGCGTGTTAGGTAAAAGTTTGGTGAGAGACGATTCGCACTTTTCAGTCTGTTACAGCGTGACAATTGTGCTATCTCCATTACAAAAGCTACTTTTACTGAAGGTGCGCTCCCATCTCATACTTTATTCTGAGCATACGCGGGTTTCTAAGCATACAAACGAATGTGTTTCTCGTCATTAACCAGCCCGACGAGGAAAGTGAGACTCCCGATGAGAAAAAACAGAACATGCTCTCTTTTTTTCTCGTCGAGATCCACAACAGTTTTCTCGACGAAAAGCATACACACAACTCGGCAAAAATGCTCTGCCAGCATTTTTCTTGATGAATTTTGCAGAGGAAAACGGTCATGTGTACAAAGCCTGACACACTTCCTGTCTTAGAGGGTCTCCACTTTATTGAGAGCAATGGAGCTATTTTTGGACAGCAGCAACGCAACCTGTAGGAGGGGAGTGTTGGACCCCTTTCACACTGGGATGGATTTCTGGCACTTTAACACTGGAAGTAGCCTCTGCTAAGCATCTGAAAACCGCCTACCATTAATTTAATTGTGACTTTAATTGTGTGCTTGCGGGACGTTCTGAAAAGTCCTGAAAGCAGCATCTTTGGGGCGGGTTGGGAGCTCTGTATTTAGCACTGCCAAAATGCCCTGCCCATTGGAATGAATGGGCAGTGCTTCTGAAGAGATTTTAACGCCCAGTTTTCTAACCTCTTTTTGGGGGTTAAAAGCACCCCGCTAGCGGCCGAAAAGCGCCACTTAACCACTTGCCGACCGCTTCATGCATTTATACATCGGCAGAATTGCTTGGCTAGGCAAGCACGCCATGTGGCCGCGTGTGCCGCCGCAAGCCCTGTGACCATGCCTGCGCCGGTGGGACCCGCAATCTCTATGTCCGCCGATGTCCCGTGATCATGTCACGGAGCTGCAGAATGGGTAAATGCCTGTGTAAATAAGGCATCTCCCTGTGTCTTATCGTGTGTACGGGGCTTTATTGGGAAATTCCCTTGGACAGACAAGTGCTTTGGATTACAAGGATGTTTCCGGGACCCAAGGTTTTTAAAGGAAAAAAGGCATAAAAAAGAAAAATGAATGTAGTCACCACATCCAAGAACTGGTAAGTAGCACTTTATGAAATGTTTGCTTTTGGGTTTCGATATGCTTTAGTACAAGCCAATTTCTGATCTTATGATCACTAAAGAAATCGGATAACCTCTCTCTTTACTGTCCCAAGAATTGCTTGGCCAATGTTTTTTGTTGTCATATATGACATTTGTTACAAAATAAAGTCCATACGCCCTATTGGTGTCTTTACATCTCTTGGAGGTCAGATACCACATACGACATATAGGGTCCATCTAGAATTTGCTCGATATCTGTGTGTTTGACCAGCCAACATTTGGACATGTGTGCTTGTGCTGTGGAGTCCTTCAGGGATTTTACAACAAGAACGGCAGGAGCTGTTTGGTTATTTCTCTTCAAGATGGCTGAGAAGGTCAGGTCATTGCTCTGCTTTTGCTCGGTGACTTCTATGTGGCTGTTTTGGAACTGACCTAAAGAAATAAACAGGATTCATTTTTACACATAAAATTGTTGAGTAGAAAATATATTACATTTTCATCATCCACGTATTTCACACACACACTCTACTTCATTCACAACTATCCTTAGCAGTCACTAGCGCACTCATATGGAGCATGCTAACATTGTTCACATGTAGGGTGTGTCGTTACACACACTCGATTACAACATTAGGATCATTTTTATTAACCACTTAAGACCCGGACCATTATGCAAGTAAAGGACCGGGCCCCTTTTTGCGATTCGGCACTGCGTCGCTTTAACTGACAATTGCGCAGTCGTGTGACGTGGCTCCGAAACAAAATTGGTGTCCTTTTTTCCCCACAAATAGAGCTTTCTTTTGGTGGTATTTAATCACCTCTGCAGTTTTTATTTTTTGCGCTGTAAACAACAATAAAGCAACATTTTTGAAAAAAATTCAATATTTTATACTTTTTGCTATAATAAATATCCCCAAAAAAGATATAAAAAAACATATTTTTTCCTCAGTTTAGGCCGATGTGTATTCTTCTACCTATTTTTGGTTAAAAAAAAAAAAAAATCGCAATAAGCATTTAACGATTGGTTTGCGCAAAATTTATAGCGTTTACAAAATAGGGGATAGTTACTGCATTTTTATTAAAAAAAAATTGTACAAGTAATGGCGGCGATCAGCGAATTTTTTCGTGACTGTGACATTATGGTGGACACATTTTTGGGACCATTGTCATTTTCACAGCAAAAAGTGCTATAAAAATGCATTGATTACTGTGAAAATGACAAATGCAGTTTAGGAGTTAACCACTAGGGGGCGCTGTAGGGGTTATGTGTGACCTCATATGTGTTGCTAACTGTAGGGGGCTGGACTTGTGACGTCATTGATCATCTTTCCCTATATCAGGGAAGAGACAAGCAGTGACACTGCCACTGTGAAGAACGGGGAAGGTGTGTTTACACTCACCTCTCCCCGTTCTTCAGCTCCAGTGACCGATCATGGGACACCGACGGCGAAAGGGTCTGCGGGTCCCGCGGATGCGGTCATGGAGCTTCGGACCTGGTGGCGAGTGTGTGCCCGCGACCCACGGCTGGGCACTTAAAGAGGACGTACCTGTATGGTCCTTAAGTGGTTAATCATGCACATACACACATTCTCACAGCGGGAACACACAGATGGTATCAATTTCATTAATAGGTTTGGTTATATATGTTTTTTTTTTATTATTCATTATTGCTTTTTTGTTTTCATCCATTTTTTTAAAAAAAACACAGATTTAGTACAAGCAAAGTGCACACACATAGTACACCTTGGGATTTATGTTGTGGCTGGTCTGGCATGCCCCTTGGTCCCCTTTTACCATTTTCTTTTGAAAGGGGTCGTCAGCCTTAACCCCCGGGTAAGACAGTACATCCCAGGCCACCGCCCTGTTACAACATAGGAGCTGGGTACAGCCTGTGAGCTGTATGGGTAAGTAACTTAAAATTAGCTTGCCCGTTACATTGTCCCTCTTTAGAGGGTGTTGAAAAGCAACATAAGTTAATATAATAGTTCTGAAATTTTGCGTCCTGGTTCATACAGCCAGATGGCCCCAAATTGTAAGGACATTCAAAGCTTTGAAACATATTAGAATCTGCATAGCAAGAGGGCTTGGCTCCAGCCCACCTGGTGTGATACATGAGACCAATGATTGATGAGAAAGATGGCCCAGGGAGCATGGAGATGATATGGACAATACTGCCATCTGGAGGAAAATACAGTACAAGGGCTATCTTTGGCAAATACCTCATTGGACAAAAATGCAAATGTGGGGGTGGTTATGAGTGGGAGTGCATGTTCAAGTAAAAAGCTCACAAAAAGTGAGCTCAGTCACTTTTTTCGCTAAAGGCCTTTGCTGGAGCCTGATGGCTCTCTCTGTCGCCCTGGATTGGGCCTAAGTCATGAGGCTTAGCCCTCTCTTTGCCATCTTGAACTTAGCCAATAAGGATTCTACATAGAGGATGTGTTAAGTATATGTAATGTTTTATTGTTGTTATAAGCTCTATAGATATCTGCTGTTTAGTGTGTGATATTCCTATCTTCTTGGAAAATAAATAAGATATTGTTTACTAGCATATGTGTCTGTCTTCATAGCTAACTTAATACCATTAGGCCTAGCATACTCTCATAGTTACATAGTTAGTTAGGTTGAAAAAAGTCCATCTAGTTCAACTACAGAAAAACAAACAAAAAATCAATAATATCCTACAATTCCATATACCCAATCTACACCCACAATTGATCCAGAGGAAGGCGAAAAAACCCAGCAGAGCGATGATCCAATTTGCTACAGCATGGGGAAAAAATTCCTTCCTGATCCCCCGAGAGGCAATCAGATTTTCCCTGCATCAACTTTACCTATAAATGTTAGTACCCAGTTATATTATGTACATTTAGGAATAATACAGGTCTTTCTTAAAGCAATCTACTGAGCTGGCCAGAACCACCTCTGCAGGGAGTCTGTTCCACATAAATCTATAGTCTAGCAATTATAGGGATATGCAATTGATACATATATGCAATAGCTATATAGGTTACAATAGAGTGTATATTATTGAAAATTTTACTTCAGTGAGCATTATATACTAATGGATATTAATTTGATTTTCAGCATTAACTGTGCATTTTACTCCTGATGATTGTCTATAACGCCATGAAACGCGTTGAGTTTTCAAATAAGAGTGCTGAGACATGCTCGCCCAAATTATGCATTTTAACATTAACGGTTACCATTTGTACATGTACTGTGTAAATATACCTACATGTTTTATATTTTGTATGAATTGCATCTTTATTCATTATGTACTGATTACATAATTGATTACGTGTACTAAATATGTTTATATACATTTGCTGAGTAAATCTTTATTTTAATCATAAATTTTATGATTAGATTGTTATATTTACTGAATATGATTGATATTGTTATATTACTATTTTTCCTATAATCATGGATTACCATATACTATTGAGATGTTAAATCAGTACAGATAGATGTATTATTCTATATACAATGACATGTCTCGTGTAAAGCCCCATTTCCTTTTCTCTTTTTGTTGAACTGTGCAGAGTTATGCCTTGTACACACAATCGGAATTTTCGATCTTCCGATCATGTGTAGCCCCATTGAGTTTTTTCATCGTAAATTTCTATGAATTCCATCGGAGTTTAGATATAGAACATGTTCTATTTTTCTCTGATGAAATCCCGTCGGAATTCCGATGAGATTTGGCTGGGCAAAAAGCCTGATCGTGTGTACGCAGCATAACTGATGTCAGGACTAAAGAAGTGGAGGTGATCAATGTTTTGGCCAAGAGCTGTACTTTATGCTTCTGCTACAGTAAAAACATTAACAAGGCTGAAAGTGTGGACATTTCTTATTTCAGGGGGTGGGCCTCGGGCTGGAGAATGTGACCAAAGATGTCAGAGTTCCTCCATGTTACAGGTGTGTGTGTACCCTGTGCAGAAATACTGTGGGAGGGACCCTTGGCCAATATGGACATTGCTGGCGGCGAATCGGGGCCCTGCTAACATCTGTATACACATGGTTCAATCCTCTCAACTAGGGAGGCTTCAAAAAAGGGGTTTAAGAGTGCAAGCAACCGTTTAATTCTTAAACCTCATAGTGGTATCGTGTAGCTTTAATAATCTTGACTTGACCGTGTACCAGTAACAACATAATGTGTTTGTGATGGGACTGAATACTATTGCTGTATCCACAGTGTAAATTGTCTACATACTATAACATGTTACAATGCCTCACCTAACAATCCTTTAGAGCTGGAAGACAAGCCATCTCCTCTGACTATATAGAAACCCAGGTGATTCAGCTGCAGGTACGTTGGATGCTGGTAGTGATGAAACATGACCAGCAACTCCACATTGCGCCCAATCCATATGGTGATGTTGGTGGAAGGAGATATTCTTAAGGCCAGTCTGGGTTTTCGTATTAAAGCAGGTCGATTAACTGGAAGAGTAAGTTCCTTCTCTCCTTTGAGTGTCAAGCTGTCCAAAGTTATGTTGATGATGTAGTTGGAGCGTGGCTGGTTGATTGTGATGGTTACAATATTGATGTAGGTTCTTAACCGGTCTTCATGGCCAACTCGTGGTGGGGCCTTTATCAAATGACCACTCACGGTGATACCTGTTAAAGGTAGCAATAGATCAATATTCTATTAACAAAAGACACATCTGTTTTTAGTTGGCTTTAAAGTGTATTTCCAACTTCACAGCCAAATTAGAACACTTACTGTATTTCTTTCCCTATACTAACCACTTACACAATGTGTGCCAAATCAGGGTGTGAGTTTTGCCTTCACCCAAGATGGTCGTGAAGGTCATGAGGGGCTCAGTGTCCAAACAGACAGCTGCTCCCAGGTGACCATAGGAAATCAAAGAGTAACTAAGTTGGTGCACAGACATGTTGGAACAGGAAGGGGCCATCCCCAAACTGTTCCCACAAAGTTGGGAGCATGAAATTGTCTAAAATGTCTTGGTATGTTGACGCCTTAAGAGTTCCCTTTACTGGAACTAAGGGGCCAAGCCCAACCCCTGAAAAACAACTCCACACCATAATCCACAATCCACCAAATGATTTGGACCAGTGCACAAAACAAGGTGCATGACTCAACCCGATGGAACGCCTTTGGGATGATTTAAAGCAGAGACTGCAAGCCAGGCCTTCTCATCAGTGCTTGACCTCACAAATGTGCTTCTGGAAGAATGGTCAAACATTCCCATAGAAACACTCCTAAACCTTGTGGATGGCCTTCCGAGAAGAGTTGAAGCTGTTATAGCTGCAAAGAGTGGGCCAACTGAATATTGAACCCTACAGACTAAGACTTGAAAGGCAGGTGTCCCGACAACATAGTGTATGTCTGTCTTAACAAAGAATTAAAGATCTCATGTCTTGTGTAATACATTGTACATTAATGCACTTTTAACCCAATCTGTCCTTAAGGTTATTCTGAACAATAAAAGCTGTCTAAAGAATCTTACCGTGTTTCCCCGACAATAAGACCTACCTCGAAAATAAGACCTGGTGTTATTTTCCAGGAGGGCTGCAATATAAGCCCTACCCTGAAAATAAGCCCTAGTTAAAAATGCTTGTAAATTCCTATAATCCACTCTATTACAGTAATATATAATGTACAACGTGTGTGTTTCTGTAATATAAATGCGGGGAAGAGCGCTCCAGCGGGTCACACAAGCGCAGAGTGGCGCTATCACCAAGGTATTTGGCACAATTATATTACAGAAACACACACATTGTACATTATATAATACTGTAACAGAGTGGATTATAGGATTTTACAAGCCTTTTAACTTGCTTCACAGTTCGGATTCCTTTCAGGCAGGGAGGGAGATGGGGAGAGAAGGCAGCACATTACATGGTAAGACCTACCCCAAAAATAAGCCCTACTGTGTCTTTTGTTGCCAAAATTACTATAAGACCCAGGCTTATTTTCGGGGGAAACGATGTATGTACAATCCTGCTCCAAAGAAAAACTAGAAAGGGAATAAATATTTTTTTTAAATATTTAAGTAAGCTGTGTGAATGGGAACACAAACATACACTAGGGAGGGGTTCTCAAATATGACTGCAAAGGTGGAAATACATTTTTGGGGAGATTTACCAAAACTGATGCACTCAGAATCTGGTGCATCTGTGCCTGGTAGGCTGGTAGCCAATCAGCTTCGATCTTCAGCTTCTTCAATTAAGTTTTGAGAAAAAAACTGGAAGATGATTGATGTCTATGCAGAGCTGCACCAGATTTTGCACACTCCAGTTCTAGTAAATCTGGGGTGGATCCTCCATCCACCTCCAACCAGCCAACTTAACAGAAGGGAAGGGCATTATTCCATATATAAGATATTCAAAAATAAAAGCTTGTATAAATGTTTAGGCAAAATGTCATGTATACCTGTAACTCGGTCATTGAGGAGCGTTAAAACATTCCCTGGTTGTCCATCTAGAGTAAAGCACAACTTCTCCTGGATCTGAGGTAAATTTACCACGAAATGTGGATCGCCATCAACTGGTATGGTGAAGAGAAAAATAACTTCAGCTAATATTTTCATCAGAGACATTTTCAGGGAGCAAGTAAACATAATTAGTGAGGTACTAATTTATCTGAGAAATACTGTAGCTCTGTTTAAAATCAGAAAATCTCCTAACTTTTCCCATAAATTGAGGTCTCTGCAATTTACAGCAGCCAGAATCTAGAACAGTCGTTCTTAATAGGAGTTCCCCCAGGGGTTTCTATGGGCTCCTTCAGCTGTGGCTGCTTTACCTCCCATTTGATGGTCCCCCATATCGTTCCAGGGCTAATGCCAATTGGTAATGTCAGGAGCATGACAGAATCGATCTTTTAACCGATTGCCGACTGCCTCACGCAGATTAACGTTGGCAAAATGGCACGAACAGGCAAAGCAATGCAATGTGTATATATACGTTGCTTTGATTCCTGCCCCCTAGCAAGTGGGCGTGCATGTGCGCCGTGGTCTCCACGCCCGCAGGACCCGTGGACTCAATGTCCGCCGGTGTCCTGCGATCGGGTTACGGAACGGCAAAAAGTCAGACTTTTTGTATGTGAGAAACAGCAGGGAATCTGGACTGGGTGGGTTTAATAACTGTTCTTTTGCCCTTAACACAGAGGTTCTCAGATCATGAGATGGACTACTACATCAACAACAACAAAGTCTACATGAAAAACTGAAGTATTGAGCAAGTGGGCTGTGCTCCTTGCATGCATCTGAAGTATTCATATTCAGTCTTGACTGGAGTCAAAGTAGGAAATGTTTGGGGCCATTGAGAGCGAGCGGTGCCATTACTACCATGACTCTTCATTGGAGATACATATACTTAAAGAGGTATTTCTGGCAAGAGGTATTTATTCCACAGCAGATATACTTCATTTAACAGTTTAAAATGTTAGCATATGCATTTAATTCAACATATATTGGTAGGTATAGCTAGTCCCATTCATCTAGACTTTTCTGTAATGTTGAAGGCATTTCGTAGCATACCAATCCATTACTTTAATTCCAGCGTGTGTCAGGGACACCTTAAGACATCTTAATCTAATAGTGATTATGCAAGAACAGGACAGATATGAAAGTTGTAGAACTACCCTGTTTGTCAAGAACTGGATCACCTGCCAGTAGCACTGTGGTTTCCGGACCAAAAGGTTGCAGTTCTGGTGTCCACAAGTAGGTGTCTCCCAACAGTCAGCAGATCCCAGTAATCAGTCTCTGCCTAATGCTGGTTACTGGGAGGGTATTTAGTTTCTCATCTACCTTCGCCTTATGCATCAGTGTTTTTCCCTGCTAGCCAGATACTGCTCCCTAATTTATTCTGATCTTTCTTTTGCTCTGCATCCTGTACCCTACTATCTTGTAGTCACTCCCCTTGTTCCTGATCCCAGTCCTGGTTCCCTCCTTCCTTGCAACAAGTATTAGCCTGTTTTTCTGTGTTCCCCATTTTGTATTTATTATGTTGTAGTTAATTTGCTAGTTAGAGCCCATTCACACAGGGGCGACTCGTCAGGGGCAAAAGCCGCCTGACAAGTCGCTTCCCGCTTTGTTCAATAGAACCGTTCTAAAAGGAGCGACGGAAGTCGCTCCGACTTAGAAAAAGGTTCTTGTACGACTTTGGGGGCGACTCGGGGTGACTTGCATTGACTTCTATACAGAAGTAATTTTGCAAGTCGCCTCTGAAGTCATCTTCAGGTCGCCCCCAAAGTCGTGCCACCCCTGTGTGAACCAGCTTTCTAGTTTGGTCGCTTGTTAGGTATTTTGTCATTTATTTATGGCTCACTTGTATTTTCATGTTTGCTGTGTATCCTGTTTACTGGTGTTTTGATGTGTTTTGTCCCAACCCCACCCTTTTAATCACTACTCAGGGATGGAGATGCGCTTTCAGGAGTGAAATATATTGCCTCCACAAATCTACCACCAACAGTCAATCTATGTATTGTCATCCTTTGACTAGCAGACCCAAGGTTGATGTGGTCCGCACTTAGTCTGGTGGTATTTTTGGTTTGGTAGACATGTTTTGGTTCCACTCTTGTTTTTTTGTTTTGTTTTTTTCCAGTGCTCTTCCTTGCTAGACAAACTGTAGGTAGGGGCGGGTTTAGGTTACCACCTGCCCCCTGCCTATTGATTAGCACACCTGTGCTCCTTACTAGGAGGCTTTAAAATCACAGCTAGGGGGGCGTGTCCATGATGGCCACCGGAGCAGACGTGCTGTGAGGGAGCTCCTGCATGATCTCCGCTGTTTAACCCTGTTTCCCTGCAGCTGGACAATTCTGACTGACCCAGCCCGGTGCGGACATCGGCGGAGGAAGGTATGACCAAAGGGAGGGGTGCCCTTTCCTCCCGAAAGTCCCTAAAATCCGTTCCCGCTCCCGCTGTGCAGAGCACCCGCGTGGCTGCAAACATGGCGTCTCAGACTGAGGAGACGGGCTCGGAGCAGGTTGCCACAGAACAGTCCAACTTTGAAGCATTGATGCAGGCGATTGGTGCCTGTCAGACCACCCTGACTAGTAAGATCGAACATGTCCAGCTGGATATTAGCCTTATACGTCGGGACATGGACTCCTTTCGCACCCGCCTTACTGAGATGGAGCGCCGGGTGGGGGACACCGAGGACGTGCTGCAGGACCATACGGCATCGCTCCGCACGCTGCAAACACGGGTTAAACACCTGGAAACCCGCGCAGAAGATGCGGAAAACAGAAACAGGAGAAATAATCTCCGTATAGTAGGACTGCCTGAGGGGGTTGAAGGAACTAACCCTACGGGATTTACGGAGCACCTGCTGCGCACCCTTCTCCCCACCGCGGCCTTCTCCCAGTTCTTTGTCGTGGAGAGGGCGCATAGGATGCCTGCTGCCCGGGGGCCCCCGGGAGCTCCTCCTCGCACCTACATACTGAAATTACTGAACTTCAGGGACAGAGATTTGGTCCTACGTGAGTCCAGGAAGCTAGAACAACTAAGATTTGAGGGGGCCAAATTGATGATTTTCCCAGACTATTCTGTGGACACCCAGAAGCAACGCCGCTCATTCGATCAGGTGAAGCTCAGCCTCAGAAACCGCAAGATTAAGTACAGTATGCTGTTCCCGGCCAGACTGCGAATCCAAGATGGCGAGACTGTGCGCTTTTTCACCTCTCCTGATGATGCTTCACGCTGGCTGGAGACCCTGCCCGGACACTGACATGCTTGTGCACCGAGGGTATGTCTGAATGGCCCTTGTTTGCTGGTCCTGTTTGCCCCCCCCATTGACCCCTTGTAATTTTGTAATTTTTTTTTTTTTTCTCCTTCATGTTTGTTTCTGGCTGCTGCCGCCCCCTGACTATCTACTTTGATGGCCGCGTGCCACCTTGCCTGCCTACACTGTCCACACGCAGTTGGGGGGGGGGGGGGAAATGACTGGATAACTTCCCTATTTTTCCTTTTTTCTTTTTCTGTTGGTTTTTTCTTTGTTACTGGGGTGACGTTTCAACTCCTGACGGCGTTATTTTTTGCAACCGCCTTAAGATCTGAGCCCCCGGAGTCTTTTTGTGCTGCTCCGGGTGAATGAACCAATACTCTGCAGGGAACGATGATCCTTAATAATACGGTGGAGACCTTGCTGCACGTACTGTGATACTCAGGTGTCCTTCTGTTCGTGCAACCCACTGGTTGTTGCCATGTTTGGTTTTGGGAGGAAAGCACACCGAGGTTTGGGGGGTGGTGCGGGGAGGCGGGATGGGGATTATAGTTGGAGCTTCTGTTTTAGCTCCCTTCTGGTTTTGTGTTGCAGCTATGCTACTAATGGACCCTTTTCATGTGACTGTATACTGCTAGTGATTCCTAGACATGCTTCTCTGCTGATTTATGGCGCATGGGGCCCCACGTGTGGGGGCCTCTTGTGCATAAATGATGTGATGCACCTATCTGTCAAATCTCTCTCTCAAATGTGGTGTAAGATGATATCCTGTACTTGTTCAATATCGCTCCCATGGCTCCATTAACCATATTGTCATGGAATGTTAGGGGGTTAAACTCCAAGATTAAGAGGTCCCTGGTGTTTAATTATCTGAAGAAATACTCTCCCCGCATTTGCATACTCCAGGAGACACATTTGCTGGGGAGCAGGACCCTGGCTCTCCGAAAACCCTGGGTGGGCTCGTACTACCATTCCACATACTCAGCCTATTCTAGGGGGGTCAGCGTCCTGGTCCACAAGTCACTTGAGTTTACCCTGATGGATCTACACCTTGACCCGGAGGGGAGGTATGTGGTTATGCATGCCATGTGTGATAGGTTAGAGCTTCTCATTGTGGGCATCTACATCCCGCCCCCGGCCACGGTGGCTGTGCTCGGGGGGCTCACCACGCTCCTGGCGCAGTATCCGTCAGCTGGGGTGATTATTGCCGGAGATTTTAACATGACCCCCAATCCGGCCCTAGACAGACACAATGCTGGGCCCCTGGGAGATTCCCCTCTATCTCACTGGGCGGGGAATTATGGGCTCACAGACGTCTGGAGGATGAGGCATCCGGACAAAAAACAGTATACCTGCCACTCGGCCACGCATGCCTCATTCTCTAGGATCGATTTGATATACACCTCTGACACACTGCTCTCCCGAGTACTGGAGGTGGATATCCTCCCACGGGGCATTTCTGATCATGCACCACTTTTGCTCACTATGCAGACTGACTCGCTGCCTGGCACTGTGTTATGGAGGCTGTCTGGATTTTGGGTTACGGATGATAGGGTGGCCCCTCTGATCGAGGAGGAGCTGGGGGTTTATTGGTCACATAATGAAGGCACGGTCCCTCTCCCAGTCCTATGGGATGCCTTCAAGGCCTATACTAGGGGACAGTACAAAACGGTGATTGGGAGGGTTAGGAAAGACACGACACTGGCGCTGGAGGTGTCGGAGGAGAGAGTCCTCCGCTTGGAGGAAGCTTATGTAACTACTAAAGATGCTTCGACATATGCTGAGATGCAATCCCTCCATAGGGAAATCTCCCTGTTGCGGGTTGCGGCCACTAGGAAACAACTGCTCTCCCAGTCGCAAAGGATCTTTGAACAGGGGGAGAAAACGGGTAGGTTGCTGGCGTGGCTGGCGAAGGAGCGATCCTCCACATCTCACATTGCCTGTATCCGGGATGACCAGGGGGTGTCCCACTCTGACCCCCCCGGTATTAATGCCCAATTTACAGAGTACTATAGACGTCTGTATACCTCCAGGGCAGAATACACTGCAGACAGCCTAAATGACTTCCTAGATCAGGTAGACTTCCCACAGCTCTCAACTGTGGCCCGGGCCACCCTTGACGCTCCAATCACACTTAAGGAGGTGCAGGTGGCTGTGGCCACGCTTCAATCAGCCAAGACACCTGGACCTGACGGCCTCCCCGCCGAATTTTATAAGACAAATAGTGAACTGCTTGCTCCTAAGTTCCATAGGTTGCTTCTGGCCATGTTGGAGGAGGGCAGTCTTCCTCCCTCTATGGGAGAGGCGATCGTTGTAGTCATACCAAAACCCAATAAAGATCCCACACTTTGTGCTTCATACCGTCCCATCTCGCTACTCAATGTAGACGCCAAAATTGCCACTAAGATCCTCTCAAATAGGCTCAATTCAATCATCTTATCCCTGATACATGGAGACCAGACTGGCTTCATGCCGGGCAAGGGCACTGACATTAATTTGCGTCGGTTGTACACGCATCTGTCCTATGCTGAGAGGACTGGCTCTCCTGGGGTGGTGGCCTCCCTCGACGCCGAGAAGGCTTTTGATTCGGTGGAGTGGGAGTTTCTGTGGGAGGTCCTGGCCCGGTTCAACTTTGGCCCTAAATTCATATCATGGGTAAAGCTAGTGTATAGGAACCCCTCGGCGAGAGTTCGTACGAATGGCATGCTTTCCTCCCCCTTCTCTCTAGGTAGAGGCACCAGGCAGGGATGTCCACTATCACCGGGGCTGTTTGCCCTGGCGGTGGAACCTCTGGCTATCCTCCTTAGAAATGCCCCGGAGGTTGGCGGGATTCAGATTGGTCCGTTGGCTGAGAAGCTCTCCCTTTATGCAGATGATGCGTTGCTGTACTTACCAGATGCATCCTCCTCGCTGACAGCGGCTCTGCAGATCATTGATCAATATGGTTTCTTCTCGGGCGTTCGGATCAACTGGTCCAAGTCAACTCTGTTTTCAATGACCCCTGCCCTGCCCCCTATAGACCCGCAGATCCCGTTGGCCCTGGTCTCTAGATTTAGATACCTTGGGATTGAGGTCCAGAGGGACCTCTCTCAATACCTACCTGACAATGTGTACCCGATCCTCCAACAACTAACCGCTAAGTTTCAGGCTTGGAAATCTCTTCCCCTCACGCCTGTAGGTCGAATTAATCTCCTCAAAATGACTTTCCTCCCCAAATTTCTGTATGTATTTCGCAATACCCCGGTCCCCATCCCCAACTCCTTCTTTCAAAAGATAGACCGGGCAGTTAACACATTTGTGTGGGGTGGGATGGCCCCTAGGGTTGCTCGTGCCACCTTGCAACTCCCTTTATCCCTAGGAGGCCTGGCACTTCCCTGCTTTAAATTATATTACTGGGCGGCCGTGGTTGTGACTGTCCGCTGGTGGTTCTCCCAGCCTAAGTCCAACCCTGCGGTCAACCTAGAGGCGGCGGTGCTGGGCTCATACTCGGCGTTGAGCAACCTGGTGTTCCGTGGACCTAGGGCACAACCTGAGATGACGACCCCTATGCGAACAACTGTCCGGGTATGGGAACAAATCACAGTGAAACTCAGTGACCCCAACTCCATCTCCCCCCACATGCCGCTCTGGGGGAACCCTAAATTGACCCATCTACAGACGATCCCGGACCCGGCACTCTGGGCCGGTTACGAGATTAAAGTTCTGCGACAGATCATGTCTGGGGGTAGAATCCTCCCCTATGATGCGCTGAAGGACGCCTTTCATTTGCCACCCAAGATGTTCTTTCGTTATCTGCAGTTGAGGCACGCGGTTCAGGCCCAGTTTCCCGGGGGGGTCGAGCTCCGGTCCCATAGGGTGGAATCGTTTTTGATGTCTATAGGGGCAGACCGTATTCTATCATCTCTATATCTCAGGCTGTCATGTGGGGAACCGGGCGGAGCCTCTAAATTGTTTGATAAGTGGAAGGCAGATCTGCCTGCCCTCGCCGCTGACGACTGGGAAGAGGGAATCCAGCAATATATCCCTCTCATGGTGTCGGCTAGGGACAGGTACATCCAACTTAAGTTTATACACAGAGCATACTACACCCCGGTGCGGCTCTCGAAGATTTATCCTACACAAACGGATAGATGCCCCAAGTGCACTACAGGCCTAGGTACTTTTCTACATGTGGTTTGGGAGTGCCCGGTCATTCGGCGGTTTTGGTCGGGGGTGGTGGACATTATCAACTCTGTAGGCAACGTACAGATTGACCTGAATCCAATCATACTGCTTCTGGGTGTATGTGACAATGTTGTACCTAACACACACAAGCGGCTGTTTGTATTCTACGCCTCCTTCTATGCCAGAAAGTCGATCCTGCTTAAATGGAAACAGCCGGATCCTCCAACGGTCTCCCAGTGGAGAGCTCTGGTGGATGCAACGCTGCCTTTATACAAGCTCACGTACATGAACCGTAAATGTCCTAAAAAGTTTGAGAAGATCTGGGGCGCCTGGTCCAAGCAGTAACCCCGGGTCCCGGGTCCTGCCCTTGAGGCGAGGGGCCGCCTTTTGACTTGGGCCCTCCCCCTTTTCCCCCTCCTTTCCTCCCGCTGCTTTTCCCTAGCCTTGATCTCCCCCAGTCTGGTCCCATATCCCCTCCCCCTTCTACCCTCTCCTCCCCTTTCCCCCCAGTCGCCTACCCTGGAGCCCAGGGCCCGGACAATCATACTCCATGCCCTTGCCCACATGACATGTAGAATCTGAAGGAGTGACTGGCAGAGAATCGCGAACATGATGTTTGAGACTCGGTCTATGAATATGGTTTTGTTTCTCCTGTAAGCTATAGCTGCATTGTTTTATTCTTTAATCTAAAAATTTTCTTTTTCTTTTCTGTTTGTTCTGTTTAGATGTTTTTGTGATTATCATTTACTGTATGTCTTCATAACTCTCCTTTTGGAGACAAATAAAAACTTTTCTGTTAAAAAAAAAAAAAAAATCACAGCTAGGACTGCAATACACGGAGTGCCTTGACGATGGCATTGCAGCTTAAACAGGTATTTGCAAATGCATGTAACTAAACCTCTGTTTTTAATTGCATATAGTTAGACAGATCAATTTGGTTTAGTGCTTTTTTGTTTAGCAACCTAGAGCCTGGCCACTATGGAATCTTTCTTTTTTCATATTCCATATTTATATATTTAATCGCATATTGCGATAAAGCGCATCTCATTCAAAGTCCCAATCTTACATTTTTAGACATTTACAGGGATGGAGGCCTGTGGTAGTTTGTATCACATGCCTCATTCAAAGTCCCAACCCCACCCTTTTAATTGCTGTGTATCCTGTTTACTGGTGTTTTGATGTGTTTTGTTTTACTGTTAATAAACTTGTTTAAATCATATATAGTCTGGCTTCAGTTTCCTAAGTGTAGCTAAGCAAATCTGGCCATCCCTGCTACTGGTTGCCTGCTCTTTGTATACCTCAAACCATTCCAGTTACATGCATAGGTGTTAGTGCCTCGATTTATATGGCTAAATATGTGAATTGTTTATCGAAATACTTTTTGCCATGGGCTTATATAACTAAAACAGGGTAGTTCCACAACTTTCACACATTCCATCTTGTTCTTGGAAAATCAACAGGGTTATACATGTTGTGGTATCGTTTGGACACACATTGGAACTGAAGACACACATTGGAACTGAAGATGTGGCTTGGAAAGCTGTGAAATATCTTCAGCATTACAGAACAAGTCCAGTTGAATGTAACTAACTACTACATATTGGTGTAAGAATTTATTCATACATTATTCATACATTCAAAGCATGGCATATGTGCACAACCTGCATAAACCTTTGGGGGTCTAGAAAATATTTATACGCAGTTTAAAGTGTAAAAGAATTTGATATGAATTAGAGAATGCAAGGGGAGGGGTTTACTGGCAAATAGTAGACAAAACATCAAAATGTCGAGGAACACTGGCCAAGAAGATACCAACAGAGTCTGATCGGTAGAATTTACTCACCAGAAGACATAAAAGTCTGAAGCAGAGGCGCACCACCAGCAGGTACTACTTTCAAGAGAGGGAAACAGAATGTATAGTCAATAGTTTTACAACAATTCTTATATGTTTACTGTTAGCTAGTTACTTTACAGTTGCAGTCATCTGAGAACACAGGCACGTAATTATTGTGGTCATTAGTGGACCGAAAAGTGCCAACAAGGAACTAAAGTTGCTATACACGGAGCAAATTTTAACGACTTCCTGAGGACCCAGCAGTAATTCGCTCAGTGGGTCGCCCTGTTGTCCACCTCCTGCTCGACAACGCTCAACTAAAAAATCCAAGGAGCTAGGCAAAAACTTATCAGCTAGACACCACCTGCATCCAATCAAATGTAGGCACTTTTCGGGTATTTCACAGCTGGTGGAGCCAGCTGTGAAACTACAATGGCCACAGCGGGAGATTCCCACTTCCATGCTGTGTAGTGTGAATGGAGGATTCTATTAGATCTTTTTTTTTTTGTTCACCCCACAAGCTGAACGGTAATATTCTATATGTGTATTGCCAGCCTAATGCAAGCATCACTTGACAGCATCATAAAAAAAAAAACATAAAAGACTGATAGCAGAACAAGACCAATCGGTCAATCAAGAGATAATTTAATAAAGTGTAATAAAGTCTTGTAAAATCTTTATAATGCATACAGTTTGGCGGAAGGTTTTTAATTAATGATGGTTATTTGACTGTAATATAAGTGTCAGGGAACAGGTGGGAGACTGAATTGACGAGGTCGGCCTCTCTTATATCTCCTGTCCTGGCTCCGGTGAAGGTGAGGCAGAGGAAGCCAAAGGACAAGAGGGACACGAGTGCCTGAAGAAGAAAACCGCTTGTCAGGGTTCAGAGGTCTGGAGTAAACTGCGATGTGCAGAGCAGGAAGGGGAAACCGCCAGGCAGGTAACCAAGAGTTAAAAGTAGCCAGGAACAGTTGCAGGGTCTCAGGGACAGCCGTGTTTGTCAGCAGGCAGGCAGTGAAGTACCAAAACGTAGACAGAGCCAGAGTCAGGAATGAAGTCGGGTCTGAGATGGGCAGCAGTACAGGAACAGAACACAGAGCCAAGGTCAAGAACAAGCCGGGTCTTTAAACAGGGAGGGCACACAGGATCAGAGCAGGATTCAGGAGTACAGCTGAAGATCAGTCAGCAAGGCATAGGAGACAGGACGCCCTTTAAATAGGTCATCAGGCACTCAGAAGCATTAAGCCTGTGCACGTGTGCACGCATGCGCGGGCCTGTTCGCCATTCCATGGCAAACTCTATTCGCTTGTAAACACATCTATGTGCCAGATGCCTTACAGGGATTCCCTGACAATAAGTTAGGTCCATTATAGTTTAAATTATCTTATTTTATGTGTGTAAAGATGGCTCCACAGCTATGTAAACCAACCAGTTGAACCAGTTTTAGCATGGTTAAGAGGTATCTTACCATCATAGTCAATATCTGGTTCCATGAATGGGTCCACTATCATTTCGTAATCAGAATCTGCAAAACCAGGAAAGAAGTGTTAATATTTTCAAACACTACATACAGGTTTATAAAAGGAGGATGTCGGGGAAAACATGTAGAATTTAAAATGTAGCATGCATTGGGGAGATGTACTATATTTTAATGGTGCAGCTTAAGTGTCCTTCAAGTGCTGGTGGAATGTTATGACCTTGTCACAGATCAGCAGCAATTCTGGTTTGCGACTTGTAGTTCTACCACCATGTGGTCTCTCCCACTTTGGTGCTACGCATGACTTGGAGGTATAGGCATTTCCGGATTCCTCCTGACAATTGATATAGCAGCTTCACCATCAGAACCCACCCAGCCTGTCAATCAACCTTACTATTTAACTGTCCCCAGGCCAATAGACATTGCCTAAATAAAGGGTTAATTTTCTAGCCCTCCCACCTTTGGCCTGTCCCCTTTCCCAAATTTCCCATTAACTTTTTACTATACTCTGATTCTGTCCCTTCTCAGCTACCATCTGAAACACCCACCCAAAAAGTCCATTACTCTTTGCACGGTTTTCTTGTCGGCATTTCCGATCGCGTGTACACGGCATTACTCTTTAAAGTATAGACAAATTACAAGAGCCCTCTATATAAATACTACACAGGATTTAACAAGTGACTGTACATACCTTCAGTGGAATATATTTTACTACTCACTCCTGAAAAATAAATAAAATGATATTCAATTATAAAATGCATTTTAATCTGCTTTGCATGCTCAAGTCACCTATACGCAATGAAAGCATAACTAGTTGTGTGACATTAAAGTGGGACTTCAGTCTCTCAATCAACAGTGATTATTTTTAGTCCTCATGCTGCTAGCCTTAGTAAAAAATAGGAAAGTATAACATATTTACTTGTTTTAAGCTTCCTGATTTTTTGCCTAGGCAAATGATGTGAATACTGTGCAGATTTTGCACTCTCCAGTTTTAGTAAATCAATCCGATTATCGCTTTATCCCACCAAAGTCCTTAGGAGTGACAATTTTCTAACATCTATGGATACCTACACGCCTTCTAAATACAACATGCACAATTCCAAGATTAAAAAAGTCTATATTTTCGAAACTATTAGCATGTTCTGTCCGGAACATTTAGAAAATCCAAGCTGTAGTGATGTTTTTCCCTGTCTCCCGCACTTCAATGGAAGAGGGAAATTAGAACTACGCACAAGAACATGCAAACAACCCAGTCAAATACAGTTTAAAATTGGAGCTGGTAAAGTGTACTTCCAATTTACATTAAATGGCATTAAATTTACTCAACAGTTGGCCAAACTGCCAAGAACAGGACACTTGATCAAAAGTTCCCTGTTTTATCCATCAAAAGGAGGAAAAGAGCATAATCCTGACACAAAATATTGAAGCGCCCTCTTTAAAATGTATTGTACCTGTGATCTCTTCGAAGTAGTTGTAGACAGGAGGTGGGTTGAGTGACTCCACAAAAGTTGGATATGCGAATGTACCAGGCAAAAGTTCAGTGTCCTCAGGAAGAATAAGAAGCCTTAGGCGAGTGGGGTTTACAGGGAAAGACGTAGGTGGCACAGTAGTTTGAGACTCTTCTACACCTTCCACAAACCCTTCACTAGGAGTATTTGTGCTTTCATATGACTGGACAGAAACTTTACCCGTCATTGCCTCTTGAGTGCTTTCTGTAACATTGACAGTAGAAACGCTGGTTGAAACCAAGGAATTAGTTGGGTTCTCTGAGCTGGTGGAAATGCTAGGCATTTTCTCTGTCCTGAGTAATGTTGTTCCTGTTGTAACCAAACTGGTTAGGTGAAGTGTGTTGGTGGGAAGCAAAGTAGTACTGTGACGGATGACTGGAAGTTTTGTCAAAGGTGGAGCAGAAACTGAAGCCATAGTCGTCAGTTTTTCCAAAGTGTTGGTCGTCGTCAATCCTTGAGTTACACCAGGCTGACCCCTGGTTATGGTAATTTGGGTAATTGTTGCCTTAGAAGTGGTTGCCTTTGTCGTGCTTATTTTGGCTGTTGTTGAAGGCTTTGAGGTTTTAGTGACTGGTTTTGTAGGTCGGGCTGTGGTTGTTATTTTGGCTTTTATGGAAGTAGTGCTTGGAGAAGGGGTAGTCACAGCACGCTGAGATGTAGCAGTTAAAGGTGTGGCTGTAGTGGTAGGATTAGCAGAAGTTGTAGCTATTGTTGTTTTGGGGTCCTCTGGATCATCAGGTTTCACTACTATGAGGGAAGTAACAGGTGTCACAAAGTTGTATTTAAGAGATAAGTTAGTAGCTTTCTCTGTCAGTATCTTTCGAGCTATAGTGTCATTGGCTTTAATCCTAGCCTGCAACAAATCTTGGATCGTGAAGTAGGCCCAAAGCCTCTGGACAAACCACTGAATTTCATCCACATTGCCTGAACACCCGAAGCTGGGCTGTGTAGTGTTATCCACGAGAGAGATGTCATTTTCTAGACTTATCTTCTCTTTCTGATTATGTGCAGTCATTCGAACCTGAAGATTTTTGGCTTCTGATTTTACTTTTCCTGTGACAACCAGCTCTGATCCCTCAAAATAATTAGGAAATAGGGTCTGTGTCACATTTTGGGCCGTTTCTCCAAGGTAAGCCATTTCAATGTCAAAGAGGAGAGGGCTGGCAATCTCATCGTAAAATCCTTTTAGTTGCAGAGTGGCATCAGAATGCTCATAGATACGACGTGCTATGCCACGGTTTTCAAGGGATAGCCGGCGCATGAGGTTGTAGTCGGCATCATCGCCAAATGCAAGGCAGAAAAGAGAGGTGGTTCCTCTAAAGGCTTTATGGGCATTTTCAAGGATGCGAGTGGAAGATGTTACTCCTGAGGTGGCCTCTCCATCTGTCAGGAATATGATTAGAGGGATCTTCTGCTTGGTGCCTCCCTTTTCTGGTTTACTTGATGTCATGTTAAAGATAGAAGCAGCAGCCAGAATTGCAGCATTGATATCTGTCCCTAAAGAGATATACAACATTAGATCCCTTAAAGTATAAGTAAAACTGATCACTAAAATCTCATATACGTTTTATACTGATAATTATAAATTACTTACAAGCCCATCACCATTTAGACCAGTGGTTCTCAACCTTACTAGTGCCGTGACCCCTTGATAAAATTTCCCAAGTTGTTGAGACCCATAACAGTAAAATCATTTTTGTAGCGTGGGTTGTCAGCACCCAAGACAAGACAAGTAGTTTGCACCCCTAACCCACAGACATTTAGGGCTCCCTGAGTCCCTTACACTCATGCAGTATTAAAACCCCTTCTGGTACATTTTAGGATGGGCCACTGTTTCTCTTTGTTCTCCTTTATTTTCCTTTTATCTCTTGCTATCCTAATTTCTTGTTTTGTCCCCCCCCCCCCCCCCATCCCTCTCTCTAGCCATCTTTTTTTGTTCTTTCTCTTATTCTTTCTCTTCTTTTCCTTTGTTCCACTCTTTCTTTTCCCCGCCCTTCCATGTATTCTCAAAAAAAAATTCTCTTACTCCTTGGTGGGGGGGGAATGGGAGTGGCAGTTCTGGTGGGGGTGGGATCAGTGGCAGTGCTGGGAAGAGTTGGAATGAGGGGCAATGCTGGGGGGGAGTTGGGATGAGTGGCAGTGCTGGCAGGGAGTTGGGATGAGTGGCAGTGCTGGCAGGGAGTTGGGATGAGTGGCAGTGCTGGCAGGAAGTTGTGATGAGTGGCAGTGCTGGCAGGAAGTTGGGATGAGTGGCAATGCTGGGGGGGGGGGGAGTTCTGATCATCCAACTTAGGTGTTCTTGAGCAAGGTCCTCTGCTTATCCCACTTCACATTCCTCACCAGTCAGCTGACCTCTAGTCTCTGCCCCCCAGCCAATGCCGTGAACTGAATGGATGGCTGCGGGATTTAGGAACAGCCCTGCTGGGTGGCTGCGAAAAGGCTGGGAGAGCAACGCATTCATCAGGAACAGCCTAGGATTTGGTGACCCCTGGCAAATCGTTATTTGACCCCCCAAGGGGGTCCCGACCCCCAGGTTAAGAAACAATGATTTAGACAGTAAAACCATTACCTGCATTGATAAAGGCTAAAAAGTCTGAAACAGCTGTATGCATGTTAATAATACCAACTCTGTAATATTTTAGCTATATCTGTGCTATACACCAGCAGTTTTGGATGCCCTGTCAGCTAAAAGGGGCAAAACAGAAAAAATTATTCACCAAACCTAGTGCTAGCTATTGTATATACAGAGAAATTCTAAACACTTTCATTTGCAGAAAATCCAAACACTTTCATTTGCAGGAATGATCAAACAGATCAGTACAACCTCATACCAAACACTGTATATGATTATAGAGCAAGTAGAATTGGTAGGTTGACTTTAGCTGTTTTCATGATTCAAAGCAAATTAACTTTTAGGTTATGTTTACATTTGTGCTGGAGGAGCACTAAAAAGACAAAGTTAAAACTGGTTTACACCAATCTCTTTTAAGCTGGGGGTGGGTGTACACACAGGGCCAGCCCTACCATGGGTCTCACTGGGTCCACCGGACACAGACAGCACTTTAAAACTGGTGGCAAAGTGACGCCCAAGAAGATTTTTTTCCCAGGAGTTTGGTGCGCACTGCCGCCACCAGATCAGATGTACAGCTTTACTCCACCTGACCCAGCAGGCGTGACAAGTCTGTCCCTTCCATAAGATCGCAGCACTCCCCCTCCTCTACCTTATTTACACAAGACGGGAAGCATGGCAGGTCTGGACAAAGGGTGGGGCTTTTCAAGTTAAGAAGCGGGTGATTGCTGGGACCAATCACCTGCTTCTTAACTTGAAAAGCCCCACCCTTTGTCTGGACCTGCCATGCTTCCGGTCTTGTGTAAATAAGGTAGGGGAGGGGGAGTGCTGGGATCCTATGGAAGGGGGCAGTCTGCAATATTGATGGAGGACTGTGATGGGGTCTGTGCTGAGGGAGGGTCTGGGGTAGGTTGGGGGATCTGTGATTGAGAGTGGTCTGTGATGGGGCAGTGGGATCTGTGATATAAAGGAGTCTGTAATGGGGGGTCTGGGGTAGGTGGGGGGGGGGTCTGTTATGGAGAGGGGTCTGATGGAGGGGAGTATGTGATGCATAGGAGTCTGTGATGGAGAGGAGTCTGTGATGGGGGGGATTTCTGAGATGAGAGGGGATGTCTGTGATGGAGAGGAGTCTGTGGTGGTGGGATCTGTGATGGAGAGGGATCTGTGATGGAGGATCATTTTAATTTTAGTTTTAATTCTCATAATATAAAATGATGGATGTGGGGGCCTTTTGGTGAGAGTGATTCTTTTTATTTGGGTGGGGCAGCATTTCATTCTTGAACTCAAGCAGCACACTGTCTTAGGCCAGTCCTGGGTGTACACATGCCGCCAGCACAATGGTTTACATCCCAGGGCAGCAAAAATGACCCCCCCCCCCCCATTGTTTTTGGTGATACCAACTGATGAAATAGACCAATGGTCCAGTAATGGTTTGCAAACCTTGGCCCCTACAGTATATTGTACATGAAGTTACAGGGAATTTACCATGGCATGAACCACTGATTAATGTCCTTTCATTTCCATTTTCACTTTAGCAATAGAATAACACTTCAAATAGCTCTATAATACATAAGCAGGTCAGTAAAATAATCTCACTTACATCCATCAGCTTCAATCTTGTTCACATACTCCTTTGCACTCTTGATATTCTGAGCTGTGGCCTGGATGGAAGTGCCGGGTCTCCACACCTGTACTACATCTGAGAAGGTAATGATGTTAAAGTGGTCATCTCGGTGGAGGTCATTTAAGATGACGTACATAGCACTCTTTGTCTGAAAGGATAATTATAATGCACTTTGTTACTTGTCTGAGTGCAGCGATGGCTAATTGTACAGTTAACCATTGTCTTCTATTTCTGAAATTATACAGTTTTTTTAAAGACCCAAAACTAAGACTATTAAAGTAACGTAAAGGAAAAGTTTTTAGTTTTTCAGGGAAGGATCTCTACCAATGATGGGGCACTATTCCTCCCACTGATACCAATGATGGGGCACTATTCCTCCAACTAATAGCAGTGATGGGGGTACCAATTCCTTCCATTGACACCAATGATGGGGCACTATTCATGCAAATGACCACCATGATGAGGCACTAATCCTCCCACTGACACCCATGATGGCAGGTTATTACAGATGCCAGGACTATTTCTATTCCCAGTGGCAGGGCAGCCATCACAAATTTTGGGGCCCCTTACACAGCTTTAGGCAGGGCCCCCCTGGAGCAAATCGGTGGGGGGGGTGCTGCCAAAAAAAAAAAAAAGTGTAATCTCTTCTTTCCTGACAATACCATCGGGCCCCTTACAGGTGTAATGCAAAAAAAAAAAAACGAGAGGGGGGACGGCCGGGCCTGTGAGGGGCCCTGGGGACCATTGGGCCCCTTACAGGTGTAATGCAAAAAAATGCAAATAAAAAAAATGGGAGGGGGCCAGCCGGGCCTGTAAGGGGCCCCTTACAGGTGTAATGCAAAAAAAACAGGAGGGGCAAGCCAGGCCCCTCGGGACCATTGGGCCCCTTACAGGTGTAATACCTGTACCCCCCTGATGGTGGCCCTGCCCACCGAACACAATTCAACCCCTCTAAAATCTGAAGGATAGTAAACTGGCCCTTTGCTTAGAAAATTTGGCGACCCCTGGTCTATATCATACTTTCTCAACCTTTTAAAGGTAGAGGAACCCTTGAAAAAACTTTCCGTTCTCAAGAAACCCTTGCTAATAATTACTATGGGCCAGATTCAGGTAGATGGGAGCATCTTTAATCTGGAGTAACGTTTCTCATTTACGTTTACCAATGGAGTTAAGTTCCCTGTAGTTGCTCAGTTTGTTCTCAGAGCAGGTCGGAGTCCAGAGAGGAAGAAGGAATCCCGGTGATCATGTGGGTACCATCACTCATCGTGCTTTGGGCCGCTGCCTTTGTCTGTCACGCTGGTGATACCTGTCCAGGTAAGTCCCCTATATACGATGATGAGGTGATGTCCTCATCTTTATAATGCCTCTACTTATAACTAGCTACATAGGGCCAGATTCAGGTAGATCAGAGCATCTTTGCTCTGGAGTAACGCTTCTCATTTACGTTACTCTGGCGAAATTTTAGGAGCAAGTGCTGTTATTCATGAAGCACTTGCTCCTAAAGTTGCGGCAGCGCATCGCAAATGAGCCGGCGGAATTCAAATTGGGCGGGTACGGGGCGTGTATTAATTAAACTAAGCGCGATCCCGCGGCAAACGTACTGCGCATGCGTCGACTGTCAATGCATCCCAGTGCGCATGCTCCAAATTCTGTCAGTGAACGTCAATGACGTCAAATCCCCATTCATGGACGTTTTACGCAAGCGACGCGATTATTATTTTTTTCGACGCGATGACGACGGCTATACTTAACATAGGATACTCCACTAAGGGGCTGCTTTATCTTTACGCCGCGTATCGCTTACGGAAACGCCGGAAAGTCACTGCGTCGCGCCCGAATACGATCGTGAATTGCCGATTCCCGCTGATTAACATATTTTTTCAGCGTAAATCAGCGGGAACGCCCCGGCGCCATTTTTAAATTAAAGTTGCGATGCAATGGCGAAATTCAATTGCGCCGATCGCATCGGAACTCCAACCCGGCGTTTCTTATTTTCTGGTTACAGAAAACAGAAACGCCGGCTTAAAGTGACAGTTAGGCTGGAGTATCACTGATACTCCAGCCTAACTCTACCTGAATCTGGCCCAATATCTACAGATCACTGAACATTGGTGTGATGGTTGCTAAAAAGAGCATTGGTGTAAGTGGCCGAAATTGCCCATTGCTGAAGAAACCCCTAGAAACCTCGGGAGGAACCCTAGGGTTCCATGCAACCCTGGTTGAGAAAGGCATGGTCCATATTAAGTAGGACTAGTAGGATACTTACATGACAATGTAGAGATATTACAGCACTCAAATATATTTAGACACACAGAAAGTAAGATACATAGGCTACACAGGGGGTCGATTTGCTAAAACTGGAGATCTGGTGCATCTTTTCATGGCAGTCAATCAGCTTCTAACTTCAGCTTGTTCAATTAAGCTTCGATAAAAAAACAAAAACATGGAAGCCGATTGGTTTCTATGCATAGCTGCACCAGATTTTGTACTCTCCAGTCTTATTAACCACTTGTCTACCACCGTATAGTAAAATGACGACAGCAGGCACCCTTCCTCCGGGTGGATGTTATATCACATCCTTGTTTTTCCGGTATTCTGGCAAGCGCATCACTGTGTACTCGATGCTCATGCCCGGCGGCTGCGAAGGCCATCGGGCACCCGCAATTGCTCATCAAAGGGCAGGGACGTGGATCTGTATGTGTAAACACACAGATCCACATCCTGTCAGGGGAGGGGAGAACTGATGGTATGTTCCTTGTATATAGGAACGACGATCGGTTTCCTCCTCTCATCAGTCCCCTCCCTCTACAGTTAGACTCACTCCCTAGGACACACAATAAACCCCTTGATCGCCCCCCTAGTGTTAAACCTCTTCCCTGCCAGTCACATTTATACAGTAATCAGTGCATTTTGTATAATTGTGAATGGTCCCAAAATAGTGTCGAAAGTGTCCGATATGTCCGTCGCAATGTCACAGTCACGATAAAAATTCGCAGATCGCCGCCATTAGTAGTAAAAAATTAAATGAATAATAAAAATTACATAAATCTATCCCCCGTTTTGTAGACGCTATAACTTTTGTGCAAACCAATCAATATACGCTTATTGCAATTTTTATATGTAGAAGAATACATTTCGGCCTAAACTGAGGAAAAAAAATATATTTTTTTTTTAATTGGGATATTTATTATAGAAAAAAGTAAAAAACATTGTGCTTTTTTTCAAAATTGACGCTCTTTTTCTGTTTATAGCACAAAAAAATAAAAACCACAGAGGTGATCAAATACCACCAAAAGAAAGCTCTATTTGTGGGGAAAAATTATCAAAATGTAATTTGGGTGCAACGTCGCACGACCACACAATTGTCATTCAAAGTGTGGCAGTTCTGAAAGCTGAAAATTTGCCTGGGCAGGAAGGGGGTGAAAGTGCCCTGTATTGAAGTGGTTAAATCAACCCCATAGAGCAGGAGTCTCAAACTCAAATTCATTGGAGGCCGCATCAGAAATATGGTTATCCTCAAGGGGCGGGTTGTATATCTAAGAATATGCAGCTACTCTTTATCATATTAAATAATTGCCTCTGCATTTAATCATAACTGTTTTTTAATTTAAGTAATAATTAGCTCAGAGTTCAGGGGTTTGATGTGTGCAGAGGGCAGGGTTCGGGAGGTGCGCTACGTACAGAATGCAGGGGGTTCAGCATTTTGTGCTGTGGACAGGGTGCAAGGTTCAGGGTTGAGCTGTGAACAGAGTGCAGGGTTCAGGGGTCACGCTGTGGCCAAGGTGCAGGGTTCAGGGGTTTGCGCTGTGGACAGAGTGCAGGGTTCAGGGGTGTGCTACACACAGAATGCAGAGTCCAGGAGTTACGCTATGTACAGAATGCAGGGTTCAAAAGTGCCTTGTGTACAGAGTGCAGGATCCATGGGAGAGCTCCATGCAGGGTTCAGGGGGGGTTCAGATCACCCCACCACTACCAGATCCCCCAGCCCCAACTACTGCCCTGCAACTCACCACTGAAGATCCCCCGCAATGGCAAATTACCACCCCCTAAATAACAAACAGCCCCTCACCACTAGCAGACCACCACCCCCTGTGAAATCCCCAGGGATAAGCACTGAACTTTTGGTATTCAAGTGTATTCAAGTGTTTCATCCAGGCTGTGTGTCCTCCATTTCAGCCTGTGCCTGCGTGTCCGGCTGACCACTCGACATGTAAGAAGTTCATTTTTGTAAGCTGCCTGTTCAGCTGCAGCATCTCCGCGCCTGCCTTGCATAGCCTGAAATCGGCGCATGCACAGTAACAGGAGCCGGGACTCGTCGAGACCATAGAAGTTCCTGTGTTCACAAGTGACGGGAGGAAGAGCGGGTGAGAGCCGGAGGTGGCGGACGACGGCCGCTGCGGGCCTTGTGTTTGCCACCTGTGCCATAGAGTATATTTTCTATTTGCCCCAGTGACCATTGTTATTGGGACCATGTAATAAGAAAGCCACATTTTTACAGTTGTTGCCAAAACAGATGGCAGTTGGCTCGGCACAATTTGAACTGTATATTTAGTCACATTTTGTGTCTGCGCATCTAGATTCAATTTGATAACTAGTGTAGTTTGTATAATGTGTTATGTTGTTTTTGCTCAGTTGCCAGGTTCACTTCAACAACTGGACCCGACGTGCCACAGATGGACTCACCTGTTTAATCTTAGCGCCAAACATCGACCCGCTGACGTCAATAACAAAGATAACATTTTTCTGGATGGTCGGAAGCCCTCGTGGAGCGAAGTAGTGAACAAAATATCCATTGTATATCTAGGTTACAGACATGAGTAATGGTGAATTATTTTTACAGGTTTATAACACTCTGTGATAAATAGCACCTTGTGTGTTACATATCACACATCTACCTGAACATCTCCTGCAAGGTCTTTCAAGGCCACATCGTACTGGATAACAAAATCTGCTGCAATGCCGGAACTGGATTGGGCAGCTTGCTCCTTTGGAGTTGGACTGAATGTGACTCGAGCACAGTGGGGGGTTTTCTCTAATTCTGTGGATGGAGGCATTTTTGTCTCCCCTGTAAAAAAAAACATATAAAGGGTTCAACAAAGCTTCTTTTGTAGTTTTTTTTTATTTTTTATCTATAAGGTTGGCTGCTTGTTTGGCCAATAAATAACTTTAGAGCAGGGAATGATAAACCCACGTTTGATCTTTTGTTTCCATCTGTGTTCCATTTGAAGGATTTCCTTCTCTTCTCAGCCTGCAGACACAGCACAAATGGAAAGCAACCCTATCCCCTCCCAGTGGCAGATCCAGGGGGGGCGCAAAAGGGCAATTAACACCCCCGAAAAATTAGCTAATTAGAAATTAGCTAATTTCTAGTTGAGGATTTTGCAGGCGAGTGACAGAGCAGGTGGGTGACAGTGTGGGCTGCCAGGTGCCTCGGTGTGTGGGCGGGCGGCGAGTGAGTGTCAGAGGGTGGGTGGTCAGCTGGTTGGCTCTGTGGGTGAACGGGCGGCTGGGCAATCAACAAGCCGGCGGCCGGGGGAGCAGAGAGATAACATCATCTCTCACCGCCCCGTGCCTGCCCTGCATCCCTGCAGTAACTTCCGCCCTCACTGTACATGCAGCAGAGATATTACATCATCAAGCAAAATACCACCTTAGCACGTGACAATCCCTAAGGTGTGGCAGGTGAGGTGGCAAGTGACAATCTGCATTTGGTGGTAGGAAAGTGGCATTCCACAACTTGTGGCAGGTGACGTGGCAAGTGACAATGCGCAACATGTGGCAGGTAATGTGGCAAGTGACAACCCGCAACATGAGGCAGGTGACGTGGCAAGTAACAATCCGCAACGTGTGGCAGGTGACGTGGCAAGTGACAATCCGCAATGTGTCAAGTGACACACTCGGGGCTCCCACTGATTGTGCATTATGGTAAGTTGAACCATTTGATTTTATATTACAATGTAATAATATAGATAATGCTCTTCAATCATCCTGATACCATAACAACCATGGTGCCATGATCATTGAAGCGCTAACACCAGTCATTCCCAAAGAAAAAAAAATCTGGTAGTGCCCCTCCCGAGACTAGACTCTGTATCCGCCCCTGTCCCGTCCACCACTGTCATCAATACGGGTGCCCCAATTAGAAGACTCTTCCTTTAGAGTCGGTTCACACTGGAGCGACACGACTTCCAGCGCGACTATCAGAGGCGACTCAGACATGACTTGAGCATGAACCACAGGGCGATCTGGGGAGATTTACAACACGACTTGAAGTCATCTCCAAGACAGGGGACATTCCAGTGGCCAATAAAACAACAATCAGCTCTGGGAGAGGGAGGGGGAGGGAAGGGTTTGCCTAAGAAATGTATGTTATCTTATCTGGAAAGTAGCTAGTGATCAGACTTCTGAGGCGACAAGTCGGATTGAAGTCGTACAGGAACCTTTTCTGAAGTCGGAGCGACATGAGTAGTGTGTATTAACACCGCTCCCATTCACTAACATTGTTTTTCTCTACAGCGCGACTTGGGACGACTTGAGGCGACCTCGAGTCGGATCCCAAGTCGCCCCAGTGTGAACCAACTCTTATTGTATCTTCAGGTATGAATTAAAAACTGAGAGAGCACAAATATCTTAGCAGGGACGCAGACAGCAAACAAAACCAGGCAGGGCTTCTAAGTCCTTACCATGCTATCCAAAACTAATTAAGTTTGTTTTAGAGGCATTTTAATAAACCCTTGGAGAGTGTAGTGTAACAAACATTGAAGTACCAAACCCCTGCTAAGAGGCCCAGATACAATTTTATTTACATAAAATTCAGGGAGACAATCTATAAAGTAGTCAACACATTTCAGGGGTCCAAGGGCTTGTGTCAGGAAGCTAGTTCAGCTAATTATTATGCAGCTAATGCTCATTCTCCTGCAGCTAATGCTCATTCCCATGCAGCTTATGCTTGTGCACATGTACCAGCACACAGATGAGCTCAGGCTAATGTCCAGCATGCACTGACACATAGGCGCATTTCTGTGCGCACGTCTTCATGCATTGGCACCAAATGGCCTATTTGAAGGAGACCCTGCTGGATGCTAACTGCTGGATGTTCTTCCACTTCCCCTGGTCCGTGTTTCTGTGTTCCTACTTGTGCTGACTGATCTTCTGTTGCTAACCCGGCTTGTTCCTGACCTTGCTCTGTGGATTCTGGATTCTGAGGTCAGGTTGCCTTTGACTTCTTTGCCTGATCTCGGCTTGCTACTGGATCTTGCCCCTTGCCTGCTTCCCTGGTACCAACCCCGGCCTGCGTCCTGACCACACTGCTGTCTCGCGATGTTTGACCCCAGCTGACCTTGGCTATATGCCTGACCATGGCAGTCACCTGCTATAAAGCTACTTGGACCCGTGCCTCTTTGAGCCTTGTACCTCTGTCACCATATTCAGGGGTGCTCGGACCAGAGCCACCAGGGAAGCCCTCTGGTCAACTCAGCCTCCAACCAAGGTACGTCACAGCTTTATTGACAACAATGTTAATAAACTAGAGAACAGGACCGTTAATATTATTTTTGCCAGTGTTATTACAAACCTTGTCATCAGCAGGCAAGTTGCTACCAAACCAGCTGCTGATAAGGCCTGTGCTGTCAGACCCCCTGAAACATGTTGGCTACTTTTTGGATTGTCCCCCTGACTTTTATCAGAATAAATTGGTATCTGAACCTTTTGTTATTTTTGTTTTGCTATGAAATAAATCTTTGATTGTTATACTTGTGCTGTAAAGTTCATGGGGGACCAATAAAATCCACCTTTTCATTCGAGTTCTGTAATCACATATATCTAGAAATGTGGTGCTTTTTTCGATATTTTTTTTTTTTTTTGGTGAGGCGCTGACTTAGTATGTGTTCAACCTGTCCATAATAGCAACTTTTCGGAGCCTCCCAAGTCACATGCCTCATGAAGGGCTCCTGCAAGGCTCTCACTTATAGGCACAGCGATTCTACAGGAATGTGTGCATTGGGAATAGTGTGTTGCAACCTGTCCATAAGAAGCCATAAGAAGCCAGAGGTTAATGAATAAGCAACACCCCCCCCCCCCCCAAGATAAATTACAAACAACACCCCCTCCCCCCAAATCCCCAAATTAATTACTTGACAAAACAATTGGAGAATTTAATGCTTCATGATCTTAAAATTTTAACAAACCATAATTGGTCTTTGCCCTTACCAGTACTCCACACATACCTCGAACAGAGTTGGTGATCAGTCGGCTGGTACGCAGAGGCAACACCCGGACATACTCTATCCCAGTTCTTTCAGAGATTGTCACCTGCACAGTGAGGTTCTGAACTATCTGGTTGGGCTTCAGACTGACAGCATACTCATATTTTCCCAGTTGTCTTCTCAGCAGCTCTTCGTAGGTGAGATCAAAGGTTATTTCACCTCCGGCCTCCACATTGACTAAAACACGAAACTTCTCTGTCTCTCGGTCCCTGGGGTGATGAAAAGTCAGACACTATTATGTACAATGTTTTATAAATTGACTGTACAATTGGGCTGAAAGTCTGACAAATAGAATATTTGTTAGAAGGGCTTCTGGAAATTACTTTGGGTAGGCTAATTGAATTGGAGTGGTATCCCAAAGCTTTTGAGTCTTAAAGCCTAGGTTCATGTTTTATTTAACTTTAGTTTGTTTGGACCAAGCTGTTCCAAATTAACTATTTCCTTCACTAATGCATGAACCAGCTGTGTGCACTGTATCATGTGTATATAGCATCAGCTATATACAGTATACAGTGATTTCTGTACCATTTCCTAAACAAAATAGGGATGCTCGGCCATTTGCAGGAAGCATTGTGTTTTATGAATCACAATCTCTACCTTAGCCAATCAGAGGAAGCATTGTATAAAATACATATAATATTTGGTGTATGTCAGAGAACCAGAAGCTCTAACAGCTGAGTTGTGCTACGGCGCGTTCCTGTGCACGAACGGGGGGCGCGCATGCGCAGTTCTGCGCATCAACGCGCGCATCCATGCTCACCAATCAGAGCCCGGCCTTGCCTACTTAAGCCAGCCCCAGTCTCATGACGGGTTGCTGGTTTGTTGTCAGCTCTTGCCTGTGTAAACCTTCCTGAACCTGTGCTTGAACCTGTTTGACCCGGAATTGACCTTGACTACTCTACGCCTTCTCCTGCACCTGACCCCCAGGCTTGCCTCATTGGATCTGCTGCTGTCTCCTATCCCTGACCTCTGTCCTGTACCTTGGACTTTGCAAGCTTCTCCAGCCCCTGACCTTTGGCTTGAATCCCGGATCTGCTTCCAGTCCCTGCCTGAACTTGCTCTCTGTTGCCTGAACTTTTCCAGTACCTGACTCACTGCCAGTACCTGCTACTTTCTATCAAACAGAGTGCGCTGACCAGTGGCACCTCGGTCTGCTACGAACGCTCAGTCTGCTGCTGGTAACCGGGGCCTCTTTGTGCCCTTCCCCGCTGTTCCATCTCTAGGGGATGAAGTGCGCAGAGTCGCAAAGGTGAGCCGCTCTCGGCATCTCGGCCTCGGTGAGTACTTATCCTGACAGTGTACCTGCCCCAGAGCGCTATGCTCCAGTTGGTCTTGCCATGGGATGCCCTCCTTCACAGATCCATACCACACCTGCATAAGCATGAATTAAAGCTGGAGGGGTTTATGTTCTTGGTGTCCAGGCCACCTCTAGCCCGTCAATAAGCTTTACTGAGGTTAATCAGCACCTTATCGGGACAATGATATATGAAATATTTGAAGGATTGGGGTCCATGGCTGGACACCAAAGGGTACCTGCACCTAGATAGTTTCCTCCTCTAGCTATGACCAACCTCTCAGAGCTTTGCGGGCACTACCAAGGTTGGGCCTCGTGGAATACCCTACACCATTCCCCTTCTCCCTTGTTCCCCTTGCTCCCTCTACTCCCTTCCTCTTTAAACCTACCTTTCTCTCCATTTGCTTATGTCTCCTTCTCAGCCTTCTCCTATATCACAGTTGTTCACTTTCCAACATATAGATCAGCTGCACATTTCCTTTGCCCAACCATTTGATGATAATTATTGATTTGACAACCAGGAACTCCCAAAAGACTTGACAGCTACCACCCATGTTTTCATGCCGGAATCATTAAGCTTTTCTTTAAAAGGTGTTACTTGTTTTTTGTATTGATATTCTTCTTGATAACCAGACAACAGAAATTCTACCTCATTATAGTTATAATCCTGTTATGTCATTTGTTCCCTATAACACATTGTACTTGCTGGGAAAAATAAATCTTTTGTGAAACAAAATACAACGCTTCCTGTGAATGGCATTCTGTATTGATATCAGACTAGTACAAGATGGAATTTTATGTGTTGATTTGGGTTCCTGCACTTAAAGTAGATCTAATCTCAAGCTCTAAAATTTCACATAACAAGTTGTAAGATGTTCATGCTAATTTAAAATATATTTTGATATTTTGTTTGCTTTTTATATTACTTTTTTCCCCCAACAATTAAAATGATCTTAGACTCTTTCATCTGGTTTTGGTCTGGCGCTCTTTTCTGTATTTCTATGGTTTGTGAATGGTGCCAAGTCAGCAGATGGCTTTACTGTCCGGACAGACTGGGTCTGGTATGCCAATGCATAAAACAGCATTTGAAACAGAACTCTAGGGCTAAATTTTTTGAGTGGGAGATTGAACTGTCTGTTAGCAGTTATTTTAAATCAGGTACTAGTAATATATTGCTATCCAGAGACCACGGCAAAGTTAACTGTTCAAACTAATAACCTTTACTCCCAAAATTACTGTTTACAGGGCTACAATGAAAAAATCCACACAAAAAATAAATATATTCAAACTAACCAGCTATTCACTTTACAATTTTTACTTATATTCATAAACGATAAAACCAAGACAGTACAACATTAGGTATACCATCCCAAAAAATACTCAAATTGCCCCTTCCCTGTTTGATACCAGCAAATTATGAAGCAAGTATTAAATCACAAGACTTAAATACCAAAGCCTCTAAATGCCTCTAAGGCCTCTTACACATGACTGGTTTTCTCGGTAAGAACCAGCAAAAAGAAATGCTGGCAGAGCTTTCTTGCTGAGGCTTGTATGAGGCTTTCAGGTTTCTAGTCGGTAAATCTGGCCAGAATCTTGACGAGAAAAATAGAGAACCTGCGCCCTATTTTCTCGTCGAGATTCTTGTCGGCCTGTTTCCCGACGAGAAACCTGAGAGTGTGTATACTTACCTGTAGCCGTGGAAACCCACACATGCTCGAAATTACTTTGACGCATGCGCGGTAGCTTTCATGGCATAGGTAGGGTGAAGGAAGATAACGGCGACGTCATCGAATGCATCGTACACAATGACATCACCGCTTTCTTGCCTTTCAAGAGAACCATGGTTCTTTTGAAAATGTCAGTGTGTACACTCGGGCGGCAAGAGATTCTTGCTAAGAATCTCATCGGGAAAAACTGCATTTTTTTTCCTGACGAGATTCTTGCCCATGTGCACGAGGCCTAGGCCTCCACTACTATACACTGATCAGCCATCACTTTTAATAATGTAAAAATGTTGTCCCTAAGGGTGATGTTTTAAAAGCAGAAATAAATTATACAGATTTGAGCAACTTTGACAAGGGGCAAATTGTAATGGCTTAATGACTGGGTCAGAGCAACACCACTGCAGCTCTTGTGAGATGTTCCCGGTCTGCAGTGGTTAGAACCTACCAAAAGTAGTCCAAAGAGGGAAAACTGGCCAACCAGCAACAGGGTCATGGGTGACCAAGGCTCATTGATGCATGTGGGGAGCGAAGGGTGGCCCTTTGTAGTCCGATTCAATAGAAAAGCTACTATAGCTCAAATTGCTGAAAAAGTAATGCTGGTTCATATAGAAAGTTTTTAGAACACACATTGCATCGTAGTTTGTTGCGTATGGGGCAGTGTAGCTGCAGACCAGTCAGGTACCCATGCTGACATCCAGAGCATACAATGAGCATCAGAACTGGATCACAGACATATGGAAGAAGGTGGCCTGGATTGATGAATTACGTTTTCTTTTACACCACGTGGATGGCCAGGTGCGTGTGCGTTGCTTACCTGGTTAAGAGCTGGCACCCGAATGCTCTCTGGGAAAAAGGCAAGACAGTGAAGACAGTGTGATGCTTTGTCTAGTGGAGTCTATCCCTCAATGGGTCAGGGTTGTTTTGGCAGCACAAGGAGTGTATATAGTAAAAACAAAGGGCTGTAAACTCTTGGTCCAGGCAGTTTAAAACCCATACAGGGGTTGCTGATAGTTGAAGTTTTGATTTTCCTCTAAGGAACTGGTTGATGTCTACATAAAAGTTGCATTGCAGCAGTATTGGTAGGTTTCACCCATGAACTATATCCATACATGTTGTTGTGTTCAACTTCATTGGAATTACCAATCACAAAAAGATTCAAAGTTATATTTCATATACGCATATTGGTGTATGCTATCAATCATATGATACACAATATAATACTGACATATAATAACACACATAGGTTGAACTTGATGGACTTGTGTCTTTTTTCAACCTCACCTACTATGTAACTATGCTTCCATCACATGCTTTAAGACCCCCAAGCAGAAAACACCAACCAGGATAAAAAATAACAAAGTCACTCACTGCACCCATAAGTATCTATAAAGTGGAACATCCATCTTCTCAATCGATAGTAGTAAAGTCCCAGTAAACATCAAAGGGTCCAATCAGCAGAGGCATCGCCATATAATTAAAAAAATCAGGGGAGGGAAAACAAGCCCAGCTTCTCAGGTTTAATCGGATAAACCAACTTCCTCTCAGGCTAACGACCAGTTATTTTATTTGCAGCCCACTAACATCAGCTTGAAGCTAATGAGATGGCTATAAGTAAATCTCTCAGTCACCAGTGAAGACCTTGGTCAAATGTAATTTAGTTGGGTTTTACATCTTCTATAATAATTATCAATTAGGAATAAGATATATTTATTTGGTAAAGTGGCAAATTGAGTATAAACCATAATAGGATTGTATGATACTGGTTTCAATGCAAAGAAGGTGCCTACCTCGTTCCTACGTGGGCTGTGGTCTTCCCCAGTCGCCTTGCTTCATCATACATCTTCTTAGCTTGATGTTTTTCCTTAACCTCTGCTATGTGTGTCTTACCATTCAGCGTGCTGCAGGAAAAAAAATAGTTTTATTAGGTAACCCAAGATGCTTTTGCAGTTATAAACAGCTTCCTACCTTTTGGTGCTAAAGACAGTGCATCTGGAAAGTATTCACAACGCTTCACATTTCCACGCGTTGTCATGTTACAGCCTTATTCCAAAATGGGTTAAATTCATTATTTTCATTAAAATTCTACAAACAGTGCCCCATAATGACAACGTGAAAGAAGTTTGTTTGAAATCTTTGCAAATTTAGTAACAATAAAAATGGAAAAAAAAAATCATGTACATACTGTAAGTATTCACAGCCTTTGTGCTATACTTTGTTGAAGCACCTTTGGCACCAATTACAGCCTTAAGTCTTTTTGAGTATGATGCTACAAGCTTGGCACATCTATTTTTGAGCAGTTTCTCCCTTCTTCTTTGCAGGACCTCTCACGTTCCAGGTTGGATGGGCAGAGCACAGCCATTTTCAGATCTCTCCAAAGATGTTCAATCGGCCTGGGCTCTGGCTGGGCCACTTAAGGACATTCACAGAGTTGTCCCGTAGCCACACCTTTGTTATTGTGGCTGTGTGCTTAGGGTCATTGTCCTGTTGGAAGATGAACCTTCGCCCCTGTCCATGGTCCACAGCGTTTTGGTGCAGGTTTTCATCAAGAATGTCTCTGTACATTGCTGCATTCATCTTTCCCTCGATCCTGACTAGTCTCCCAATTCCTGTAAATTAAAAACATCCCCACAGCATGATGCCCGCCACCACCATGCTTCACTGTAGGGATTGTATTGGCCAGGTGATGAGCAGTACCTGGTTCCCTCCTAGACATGAGGTTTGCCATTCAGGCCAGAACTCAATCTTTGTTTGATCAGACCAAAGAATTTAGTTTCTCATGGTCTGAGAGTCCTATAGGTGCCTTTTCGACAAACTCCAGACGGGCTGTCATGTGCCTTTTACTAAGGAGTGGCTTCCATCTGGCCACTCAACCATACAGGCCTGGTTGGTGGAGTGCTGTAAAGATGGGTGTTTTTCTGGAAGGTTCTCCTCTTTCCACAGAGAAATGCTGGAACTCTGTCAGAGTGACCATCGGGTTCCTGGTGACCTCCCTGACTAAGAGCCTTCTCCCTTGATCACTCAGTTTGGCTGGGCAGCCCACTCTAGGAAGAGTCCTTGTGGTTTTAAGCTTCTTCCATTTATGGATAATGGAGGCCACCCTTCCCTAGATCTGTGCCTCGATAAGATTTACAGACAACAATACATTTTGCCCAATTTTTTTATATATTGTAAAAGATAATGTCATGCCGAGTAAAATGATACCCAACATGTCACGCTTAAAAATTGCGCCCGCTCGTGGCATGGCGTCAAACTTTTACCCTTATAAATCTCAATAGGCGACGTTTAAAAAATTCTACAGGTTGCATTTTTTTAATTACAGAGGAGGTCTAGGACTAGAACTATTGCTCTCGCTCTAACGATCGCGGCGATATCTCACTTGTGTGGTTTGAACACAGTTTTCATATGCGGGCGCTACTCACGTATGCGTTCACTTCTGTGCGCGAGCTCGTTGGGACGGGGCGTTTTAAAAAATGTGTTTTTTGTTTTCTTATTTATTTTTATTTAGTTTATAATTTTTTACACTGAAATAAAATAAAAAAAATATCACTTTTATTTCTATTACAAGGAATGTAAACATCCCTTGTAATAGAAAAAAGCATGACAGGTCCTCTTAAATATGAGATCTGGGGTCAAAAAGACCTCAGATCTCATATTTAGACTTAAATGCAAAAAAAGAAAAAAATGTATACTGTCATTTTTTCAAATGACAAAAAAAAAATGTTTCTTTAAGACGCTGGGCGGGACTGACGTTTTGACGTCACTTCTGCCCAGCAGAGCTATTGGGACGGGTGGGGGCGATTTTTCCCTCACTCGCATCCCCACACAGCTGCCGAACGGACCCGATCGCCTCCGCCGCTACCGAAGGTAACGGTAAGCGGCGGAGGGCGCGGGAGAGCGGCGGGAGGGGGGCCCCTCTCCCGCCACCGATAACGGCGATCTCGCGGCAAATCCACCACTGAGACCGCCGTTATCATTAACAGAACTGCCCACTGAAGAGATGGATATCTTGGTTGTGGCAGCAGCTGCTGCCGTTACCAAGATATCCATCATTAAAAACAGGATGTATTTTTGCTATGGGGCGGTTACCAAGTGGCTAGACCCGATCTTTCTCTTCTGGGGTCCCTCTGCGGCGCTCCTGGCTTCACAGCTCATCTAGTGCCTCTTTCGGGGCACCCTTGTGGGCATGCTCCCGTGTCCTGCTGCTGCTTCCATAGACACAGACAGCAGAACATTGCCCCCCAGCACCCACATCATTGGATTTGATTGACAGCAGTGTGCGCCAATGGCTGCGCTGCTATCAATCTATCCAATCAGGAGCCGAGACACTGATCAGGGAGGGTGTGCAGGTCTCGGGCATGGGAACAAACGGGCTCAGTTGAGTAAAACGGGAGGGCTGGTGTGCTACAATAGGTTTTTCACCTCAATGCATAGAATGCATTGAGGTGAAAAACCGGGAGGAACCCCTTTAACCACTTGCTTACTGTGCACATATACCCCCTTCCTGCCCAGGCGAAATTTCAGCTTCCGGGACTGCGTCGCTTTAACTGACAATTGCGCGGTCGTGCGACGTGGCTCCCAAATTAAATGTATGACGTTTTTTACCCCACAAATAGAGCTTTCTTTTGGTGGTATTTGATCGCCTGTGCGGTTTTTATTTTTTGTGCTATAAACAAAAAAAGAGCAACAATTTTGAAAAAAAACACATCAATTGTTACTTTTTGCTATAATAAATATCCCATTTAAAAAAAAAAAACTATTTTTTTCTCAGTTTAGGCCGATACGTATTCTTCTACATATTTTTAGTAAAAAAACAAAAACGCAATAAGCGTATAGTGGCTGGTTTGCGCAAAAGTTGTTGCGTCTACAAAATAGGGGACATAATTATGATTTTTTTTTTATTATTATTATTTTTTTTACTAGTAATGGCGGCGATCTGAGATTTTTATTGGGACTGCAACATTATGGCGGACACATTGGACACTTCTGACACATTTTTGGGACCATTCACATGTATACAGTGAACAGTGCTATAAATATGCACTAATTACTGTATAAATGTGACTGGCAGGGAAGGGGTTAACACTAGGGGGCGAGGAAGGGGTTAAATGTGTACCCTGGAAGTGATTCTCAGGCCCTGTACAAACGATCAGACATGTCCGAGGAAACATGTCCGACCGACCGTTTTCATCGGACAAGGCTGAATTGTGTGTTGGTCTGATGTGCGTACACACACCATCGGACCAAAATCCCCTCGGATCAGAACGCGGTGACGTAGAACACAACGACGTGATGAAAAAACGAAGTTCAATGCTTCCACGCATGCGTCGACTTGATTCTGAGCATGCGGGGGATTTTGGTCCGATGGTCCGATGGTTTGTGTACTAATCATCGAACCTGTCCGACGGACAGGTTTCCAGCGGACAAGTTTTCAAGCATGTTTGGAAATTTTTGTCCGCTGGAAAACGGTCTGACAGGACGTACACACGATCGAACATGTCCGCTGAAACTGGTCTGCGAACCAGTTTCAGCGGACATGTTTGATCGTGTGTACGCGGCCTCACTGTGGGGGGAGGGGACTGACTGGGGGAGGTGACCGATCTGTGTTCCTATGTACACAGATGTGTAATCTATGTAACCTATGTAATCGCAGGTGCCCGGCGGCCGCACGCTCATCGTGTTCCCAGCAACGTGGCGGGCGCGCGCCCCCTAGTGGCTTTAAAAGACGAGGACGTCGTATGACGTCCTGTCAGAACTATGGAGCTACCGCGCCGCCGTCAATTGACGGCGGCCGGTAGTTAAGACATTCTGGGCCGGTAGTTAAGACATTCTGGGTTTTAATTTAGACATTCTGGGTTTGTATAATCTATGGGAGAATCATTTATCGGCCTTGTTTTGCATTGAGCGCCGCCTTTTGAAAGCATTGCCTCCAATGAAAAGGAAACTTCTTATTCGCAGTTGTAATTCACATTCTAGCACACCATGTTCTGAACTTAGGCGATCTCCCTATTTTTTGCAAGAAAGGTTAGCAGAATTAATTACTGATGGACTTTAGGACACAAACATCTCTAATTGGTAATGTCCCTGACTTTAAATTAAAAGAAGAAAAAACTTTTGCTTTGAACAAATAATGTTGAGTCTTGCTTTCTTTCTTTTTTTTATTCTCTCCCAAGAGACTGAAACAGCTGCTCCTCTGTTTCCAGGTCTCCAAGCAAGCTGAAGTTTAAGAGAGACATGCATAGACGCCAGGCCAGCATAAACTGGAGAAGGACAGGGGCCAGCCAAGATTAACTTGGCCTGAGTGACAAAACCTTTCCTTGTGACAGGGAGTTGTGTGTGCGCTCGGATGCTTTGCACCACTTATTCCCCCCTCTTCTGTGTATCCTTGGTTGTTTTCCAAACCTTACTTCAAAGCCATGGGTTATTTTTGAATTATTTTCCTGTAGCCAACATCAGCAGGACTGTATGAAAAAGGCAGCAACCTCCTCCGTTAATGTCTTCCATCTTTTAATTACCTAGAGACGGGCATGCTACACGCCGAACCAAAACATCCAGGGAGTTCATTGTTGCTCCATACAAAACTCCCTGAGGATATAAAGATGACAGCTGGGATATTTAATGGTTTTACTCGTTCTCAGATTATGGCGGGTGCTACCGTGGTGCAGAGTTGGCAAAGGCTAACGAGTGATGCAACTTTTCCTTTAACCACTTTAGCCTAGGGTGACCACATTTCCAAACTACCATTCAGGGACACACCCCTCTCTCACCTTCCCCAAAAAAACATGGGAGGCGGGGGGGAAATGTAGTCTTGGGGTTGATGGGGAATTTGGCGGCAGGTTTTTTGTCAGGTGAATGTGCCACTTGCCACCAGATGCGGTGCCGCTTGCCACCCATAGCCTGCCACCAGATGCAGTGCTGCTGTCACTCTCTCTATATGCGCCAAGTGCATAGAAGGAAAGGAGTGGTGTTACTATCTGGAGAGTGAAGATCACACCAGTCCCTGCTGCTTGCCGCTGGGCAGAGGCAGCTCTAGGCTTTGTGAGGCCTTAGGCAAAACTTAGACATGAGGCCCCACTCACGCCCATAATGGGAAAAATAATTCAAGCAAAAAAAATGGCTGCAGAAAATGCACAGATCTAGCACACAGGTGATCAGCACCACTTCCAGGGCCCCATCCTTACCCATCAGACATATTCAGCCAATGAAAGAGGGGGGGGGGATGGATGATATAGAGATTCAGAGGCGTCGACATTAGTATTGATTACAGGCAAATTAGGCGGCTGTGAGGCCCCTGTGAGTGCGAGGCCTTAGGCGACGGCCTAATTTGCCTAATTAGAGAGCCGCCTCTGCCGCTGGGTGCCAGAGAAGGAGGAGGTGCTGAGGTGTGTGGGGACAGCAGTGCTGCACTAGACACAGGCCTCGCTCCCAGTCTCACTGTCTGAGAGTAAATTGTCACTGGTTGCAAGATGCCAGGCAGCACTGGTCCTAGCAACCAGTTCCGGAAATGTAGTTAGTAGGGGGCGGCTGTGTCCCCTATTTCATTCCGGGACATTGCATTGTCCCAGAATGAAGGTGCCCGGGACCCAGGACAGATATGTCAATTGCGGGACAGTCCCAGGCAATCCAGGACACGTGGGCACCCTACTTCAGCCCCGGACCATTTTGCTGGTCACTTTTTGCGATTCAGCACTGCGTCGCTTTTACTGACGTTTTGCGCAGTGGCTTCCAAACAAAATTGACGTCCTTTTTTCCCCACAAATAGAGCTTTCTTTTGGTGGTATTTTATCACCTCTGTGGTTTTTATTTTTTGTGCTATAAACAAAAATATAGCGACAATTTGGAAAAAAAATTATATTTTTTACTTTTTGCTATAATAAATATCCCCCAAAAATATGTAAAAAAAAAGAAAAATTTTTCATTCAGGCCGATACGTATTCTTCTACCTATTTTTCATTAAAAAAAAAAATCGCAATAAGCGTTTATTGATTGGTTTGCGCAAAAGTTATTGGGCCAGATTCACGTACATCTGCGCATTATTGGACCGGCGTAGCACACCGCCTTTACGTTAGACTGGCGCAATGTAGTGGCGCAATCACCCTATTCTCGTCGGTTATACGCAGAAATTTGCACCTGCGCAACGTTATTTCAAAAGCGCAAGGCGGAGTAATACAAATTGGGAAGGACGTGGGCGTGTTACATTGAAATGAGCCGTGACCCCATGCAAATGAAGGGCCGGCCGGCTCGCGCATGCGCGCTTGAAGCAGACCATGGTCAGCACCTCTGTGAGCATGCTCACAACTCGGGAACGGCGCAATCAGTGAAATTGGAAGTGGACTAGGGCAAAATCATGAACTACGCAAACAGCATAAATAGACAGACACAAACGCACTTCCTTTGCAAAAGTACATCCCTTTGTATCCCTCCCTATACAGCAAGGTGCTTTTGTTCTGTTGTTAGTTGCGTTGTGATTTGTCTTTGTGATATTTGTGGACTGTGTGATCTAGTGTTTTGTAGAAGATATTTGATAGTGTTTTTTGGTGACTGGTTGTGAGACTTTTTGGTTGATAGTTTTTTGTTTGTTTGTTTTCTTGCTTGATTTTTCCTGCTTGTTTTTGTGAGTGATTTTTGCTGACTGTTTGGGAGAGAGTTTTTGTATGAGTATGACTGAGAGAAAGAGGAAGTTACATTTTACTTTGGGGGAGAAACAAATTGGCCATTACCCAATATGGGCGTTTCCTCCACGGCCCGGAGAGTGCCAACACCACCCCGGCCAGGAGGCGTGATATCTTGCAGAACATTACTGACGAGGTGAATGCATTGGGGGGGGGGAGACCCGGACACGGTCGGGGATTGAAAAGAAGATCAATGACCTCCGGCGTCTGGTCAGAAAGAAGGTGGCCAAAATGGTAGCCCATGCCAGGGCCACAGGAAGGGGCCCACCATGCCCTGTTAGGCTGACAGCGGAGGAGCGTGCGGTGGCCCAGACCTTTCATAGACAACAGGTGGAGGGCCTGCCCGGCTATGACTCAAGTCATGAAGGCGTGATGCCAGGTAAGGTTTTCTTTCCCTATCAGGTGTGTAGCATGTGTGGGGGAGGGGGTGAAAGGGAATATGTGGCAAGTGTGTGGATCCTCCAACCTGTGAATGTTTTGTGTCATCCACAGATGAGCAGGAGGGTGCTGGGCCATCTGGGCTGACCGCACCATCCCAGGGACAACAGCCTGACGAGGACCCCCCGACAAGGCCGGAGTCCTCGGAGGAGGTTGAAGAGGAGGAGTTTGAGGAGGAGGAGGATGTCATGTCAGCCAGTGGCTTGCTGTTTTTGGAGGAGTCTTCCTCTCTGGCTGGCAGCAGCCACCCCTCCATAAGGGCTAGCCCCTCCCACTCCTCCCCCAACAGGGCTCCTCTCCCAAGGGCCTCCCCTTCTCCCCGGCCACAAGCCTCAGCTGGAGGCAGGAAGTCATCCCAGAAGACCAGGGGGTTGGCCGAGCTTCTGCCCGCCAATCTGAGAAGGGACCAGGCCCTTCAGACCCGCCATCTGGGACAGGTCAGCCAGACTTTGGGGCGGATGGAGGAGAGCCTGTCCTCCATAAAAGATACGCTTGGGGACCTGGACTGCCACTCCCGGGCTCTTACAAACTGCCTAAACGCACTGCAGACTACAACAGCAGACGTTGGGCAGGATGTGAGGGCCCTCACCCAGGCTATCCAGGCCAACACGGCAACACTAGGTGCTGGCCTGAACAGAATTGCCGTGGCCTTGGAGGGCAGGCCGCCAGGTGGGCAGAGACCAGGGGCTGCTCCTCCTTCCCCGGATTACCCCCCCTCCCCATGAGTCTCCCCTGAGAAGCCAGGGCCGTGGCCGTGGGCGCCCCAGGCGTGGCTCACGCCAACGGCATTAATTAGTTTTTTCCCCTTTTTTTTTTTTTGCTGGAAATTTTTTTTTTTTGCTGGACATTTTTTTTTTTTTTATGTGAATGTTTTTGGAATGTGGGGGTGATATTCCTGCCGGCAAAGGGGTGTCACCCTCAGTTTTGGTGGAGAAGGGTTCCCCAGGACCAGGGAGAAGTGATTCCCAGGTCCGTGTGAATGGTGTATGAATGTACAGTGACATAATTGGAGCCGTGGCGTGGCGTTGCTGCTCACAAGTCCAGCATGGTGGGCTTGTGCTAATCCAATTAGATGAGGATGTGATGTGTCTGTGCTAGGGACCACAGTGGTGTGCATGCATGCATTCTCATTGTGCCATGATTAATGTGTGTGTTTAACGTTCAAAGATGCCCAATGTGAGCTGTCTCCTGGCTGCTCTTCCCTCAGAAGACGGGGTAGCCTCGTTTAGGGGGGGATTGTCTGGTTCAGGGGTCAGGTCATCACGTAGGTCAATCTGCAGGCCCTTTCTCCCTGCGAAGTTGTGCAGCATGCAACATGCACCGATGATCTGGCACACAAAGTTTGGGGAATACAACAGGATCCCCACAGACTTATCCAGGCATCGGAAACGTGACTTCAGGAGGCCAAAGGTGCGCTCCACCACTGCACGTGTTTGGGCGTGGGCTTCATTGTATCTTTCCTCTCCTGGGGTTTGGGGGTTCCGGATAGGAGTCATGAGATGGGGTCCCAGTGCATATGCAGAGTCACCTGTAAGGAAAAACACAGGAGGATGTTAGTCATGCATGTGCCCCTTGTGATGTGTGCATCATGGGGGGGGACAGTCATGCCTGCCACCTATGTCACTCACCAACCAGCCAGGTGTCCCCCATACACGTTCTGTTCGAATTCCATTCGGATGGGGCTCTGATTGTATATGTAGCTGTCATGGCTGGATCCGGGGTGTTTGGCACGGACGTGCCATATGAGGCCTTGGGCATCGACTATCACCTGTACGTTGATGGAATGCCAATGCTTCCGATTGCGGTATATGTGCTCTGTCTCATGGGGGGCTGGAGTGCCACATGTGTGCAATCAATGGCCCCCACGGTGCGTGGGAATCTGGCAATTCTGTAGAAATCTGTCATTGCCTTCAGCCGCAGGTCCTCAGTGGTTGGTTTGATGATTTGGTTGGCAATGCGTCTGAGGATTGCAGGGACAACCTGGTGCACACATCTGCTCACGGAGGATTGTGACATCCCAGCCACCACTCCACTTGTTCTTTGAAAAGAGCCACTGGCAAGGAAATGGAGTGTTGCCATGACCTTGACCAGTGGCTGCACTGCATGTGAGCGGTGTGTTGGGCTGGTGATGTCATCCTGCAGGGTTGTGGTTAATTCCAGGATGGCATGAGGGGTGAATCTGAAGATGCGATACACCTCAGAATCACTCATGCCAAAGAGGTCTATGCGTGTGTGGTATATCCTCTCCCGTGCCCTCCTCCTTCTTTGCTCCTCTAAAGTCAGTAGTATAGCTATGAGCGAGGATGTCCCTGGCATGTTGGCATACAGATTGTTGGGCAACACGTGTGACTGCTCTGCTCCTCACTAACGGTGTTGCTTTCTCTGACATGTAGACAAATTGTCTAATTTTAGACCACCTTTTATATGGTCTAATTTTAGACAGGCCGTGCAGCTGTTGCGCACAGAGCGTAGCCTGCGCTGCACCAACGTTCTTTTGTGGATCCCCGTAACTCCCTCATTAGCATATTTAAATAGCAAATCAATGGTCTGTCTAGCGCAGTTTTACGCGGACGAATGCGCCTGTCTAACGAAATTACGCTGGACAAAAAAAAGTAGAATTCTTGCGTATCTCGTTTTGGGGATGCGGAGTATCGAAACGCATGCGCAAATTTAGACTTACGCCGCACATCTCCTGTTACGCCGGCGTAATCGCTCTGTGAATCTGGCCCATAGCGTCTAAAAAATAGGGGATAATTTTATGGCATTTTTATTAATATATTTTTCTTACTAATAATGGCGGCGATCTGCAATTTTTATCATTACTGCAACATTATGGCGGACACAAAAAAAAAATATTAATAAAAATTCCATAAACTAACCCCTATTTTGTAGACACTATAACTTTTGCGCAAACCAATAAAAAAAAAACGCTTATTGCGATTTTTTTTTTTTTACCAAAAATATGTAGAAGAATACGTATCAGCCTAAATGGGGAAAAATATTTTTTTTTTTAAGATTTTTGGGGGATATTTATTATAGCAAAAAGTAAAAAACATTGAATTTTTTTTTAAATTGACGCTCTATTTTTGATTATAGCGCAAAAAATAAAAACCGCAGAGGTGATAAAATACCACCAAAAGAAAGCTCTATTTGTAGGAAAAAAAGGACGTCAATCTTGTTTGGGAGCCACGTCGCACGACCACGCAATTCTCAGTTACATTGGCGCAGTGCTGAATCGCAAAAAGTGGCCTGGTCTTTGACCAGCCAAATGGTCTGGGGCTGAAGTGGTTAAAGGGCTTTCTCCTGTGAATCTATGTAGGGAAGCGAATAGCAGGATTCAGAGAGTTGCCAGTCAGTAGCATCTACAGTACATAAGCAATCAAATGATGTTTCGAGTACATTCAGGGTTCTTATTTTAACTGAAGTCCTGATGAGGGTGGAGTTTTTTCTGATTATCGAAATGCGTTGGAATTTTTCTTAGTAAACTAAAAAATTAATTTGATCTGTTGGGTACAAAAACTTTCACAGTAAGCAACTCAGCCTTGCCGCTCACATTTTTACATCCTCTGTCTCCCCAAACATTTCTGTGGCTCTGTATGAAATATCAGACATACTTATGCAGCCTTTTGTTGTAGTTAGATCTGAATAGCAAGAGGCAACATTACACTAGCTAGTCACATCATAGCAGTAAGTTATTCAAGGCAGCATACCACCTGCTGGCTGCAAGTAGTAAATAATTAACATTTATAGGCAATATTTCATATATAGCTGAGCAAAAAGAAATAAAGAATACTATTTTTTACTTCTGAACCCAATAAATGCCATATTAGACCATTGTTACAGACATTAATGAAAAAAATGGAACAGGTGATTGAACAAAATTTGTTAAAATAGCTGTATTTTACTTACAGTGTAAAGTTGGATATGAATGCTGAACCGGGCAGCTCCAATTCAAAGATGGCTTCCTTCGACTCAGCATGAGGATTGACCATAACGGTTTGCACCTTGGTATGGGCATATCGGGATACGATGGTTGACTGAATGTAGAGGCTGCTGATTTTCAGCTATAAAAGAAAAAAGATTACTAAGATATGTAAAACATTACATCTGGTTTTAGACCTTAAAGTGGACCTTTACCCAAAGAAGAAAGGCTAAAATATATACAATGCCTTGAAAAAGTATTCATATCCCTTGAAATTTTACACATTTTGTCATTGTCAGGTCACCTGTGGCCAGTGAACCCCGTTGGAGTCAGGGGTGCACCACAAGGTAGTGAACCCTATAGCAGACTGCTACGGATGGACCACAGAGTGGATATGGAGGAGAGGTTCGCTGGGGCACAAACAGGGATCCTATAGGAAGCTTGAGCCCAAGATTCCCCAGGGTGCGGAGTCTAAGATCCAGCTGGTATTCACCAGAGCCTCTAGTGGTGAGGGTGGCCTTCGCTGCAACTGGATCCAGGTCGTGGCCCACGGAGTCCCCTAGGTCACACTCCGTAGGGAGAGAGGGGAAGCAGCCACTCAGGACACAAGAGATAGTGAAGGGTAAGCCGAGGTCGGGGCAACAAGCAGACGGGGATAACCAAGGGACAGGCCAAGGGTCAGGGTCACAGGCAAACAGTAGTAGTCAAAGAAAAGCCAAAATCGGTACACAGAGATAACGTAGCACACGGCAAGCAGGAAGACAATACTAACAAACAACGTTGATCAGCAATCCAGACCTGCAGTGCACTTGTTAATATAGAATTTCTGGAATGGCCTGGGGTGGAGCCATACAGGGAGGAGAGATGATAAAGGAAGCCAGGTGAGAGTGTCTGGCCTCTAAGATGAACACATGGAGAGCAAGGTAAGTTGCATATCCATGACAGTCATGTTACAACCAAAAAACTGAAATTTATTTTATTGGGATTTTATGTGATAGACTAACACAAAGCGGCACATAATTGTGAAGTGGAAGAGAAATGATAAATGGTTTTCCATTTTTTTTTACAAATGAATATCTGAAGTGTGGTGTGCATTTGTATTCAGCCCCCTTTGCTCTGCTACCCCTACCTAAAATCTAGAACCTAAAATCTAGTGGAACCAATGTCTTTCAGGAATCACCTAATTAATAAATAGAGTCCACCTTTGTGTAGTTTAATCTCAGTATACAGCTGTTCTGTGCAGCCCTCAGAGGTTTGTTAGAGAACCTTAGTGAACTAACAGCATTATGAAGGCCAAGGAACACACCAGACAGGTCAGGGATAATGCTGTGGAGATGTTTAAAGCAGGGTTAGGTTATAAAACAATACACCAAGCTTTGAACATCTAACGGGGCACTGTTCAATCCAAGAGAAGCAGTCAAGGGCCTATGGTAACTCTGGAGGAGCTGCAGAGATCAACAGCTCAGGTGGGAAAATCTGTCCACAGGACAACTATTAGTCATGCTCTCTACAAATCTGGCCTGAAGGCATGGTTCACACCTAGGCATTTTTTAGTGCATTTGCAGTTTTACAGAAACACACTACAGTCCATTTAACATTCTTTCCTATGGATGTACAGTAGTTTACATTTGTATATTTTATAGAAAGGGCCAGGAATTTATTTCTGGTTTTTGGTTCTATAGACTTCAATGTATCAAAAATGTGTATTGAAAAATGCAAAATGCACCTGTATAGGTGTGAAACAGGCCTTATGGAAGAGTGCCAAGTAGAAAGCCATTGTTGAAAGAAAGCCATAAGAAGTCCCATTTGCAGTTTGCAATAAGCCATGTGGGGAACACAGCAAACATGTGGAAGAAGGTGCTCTGGTCAGATGAGACCAAAATGTTACTTTTTGGCCTAAAATGAAAAGCTATGTGTGGTGGAAAATGAACACTGCACATCAGCCTGAACACACCATCCCCACTGTGAAACATGGTGGTGACAGTATCATGTTCTGGGGATGTTTTTTATCCGCAGGTACAGAGAAGCTGATCAGAGATGATGGATGGTGCCAAATACAGGGCAATCTTAGAAGAAAACATGTTAGGCCGCGTACACACGATCGGTCAAAACCGATGAAAACGAACTGAAGGTCCGATTCATCAGTCCAAACCGATCGTGTGTGGGCCCCATCGGTCAGTTATCTTTTGGTCAAAAAAAATAGAACTTGCTTTAAAATTTAACCGATGGACGCCTAACCGATAGGTCAAAACCGATCGTTAGTACGCACGACCATCAGTTAAGAAATCCACGCATGCTCAGAATCAAGTTGACGCATGCTTGGAAGCATTGAACTTCATTTTTTCCAGCACGTCATTGTGTTTTACGTCACCGCGTTCTGATACGATCGTTTTTTTAACTGATGGTGTGTAGGCACATCAGACCATCAGTCAGCTTCATCGGTTAATCGTTCGGACCGTTCTCATCGGATGGACTGATCGTGTGTACGCGGCCTTAGAGTCTGCAAAAGACTTGAAACTGGAGCTGAGGTTTGTATTCCAGCAGGACAACAACCCTAAACATACAGCCAGAGCTACAATGGAATGGTTTAGATCAAAGCATATTCATGTGTTAGAATGGCCCAGTTAAACTCCAGACCTAAATCCAATTGAGAATCTGTGGCAAGACTTGAAAATTGCTGTTCACAGACGCTCTCCATCCAGTCTGACAGAGGTGGAGCTATTTTGCAATGGCAAAAATGTCCCTCTCTAGATGTGCAAAGCTGGTAGAGACATCCCCAAAAAGACTTGCAGCTGTAATTGCAGCGAAAGGCGTTTCTACAAAGTATTGACTCCGGGGGGCGCCATAATAATGTACCCCACACTTTTCACATATTTATTAGTAAAAAAAATTTAAAACTATTTATCATTTTCCTATCACTTCACAATTATGTTCCACTTTGTGTTGGTCTATCACATAAAATCCCTAAAATGCATTTACGTTTTTGGTTGTAACATGACAAAATGTGGAAAATTTCAAAGGATATGAATACTTTTTCAAGGCACTGTACCTATGTTCTACTCCTTCCAAGCTGCTCAAATAACCAAAACCCTGGCATTTATTTGGTCATGCAAATAGGATTAGGGGGGAAAGATCAACAAAATCGATTCTCCACGGAGACCCAGGCCTAGGATTTCAGCCATGTGATCAATACTAAAGGAAGAGGAAAGCCCCATACACACGACCGGTTTTCTCGGCAGAATCCATCAAGAAACTTGATGGGAGCCTAGAAAACCGGTGGTGTGTACACTTTTCTCCGAGAAAACTGCCGAGAAACTCGTTGAGCCAAAAAGAGAGCAGGTTCTCTATTTTCTCGACGGGAGTCGATTTTGGCTCGTCGAGTTTCTCGTCGGGCTGGTTTTTGTTGAGAAACTTGAGCGTGTGTATGCTAAGAAACCCGCGCACCTTCTGTAAAAGTAGCGTTTGTAATGGAAATAGCACATTTGTCACGCTGTAACAGACTGAAAAGTGAAAATGTCTCTTACCAAACTTTTCAGTAACATGAGATTAGCAAAAGCAGCCCCAAGGGTTGTGCCAATGGAATCAAACTTCCCCTGTTGTTGTATGTGTTGGAGTCACCGCGTTTGAGAACGAGGAGATTTGGTCTTTAACGTGTGTACACAAAGCAAGCTTGTCGAGTTCCTAACAAGGAACTCGACGAGAAAAACTATGTGTTTCGCCCATCGAGTTTCTCGGTCGTGTGTACGGGGCCTCAGGGGGTAACATTTTATACAGGAAACTTATGTATTTTGTTCTATTTCTCTGTTTTCTGTTTCTTTATTTTTCTATCCCAGTCTGATAGTATAACTTTAAAGTTAACAAATAATTTACCATTTAATCTGTTTGTGTAATGGTTTATGTATAGCCAAGTTCCAATCTGGAGCAGACCTAATACGCAGTCTTGCAAAAATTATGTCTTTGAAGGGCTTTGCTGCTCTCCCCAAACTCAACGGTGTGGGATCTCTTTTAATATAGATGTTGTTTCTGGTTCACTGCCATGAAATCAAAGCAATAAAGCAAGAAGAGGCCACTGTAACTTTATGAGCCATACCAGCTTCTATATTACTTAGTCTCAGATCCCACCGCTGCCACCACTAGTTGCAACCCTCAGAATGTGACTATTGTACTGCACTTTGCAGAGATTTTCCAACTCTTGGGACAACCTAAGCTTCAGTAGACTGAGAGTCCTAGTCACTGGGGTGAGTTACCTCTGTGGTTAACACTATACACACACCAAACAGTAGCAATGTGTAATACATACTGACTGTTCACAGCATCTGCTACAATTGAGATTCTTAAGTAATGTCTGTGACACCCGCTGCCACGCCCAGACAGGGAAGTACAGAGTTTAAAATGTGGTAGCATTCTCCAGAGAGGCAAGGATTCTTTAAAGCAGAACTCCAACCATAAAGGGAAGTTCTACCTTAAAATCTCCTCCCATTCTTCTCTTTAACATTTAGCAAATTTTTTAAGCGGTGGGGGGGGGGGTGGTTACCTCGTTTTGACAGGTATGCACTCCCATTTCTGCTCAGATCACCTAAGTCAATGGTTCTCAACCTTCTAGTGTCGTGACCCCATGATAAAATTTCCCAAGTTGTAGGGACCCCTAACATTAAAACGTTTTTTTTGTAGCGTGGGTTGTCAGCACCCAAGGCAAGACAAGTAATTTACGCCCCTAACCCATGGACATTTAGTGTTCCTTAGTGTTCCTTGAGTCCCTTCCACTCATACAGTTTTAAAACCCCTTAAGGTACATTTTTTTCCCCATCCCTCTCTCTAGCCGTCTTTCTTGTTCTTTCTCTTATTCTTTCTCTCCCTTTTTTTTATTCCTCCTCCTCTTTTACTCTCCATTCCATGTATGGGATGAGTGGTAGTACTGGTAGGGGGTGGGATGAGTGGCAGTGCTGGGGGGGAGTTCTGATCAGCACTTAGGTGCTCTTGATCAAAGTCATCTGCTGATCTGAGAACTGTAGTAGGGATTTTAATGGTAACTATAATCACAGGTAGTGTTACTCACTGTGTCTCTGGCTTCACGATGTCTCCAACTTTGTGGTGTCTCGCAGCAGTGACACCTATGCCGAAATCAGAAGATAGGGTCTCCTCCAGCCTTTCCCGCTTTACATTCCTCACCAGTTAACTGACCTCTAGTCACTGCCCTCTAGCCATGCTGTGAACTGAATAGGTCGCTGCGAAGAGGCTGAGTGGGCAGCCGTGGGCTCCAGAAACAGCCTAGCTGGGCGGCCACAGGCTCCAGCAACAGCCCGGCTGGGCAGCCATGAAAAGGCTGGGAGAGCAGTGCAAGCTTCAGGAACAGCCCAGGATTAGGTGACCCCTGGCAAATTGTCATTCGACCCAGAGGGGGTCCCAACCGCCAGGTTGAGAACCACTGACCTAGGTGATCTAAGAAGTTCTATCCCCCCCCCCCCATGTCAAAGGTCCCAGAAAACTCAAAACCATTCACAAAGCGCAGCGTTGCTTGCACATGGGCAGTGGGCAGCTCACTGTGAAGCCAAAAGTAGCCTGGTCGGCTGCGTACAGTTAGAATGCCAGCACTGGGAACCCAAAGGCTAGTGAAGATCGAAGAACTAGCTCGGCTGAGGACGGTGCTGGGTTCTTGGACTGGTAAGTGTCCCTTTATTAAAAGTCAGTAGCTACAGTATTTGTAGCTACTGAATTTTTTTTTCCAGACTGAACAAATAATTTAACTTTTTATTTAGAGTACTCAGAGATTCAGCTTAATGGTTTTGAAATATTGTTTTAATAAACAAAATGAAAAAGTTGTGCAAGAAATATTTACAGAAAAAGAATCTTACAAAAAAAGGCAATAACAGTAAAATAAATAGAAAGGGGAACTTAGCAAAGTTTGCCTGGTCCTTAGTTCCTGTGCAGAGTACAATGCGCTTCTAAGTAAGTCTGATCTGATAAAGTCACTGGCTTTCTTGTAAATGACCATTCCAGTGTCCTTAGCATTTTCAATGTTAAATTGGAGCTGCCAAATGTCAACAGCTTTATGTGGACACCCTAGAGCAGGGTTTCTCAACCAGGGTTCGCCTAAGGTTCTTCCATAGGTTGGTAGGGGTTCCTTGAGCAATTAGAAGGTTCTCCCTCTCAGATATGTTCCCACTGACACCATTAATTTTTTTAGCTATCTGTAATGGCGGGAATTCTTTCCAATGGCCACAAGTGTAAGGAACATTCTTTCCACTGACCATCACACTAATGTATCATAAGTTATAGTACATTTTAGCAGGAGGGTTCTTGAGATAGGAAAGTTATTTTGAAGGGTTCCCCTGTGTTAAAAAGGTTGAAATAGGCTGCCCTTAAGGGTGTCCTGAGCCAACCCTCACCCAATTAAAAACGCTGAGGGGGGTGATATAGAAGTGCTGAAGTGTTTTATGAGAATTCAGCAGAAACGTCCTTAAAGGAGTTGTAAAGGAAAATGTTTTTTCACCTTAATGCAATCTATGCAATAAGGTGAAAAAACATCTGCTGCTGCCGGCCAACCCCCCCCCCCAGCCCCGTTATACTTACCTGACACCTCGAAAGTCCCGCGCGAACCCGATATTCTCTTCGCCGCTTAGCCTGGCCGCTGATTGGCTAGCACGGATGGATTGAGAGCAGCGCAGCCATTGGCTGGCGCTGCTGTCAATCACATCCAGTGACGCACCGAGGGGTGGGGCCGAGTGATACAGCGAGCGGCTATGGCCACTCGCTGTATTACGGGAGCGCGCCCGCAATTAGTGACCACCATGCGAGCTCTCGCATGACTGTGGTGACTAATTGCGGGGAGGACCGAGACACCTGCTGAGGGACCCCAGAAGACGTGGATCAGGGCCGCTCTGTGCAAAACGAACTGCACAGTGGAGGTAAGTATGACATATTACTGAGCAGAATGAAATTATGAGTTAATAAAGATTAAATATGATATAAATTGGCTGCCCATATAGCTTAGGGGATTTATTGAGATCCAATTCGGCTGCTATACTGTTTTAGCAGTGCTTCTCAACCAGCATGCTGTGGCATCTGGGGTGCTCTTTAAGATCCCCTGGCGTGCCAGGAGCATAAGACCCAGTTTGCCCTGGATGAGAGAAAGATGAGAGGTTGCTGAGTCAGCAAGCAAACTGAGCGAGCCACTTGTTGGTAGTACAGGTTAACCTCAAATAAATTTATACAAGAAAATACTGAATGATGTTAGGTTAAATTTAACTCATTTTACTTTCAGTGGACCGCCAATGCACAAAAATTATCATGTTTTTTCTATCCTTGTAGGATCGGCATTTATGACAGTCTAGGAACTAATTTTTCATTCTCTAGTAGTAAGAAAATATTTGAATGTTGCTCATTTCCTTTTTCAGGACAAAGTTCCATTCAAAGTGAAAATAACTGGAAATCATGAACCAAAGAGATTATACTTCCATTTCATCATTTTTTTTGTACACAGTTATATAATCAGCCTTTTCTTTCAATGTCCATATGTTTAAGCTCTCAGACAACTCTGAAAGAAGGAAATGTATGAAGGAGCCATGATGCTCTTCTTGTTGGCATCACAGGAAGTATTAAAACACCTGCTTCATTTGGGAGCGACTTAAAGACGCAGCACTGGAAAAAGTACTCAGCATTGCATCTCTAATTTCAAAAAGAAGCTTTGCTGTCATGGTTTCTACTGGATATCGAGAGACTAAGGATAAACTATATAGTTAAAGTGGACCTTCCCTCAAAAACTTACCATCATTCTAATGCTTCCCCCTCCATGTTACACATTATAGGTATATATTTTGTGAGGGGAACCAAGTACCTTTTTCACAGGTACTGGCTCCCACCTTCCTATTCTTTGACTAGGAGAAGATTACGTAGCTCTGCCCATAGCCTCTTGGAATATGTCACACATCTTAGGAGGCTTCAGCACAGTCATCCTGCAGTAGTCCATGCATGATTTCATGCATATGCAGGGGAAGTGGGGGAGCAGCTATGAGTGAGAGAGTAGGAGGAATCCTTGTTATGGGATGGCCAATTGGTCAAACCGATATCCAGCATCTATAAAGCACTCCTGCCATTGGTTCATTTTGTCCTGGAGAATCTTTTCTCCCAGTGGCAGAGTGAGGATGCAGAGGACTGGGAAGATGCCTGGGAATATCCATTTTTGCAATTAGTCTCCCCAAGGGATCGTCTAATTAAATTTAAACTACTTCAGGATTTACTCTGGAGTCTCCTCAAACTGCTGAAAAAGGTAGAGATGCTGGGCCAGATTCTCAAAAGAATTACGCCGGTGTATCTACAGATACACAGGCGTAATTCGAATTTCCCGCTGGCGTATCATTGTTTTCTATCCTGAAAACATGATACGCCGGATTTACACTAAGATCCGACTGGCGTAACTCACTTACACCGTCGGATCTTAAATGTAATGTTACTCCGGCCGCAAGGTGGCGTTTACGTCAATTTCTCATTTGCTTATGCAAATGAGCAAGATACGCCGATTCCCGAACGTTTTTACCCTGCCTCGTCGTCGTTTACGTCGTTTCCGTAAGCGTAAACTTACCCCTGCTATATGAGGGGTAAGTTTACGAAGGTCCGTCGTATGCCATGTTAAGTATGGCGTCGGGAATAGGGCATTGCGTAAGTGACGATCACGTCGTTTTCACGTCGGTTTAATCAACGTTTTCCGAAGTGAGTTGGAGCATGCGCACTGGTTTGTTTTTTTCGGCCGGCGCATGCGCAGTTCATTCGGCTCGGGGGCGCGCTTAATTTAAATACAAGCCGCCCCCTTCGATTTACGCGGCCTTACGCCGGGCCATTTACACTACGCCGCTGCAAGTTACGGAGCAAGTGCTTTCAGAATACGGCACTTGCTCTAGTAAGTTGCGGTGGTGTAGTGTAAATGGCTTACGCTACGCCGGCGCGGGATGTACAAAAATCTGGCCCGCTGACTTTAACCATGTGTTTTGGTCTTGTTCTAAGGTTCAATCCCTCTGGTTATTTCCACCCTCACCACAATCCCGATACCTTTATGTGTGTTAGTCTGCTTGTTGGGATTGGTGGGAACTTTGGCTCACCGCCAAGCACTCAAGACCCTAATGGACTATTGCTATTTTATGTGAGGAAAACCCTGCATCTCAAATGGAAACAATCCAAAATGTCCTCTCTAAACTTATGGAAAGCACTTATTAACGCGACAATCCCACTATATAAGGCCACTTATCAAGCCAGGGGTTTTCCAGACACATTTCACAAGGTCTGGCACATTTGGCTAGAATCAAATACAACAAATGCCACACAATAATGCATTCTATTCCAGTCAGTGTCCACTCTCAGACTAGGAAATTGTTGCCTTTGTTTAACCTTTACTAACCTTTTACAGTTGATTCTATGTTAGTCATGTACTTCTACTGTATATCTACTGCTTGGTGGTTGCCAAACTTGATCTTCTCCTACTCCTTCTTTTATTCATATTGGCTTGAGAACACAAGCAGCATTAAACCTTAGTCTTTAGTTGCATTGTTAGTAACTAATTTTAGTTGATGTTTGTGCCCAGAGGCTCTGTTTTGTGAACCACCTCTCAAATTAAAACGTAATAAAACCGAATTTACTAAAAAAAAAAAAAAAATTTTAATTTAGTGTCTTCGTGAGTAATTCAACATTCAAACGATATCAATGATAGTTCAGTGAAACTGTAAATATAAAAAAATTAAAAAATGTCCAAAATCACAAGCAATGCCCAGTGAACCTTCAATTCGATCCAAACAGACCTTTCTCCCACAAGTTCCTTTTACCACACTTAGGAAATGTACTCACCAAAAGAAAGTGTATGCCTATCCAATTACCGATTAGGAAAACATAATTTGTACAGCCTTAGTAGAGATGAGAGGCACACTGGATCAGCATCTGCAGAAGTACTCCTCCACTGTCCACACCCCCAGTGGATCCACAAATCCCAAGATGAATGTGTAAACATCGTAGAAGAGAACTTACATAGTGTGCTACCATAAAAACATCTTTATTAAAGCGGGGGTTCACCCTAAAACAAGTATATGTCATTCAATCCAGCATACTGCCGACATGTACAGTATGCTGTTTTTTTTTTGGTTTACATACCTTAGTATAGGTATTTCCCCCCCGGGTTTCGGGTAGTGAATCCCGCGGGACTGGACGTTCCTATTCGGGTACTAAGTGATTGATGTATGGCAAAACCTTTCCCCCCCGGGACATAATGCGCATCCCCAGTTTCCGAAAAAAGCCGAAATGCGAGTCGGCGCTATACGGCGCCTGCGCACCGATGTTCGGCTTTTTTCGGAAACTGGTGACGCGCATTATGCGCCGGGGGGAAGGTTTTGTCATACATCAATCACTTAGTCCCCAAATAGGAACGCCCAGTCCCGCGGGATTCACTACATGGAAGCCGGGGGGGGGGGGGGAATACCTATACTAAGGTATGTAAACCAAAAAAAAAAAACTGCACATGTCGGCAGTATGTTGGATTGAATAGGATATACTTGTTTTAGGGTGAACCCCCGCTTTAATGACACTAAAAACATACCGTATTTACAAAAATATCAGAAGACTTGTAGGCATAAAGCATAAATGTCAGTAGAGCACCGAATGGCTGGATCAGCAGTGTACAGAGCCTGATAGATCCACTGGCCGCTCAGATTCTTTTTTTTTTTTATAATTTTTTTCTATAATTTTATTTCATTTTGAAACAAACAGAAAATAAAGAAACAGAGTACATTCCATACATATCATACATACCGTAATATCCATCTCTGTCTGCTATATGTAAAATACCATAGTGTACAATGGTCCCATGTCTTGGTGCGCTTAATGATCTCTTACTCCCTAAAGCATGGGTCTTCAAACTATGGCCCTCCAGTTGTTCAGGAACTACAATTCCCAGCATGCTTAGTCATGTCTGTGAATGTCAATGTGTTACAATGCCTCATGGGATGTGTAGTTCTACAACAGCTGGAGGGCCGTAGTTTGAGGATCCCTGCCCTAAAGTCTTTCTCGTATTACTTCAAATCAAATCATTTTTTATTCATGTTCAAAATGCTTTAAAGGGTCCCCCCGCAGTCCATACCAGGCCCTTTAGGTCTGGTATGGATTTTAAAGGGAACCCAATGCCAAAAAAAGAAACGGCGTAGGCCCCCCCGAAAATCTATACCAGGCCCTTATCTGCCTTATCTGAGCATGCAGCCTGGCAGGTCAAAAAAGAGGGGGGGACGAGCGAGCACCCCTCCTCCTGAACCATACCAGGCCATAACATTAAAGCATTAACAGATACCACCCCCCCCCCCCCCATGTGAATTGGTATTGGGTACATCATACTCCTACCTATTTACCAAAAAAGTGTCAAAAAGTAAAAACCACAGAAAATGTTTTTTGACAAGTCCTTTATTAAAAAAAATTGAATTCATCATCAATCACGACACCCGCCAACCCGAAAAATAGAAGAAATGCAAAAAACTTTCCACCTCCTGCTGATTTTGGCCGTCTGCCAGTCACGTGATGTCACAAGGGGGCAGTGCCGCCAGGTTATGTAGCATGGGGTAGTGCCTCTTGCTTATATAAGAACTTTCAAAGCAAAAAGCGGGAAGACGGAGGCCACCTGGGAAGAAAAGCGTTTAATTTTTTCTATTTTTCGGGTCTGGCTGGTGTTGTGATTGAATATAAAAGACTAGTCAAAAACTTTCCTGTGGTTTTAACTTTTTGACACTTTTTTGGTGAATAGGTAGGGGTACGATGTACCTGATCCCCCATTCACATGGGGGGAGATCTGTTGGCCCTTTTAAAAAAGGGGGCTTCCAGATTCCAATAAGCCCCCCACAACCACAGCCCAGGGGTGTCAGGAAAAGGCACTTAGCCCCATCAGCACCTGCCCCGAATCACCCACCCCCCATGTTGAGGGTATGTGTCCTGGTAAGGTACGGGGGGTGCTTACCCATCCCCCCCCCCTTTTCTGACCTGCCGGGCTGCATGCTCAGGCATTTTTCTATTGCCGGCACTCTTTATCTTTACATTCATTTGTCAGAGGGGGAGTCATGGTTGTTAAGGACACGGGCGGCCAGCTTCCTGGCCCACTGCTTAACAACCAGCTATTTCTTCACACAGAATTCAAATCAGTTGATCATTTTTCGACCGATCCAAATTTGAATCTTTCTGAAAAGTTGGAATTTGTTAGAAAATAAATTAATTAATTTTTTTTTATGAAAACCATACTAAATTTAACTAAAACTAAAGAAACCCAAATCAATTCCAAAACCAAACTAAACTAATTCCATAAGGAAACAAAATTAGTACCATAACGAATCTATCCAAAACAAAACTAAACAAATTTTTCTGTTCTACACATGTCTAGTGTGCATTACATAGACGCCCCTTACTTTCTGGATTTAGGTGGTATCGTTTCACTTGTCTCTTTGATTTTTGTCACCTTAATATATTCTGACGATGGAGAAAATCAGTAAGTTTCTGCCTCTGCTTTAGAAATTAAGCGCAAAATCTTGAAGCCGCACGTCTCTTAACAGATATAGCTCATGGTTATTCATAAAGGAATGCTGGGACATTGAGGTACATTGATGATTGGGACCTTTCTACCGTTTTCCCAGCAGGCGGGAGCACAGACTTGTTGTGTAAACATCCTGTCTACCTCACATTCTTCAGATGCTTCCTCTAAAATTAGAAAATTCAGGATCTTAGTAAGAGGTACCTTCTAATCAGTGTATTCGTGAAGATGCCAAGAATAAAATCAGTGTTTTGCAGAACATTTGGTCATGCACTGGGATTAAAAATATTTCTGCATTGTATATTATAATAAATTCCATCTAACGACAGATGGTATTCATATTTATTATGTTAGTATTATGTAATGTAATGTAATTATGTAGTTATGTTATGTAGTTATGTAAACCCCAACAATTATCTTCTCTTGTTTGCTCCCTTTTGGTCTGTTAAAGCTGAACTCCAGGCAGATATAAAGCACATAATACAGCTCTGTATTCATGATTACATCAATAAGGACCCATTCACCCTTGCTTTCTGAGGAGCTCTGAAGGTCTCTGAAGAGCTATCCGTATTCAAATGCAGAGAGCATTTGAAAGGCAGTGGCAAGGTTTAGTATTGCCTCACTGCCTGCTGTTACCCCTTGAACCCCGCACTAGCACTCAGCAACCACGTGCACTGTATGTGGTTGCGGGGCGCATGCAGAGCGGCCCCATTCATCTGAATGGGTCATGCTAGGTGGGCGCATTTAAAAGGTGGTGGCAAGGTTTGGTATTGCCTCACTGCCTGCTGTAACCCCTTGAACCTTGCACTAGCACTCGCAACTACATGGATTGTATGTGGTTGTGGGGTGCATGCAGAGTGGCCCCATTCATGTCAATAGGTCATGTAAGATGGGCGCATTTGAAAGCCGGTGGGAAGGCTTTATATTGCCTCACCGCTTTCTTTAACCCCTTGAACCCCACACTAGTGCTCTGCAACTACGTGCATTGTACTGTATGTGGTTGCGGGCCACATGCAGAACGGCTCAGATTTATCTGAATGGGACGTGCTAGGTGGGTGGTATGCCTGCCGAAAGCGTCAGGGGGTATCATACACTTTAAGCTGCTCGCAGATGGCGGCTGGCACTGGTTACTCTTGCATGTTTGTGAGAGGAGATGAGGTAATGCTGTGGGTGTCAGCCTGACTTCAGGGAACAATTGGCCTGAAAAATCTATTCTATGTCATCAACTTCTCCTGAGCAGTCTCAGCCAGGGAATATTTGCATGTACAAAGATATGAATGTTCACTGATCCACCTATGATTAAGCAACACTTTCCTCCAGTGATACCAGACTAGATCTTCAGCAGCCTTTCAATCAGCTTTCTGTAGATTCAGCATGCAGGATCCCAGGTCGCCCATGTGAGGCCTCACGAACAGCAAGCATATGGCAGTACTGCCCTACCCTGGCTGGACTTATCCTCTCTGGTAAAAGACCCTGAGTTTAGCGTGCTCAAATAATATGCACAGTCTCCAAGCAGCTCTCAGGGCCCTGCTCCCTGGGATTGGCCAGGGCTGCATAAATATTCATTCTGCCATCTGCATAGCTCCACACCTACATTATGTTCCAGAGATTTCCATAAGGCCAACAGTCACAGATTTCCCAGGACAGTCGCGGAAATCAGACCGTTGTCCTGGTCTGAGCCTGTCCCGGGCAGAACCCCAAAATTCATCACGGACAGCCATGCTACTCACTAGGTCGGAGCTCCGGTGCTGCTGGGTGCAGTGCCAAGCAGCAGAACTATGATTGCCAGTCTATCCCTCCCCTACCTCCTCCCTCAGCAGCTTAGATCAGACTCTGAACAGGGAGATACATCCAAGGCAGGTACCCATGCCTGTGGCCAGAAAAGTTACAGCCGTGGTGAGTCCTATAGAAAGCTATCTGCTGACTGTCCTATGCAGCAACTTTTGTGTGCCTGTGCCCTGATCGTCCTGTCCTGCCCTGATCTGCCGATGTTTTCCTTCCCAGCAGCCCGGAGCAGTACAGCTCTACTCATAACTCCTGGTTTTCACCCAGGTGACCCGGATGTGTTCATCTCAACAATAACCCCCCACTCTTTTCTATCCCTACAATTCTTCCCACCCCCTCTTCTCCACCCCCCCAACTTTGCTCACCTCCCTCTTCTCCAGCCCCCCAACTCTGCTCACCCCCCTCTTCTCCTTCCCCCCAACTCTGCTCACCCCCCCCTCTTCTCCATTTCCACCCCTACTCTGCTCACCACTCACTCTTCTCAACCCCCCCCAACCAACCTGCCCTACCTACATTCCCTATATATTACCACATTTTCCACTATGTAAGTCATCTCAGACTCTAACCACACCTCCTTTAAGCCACACCCAATATTTAGCGTAATTTAATCTATGCCCATTTTTTGCCGCGGGGCCCTTCGCCACATTTTTTATTCCTGCTAGAGCACTCCTACATATTGATGCCCCGCCCCTAATTAAAATGATACTCCGCCTACAGGAAAAAAGGTGTCCCTAAAAATTTTTGCAGAAGGTTGGCAACTATGGAATTCTCCCAGCTCACTGGAAAGCAGAGAGAGACAGCTGAGAACACCGAGCAGACCTAACCAGTCAAAGGCAGCTGCACTGAATACAATGAGCAAATAAATTTACCTAACACAAAAGTTACAGCCACACTAATTACAGTGTGATAAGCTACATTTACCTATCAAAAGCACAGCTCCACAGAACACAGTGTCCAGCACTAAATCTATCTATCTAATCCTAACGCAATGTCACTATTCTGCTGTATGCTACAGTGACATTCTCAGTCTCACTGTGCTTGTTGGACAACAATCTGAGGTCAGCAAACTGAGAGTAATCATCATTGGGGCCGATTCACTCCTTAGTCACGCACAACAGCTGCCATCACATGTTTTATCGTAAACATGCGCAGTATATGCTTTTGTAATACATCTATAGTATAAAAAGCACTGCCACGTCAGACAGGAATATGACATAGGTTAAAATATTGCAGTGCTCCTTTAAGAGCCAGGAATCCTTTACATTTCTGGTTTAGGGCATTAGAGCTAAAGCTTAAAGGAGATATTTGATGTATGTAAAAAACAAATACACATACTCATCTCTAGGGTTGTCCCGATACCACTTTTTTAGGACCGAGTACAAGTACCGATACTTTTTTTCATGTACTTGCCGATACCGAATACCGATACTTTTTTTAAATGTGTCCCCAAATGCAGCCATGTCCCCCCACATATTGCAGCCATGTCCCCCCACATATATTGCAACCATGTCCCCCATATATGCAGCCATTGTCCTGTCCCCCACAGATGCAGCCATGTCCTGTCCCCCATATAGCAGCCATGTCCCCCATACCTAGTAGTAGATGATGCCGATGCCGCTGCCGCCGCCGCTGCTGCCGCGTTAATACCTGTGCATTACAGAATTCTTGTAATGCCCGCCGCGCCGTGTATAGACACTCCCCTTCTCGGGATTGGACGGATCCGTCCAATCCCGAGCAAGGGGGAGTGTCTATACACGGCTCCGTGCATAGACACTCCCCCTTGCTCGGGATTGGACAGATCCGTCCAACCCCGAGAAGGGGAGTGTCTATACACGACGCGGAGGGCATTACAAGTATTCAAACGAAAGCTGCCTGTAATGCGCACTGTAATGCACGCAGATTAACGCGGCGGCTTTGCAGTATGCGGCGGCGGCCTTGCGGTATGCGGCCGGGGGGAGGGAAGATTTTAATCAGGCATCGGGGGCATTTGCGGGAGTACAAGTACTACCACAAATACTCGGTACTGGTATCGGTATCGGGACAACCCTACTCATCTCTATGCTGCAGTTGTCCAACATCAGCTCTAAGACCAAGAATTGAGTGATCAAGTGATCACTGGTTGCTCAGTTATTGGTCAGCTCTGAGCAGAGAGAGGTGACTGTCGCTCTGTGCTCTGCTCCTCCAGTGCTCACTGGAGCACCAGGCCATAGAGGGGATGAGTGCAGCTGCCTCTAAGGCCGCGTACACACGATCGGTCAAAACCGCCCCATCGGTCAGTTATCCTTCGGTCAAAAAAAAGAGAACTTGCTTTAAAATTTAACCGATGGACGCCTAACCGATAGGTCAAAACCGATCGTTAGTATGCAAGAGCATTGGTTAAAAAGCCGCGCATGCTCAGAATCAAGTCGACACATGCTTGGAAGCATTGAACTTTGTTTTTTTTAGCACGTCGTTGTGTTTTACGTCACCGCGTTCTGACATGATCGGTTTCTTAAACCGATGGTGTGTAGGCACATCAGACTATCAGTCAGCTTCATCGATTAACCGATGAAAACGGTCCTTAGGACAGTTCTCATCGGATGGACTGATCGTGTGTACACGGCGCCTTACTCTCAGCCGCGTTCTTAAAGGCAGAGCCAGCTGTCTATCAGGCAGCTGGGTAGATCCTGAAGATATGGTCTGGATCTTTCCAGAGCCTGGAACAGCTCAGCTCCATCAGCAAATAGGAGGATCATCAGCAATAGGAGAGCAAAAGTAAGTGCACTCTTGTGACCCACAAGAGAAATATGGACACAAAAGCTTTGGACATACTTCTCGTTAAGGGTAGATTTAGGCATACGTACATCTAAATCTCCCTTTTCTTCTGAAGCCCAATCCATGTTTGGATCACGCTTTACTGACTACTGAGAGGCGGTAAGTATTTGACGCCTCCTCACCGCCAGTCTTTGTTTGCCATCTGTGTACTATTAGGAGATCTACGGTACCTTAATATCCTGTCCCATAGCCATAACAGAAATAAGAGAAAATCCCTCTTAAGTAAGGGAATGCCAGGTTCTCACCAGAACTAATGTTCCCATTTGAAGGTTTCTCTTTTATTCCTGTTCTGGTGACAACCCAAGATTCAAATTTTTCTTTAACTTTCACCTTGATTATGGTAAACAGGAAAAATAGAGAGGGTGAACCTCCCAACGAGGATTAAGACAGCATTAAAAACGAGAGAAGTTCCAATACCTCTCCATTTTACCAAAAAGGAAAATCAACCCTTTGCCTTGAATTCTTCCTGAAAAATGGCATGGCACTTCCTGTTTGGAATTTGGAGTAAGATTTGGTAATGCTACCACTGTGCTCTTCAATGTTCTCCTTAATGGCGAAGAAGCTGTACCTGAGGACCTTCAGTGCAAGCATCTCCCTGCTTCATTCATTCTGTTGATCTGCACCTCTTTTATCTTTCCTGATGCTTCTTAAATCAGAACTTCACCCAAAAAGGGGAAGTTTCACTTTATGTCCTCCTACTCTCCTCTTTTTTTTTTGGAGGGGGTTACGACAGGTACCCGCTCCCCACTTCTGCTGGAATCGCCTTGGCAGTTCATCTGCCAGGCGATTCCACCACAAGCTTTCTCTCTCCTTTCAAAACCTTCTGGGACATGTCGCAGATCCCAGAAGGCTGTGGAGCCGCAAGGAGTCACAGCTAACTCCCCACTCTAAACATGCCAACCACAGGGACCCAAAGACCAGCAAAGAACCTGGCCCAGGTGAGGAGGGCACTGGATCTCTGGACAGGTAAGTGTTTTTTTTTAATTAAAAGTCATCAGTTACAGTATTTGTAGCTGCTGACTTAATTTTTTTAAACCTGGCTGAAGAACTGCTTTAAATATTACCCCACCAGTTATCAGTTACCACGTTATTGGAGGGAAGGCAGCTCTGATAGGAGGGAGCAATGCCCTGCCTCAACCAAGCTGACCAACTCCACACAGCAACACATGGTATGGTAAGCATGACATCGTAAGCCAGTTATAAGAAATATATCATCTGTAGTGAGCCTACAGTCAATATTAATGTGGTGACTAGTACTTTGTCCTCTGCTTTTCTTTTTGGCCATGACTTCCATGCTACAGGTTCTCTTTAATACAGTAAGGCCTCGTACACACGATCAAATCTGTCTGCTGGAAACGGTCTGCTAGACCGTTTCAGCAGACAGATTCGATCGTGTGTACGGGCAAACAGACGGATTTGGCCACCCGACAGATTTCAAAGCATGCTTTGAAATCTGTCGGCTGGGAACCCGTCTGCCCGACATGTCTGCTGGTTAGTAAGCTAACCAGCAGACATGTCTTCTCGCACACGCACCGAATGGTTTCGACGCATGCGCGGAGGTGTTTTACTTCCTAGTGCGGTGACGTGGCGGCGTCAACGTCACCGACACGTCAGCGCGCTGTCTGCTGGCGGGGATTTTGGTTTGCTCTTGTGTACACGCGAGCAAACCAAAATGCCAGCAGACAGATTTGTTCAAATCGGTCGGACAGACCTTTTTGAACAAATCTATTTACTCGTGTGTACGAGGCCTTATATAGGCAATTTGTTACTAGCAGCAATAGATGTACCAATCGTCCAGTGTATCAAGAGACAGCGGGATTGATTTACTAAAACTGAAGGGTGCAAAATCTGGTGCCTGCTGTGCACCAGCTAGCCAATCAGCTTCTAACTTGGCAGACTAAATTCCAAAACCGCTTCAAGACGTTTTAGTGGTTATTCGTATGTGTTAGCTATTTATAACTTTACGCTATATATACTCTGTGTTGGTCTATAAAGAATGTAAACACTATTTGACTTTCTGCTTTTTGTGTATGTGGAATAACATTATTTTGGAACTTAAAAAAATATCACAAAAAATTTGACACTACTTTTTAAAGCTGAACTCCAAGAACAAGAATTTTTGACGACCACCTATGTGGGAATGTACCCTTACATTGGTGGTCAGTGAGAAGAATGTTCCTTACATTGGTGATCAGTGAGAAGAATGTCCCTTACATTAGTGATCCGTGAGAAGAATGTTCCTTACATTGGTGATCAGTGAGAAGAATGTTCCTTATATTGGTGATCAGTGAGAAGAATGTTCCTTACATTGGTGATCAGTGGGAAGAATGTCCCTTACATTGGTGATCAGTGGGAAGAATGTTCCGTACATTGGTGATCAGTGGGAAGAATGTTCCTTACATTGGTGATCAGTGGGAAGAATGTTCCTTACATTGGTGATCAGTGGGAAGAATGTCCCTTACATTGGTGATCAGTGGGAAGAATGTTCCGTACATTGGTGATCAGTGGGAAGAATGTTCCTTACATTGGTGATCAGTGGGAAGAATGTTCCTTACATTGGTGATCAGTGGGAAGAATGTTCCTTACATTGGTGGTCAGTGGGAAGAATGCTCCTTAAATTGGTGATCAGTGAGAAACTGTTCCTTACATTGGTGATCAGTTGGAAGAATGCCACTTACATTGGTGATCAGTGGGAAGAATGTTCATTACATTGGTGATCAGTGGGAAGAATGTTCCTTACATTGGTGATCAGTGGGAAGAATGTTCCTTACATTGGTGATCAGTGGGAAGAATGTTCCTTACATTGGTGGTCAGTGGGAAGAATGCTCCTTAAATTGGTGATCAGTGAGAAACTGTTCCTTACATTGGTGATCAGTTGGAAGAATGCCACTTACATTGGTGATCAGTGGGAAGAATGTTCATTACATTGGTGATCAGTGGGAAGAATGTTCCTTACATTGGTGATCAGTGGGAAGAATGTTCCTTACATTGGTGATCAGTGGGAAGAATGTTCCTTACATTGGTGATCAGTGAGAAGAATGTTCCTTACATTGGTGATCAGTGGGAAGAATGTTCCTTACATTGGTGATCAGTTGGAAGAATGCCACTTACATTGGTGATCAGTGGGAAGAATGTTCATTACATTGGTGATCAGTGGGAAGAATGCTCCTTACATTGGTGATCAGTGGGAAGAATGTTCCTTACATTGGTGATCAGTGAGAAGAATGTCCCTTACATTAGTGGTCAGTGGGAAGAATGTTCCTTACATTGGTGATCAGTGGGAAGAATGTTCCTTACATTGGTGATCAGTGAGAAGAATGTTCCTTACATTGGTGATCAGTGGGAAGAATGTTCCTTACATTGGTGATCAGTTGGAAGAATGCCACTTACATTGGTGATCAGTGGGAAGAATGTTCATTACATTGGTGATCAGTGGGAAGAATGCTCCTTACATTGGTGATCAGTGGGAAGAATGTTCCTTACATTGGTGATCAGTGAGAAGAATGTCCCTTACATTAGTGGTCAGTGGGAAGAATGTTCCTTACATTGGTGATCAGTGGGAAGAATGTCCCTTACATTGGTGATCAGTGAGAAGAATGTCCCTTACATTGGTGGTCAGTGGGAAGAATGTTCCTTACATTGGTGATCAGTGGGAAGAATGCTCCTTACATTGGTGATCAGTGAGAAACTGTTCCTTTCATTGGTGATCAGTGGGAAGAATGTTCCTTACATTGGTGATCAGTGAGAAGAATGTTCCTTACATTGGTGATCAGTGGGAAGAATGTTCCTTACATTGGTGATCAGTGGGAAGTATGTCCCTTACATTGGTGATCCGTGGGAAGAATGCTCCTTACATTGGTGATCAGTGGGAAGAATGTTCCTTACATTGGTGATCAGTGGGAAGAATGTTCCTTACATTGGTGATCAGTGGGAAGTATGTCCCTTACATTGGTGATCAGTGGGAAGAATGCTCCTTACATTGGTGATCAGTGAGAAGAATGTCCCTTACATTGGTGATCAGTGGGAAGAATGTTCCTTACATTGGTGATCAGTGGGAAGAATGCTCCTTACATTGGTGATCAGTGGAAGAATGTTCCTTACATTGGTGATCAGTGGGAAGAATGCTCCTTACATTGGTGATCAGTGGGAAGAATGTCCCTTACATTGGTGATCAGTGGGAAGAATGTTCCTTACATTGGTGATCAGTGGGAAGAATGCTCCTTACATTGGTGATCAGTGGAAGAATGTTCCTTACATTGGTGATCAGTGGGAAGAATGCTCCTTACATTGGTGATCAGTGGGAAGAATGTCCCTTACATTGGTGATCAGTGGAAGAATGTTCCTTACATTGGTGATCAGTGGGAAGAATGTCCCTTACATTGGTGATCAGTGGGAAGAATGTTCCTTACATTGGTGATCAGTGGGAAGAATTTGGTTCCTGTTAGAATAGCAAAATTTGCTCCCCATTATTCCTCGCTTTGTTTTCGCAGGTGTGGTGATGCGGGAACACATTTACATATTTTCTAGGCGGGCCCTGTTACAAAAAATTACTGGAAAGAAATATTCCTCATGATTTCAGCAGTTTTCCAGAAATCCATTACTCCTGATCCGACTACTGCACTCCTAGATTTAAAACCGGATTGTATTGCCTATGCTCAATTTAAACTGTTCCTACAAATCACCACAGCCGCAAAGAAAACCATCTCCAAAGCTTGGAAAACAGCTACGCTTCTAGTTTCTGAAACCAGAAATAGAGTACACCAAGCCATGCTCCACTCAAAATCAGAAGCCATAACCAATGATTCCATAGACATATATGAAACAATATGGAACCCATGAGAGACCTATACTATCTCATCTAACCCAGATGATTCTCTATTGAGACCTTGGTAAGATATTGTAAGCCAGTAACATTCTGGATACAGTTCATCAATATTATTACTATCTCTATTATGTAACGATCCCGGAGCCTTTCCTCTGTCCTGTACTCCCTTTCCTATTCTATTGTTTTCATCACTTTCCACTTTTTATACTCCACATTCTGTCCTTTTTCTTTCTTTTTATCTCTCACTTCTTCAAATATATAACTTAAGCTATCTCATTATATAAAATGGTAAATGTGAATATGTAAATACGATATCTAATTTTGGTCCTATTGTTTTAATAATTAACATGAATAAGATCCTTCCCCCCCTGTTTTTGAACCGATTTATTGTTAAAATTAAAATTGCTCCATAGCTATAGTTCATATCATAATTATATCCGGTTCCGTTTATATCATAATATTCTATAATATTTTTTATGAGTTCAAATGTAATAGACTAACATGATTGGTTTGACTAAAACCTGTTTTAATGATTCCTTTAATATTTCTAATAGGATCTACAAATATTTATTAGATTATTCTATGTTTCAAATACTCTCTTATTACATGATATTTTCTGTAATCTTTTATTACCAATTGTATCTACTGTTTTCTCTTTACTTTAAACCAAATAAACTAATTTGACAAAAAGGAAAAAAAAAAGGTGGAGTTTACATTGGCATGGAAAAGGGGGTAGAGTCAGGGGTGGGGCCACGGGGAAGCAAAATTAGGTTTCGCATTGGGTGTCAAAAATCCTTGCACCAGCTCTGGTGGTCACTGATTCTAAAGAAGAAAATGCTTATTTTTCAAGCTTAATGTGTAATTTCTTAAGTAAACTCCTAATAACTTCTCGAAGAACACTTCATTTCCACAGAACCCTGGTTGAGAAAAGCTGTGGTGCGGGGAGACAAAAGATAACTTACACAATAGGAGCTTTAATTATTATCTGTTCTGAATTTGTCAACTGTGTCCTTCACTTTGTTCTGGGTGCATGAAAGAGAGCAACATCATCAATGAGGAATTTACTGCTGCTAAACTTTGAGAAATTGAAGAAGCCCGGCTGCTTTGTATGAGCTGCCTGCCAACATCCCGGGATAATGTAAATGACATTTACAAGTAGCAACAGTTCAAGTTTTAATAACTATGCAGATAAAAAAAATGTCCTTACCTCTGTCTTTGTTGCTCGAAGTTGACGTTTATATCTCTGCAATAATAAACATAGTAATCAGCATTCATAAAGTCTAAAAAATCATCGATTTGTCATGATTTACCTACTTATGAATTAGGATGATTCAATTTTATATTATTTAAATCAGAATTGTTTCAATTATCAATTGTAGTCACGTTAATGGAATCACTCCTGAAAACAAGGATCATTGATCACCTAAAAATACACAACTTGCTGGACCCAAAGCAGCATGGCTTTACTGAGGGCAGATCATGTCAGACCAATCTGATTGAATTTTATGACTATATTACTGTATGTTTTTACCACAAAAAAATGGGAAAACGTATTGACTCGAGTATAAGCCTAGGGTGTCCATCTGCATGCCTCACTGGGCCTCACTTTGCCTCACTGTGTCCATGTCTATGCCTCACTGTGTCCATGCCTCACTGTGTCCATGACTAGACTGACGTTTAACATAGGAGTCTAAGGAAGGGGTTTTAAACAATTGGTGCTCCCCAGCCATAGGTGCCCCAGACAACAAACTTCTATAATAGATTTTATAGCTCCTGTGGTCTCCAACTATAGTATGCCCCTATCTGGTTCCTTCCCCTTACTACTAACTAATGAGGTTGACTGTCACAATGATGGACCAATTTTAAAGCATATAAAGCAAGAAGGGGCACGTCAAGGTTTGCAGCCATTAATCTGGTGTCTATTTGTATAATAGTATGCTTCCACATTTTGGAGCTCCCATGGTCTCCAACTACAGCATGCCCATTTCTAGTTCCTTAATCTTACGACTAACTAAAGAGGATGCCTATGACAATGACAACCATTAAGCTATTCTCTATTTGTATAAAAGTATAACTCCAGGTTTTAGAGCCACGTGGTCTTCAACTATACCATGCACCTTTCTGGTTCCCTCCCCTAAATAATTTCTAGTGATGTTGCCTATCACAATGATGGGGCAATATCAAGGCCAATAAAACAAGAGGGGGCATGCTAAGGTTTGCATCCATTAAGCTGGTTTCTCTTTGTATAATAGCATTCCTTCAGGTTTTAGCGCTCCTGTAGTCTCCAACAATAGCATGACCTTTTCTGGTTCCTTCACACTACTATTAACTAGTAAGGTTGCCTATCATAATGATGGACCAATACCAAGGCATGTAAAGCAAGAGGGGTTGTGCCAATGTTTGCAACTGTAAAGCTGGTCTCTATTTGTATAATAGTATACCCCCAGGTTTTAGAGCCCTGTGTGATTTACAGGAGATAGGAACATACATGCAAGTGCTAAGGAGAATACGAATTGTCCTAGAAAGTATACTGCTCAAAAAAAATAAAGGAACACTTTTTAATCAGAGTATTGCATCAAATCAATTAAACACCTGGGATATTGATTTGGTCAGTTGAGGCTGGGTTCACACTAGTCCGACAAACGCTCCTACATTGGGAGCTCATGTTGCATGACGTGTGAAAATCAATGTTTCCCTATGAGAGCTGTCTTAACTGGTCCTACACAAGTCGGTCCGACTTTGAAACTACTCCCTGTACTACTTTGGTCCTACATTGATCCTACTTCAGCCCATTGAATATCATTGAAGTCGGACCAAAGTAGGAGCCTTGTCCTTACCATCCGACTTTTGACATCTGTCATGTGATTACAGCAGCAGTAAAATTAATTTATCTCACTCTGGGATTGTTTTGATTGGTCAAAAACAAGTCAGACTATCACAAAGTCGGATCAAAGTAGTATCCTGTTCATGAAAGTAGGATGGATGTAGGACCAATGTAGGACCAATGTAGGACCAATGTAGGACAGATGTCGCAGAGCAAAGTAGGATGAAAGTAGTACTGCTGTCGTGTAGTATAGTGTGAACCCAGCCTAAGTAGCAGAGGGGGATGTTAATCAGTTTCAGCTGATTTGGTGTTACTGAAATTAACAACAGGTGCACTAGATGAGTATCAATGAGACGACCTCCAAAACAGGAATGGTTTTACAGGTGGAGGTGTCTGACATTTCTTTCCCCCTACTCATCTTTTCGGACTGATTTTTACTAGTTTTGCATTTGGCTAGGGTCAGTGTCACTACTGGTAGCATGAGTTGATACCAGGACCCTATAGAGGTTGCACAGGCAGTCCAATTCACATCAATACTTATCATTGCCAGAAAGCTTGCTGTGTCTCACACCACAGTCTCAAGAGCATGGAGAAGATTCCAAGAGACAGGCAGTTACTCTAGGAGAGCTGGGCAGGGCTATAGAAGGTCCTTAATTGATCAGCAGGTAAGGTATCTGCTCCTTTGTGCAAGGAGGAACAGGATGAGCACTAAAAGAAAATAAGGACAGAGGGCGCACCAGCCTTGCGAATTACCTTTGTAACAAAGAATATATTTATTATATAAGAATTATACTTACAAACACAATGGCAAAATCAAGCTCGAAATGTAAAAAGTCCATTCAGGGCCCCGTCCTACAAGGATCCGCTGGCCAGTGGAACCAGGGTGGGGCGATGAAAGTCCAAAATGAGTTCAAGGGTGTCCCTTGACCTCTGAAGAAGAGGGGACACTCTTGAAATGCGTCTGCTCATTTTGGACTTTCATCACCCCACCCTGGTTCCACTGGCCAGCAGATCCTTGTAGGACGGGGCCCTGGATGGACTTTTTAAATGTCGTGCTTGATTTTACCATTGGGTTTGTAAGTATAATATTTATATAATAAATATATTCTATGTCACAAAAGGTAATGCGCAAGGCTGGTACACATTTAATGATGAATTCAGGAATACTGAGCTGCCAGTCTTGATTTTGATTTTACTAATACTAGACCTAGAACTGTAATGCCGCGTACAGATGATCGGAAATTCCGACAAAAAAAATTTGAATTTTGTCCGACGGATGTTGGCTCAAACTTGTCTTGCATACACGCAGTCGCACAAATGTTGTCCGAAATTCCGAGCACCAACAACGCGGTGACGTACAACACGTACAACGGCACTATTAAAGGGAAGTTCGAAACCAGTCGTGTTAGTAGAAATTTGGTGAGAGACGATTCGCTCTTTTCAGCCTCATGCTCTTCAGTTCGTTACAGCGTGACGAATATGCTATCTCCAATACCAACACTAGTTTTACCAGAACGAGCGCTTCTGTCTCATACTTGATTCAGAGCATGCGTGGAATTTGTGCGTCGGAATTGTCCACACACGATCGGAATTTACGAGAACGGATTTTGTTGTCGGAAAATTTGAGAACCAGCTCTCAAATTTTTGCATGTCGGAAATTTCGACAGCAAATGTCCGATGGAGCCTACACACAGTCTAAGGCTGCGTACACACGATCAGACCGGTCCGATGAAACTGGTCTGCAGACTAGTTTCATCGGACAAGTTCGATGGTGTGTACGGCCCATCGGACCGTTGTCCGTCGGACCAAAGTTTTCAAACCTGCTTCAAAACCTGTCCGTCGGACAGATTCGATGGTTAGTACGCAAAAACATCGGACCAAAAACCCGAGCATGCTCAGAATCAAGTCGACGCATGCTTGGAAGCATTGAACTTCGTTTTTTCAGCACGTCATTGTGTTCTACGTCACCGCGTTTTGGTCTGATCGGATTTTTGGTCCGATGGTGTGTACACACATCAGACCAACAGACCACTTCAGCCTTGTCCGATGAAAACGGTCCGTCGGACCAGTTTCATCAGACCGGTCTGATCGTGTGTACGTGGCCTAAATTTCCGACAACAAGCTCACATCGAACATTTGTTGTCGGAAATTCCGACCGCGTGTAAGCGGCATTACAGTTACTGTAATGTCGGCAGTCAATATATAAATTCATGTAATAAATAAAGTGATGATACATTCTGATTGCTTAGTGTGAGTTACGTGACTTTACACGTTGCCCTTGGCGTTATTAAATAATTCCAATAGTGGTAATATGAAAAGTAATATAAATACATTATCTATTCAGAAATAACTTTGAAAATGTTCTACCCTCAAAAATAACAGGAAGGGGTCTGTATATTCAGACAAAAATGTGCAAATGATGTGGAAAGATTTTCCATCATGCTAGTAAATGGAGAATTATCCAAGACTTCTATGGAATATTCACTCCATAGATACGCACATGTCTCTTTTTTAATGTTGGGTTATCCTTGATGTAAGAATGTTCACTTTACCATTGAAAATATAGATGCGTATTGTAGGAGAGGTGGACCCCTTAATTGGGGAAAATTAAGTCAAATTTCTGAACTTCTTGGAGGCACTGCTCTGTCAGCAGGGGTACTCCAAAAAGTCCTCAGAAATGTTTTTGGGGGATTGGATCATTCAAGTGCAGGTTTTTTTCTTTCCAGTTTCAATCATTTTACTTAGCCTACCCAAATATAAGCCGAGGCATGGGGAAAAAAATGGGAAATTTATTGACTCGAGTATAAGCCTAGGGTCTTCATCTGCATGCCTCACTGTGCCTCACTTTGCCTCACTGTGTCCATGCCTCACTATGTCTGATGCCTTACTGTGCCTCACTGTGTCCATGCCTCACTATGTCTGATGCCATACTGTGCCTCACTGTGTCCATGCCTCACTGTGTCCATGCCTCACTGTGACCATGCCTCACTGTGTCCACGACTAGACTTAAGTTTAACATGGGAGTATAGAAGGGGTGCCCGGCTTTGAAAAATCGGTGCTCCCCGGCTGTAGGTCCCCCAGATTTTGCGCACTTGTAGAGAAGAACTGGGGCTACATGTGTGCAAAGTTTCGGGTCCAGGAAACCTACAACCGGCCGGTACCGGGTCCCCAAATGTACCCGAGAAATTACCGTTTAACATGGGAGTCTATGGAAGGGGTGCCCGACTTTGAAAAATTGGTGCTCCCTGGCAGTAGGTCCCCCAGACGAACCAACCTAGCACACTTGTAGAGGATGAGTGTCCATCTGCATTCCTCACTGTGCCTCACTGTGTCCATGTGAATGCCTCACTGTGACCATGCCTCACTGTGCCCATGACTAGACTTACGTTTAACTTGTCAAACTTTGCACACTTGTAGAGGAAGAGTCGGGCTACATGTGTGCCAAGTTTGGGGTCCAGGGGACCTACGGCCGGCCAGCACCCTGTCCCAAAATCTGGGAGATCAGGCGCAAAAAGGTGACTCTAGTATAAGCCGAGGGGGGCATTATCAGCACAAAAAAAAATTGCTGAAAAATTTGGCTTATATTCGAGTATATACGGTATATTTTTGTACAAATAACAAGATTGCCCATGCAGAAGCTGAGGTATCTGTTGAAAGTAACAGGTAATAGGAACACGGGTTCGTTTAGAAGCTAATTTACAGGGCCCCATAGATGTGACTGTGTGCAGCCTATTGTATTGAATTAGAGTTTGCACTCCAAAGGTCAAACACACGTATGTGTATATGTACGTATATACACTATATTGCCAAAAGTATTGGGACACCTGCTCATTCCTTGTCAGCACATGAGCACTACAGCAAAACAGATTCACTCCTTGTGCTGCTTTTTTCTCTCCAAGTCTAAGCTCTGCTGTGCAGGAAATTGCAAGAGGCTGCTACAGAGTAACAATTCAGGTACCTGCAGTGCTTGCCTGAAAGCGGAATTAAACTCTCCCAATCATCATTAAATATTTTTAAACCTTATACTGCTAGTATTTGTAAATACACTATATTACCAAAAGTATTGGGACGCCTGCCTTTACGCACACATGAACTTGAAATGGTCCGTAGAGTCCAATATTGAGTTGGCCTGCCCTTTGCAGCTACAACAGCTTCATCTCTTCTGAGAAGGCTGTCCACAAGGTTTAAGAGGGTGTCTATGGGAATTTTTGACCATTCTTCCAGAAGAGCATTTGTGAGGTCAGGTACTGATGTGGACAAGAAGGCCTGGCTTGCAGTATCTGCCCTAATTCACCCCAAAGGTGTTCTATTGGGTTGAGGTCATGACTCTGTGCAGGCCAGTCAAGTTCCTCACCCCAAACGCACTGATCCATGAGGGCAGATAGCATTAGCTAGCAAAGTAATCCTGCATTTACAGTATTTCCATGGGTCCAAATAAAGAACTGGAAGTGGAAGTGGCGGGGGAGGGAAGGTTCTGAGGACCCTTAAGGAAGATGAGGGGAGTTAAACGGTGTCAATAAGGGGTTTTTGGCTGGAGTTCTGCTTTAAAGAATGGCATGACGTTCTACAATGACTTTACATTACTTGTATTTGCATGTAGAAACTTGCAATTCCCCAAAGGTTTTAAGGAGGGGGCTGGATCATCTCTCCTCTTTATTTCATTACCACTTAAGGACCGCCTCCTGCACATATACGTTGGCAGAATGGCACGGCTGGGCACAGGCACGTACAGATACGTTGCCTTTAAGAGCCTAGCCGTGGGTCGCGCACGCGACCCGGTCCGAAGCTCCGTGAACGCGGCGGTGGGACCCGCAGACCCGATCGCCGCCGGTGTCCCGTTATCGGTCACAGGAGCTGAAGAACGGGGAGAGGTGAGTGTAAACAAACCTTCCCTGTTCTTCTCTGTGGCAATGTCATTGATCGTCTGTTCCCTGATATAGGGAAAGACGATCAATGACATCACACATCTAGTCCCGCCCCCCTACAGTTAGAAACACATATGAGGTCACACTTAACCCCTACAGCGCCCCCTAGTGGTTAACTCTTAAACTGCAATTGTAATTTTCACAGTAACAGTGCATTTTTATAGCATTTTTTGCTGAATGACAACGGTCCCAAAAATGTGTCAAAATTGTCCGATGTGTCCGCCATAATGTCACAGTCACAAAAAAAAAAAAATCGCTGATCACCGCCATTAGTAGTAAAAAAAAAAATATATTAATGAAAATGCCATAAAACCATCCCCTATTTTGTAAACACTATAAATGTTGCGCAAACCAATCGTTAAACGCTTATTGCTATTTTATTTTACCAATTATAGGTAGAAGAATACGTATCAGCCTAAACTGAGGAAAACAAATTTTTTTTTATATCATTTTTGGGGATATTTATTATAGCAAAAAGTAAAAAATATTGGGCCAGATTCACATACACTTAATATTGCGCTGCGTAATCGAAATACTCTACGCTGCCGTATTTTACCAGGCTCTACACCGAATCCTGGTAGATTTTTGCCTGTACGTTACGGCGGCGTAGTCTATTTCTCGCCGCGTAATCGAAATACGCGATTAGGGGGCGTGAAGCATTTAAATTAAGCGCATCCCCGTGGCGATCGAACTGCACATGCTCCGTTCAGAAATTTCCCGCCGTGCATTGCGCGAAATCACGTCGTTACGTCATTCGTTGTTTGAGTAGCGTCGTTTACGAACATTCCTATTCCCGGACGTTTTACGTTAAAAATAATAAAAGACGTCGGAAAACATACAAATTCGACGCGGGAACGACGGCCATACTTAACATGGGCTGTCTAATATTAGAGCAGCAAAAAGCTGGTATAGTGTTACGCAAATAAAAGATGACTAAAGATGCCGTAAGAGATTGCTATTGAAGATCGTAATTTTGGGGATCGCCGGCAAAAGCTCATTTGCATACCCCGACGCGGAAAATTACGGGAAGTCCACCCAGTGGCCGCAATTTTATTGCAGCGTAGATCCGAAGGCGTAATCCAGTCGAATTGAAGCCCGCAGCCGTCTATTCATGGTTTGAGGTTTTCGACTAGCTAAAAAACGCGCGTAGTTTGAAATTACTCCAGTCTAACACCAGTTAGACAGGCGTAATGGCTCTGTGAATCTGGGCCATTGTTTTTTTTCAAAATTGACGGCCTATTTTTGTTTATAGCGCAAAGAATAAAAACTGCAGAGGTGATCAAATACCACCAAAAAAAAAGCTCTATTTGTGGGAAGAAAAAAAGGACGGCCAATTTTGTTTGGAAGCCACATCGCACGACCGCGCAATTGTCAGTTAAAGCGACGCAGTGCCGATTTCGCAAAAAAGGGGCAAGGTCCTTAACCTGCATATTGGTTCAGGTCTTAAGTTGTTAAACTGGAACTTCAATGAACTTCGAAGACTTTCCTTTACTGACCAATTCTTGCCATGGTACATAGCCCTATAAAACCCTTAGCAAGCTACAAAATAGCTCTGGCAATGGCACTTGGGGCCAGCCAAAGAGAGTTTACTGGTAAACATGCTTTGTATGAAATAGTTGCATTCTTGGGAATGTAGCAGGAAATAATTTGCAATACTCAGGAGATAAAAAGTGAAATGGGTTATAATTACATACTCCACCACCATCATAACTTTGCTGGGAACACTGTTTATTTGTCCCTGTCTGGATTCATTTAAACTGTAGAAACTCACATACACCCTGCTCCAAAATGAGATGACTTTCTCTAGTACACTGTGGTTTTCACAATAGAACTATATAAAGCAATGCATCAAAACCATTCCATATTATACAATCCACTGGCCCGGGATGTTACTGTGTAGGAACAGTACAATAAAATGCTTGTCCTAGCGTATAATCGTTACAGACAGGATTTATATACCATGAAGTCTTGTTCTGCTGATACGTGGAGGAGAATTTTATATCCTTGTTGGTCTTTGGGGGCTCCTTGAATACCTGACTCACAGAAGTCTACTTATTAATTTTTCTTGAAAGTAGGATTATTGGTATGCAAAGAAGATATATGACTGTTAGAAATTGAGGGAAACAGCTTGTAGAACCCATGTAAAGTCTATCTATCTTTCAATCTAGTTACCAGCAGTGGCGGCTGGTGCTCATTTTTTTTTTGGGGGGGGGGGGCAAACAAACGGGAAAAAAACAATTGCAGCCTCACTGTGCCCATCAAAAGCAGCCACTGTGCCATCAATTGTCACCACTGTGCCATGCCATCAAACGCAGCCACTGTGCTCTTTGCCACTTTGCCTGTGCCATACATTTTTGCCACTGTGCCCTTTAATTGTCGCTACTGTGCCCTTTAATTGTCGCACTGTGCCCTTTAATTGTCGCCACTGTGCCCTGTAATTGTTGCCACTGTGCCCTGTAAGTGTCGCCACTGTGCTTTGTAAGTGTCGCCACTGTGCCAATTGTCGCCACTGTGCCAATTGTCGCCACTGTGCCAATTGCCACCACTGTGCCCTTTAATTGTCGCCACTGTGCCCTTTAATTGTCGCCACTGTGCCCTTTAATTGTCACCACTGTGCTAATTGTCGCAACTGTGCCCTGTAATTGTCGCCACTGTGCCAATTGTCACCACTGCGCCCTTTAATTGTCGCCACTGTGCCCTTTAATTGTCGTCACTGTGCCCTGTAATTGTCGCCACTGTGCCCTGTAAAATGCTGCCCCCTCGCCCGGCACTTACCTTTCTGGGGTCGGCCATCCTCCATCCACGGTCCCTCAATGCCGCTGGCTCTGATAGGCACTTCCACAGCCAACCAGCTGCCGTTATTCAGATGGCTGGCGCTCACCAGGGGGCTGGCCATCTGAATAGTCGGCGGCAGCGGCAATACATAGATTCATGCAATGCATGAATCTATGTATTGTATTCATTGGCGGTGCGGGAGTGAGAGGGGGCAGCGCTCCGGCGCCCTCTATGGACATACCTCCACTGGTTACCAGCAACACTGCTATATAGCCAGGGTCATCTTTAAGGCAGGGCAAAAGGGGAAGCTGCCCTGGGCCAAATACCAGATATCTCGTCTACAACTCGTCTAGAACACAGCAGCCAGGCTGGTAATGGGAAAAAAAAAACCTGGGAATCAATCACCCCGGCCCTAAGGACTTTCCATTGGCTATCCGTAAAGGATAAGGTTACATTCAAGACCCTCTGCCTCACCACCCACAAATGCACACAAGGAAACATGCCTCAATACTTATGCGAGAAAAAAAAACACTACACCCCTAATCAGGCCCTCCGATCAACCAACCAAAATTTCCTCCACATCCCCAAGTCCCGCTACAAATCTAATGGAGAACGAAGATTCGCAGTCCAAGGACCACGGTTATGGAATGCTCTACCCACGAACATCCACATGGAAGAAAACCATCGGGCCTTCAGGAAAAAACTTAAAACCCACCTCTTCTGAAGGATCTGGATGACAATAAACACAAGCGCCTTGAGGCGACTTAGTTGGCATTTGTAGCGCTATACAAATTTCTCACTCACTCATTGTTGTGGGGCCCAAAGAAGCTGCCTCATACTTGCCAACTATCCCAGTTTAAATTCCCTTGAAGTTTTAGTCCTGTGCTGTGTCCTGATATCTCAGTGTAAAGTGCTGCTACTAATGCTGCCCAGGTCTGCCCTATTGTTGTGTACAGATGACTCACCTGCAGACCCTGTGTTTACATGTAAATAACCATCATTCATATGAAAATAACAGGAGCATTGATATGTAAATAGTGGCAGTTGGCAGCTTTGATATGTAAATAAAGGCGGCATTCATATGTATATCATGCCCCTCTGCAGTGAGGAGATGATGTGCTGTAGCCTCTAGCAACCAATCAGTGAACAGTATTACTGTACAGTAATCTCTAGCAACCAATCAAAATCAGTGATGTGTGTGCTGTAACCTCTAGCAACCAGTCAGTAGGTGGTAATGTTATGCTGTAACCTCTGGCACCCAATCGCAATCACTGCCTGATCTGATACAGTAAACTGATTTTAAGTCTAGCTGATATTTATTGCATGTCTCCGAGCACGTGGAGAGGGAAATTGCATGGGGGGGGCAAGATTTTTTTTGCCCAGGGTCCAATCAATATTAAGGCAACCTGAGCCCTGATGAAGGGGGATCCCCTTGGACCCTTAAACACGTTGGCTATCTTTCCACTAGTTGGGACTTCACTGTAAAGAATAAAGGATATATGGACTTTTCAACTTATCATTTGGCACTTTGTTTCTTCTGTTCACATAAGCTTCTGAAGTTAAGTGTGTCTCACTTCTGTGGGACTACCCCCCATTTGATAAGAACTACTACCAACCTGTATCTGAAGAAAGCAAAGCTTTAAAGGGACACTAAAGTCAGAAATGTTTTTTTTTTTAAATAACAAACATGTCATACTTACCTCCACCGTGCAGTTAGTTTTGCACAGAGTGTCCCCGAAAGCTGTCTTCTGGGGTCCCTCGGCGGCTGTCTCAGCTCCTCCTCGCAAAAGCTTTCTACCTTCATGCGAGGGAGCTCGCACGGTGGAAAGCTTTTGCGAGCACGCTCCCGTGATACAGCGGCGGCCATAGGCGCCGACTGTATCACTCGGCCCCGCCCCCCGGCGCGCCGCGTCATCCACTGTGATTGACAGAGGCGCCAGCCAATGGCTGCGCTGCTATCAATCCGCCGAGCCTAGCGAATCAACGGCCAGGCTGGGAACCGAACAGGACGACCAGCACTTTCGAGGGGTGAGGTAAGTAAAACGGGGGCTCGGGGGGGGGGGGGGCGGTGCTGTCAGATTTTTTTTACCTTAATGCATGGGATGCATTAGGTAAAAAAAACTTACCTTTACAACCCCTTTAAGTGAATTTCTGCTTTTTTTCTCCATTACGTAATCTTTCTTCTATACAGTATATCCATTAAGCTCTACACATCTATCCATGTTCCTGGTTGAGATATCCATCCAGATTTAATTACAGTCCACATTTGAACTCTAGCAACCAAACCTGAACCCTGGTGAACAGGGATTCTTTGGCTCCAGAATATGTTGGCTACTGTCAACTGGTAGTTACTTCACTGTCAAGAATAAAGGATATATGGACTTTTGAACTGATCATTTGCAACTAGGTTTCTTCTGTTCACATGAAATTCTGTGGGACTATCCCCCATTTTATAAGAACTACAACTAACCAGTATCTAAGGAAAGCCAAGCTTCAAGTCCCTCTTGGCTTTTTTATTTCATTACAATATTTATCTATCTACCTGTCCATCTAGTTACCAGCAATGCTGCTATATAGGGCCAGATTCATGAAGAGTTAGGCTGGCGGATCCAGTGATCCGCCAGCCTAACTGTCACTTTAAGCCGGCGTTTCTGTTTTCTATAACCAGAAAACAAGAAACGCCGGGTTGAAGTTCCGATGCGAGCAGCGTAAATGAGTTTCGCCATCGCATCGTTACTTCAACTTAAAAATGGCGCCGGGGGCGTTCCCGCCGATTTACGCTCAAAAAATATGTTAATGAGCGGAAATCGGCAATTCACGAGCGAATTCGGGCGCGACGCAGTGACGTTACGACGTTTCCGGAAGCGATACGCGGCGTATAGATAAAGCAGCCCCCTAGTGGAGTATCCTATGTTAGATATAGGCGTCGTCATCGCACTTAGTTAGAATACTACACGCCCCGTACCCGCCCAATTTGAATTCCGCTGGCTCATTTGCGATGCGCTGCCGCAACTTTAGGAGCAAGTGCTTCCTGAATGACAGCACTTGCTCCTAAAATTTCGGCAGAGTAACGTAAATGAGAAGCGTTACTCTGGAGCAAAGATGCTCCCATCTACCTGAATCTGGCCCATACAGCCAGATTCAGGTAGAGCAGAGCATCTTTGCTCTGGAGTAACGCATCTCATTTGCGTTACGCTGCTGAAATTTTAGGAGCAAGTGCTGTTATTCAGGAAGCACTTGCTCCTAAAGTTGCGGCAGCGCATCGCAAATGAGCCGGCGGAATTCAAATTGGGCGGGTACGGGGCGTGTAGTATTCTAACTAAGCGCGATCCCGCCGCCAACGTACTGCGCATGCGTCGAGTGTCCAAACATCCCCGTGCGCATGCTCCAAATTCTGTGAATGAACGTCAATGACGTCACATTCCCATTCATGAACTTTTTACGCAAGCGACGTGATTTTTTTTTTCCCGATGCAATGACGACGCCTATACCTAACATAGGATACTCCAACCCCATGTAGGTATATCTATGCGCCGCGTATCCCGTCCGGAAACGTCGTACCGTCATTGCGTCGCGCCGGAATTCGATCGTGAATTGCCGATTTCCGCTCATTAACATATTTTTTGAGCGGAAATCGACGGGAACGCCCCCGGCGCCATTTTTAAGTTGAAGTAACGATGCGATGGCGAAACTCAGTTACGCTGCTCGCATCGGAGCTTCAACCCGGCGTTTCTTGTTTTCTGGTTACAGAAAACAGAAACGCCGGCTCAAAGTCACAGTTAGGCTGGCGGATCACTGGATCCGCCAGCCTAACTGTTCCTGAATCTGGCCCATAGTCTTTAAGCCCTACACATCTCTCTGTGTTCCTGGTTGAGATATCCATCCAGGTTTATGTCTATCTCTTTTACTTTGTTTCATTACATTATCTATCTTTCTGTCTATCTCTCAATCTATGTCTGTCTATCTATCTGTAACTCTTCTATATAGTTCTACATATCTGTTCATGTTCCTGGTTGAGATATACATTCAGGAGGTTTCTACATTTGAACTCTAACACCAATCCTGGTACCAATCCTGTCAGTATGCTGTCCATGAGGATTAGGAATAGCAGGCTGGCTATAACCTGACTGAGTCCTGTAAGGGCTCTCGGGTGTAAGTCATCTGGTCCTGGTGAATTATTTGTGTTAAGCTTATCTAGTCTTTCCTTGACCCTGGCCTCTGTTGGCCACAAGTGTACACCCTCTAATGTGTCACTAACAATACAGTTGTGGTCCTGCGTAAAAACTGAGGAGAAAAAAGCTTTTTGTACAGTTGCCTTCTCTGTATCATCTGTAACCATCCTCCCATCATCTTCTTTTATGTGGGCAATGTGCTATGATCTTGCCTTTTTACTGTTAATATATCCAAAAAAATGTCTTTGTACTTTTCTTACTCTCCTCTGCTATGTGTTTCTCTTACTCTTTTTTCTGCTCTTATTTTGTTCTTGAACTTTTTATTGTATTCCTTGTAGTGTTGGAATGCTGACAATGACCTCTCCACTTTATATTTTTGAAAGGACATTTTTTTCTCTTTAATGAGACTTTTTACATTACAGTTTAGCAGACCCAGGTTTAACCTTCACTCTTCTATATTTAATATCTTTGTTTAATATTTTCTTAAAGCATTTGTGTTTTTCTTCCGTGTTCAATGTTTCTAGGATTAAGTCCCAATTGATGTCTTGTAGTATTGACCGCAGTTCCGAAAAATTGGCTAGTTTGAAATTTTGTGTTCTTGTGCTACCCTCGTAGCTCCTTTTTCTATGATTTATGCTAAATGTGATCATCCTGTGATTGCTAGAGTTCAAGTTGTATTGTCACAGATGAGATCAGACATAGATCGCTCGTAATTAATAGATCTAGCAATAAATTCTTTCTAGTAGGGGAATCCGCCAATTGAGACATGAAGTTGTCCTGTAAGGTCGCGTACACACGATAGGTTAAACCGATGAGAATGGTCTGATGGACCTTTTTTTATCGGACCAAACCGATCGTGTGTGGGCCCCATCGGTTAGTTATCCATCGGTTAAAAAAAAGCCAACTTGTTTTAAATGTCGGTTAGTTATCCATCGGTTAAAAAAAAGCCAACTTGTTTTAAATTTCAGTTAGTTATCCATCTTGTAAAAAAAGGCCAACTTGTTTTAAATTTAACCGATGGATTCCTAACTGATAGGTCAAAACCGATCGTTAGTAGGCACGACCATCGGTTAAAAATCCAGGCATGCTCAGAATCAAGTCGACGCATGCTTGGAACTTCATTTTTTTCACCGCGTTCTGACCCGATCGGTTTTTTAACCGATGGTGTGTAGGCGCGATGGACCATCAGTCAGCTTCATCGTTTAACTGATGGAAACGGTCCATCAGACCATTCTCATCGGATGGACAGATCGTGTGTACGTGGCTTAAGACATTCGTGAAATGATGGATCTTTAATGAGTGAGCTGTCGCCTCTACCCAGTCAATTTCGGGATAATTGAAGTCCCCATTATGATGATATTGACCTGCTTCGCTGCCATTTCTTTCACTTGAATGTTTTTAATTTATTTTTCAATAAAGTAAAAAAGATATCAAATGGTACAGCAACAAAGAGTACCCATAGAGTAACAATACATATTAAAAAAAAGGACGCTTCACAAAATTAAGGTAAGAATGACAACAGCCTCACACTGTAAACAGACATGAATCAAGCAAGACTTACATAGCATAAGTTTGTAATGCCTCGCACACACGATCACTTTTTGTGATGAAAAAAAACGACGTTTTCAAAAACGTCATTTAAAATGATTGTGTGTGGGCAAAACGTTATTTTATGTCTTCGAAAAAACGACCAAAAAAAAATTCTAACATGCTTGAATTTTTTGTGTCGTTTTTCAAAATGTCATTTTTTGTGTAATAAAAAGTGATCATATGTGGGCAAAACGACGTTGAAAACAACTTTTTTAAACCCGCGCATGCTCAGAAGCAAGTTATGAGACGGAGCTTCAATGAAACAGAGTGCCGTCGAGCACGGTGTACGTCACCGCGCTTTGCTAGAGCATTTTGGAAAAACGATGGTGTGTATGCAACGTCGTTTTGGAAAATTAAGTTTAAAAACGTAGTTTTGTTTCGTCACATAAAATTTCGTTTTTTTTTTTATCACAAAAAGTGATCGTGTGTACGCGGCATTAGAACCAGGTGAACATCTAATACCACGTACACACGGTCGTTTTTTGTCTTGTAAAAACCGTCGTTTTTTCTCATGAAAAAAACTTCATTTTAAAAAACGACATTGCCTACACACCATCGTTTTCTGAAAATGCTCTAGCAAAGCGCGGATACGTACACCACGTTCGACGGCACTCTGTTCCATTGAAGCTCCCGTCTCATAACTTGCTTCTGAGCATGCGCGGGTTTAAAAAACTGTGTTTTAAACGTCGTTTTGCCCACACACCATCATTTTTTATGACACAAAAAACGACATTCTGAAAAACGACATAAAAAATTCAAGCATGTTTGAATTTTTTTTTTGTCGTTTTTTTTTTTAAGACATAAAACGACCGTGTGTACGCGGCATAAGACACAGGTGTTTTGTTCAAGAGAAGTGTTAAAAAGATAACCTCTAAGCCATTTCTAGCTGTGATAGTAGGTCCAGCTCCTCCTCCTCCTTCAGGTTGGGGGGCCTGTCACATACCCCCACTATTAATTGTGCACTTACTTTGAAGTTCTACATGCACAAATTCCACCTCCCCTTGTCTCATTCACAATGTCACTCCTTTACCTCATGTACCACCAATGTACCACCCTTACATCATTTTTGACATATAGACACAGCCCTCCCCCTACCTTCCCTGTCCTTCCGATACAAGGAATACCCCTTGATAATTGCCAGCCAGTTGTGAGAGCTGCCAAACCAAGTTTCTGTTATTCCCACAAAGTCTAAGTCCTCCAGGTGTAATAGCAGCTCCAGTTCCTCCACTTTAGCTAGGCTCTTGGCATTTGTGTATACGCCTCTCAGTGTTGTATGAGTGCAATTTTTTTTTTTCCTTATACTATCTCGGTCTTTGTTTTTGATTCGTGCACACATTCAACCTGGGATTAGATTTTACAACTGTATTATCACTACTGACTCCACTATTACCCTCTGTTTTTTGCTCACCGCCAGCTATTGCTTCCTTTGACTCCTAATCCCCCAAATACTTAGTTTAAAAACCCCTCCAACTTTGTGGCCATCTTTCTTCCCAATAGAGCTGCACCATCCCTCACATGTTTGCTGTGTCCCCCACATAGCTTCTCGCAAACGGCAAGCAAGACTTTTTATGGCTTCCTTTCCCCAATGTCTTTCTTCTGGTCACTCTTCCATAAAGGGCAGATTTGTGGAGAGCATGACTTATGCCACGTACACACGATCATTTTTTGTGATGAAAAAAAACGACATTTTCTGTGAAGTAAAAAACAACGTTTTTAAAACGTCACTTTTCAAAGACGATGTTGCATACACACCATCGTTTTTTTCACAAAAAGCGAGGTTACTTTCACCACTCTTTTCCATTGAAGCTCGCTTCATAACTAGCTTCTGGGCATGCACGGGTTGAAGAACGTCTTTTTAAACAACGTTTTTGCTACACACGGTGACTTTTTGTGAAACAAAAAACGACGTTTTGAAAAACGACACAAAAAATTCAAGCATGTTGGAATTTTTTTTTGGTCGTTTTTTTGAAGACAAAAAACGACGTTTTGCCCACACACGATCAATTTAAATGACGTTTTAAAAAACAACGTTTTTTTTCATCGCCAAAAACGACCGTGTGTACGCGGCATTATAGTTGTCCTGTGGACAGGTTCACCCACCTGAGCTGTGGATCTCTGCAGCTCCTCCAGAGTTACCATGGGCCTCTTGGCTACTTCTCTGATGAATGCCCTTCTTGCCCGGCCTGTCAGTTTAGGTGGACGGCCATGACTTGGTAGGTTTGCAGTTGTGCCATACTCTTTCCATTTTCAGATGATGGATTGAACACAGCTTCGTGAGATGATCAAAGCTTGGGATATTTTTTTATAACCTAACCCTGCTTTAAACTTCTCCACAACTTTATCCCTGACCTGTCTGGTGTGTTCCTTAGCCTTTATGATGCTGTTTGTTTACTAAGGTTCTCTAACAAGCCTGTGAGGACTTCACAGAACAGCTGTATTTATATTGAGAAAAAATGATGCACAGCTGGACTCTATTTAATAATTAGGTAACTTTTGAAGGCAATTGGTTCCACTACATTTTAGTTAGGGGTATCAGAGTAAAGGGGCTGAATAGAAATGTACCCCACACTTTTTAGATATTTAGTTGTAATACATTTTTAAAATCATTTATCATTTTCTTTCCACTTTACATTTATGTGCCACTTTGTGTTGGTCTATCACAGTGATGACAAACCCCAGATGTTTTGGAACTACATTTCCCATGGTGCTCATGCATTCTAAGACTATAGACATCACATAATATCCCCAAAAAAATACATTTACGTTTTTGGTTGTAATATGACAAAATGTGGAAAATTCCAAGGGGTGTGAATACTTTTTCAAGGCACTGTATATGTCTATCAGCCTGTCTATCTATTAGTTTATCTATCTAATTTCGGACTTTGTACCTGTCTGTCTATCTATCTTCTTATCTGACCAAGCCAAACTTCATGTCTACAGCCTCTACACTATTATCTGTCTATCTATTTATCTATCCTTTTTAATTTTTCCACTAGTTAGGCATCCTTGCAGAATAAATAAATAAGGCTAGCCATCATTGCACAAAAAATAAGCATAGCTACCACTGTCCCTAATTTCAAGGGACTGTCCTTGATTTTGAAGGACTGTCCCTGATTTCAAAGGGACTGTCCCTGATTTGGAGCAATGTCCCTCTGTCCCTCTTCCCTCCTTATTTGTCCCTCATTTTGGTCTGATCTATATAGTTGTATATAAAATGCACTTTTTGTCAATTTAAAAAGTGTTTTCCAGCGCTAAACCTTTCATCTGATTTCTAAATGGCTACATTTGTAAATTCCAAAAGCCAATATAAAGGAATAGTAGTGGTAAAAAAGCACTTGTGGTTGTAACCAATTTAGTTTTTTTAGAATTCTCCTTTAAGGGGCGTGGCAGGGGGGTTGTCCTATGCCTGCATACTTTTGCTGATAGGTGTCCCTCATTCCCATCTCAAAAAGTTGGGAGGTATGAATAAGGCATCGCAAGCACTACTGATGTTACGCAAATTACGCAAATCAAATATAACTTTTCAATGGTGTAGAACAGATATAATATATACTTATATTTCTAATATACCTGGATCTGTCATTGGTTGTTATGGGTTACTGCAGTCTAAAAATAATGTTCTATACCACTCTTTTTAAACCTTATGTAATGTAATAAAATTTAACGTTTTGGTTACATAATTTGCAAATATATTTTCCCCTTTGCTCCATATAGGCTGAAAACATAGGCCTAGATTCACAAAGCGATTACGCCTGTGTAAATGTTGTTAGACAGGAGTAATTTCGATTTACGAGCGTTTTTACGCTAGTCGAAATCCTCAAACCATGAAAAGACACCTGCGTGCTAAATTTCGACTTTATTACGTGTTAGTACGCCTTCAGATCTACGCTGCCTGAAAATTGCGGCCACTGGGCGGACTTCCTGTTGTTTTTCACCTTCATGGTATGCTAATGAGCTTTTGCCTGGAATCCACAAAATTTCGCTCTTCAAACGCAATCTCTTACGGCACCTTTAGTCATCTTTTTTTTCCGTTTCACTATACCAGCTTTTTGCTGGTCTAATATTAGACAGCCCATGTTAAGTATGGCCGTCGTTCCCGCGTCGAATTTCAACGTTTTTCGATTTCTTTTATTATTTTTAACGTAAGTCGTCCGGGAATAGGAATGTTCGTAAACGCCGCTACTCAAACAACGAATGACGTCACGACGTGATTTCGCGCAATGCACGGCGGGAAATTCCTGAACAGAGCATGCGCAGTTCGATCGTCGCGGGGACGCGCTTAATTTAAATGCTTCACGCCCCCTACTCACGTATTTCGATTGCGCGGCGGAAAAAAAATACGATACAATAGCGTACGCGCAAAAAAACTACCTGAATTCGGCGTAGAGTCTGGTGATAGACGGCAGCGTAGCGTATTTCGATTACGCAGCGGAAGATTACATCTATGTGAATCTGCCCCATAGTTTTATATATACAGGGGCAGATTCACATAGATGTAATCTTCCGCTGCGTAATCGAAATACGCTACGCTGCCGTCTATCACCAGACTCTACGCCGAATTCAGGTAGTTTTTTTGCGCGTACGCTATTGTATCGTATTTTTTTTCCGCCGCGCAATCGAAATACGTGAGTAGGGGGCGTGAAGCATTTAAATTAAGCGCGTCCCCGCGACGATCGAACTGCGCATGCTCTGTTCAGGAATTTCCCGCCGTGCATTGCGCGAAATCACGTCGTGACGTCATTCGTTGTTTGAGTAGCGGCGTTTACGAACATTCCTATTCCCGGACGACTTACGTTAAAAATAATAAAAGAAATCGAAAAACGTTGAAATTCGACGCGGGAACGACGGCCATACTTAACATGGGCTGTCTAATATTAGACCAGCAAAAAGCTGGTATAGTGAAACGGAAAAAAAAGATGACTAAAGGTGCCGTAAGAGATTGCGTTTGAAGAGCGAAATTTTGTGGATTCCAGGCAAAAGCTCATTAGCATACCATGAAGGTGAAAAACAACAGGAAGTCCGCCAGTGGCCGCAATTTTCAGGCAGCGTAGATCTGAAGGCGTACTAACACGTAATAAAGTCGAAATTTAGCACGCAGGTGTCTTTTCATGGTTTGAGGATTTCGACTAGCGTAAAAACGCTCGTAAATCGAAATTACTCCTGTCTAACAACATTTACACAGGCGTAATCGCTTTGTGAATCTAGGCCACAGTGTATATAGTATAAATTTAATATATATATATATATATATATATATATATATATATATATATATATATATATATATATATATATATATATATATATATTATATATATAAATAGCTACACAGTTAATACACAGTATATATGTGTAAGTATATACACATAAGTATATAAGTATAAGTATATAAGTGTATATATCTACACAATATATAATATTTAATATATTGAACAGTATATGATATTATATATACATATATACACACACATATAAAATATATATGTTTATACTGTATATTGAGATATAGATCTGTCTTATAATACAGTATGTGCAACATTTAACACAGCATTTTTATATTTTATAAAGTTTATATAGTCTATAAAATGCTACAAAAATTCGATTTTTGCTAAAGTATTTAATTTCTCATCTTCAAAAAAAAATGTATTTATTTTTTAACCTTTTCAAGAACTAAAATCATGAAAAGAGACAATCGATACATAAGTGTTAAGCACAAACTAATACAACGTGCTTGCTTACCTTCAGATAGGGGCTCTCCAGTCTGTTCCGATCTTGGAGAGACAAGTCAGTAATGGATAGGATCCCAATCAGTAGTATCATGAACTTTCTTAATAAGTTCTCCATACCTGACAGTCAAAAACTGTTACTGAACGATCTGTGAAGCGTCACAAGGAAGACTCAGCTCTCTCCGAATTCACTTTGGACGGACGGACTTTCCTTCGCACTTTTAAACCTAGAGAATTTTTTCTTTTGGGTGTTAAGGTCTATAAAAGATGCATTCATTCCTTTACAAGCCATGATTGTCCAGATGAGTTAGGCTCAGGACGCTTAATTGGAGCCAGGCCAGCTCCTTCCAAACCTCCCCCTTTGCTCTAAATGAAACCAAAATATTTTGAAGTTCAGCCCAGTTTTCTGAAGTGTGTCAATAGCTCTTTAAATGAAGGCAAAGCCGGAGCAGGACATCAAAGAGGCCAAGAAGGTGGATGGCTGGAAGTTAGGTTTACTTATTTACTGTTGTGTCAACTTTGACAACTGCTACCATACAGGAGGTGGGGGGCTATAAGGGCTGTACAACGGCCCTACGTAACCCACCATATTCTATATATAATCTTCATCTTATTTTTAGGCTCTACTGGTTTTGTGAAAGTAAATATTAATTGAAAGTAAATATTTTAATTTAAAATAGTAAGTATAATATATAGAGTGGGGGGAATAATTATTTGGTCCCCTGCAGATTTTGTAAGTTACTTACAAAGAAATGAAGACTCTTCAATTTTTTTCATGGGTGTATTTTCAACCACTTCACCCCCGGAGGATTTGGCTGCCCAATGATCAGGCCACGCCATTTTTTGCAATTCGGCACCGCATCGCTTTAACTGACAGATGCACAGTCTTGCGACACGGCTTCCAAACAAAATTGATGTCCTTTTTTCCCCACAAATAGAGTAGGGCCGAAACAACTAATCGATTAATCGACAACTAATCGATTATGAAATGAATCGATTACAATTTTCATAATCGATTAATCGGCCAGTAACATAATGGGGTTAAACAAAGCGAAAATTAGCCCTTTATAGTACAAATACTCAATAGAACAGTGCAGCGCAAAAATAAAATGACTAAAAAATACTAAAAAACTCAAATCCATAAGCAGAAAAAGAGTCCATATGTGTAAGGCCTCGTACACACGACCGTTTTCCTCGACAGAATCCATCAAGAAACTTGGTGGCAGAGCTTTTTTGCAGAGGAAAACGATCATGTGTATGCTTTTCATCGAGAAAACTGTCGGAACTCGACGACAAAAAAAGAGAACAAGTTCTCTTTTTCCTCGTCGGGAGTCTCAATTTTCTTGTCGCGTTTCTCGTCGGGCTGGTTTACGACGAGAAACACGTTCGTGTGCATGCTCAGAATAAAGTATGAGACGGGAGCACGCCTTCGGTAAAAGTAGCGTTCGTAATGGAGATAGCACATTTGTCACACTGTAACAGACTGAAAAGCGCGAATCGTCTCTTACCAAACTTTCACTTAACACGCAGTAACATGCGAGTCATTTTAATTTATTTTTTTTACCGTAATAAACTGTCACTTAACACGCAGTAACATGAGATTAGCAAAAGCAGCCCCAAGGGTTGTGCCAGTGGAATTGAACTTCCCCTTTATAGTGCCGTCGTACGTGTTGTACGTCACCGCGTTTGAGAACGATGAGATTTTGTCTTGACAGTGTGTATGCAAAGAAAGCTTGTCAAGACTCTCCACAAGCCTGACAAGGAACTCATCGAGGGAAACGATGTGTCTTTTACGACGAGTTCCTCGGTCGTGTGTATGAGGCCTCAGTGAAGAAAGGTTCAATTGATTCTGAGCATGCAGTGCAGGTAAATATATGTGACCAGAAAAATATCCTCCACCGTGCATAAGATGGCCTCTCACCTCACCCATATTCGACCTTACAAGGTCACAAGGCATATAACTCAACCAAGGGATCCTGATTAAGCATGTCAAAGGGAAGATTGATGACTCAGTGTAAATCACAAATGGCTTTAAATCCTGCAGTGGTACTCCACCATAGAGGAACAGAAGAAAGGAAATCTAGTGCTCTCTGTTTTGACAGTTTATTACGGTAAAAAAATAAAATTTAAATGACTCACATGCTAAGGCACTCTAAGCGCGAGTGCCAGCTGATAAGGCGTGCAACGTAACCATACGAAGGTAAACAAAGCAGCGGTGATTGCGGGTGATGTCCTACGTGGCTCCTCTCCCCGTACGCGTTACATCCTATGGGCGGGACTTCTTCAGCGTGGGGCAGAAAGACACCTATGCACGGTGGAGGATATTTCTCTGGTCACATATATTTACCTGCACTGCATGCTGAGAATCAATTGAACCTTTCTTCACTTACACATATGCACTCTTTTTCTGCTTATGGATTTGAGTTTTTTAGTAATTTCTTGGTAATTTTATTGTTGTGCTGCATTGTTCTATTGTATATTTGGCTTGGGATTTTTTTATGAATTCATCCTTAGTACTGGCTTGCCATTTTTATTTTTATATTTCTTTCTGTAAATTTTTTCAGCGCATTCAGCTTTATAGTACAAAAAAGCAAATCGCTACTGTAAATATTACTGTCACTGTCCCACAGTAAAAAAATGTACCCCTTACAGTAGCGATTATTTGCTTTTTTTGTACTTATTTTAGTTTTTTTAACCCCCATTATGTTACTAAACATCTCAGGCCGGGGTCACACCTCTGTGCTTTGGTGCTTTTTGCAGAAACACACTACAGTTCATTTACATGTTTCCTATGGGACACGTTCACATCCATGATTTTTTTTCAGCTGCTATGTATTTGGAAAGGGCAAGGACTTTTTAACGCAAAACGGTGCTATTTTTTTTATTTTTTTTGGTTCAATATACTTCAATGGAAAAGCTTCAGAAAAGCATGGAATTTTTTTGCCTCAATTTGTATTTTGTAATCTGCCCAACAACAAATTGGCCCAAATATTTTTTTAAATGCTATTTTTTTTTAAGGCTATTATCCGATTAATCTAAACAATAATCGGCCAACTAATCGATTATGAAAATAATCGTTAGTTGCAGCCCTAAAATAGAGCTTTATTTTGGTGGTATTTGATCACCTCTGCGGTTTTCATTTTTTGCGCTATAAACAAAAAAAGAGTGAAAATGTTGAAAAGAAATGCAATATTTTTTACTTTTTGCTATAATAAATATCCCCCAAAAATATATATATATTAAAAAAAAAAATTTCCTCAGTTTACTAATTCGTCTACATACTTTTGGTAAAAAAAATTGCAATAAGCGTATATTGATTGGTTTGCTAAAGTTATAGGGCCCGATTCTCAAATAGATACGACGGTGTATCGCAGGAAACACAGTCGTATCTCTGTTTTTTTTACTGGGTATCTACGCATAGATACAGTGAAGATCCGACAGGTGTAAAACACTTACACCGTTGGATCGTAGATGTAATTACTTTTATGGCCGCTAGGTGGCCTTTACGTTGTTTTCTCATTTGCCTATGCAAATGAGCCTAATACGCCGATTCCCAAAAGTTTTTACGCCGCCCCGTCGTCGTTCACGTCGTTTCCGTAAGCGTAAACCTACCCCTGCTATATGAGGGGTAGGTTTACGAAGTTCCGTCGTTGCCATGTTAACCACTTCTGACAGGCCCCACGTCCAAAGACGTCATGTTTTTGAAGATGGATATCTCGGTAACGGCAGCAGCTGCTGCCACAACCAAGATATCCATCTCTTCGTGGGGCGGTCCTGTTAACGATAACGGCGGTCATCGCGGCGGATTCGCCACGAGATCGCCGTTACCGGCGGCGGGAGAGGGTGCCCCCCCCCCTCCCGCCGCTCTCCCGCGCCCTCCGTCGCTTACCGTAGCCGTCGGTAGCGGCGGAGGCGATCGGGTCCTGTTGCTGGCTGTCCGGGGATGCGACTGAGGGAAAAAATGTCCCTCAGCCGTCCCCATACCTCTGCTGGGCGGAAGTGACGTCAAAACGTCATTTCCGCCCAGCCTCTTAAAGAGACATTTAATTTGTTTACATTTTGACTTTTTTTTTTTTTTTTTCTTTTTCTTTTTGCATTTAAGCCTGAATATGAGATCTGACCCCAGATCTCATATTTAAGAGGACCTGTCATGCTTTTTTCTATTACAAGGGATGTTTACATTCCTTGTAGTAGGAATAAAAGTGATAATTTATTTTATTTTTTTTTTCAGTGTTAAACATTATAAAATAAATAGAAATAAAAACAAAAACCAAAAAAAATTTTTTTTAAAGTGCCCCGTCCCGACGAGCTCGCGCGCAGAAGCAAACGCATACGCGAGTAGCGCCCGCATATGAAAACGGTGTTCAAACCACACAAGTGAGGTATCGCCGCGATCGTTAGAGCGAGAGCAATAATTCTAGCCCTAGACCTCCTCTGCATCTCAAAAAATGCAACCTGTAGAATTTTTTAAACGTCGCCTATCGAGATTTTTAAGGGTAAAAGTTTGACGCCATGCCACGAGCGGGCGCAATTTTTAAGCGTGACATGTTGGGTATCATTTTACTCGGCGTAACATTATCTTTCACAATATATAAAAAAATTGGGCCAAATTTATTGTTGTCTTATTTTTTAATTCAAGAAAGTGAATTTTTTCCAAAAAAAGTGCGCTTGTAAGACCGCTGCGCAAATACGGTGTGAGAAAAAGTATTGCAATGACCACCATTTTATTCTCTAGGGTGTTAGAAAAAAAAATATATAATGTTTGGGGGTTTTAAATAATTTTCTAGCAAAAAAAACTGTTTTAGTCTCGTAAGCACCGAATCTGAAAAACAGGCTCGGGGCTGAAGTGGTTAAGTATGGCGTCGGGTTAGCGTCGTCTTTTTCCGTTGGTTACGTTGTTTTACTAAGTCGTTCGCGAATAGGGCATTGCGTAAGTGACGATCACGTCTTTTGACGTCGGTTTTAATGACGCTTTCCGACGTGAGCTGGAGCATGCGCACTGGCCTTTTTTCCCGGCTGGCGCATGCGCAGTTCGATCGACGCGGGGGCGCGCTTAATTTAAATACAAGCCGCCCCCTTTGAATTACGCGGGGATACGCAGGGCCATTTACACTATGCCGCCGCAAACTACGGAGCAAGTGCTTTGGGAATACGGCACTTGCTCCATTAAGTTGCGGCGGCGTGGTGTAAATGGCTTACGCTACGCCGCCGCAGATTCTATGCCCATAGTGTCTACAAAATAGGGTATCATTTTATGGCATTTTTATTAATGCTTTTTTTATTATAAGAAATGGCAGCAATCTGCGATTTTTTATCGTGACTGCGACACATCAGACACTTTTGACGCTAATTTGGGACCATTGTCTATTACACAGTGATCAGTGCTATAAAAAAGCACTGATTACTGTGTAAATGACACTGGCAGGGAACGGGTTAACCAGTAGGGGGCGAGGAAGGGGTTAAGTGTGTCCTAGGGAGTGATTCTAACTGTGTGGGGGCTGGGCTACATGTGACACGACACGGATCACTGCTCCCGATGAAAGGGAGCAAAAGATCAGTGTCCTGTCACAAGGCAGAACAGGGAGATGCCCTGTTTACACTGGCATCCCTCTGTTCTGCAATGCTGCAGTCTTAAAGGAGACGTACAGGTACTCGCTGGATGGAGCCATCAAAAGATGTGTGATCAGCAACAATATTTAGGTAGGTCGTGGGGTTTAAATGATGCTCAACTGGTACTAAAGGGGCCAAAGTGTGCCAAGAAAAAATCCCCCACACCATTACACCACCAGCCTGAACCGTTGATACAAGGCAGGATGGATCCATGCTTTAACTGCTTGCCGACCTGCCGCCGTCATTTTACTGCGGCAGGTCGGCTCTCCTGGGCAAGAGCCCGTAGCTATACGTCGGCTCCTTTTGCGGGCATTAGGGGGCGCACGCCACAGCTCGCCCCTGAGTCCTGCACGCGTGCCCGGCGGGCACGATCGCCGCCGGGCATGCACGATTGCTCGTGCATGCCATAAAACGACCCCCTATTTTGTAAACGCTATAAATTTTGCACAAACCAATCAATAAACGCTAATTGCGATTTTTTTTTTATGAAAAATATGTAGAAGAATACGTATCGGCCTAAAAAATTTTGGGGATATTTATTATAGCAAAATGTAAAAGATATTGCATTTTTTTTCAAAATAGTCACTCCATTTTTGTTTATAGTGCAAAAAAATAAAAAAACGCAGAGATGATCAAATACCACCAAAAGAAAGCTCTATTTGTGGGAAAAAAAGGACGCCAATTTTGTTTGGGAGCCACGTCGCACGACCGCGCAATTGTCAGTTAAAGCGACGCAGTGCCGAATCACTGGTGCAGTTTTCTGCTGTTGTAGCCTGTAGCCTGTATCTGCTTCAAGGTTCCATGTGTTGTGCATTCAGAGATGGTATTCTGCATACCTTGGTTGTGACGAGTGGTTATTTGAGTTACTGTTGCCTTTCTATCATTTCCAACCCATTCTCCTCTGACATCAACAAGCGATGTTGCTCTACACAACAGCCGCTCACTGGATATTTTCTCTTTTTGGACCATTTTCTGTAAACCCTAGAACAGTGTTTTGTGAACTCCAGTCCTCAAGGCATGGGCCGTTAATGTGAGGCTTAATGAACACATTACCAATATTATTAAGGGTTTTCCCAATCATAGTGTCTCTCGCCACTATGATTTGGCCCATAATAGGGACCCGAGGGGGCACCCTGTTTGTGGGCATAGATCACTTTGTTTCTCACTGGTGAGGTAATCTCAAAGTTAGAGAACTCTCCAGAATGAAGACTAAATGAAAATGTATCCATACGGCCTAAATGTCGATTGGGATGTCAATTGTTTTATTAATAACTCCCAGTCCTGCTTGATTTATATTTCCTTTACGCATATTGTTTTTTTAATTTTGATTTTTTTTTTTATTATTTATATTTTTTTATTATCACTATTTACTATTCATTTTATTATCATCATTATTATTATTTTATTTGTATTTTATTTTTTTATATTTTATATATATTTATTCATTATTATTTTTTATTCATTTTGCATTATTATTTTTTCTTTTATTTTGGTTAATTTTTCTTTTTATTCCTTTTTATTATTTATTTTCATATTATTCATTTAATATATATATTAAGTCACTAATATTTACCAAGTTTTTGTCATTTAGTTTTTATTATTACACACTCAGGTAATATATTGTTCTATTACAGTACATGCCCAGTCTAGTTGTCTTTTTTATATTAGATCTAATGCCGCGTACACACGATCACTTTATGTGATGAAAAAAAAAACGACGTTTTTAAAAACGTCAATTTAAATGACCGTGTGTGGGGGAAAACATGCTTCAATTTTTTGTGTCGTTTTTCAAAACGTCATTTTTTGTTTCACAAAAAATCACTATGTGTAGCAAAAAACGTTGTTTAAAACAACGTTTTTTAACCCGCGCATGCCCAGTAACTAGTTATGAAGAGAGCTTCAATGGAAAAGAGTGGTGAACGTAACCTTGCTTTGCTAGAGCATTGTGAAAAAAACGATGGTGTGTAGGCTTTCAAAATTGAAGTTTCAAAAACGTCATTTTTTACTTCATTTTTTTTCATCACATAAAGTGATCGTGTGTACGCGGCATTAGACTCACTAAGATTCATCATCTGGGTTAATAATTCGGCTTTTCTAAGTTTGGGGACACAGTGAAGTCTATTTCCTGTGTTATAGTTCCGTGTCACAGTATTCACTTCCCATGTGATAGGGAGCCACGGCTAACTATGTCACTTCCACCAGCCTCGTAGCAACCAATGTGTTGCATGATCCATACTGAGGCTTGGTTTTGCCATGAGCCTAACAAGAAATGAAAGCGAGGCTTGGCTGCCGACGCATTTGTATTTATAGCAGTGACAGATGGCAGTCTCTATGGCCCAGATTCACAGAGCGATTACGCCTGCGCAACAGGAGATGCGCGTGCGTAAGTCGAAATGTGCGCGTGCGTTTCAATGCGCGGCATCCCCAGAACGAGATACGCAAAAAATCTACTTTTTTTTGTCCCGCGTAATTTCGTTAGACTGGCGCATCCGTCCGCGCAAAAGTGCGCTAGACAGACCATTGATTTGCTATTCAAATATGCTAATGAGGGACTTACGGGGATCCACAAAAGAACGTTGGGGCAGCGCAGGCGACGCAGTGTGCGCAACAGCAAAATGTCCTGTCTAAAATTAGAGCATATAAAAGCTGGTCTAAAAAGAGAAAAAAAAGTCTACTTGTTAGATAAAGCAACACTGTTAGTGAGGAGCTCAGCAGTCACACGTGTTGCACAACAATCTGTATGCCAACATGCCAGGGGCATCGTCGCACATAGCTATACTACTGACTTTAGATGAACAAAGAAGGAGGAGGGCACTGAGGAGGGCACTGAGGAGGGCACTAAGGAGGGCACTAATTTAATTTAATCTAATCTAATACAATATTCTTATCTGATACAAGCCCCTCACTCTTCACTCTTCACGGGAGAGGATATATCACACACGCATAGACATCTTTGGCATGAGTGATTCTGAGGTGTCTCGCATCTTCAGATTCACCCCTAATGCCATCATGGAATTAACCACAACCCTGCAGGAGGACATCACCAGCCCAACACATGACACCACCCATGACACCCATGACAGCTACATATACAATCAGAGCCCCATCCCCACAGATTTCGAACAGAACATGTATGGGGACAGCTGGCTGGTTGGTTTGTGACATGGGTGGCAGGCATGACTGTCCCCCCCCATGATGCACACATCACAAGGGGCACATGCACTACTAACATCCTCCTGTCTTTTCCCTTCAAGGTGACTCTGCATATGCACTGGGACCCCATCTCATGACCCCATCTCATGCCAGCTCACATTATGCATCTTTGCACGTTAAACACACACATGAATCATGGCACAATGAGAATGCATGCATGCACACCACTGTGGTCCCTAGCACACACACCCCACATCCTCATCCATGGGATTGGCACCAGTCCACCATGCAGGACTTGTGAGCTGCAACGCCATGCCACGGCTCCAATTATGTCACTGTCACATTCATACACCATTCACACAGACCTGGGGATCACTTCTCCACCACAAATGAGGGTGACACCCCTTTTCCGGCAGGAATATCACCCCCACATTCCAAAATCATACACAAACAGAACCAAAAAAATTAAATAAATGACGAGCAAAAAAAAAAAATGCCCAGCAAAAATATATTTTAAACAAAATAACAACAAAGAAAACACATAAAAGACAAAAATCACTCTGCAAAACAGTCCCCAAAAAAAAAAAGAAAAAAAAAAGTCAAAATGTAAACAAATTAAATGTCTCTTTAAGACGCTGGGCGGAAATGACGCTACCGACGGCTACGGTAAGCGGCGGGAGGGGGCACCCTCTCCCACCGCCGATAACGGCGATCTCGCGGCGAATCCGCCGCGATGACTGCCGTTATCGTTAACAGGTCCGCCCCACGAAGAGATGGATATCTTGGTTGTGACAGCAGCTGCCGCCGTTACCGAGATATCCATCTTCAAAAAAATCACGTCTTTAGACGTGGGGCGGATCTCAAGTGGTTAATGGTTGATATGCACTGTGTATCTTATATTGTGCACAGTGTCTGAATAAAACACCTTTCAAAGGTTTTTTTACACTATTGGAAGCCCTCTTCTTATTTCTTTTATGAATCTGTTCGGCGGACATGAGGTTCTGAACCAGTCATCCGGAGGAGCTGTTGGAGATCGGTATATTCCTTATACCACAGTTTCCCCTTGGTGCCAGGAGCTGACAGTTTCCTATGCTTGTCTGACCTTCCATAACAGAGGGTCCACTGCCTAGGGTAAGAGCCAGTTCACACAGGGGTGACTCGTCAGGCGACTCAGCCGCCTGACAAGTCGCACTCCTCTCTGTTCAATGGAACCGTTTTAATAGGAGTGACTCAAGTCGCTCCGACTTAGAAAAAGGTTCTTGCACGACTTTGGGGACGCCTCTGAAGTTGTCCTGAGATCGCTTTGCTAAGTCACCCCCAAAGTCCTGCCGCCCCTGTGTGAACCTGGTCTTATGCCACGTACACACAGTTGTTTTTTATGATGAAATAAAACGACGTTTTAAAAAACGTAATTTAAAATGATCGTGTGTGGGCAAAACGTTGTTTTATGTCTTCACAAAAACGACCAAAAAATAATTCGAACATGCTTGAATTTTTTATGTCGTTTTTCAGAATGTCAACTTTTGTTTCACAAAAAAATGGAGTTCAATGGAACAGGGTGCCGTCGAACGTGGTGTACGTAACCGTGCATTGCAAGAGCACTTTCAGAAAACTATGGTGTGTAGGCAATGTCGTTTTGTTTCGTGAGATAAAAAGTTTTTTTACTTTACAAAAAGTGATCGTGTGTACGCGCCATAAGAGTACAGCCTTACTTTATGTTGGTGATTCACCTGGTGAAGGATACCATTTGGAGTTCACAGCACCCAGCACTTTATTCAGCATACAGAATGTGTCATGGTGCAACTTACTTTGTATCCCATGTTTGTTTATGTGTATATTCTCACATTTTTTATTTTATTTTTCATTCCAATATGTTTTTATTAATATTGCTCACATTTTTTGTTTCTGCTTATCTGTTTGCACTTTATACACAAGAGCGGTATTTTTGTTGTTAAATTTACTCCACAGAAACTGCTCTCCTAAAACTCAAAAATGGTCTACTAACACTTAAAACCAATGGACAGTATTCTGTACTACTACTTCTGGACCTCTCTGCTGCCTTTGATGCAATTGGTCGCCCTCTCCTCCTCAAAAAACTCTACGTCTTTGGTCTCTGTGACTGTGCTCTTCAATTGTTCTTTTCCTACTAGACATGTGCATTCCTTTTCATCTGAATACATTTGCGTCCGAATTTGTAGGATTTTCGTGTTCGTTTTAACAAACGATAACGAATGTACAGAATCCGAAAGATCCGACGTAAAAAATGCTTTATTTTCCTTCTGTTTTGCGACAACAGTTCGATATAGATAGAAGATTTGACATGATGGTGACAATAGCAATCTGTGTCTATCAAACCTGCGGTCGAATGTGCCTAACCTAACTCTATTAGTCCAAGATTATTCGACATGGAGAGAAAATATTCGACATTATAGAGACATGAAGATTCGACGAAGCAGCTAAAAATATACGATCGCAACAAACGGACATTTATGGTGAAATGCTCCGCCCATAGGCTATAGAAGAATTCTAATGTTGGTTGACTAGTAATAATAATTAATAAATATAATTATTACTAATCATACTACATTAGAATTCTACTTTCCTGGTGCCTCCATGGCAGCATACCAATGGTCATGGCTCCGCCCCCGACCGACCCACAGGACCACTTAACTCTCTAATAAAAGGACGCTGTACTCCCACTCTGGCATTCTTTTTTTCTGTCCTCATCCCCGCAGGATCACGATCAGCCTTACCTCACCGTCTCATGGTGTTACCATTGCAGGTTCATGCTCTCCTGCAGGATGGAGTCCTATGGCTTGGGTTGCTAAAGGCACCAGATAAGTATAGGAGCCTTGTTTTTCTGTGGGTCTTTTTCATGGCATGTATGACCACCAAAGGGCTGCACTTTCCCTCATGGGTGATAGGCTGGCGGTCCTATACGGCAGTATGGGCTAGGAAAGGTCAGGTTCGCGGCAGGCCGCTCTGTCTATCAGGAAGAATGGGCTCCTTCTTCCCATCATGTCCGAGCAAGGATGAGCCTCCTCCATAGCTGGGGGGGGGGGGGGGGGGGGGGCGCTTCGCGCGCGTCAGGTGACTCAGCCTCATACTGTCGGGGGGGCGGAGCGTCATCGGCGCGGCGGCGCATGCGCAGTAGATGCACGGCGGCCATCTTGGTACTCCTCACACATATAAACAGCCTGACACTCTCAGTTGAGGTCAGGCTGTCAGGGAATCAGCACACGTTTTCTCTCTCTCTCTCCCTCTCACTCCACCTGCTGGATGACTATGGATCCCTGCCAAGGTAGGCTCAGTGCTGAAGATGTTTTTAAAAAAAAAAAAAATCAGGATAAAGTTAGATGTTTTTTGCTGACAAATGGTTCATGGTATGTTATGCTTCCTTCCTTTATAGTAAATTTTGGGAAAACAAATAAAGAAATTATAATGATGTGTACTTAGGTATATATATGTATGTGCATATGTGTATATATATATATATATATAGATATTTAAAAAAAAAAAAAATTTGTTTTTACCCATAGCTGCCCAGGACATAGCCATGCCGCTCCAAAAAGATCCTCATCATCCCGTTAGGTAAGGGCTGCGACTAATAGGTAAGTGGAGGAAAATAAAGAGCACATCAAGGGGCTGACAGCCTTTATGGTTTCTGTCTCCACAGCCCGCAACGAGAATCATCACACAGATCCTCCCGTGACAGAGGCTCATACAATCACAGAGGCTCTAGCCACTCTCATGCGTCAGGCCATAAATCTAGTAGCCGTCAGAGCTCTTCCCGTCACACTTCCTCTAAACCTGGAAAAGATGATTGTTGGGTATGTGGCAGGAAGGCCCTACCTGGGAAGCTAGCCTGTGGTCAATGTCTTTTGGAAGCTACAGTAGAGAGACAAGAGCCGGCAAGTTCTATTAAAGACCTGATCAAGGAATCCATCAGGGAAATGGCCGCATCACAAGCTTTCTCCCCCGCGACTGGGGGGGAGACCGCAGAAGCGCCTTCCACGCAGCCGGAGGGAAACACCTCAGACGAGGACGCAGCCACGGTGGAGGAAGAGTTTGCAGTCTTTAATTTTGACCTAGTGGAACCTTTTGTGATGGCGGTCAAAGATGCCATCCAATGGGAGGAGGATCCTGAGCCTCCTTCCAAGACGAAGAAATATTTCCCTCAGCTGACAAAGAGGGTCTCATACTTTCCCTTGATGGAGGAGATCAAGGCAATTATTTTGGGGGAATGGCAAAAGGTGGATAGGAGGCCTGTGGCCTTTAACCGTCTCCAAAAATTATATCCGTTGGCCGAATCAGACAGCAGTCTCTTTGAGTCCATCCCACCGGTTGACGCCTCAGTGATGAGGCTAGCAAAGAATACGACCCTCCCTTTAGAAGACGCGGTCTCATTTAGGGATGTCTTGGATCGAAGAATAGACACAGACCTCAAAAAGATGTATCAAGCAACCGGGGGGGCTTGCAACCCGGCGGTAGCCCTATCTTCCGTTTCCAGAGCCTCCAGGGTTTGGCTGGATAACATCGAAACAGCCCTTAGGGCGGGCATAGGTATTGAGGAAGTCATCAGAGCATTGGATGAGTTAAAATTGGCCTCTGACTTTATGGCTGAAGCAGCCATAGACGTCCTAAGATGTTCAGCTAGGGCCATGCTATTTTCTATCACGGCCAGGAGGGCGCTATGGTTGAAACCTTGGGCAGCTGACCCATCTTCGAAGCAATCATGGTGTCGCATCCCCTAAGATGGCAAAGCACTGTTTGGGGAAAGGATGGACACCGCAATTTCCAGAGTCACAGGGGGCAAAAGTGGTTTGATCCCTCAAGACAGAAACAGAAGGAAAAGATTTGCGCCTAGGCCGGCCGGCCAGCAAAGAGGAAGGGACTCAAGGTCCTACCGCCCAGGCAGAGAATACAGAAGGGGATGGAAGGGGTCTCAGGCTTCCTTCCTCCGACTGGGAAAGCCCAAACCCACAACATCTACAGGGGAGGGCCAGAAGTCCTTTTGACTCCCTAACCACCCAGACCGGGCCTGTGGGAGCAAGGCTCAAATCCTTCGCACAGGTTTGGGTGAAAGAGTGCACCGATTCTTGGGTAGTGTCTACCATCCTCCAGGGACATTTTTGGAGATTCAAAAGCCGCCCACCACCTTTTTCTCTACAAAGTACAAAGATCCCGGCCTCCAAAGGGAAAAGGGAAGCTTTGTTCCAGTACATTCAGAGACTGTTGCAGCAGGAGGCAGTCCTCCCGGTCCCAGCATCGGAGGCAGGTTCGGGATTCTTTTCTCCCGTCTTTTTAATCCCCAAGAAGACGGGAGGATGGAGACCCATGCTGGATCTGAAGAAATTAAACAAATATATCCGCTTAGAACATTTCAAGATGGAGTCACTGAATACAGTCATCTTGTCGGTCCAGCCGGGAGATTGGATGGCTTCAATAGATCTCCAGGATGCGTATCTCCATATCCCCATCCACAGCCAATTCCAGCCTTATCTACGGTTCAAGGTCGGAAACCTTCTCCTACAGTTCCGATGTCTCCCCTTTGGGATCTCATCGGCCCCCAGAACCTTTTCCAAGGTCTTGAGTGCCATCCTGATGCCCCTTCGAGAAAGGGGGATACGAGTATTACACTATCTAGACGATATTCTGATCCTCTCACAACACCAGAACACCTTAAAGGAACACATTCAAATAGTGCACAGCACCTTGGCGCGGTTTGGATGGCTGGTCAACTTGGAGAAGAGCCAACTGGTCCCATCGCAGAGGATGACTTACTTAGGGGCCCTATTCAACACCCAAGAGAGGGCAGTCTCCCTGCCAATCTTAATCCGGAAGGTGAAGAGGGCAATGGAAGCTCACATCATGTCAGCGTCCGACTGTCTAAGCCTCATAGGCTCTCTCTCAGCATGCATCCCAATGATAAAATGGGCCAAATGGCGTTTGCGGGACTTCCAATTAGGTTTCCTGGCACAATGGGACAAGAAACACCTCAAACAGAAGATAATACTCTCCGTTGCAATGAGATCCAGCCTCGAGTGGTGGACAAGGCCTGCCAATTTACTAGTTTCTCGACCCCTAGGTCCTATCGCCTGGACAATCCTTTCCTCGGACGCCAGTCAGCGCGGTTGGGGAGCCCATGTCCAGAACCAGTTAGTCCAAGGAACGTGGGCATTCAATGCGGAGGGGATGATATCCAACATATTAGAGTTGAGAGCAGCCTGGATGGCTCTCCTACATCTAGCCCCTCTCCTCAGGGGCAAGTCCATCTTGCTCCAAATGGACAACAAGGCAGCCGTAGCCTATGTGCGGAACCAAGGGGGCACCCACAACAGGTCACTTTACAACGAGGTATCTCCAATAATCTCCTGGGCGGAGAAAAATCTATGCGATCTCCGAGCAGCTTACATTCCAGGAATCGAAAATCAATTAGCAGATCACCTGTCAAGATGCTTGATAGACAACAACGAATGGTCACTGGATCGGGATGTTTTCAATGGAATATGCCAATTGTGGGGGACTCCCCAGTTAGATCTGTTCGCATCTCCTCTCAATACGAAGACCCTGAGGTTCTTCTCGGGGTGGCCATGCCCAACATCGGCAGGGGTAGATGCCTTAATTCAGCCATGGACATTTCAGTTGGGGTATGCTTTTCCCCCAACCCCATTAATTCTGAGGTTCCTTCAGCGGCTGACGGTAGAGAAGGTCACCATCTTGGCGATCATTCCATATTGGCCAAGGAGGCCTTGGTTCCCGCTTCTAGTCAGCCTAGCACAGGTCGATCCTCTCCCTTTGCCACACAGAAACAACTTGCTGTCCGGGGGGACATCCTCCACCCACACGCGAAGATTCTGGATTTGAGGGCTTGGAGGTTGAGCGGAGAAGGTTGGACAGCTTAGGGTGTTCGCAGGAAGTAGTCCAAACCCTTCTGCAAGCAAGGAAATCGTCCACGAATGCCACCTATTACAGAGTTTGGAGAAAATTTGTAGCCTTAGCGGAATCTAGTCAATTTGATCCTCTGGCACCCGGAGTTCAGAACGTCCTGTCTTTTTTACAGTCAGGTTTGAGTCTGGGGCTAGGCCACAGCACCCTGAAGGTCCAGGTATCAGCCATCTCGGCTCTGACAGATACACGATGGGCCCTAAACCCACTAGTGGACCGTTTCCTGAAGGCAGTCCTGAGGCTGCGTCCTCCTAGGAAGACTCTGTACCCCAAATGGGATTTGACAATAGTCCTAGAAGCCTTAGCACGTTCCCCCTTCGCTCCTACGGAGGAATGTTCATTGGAGCATATTACCTGGAAAACAGCCTTTCTAATTGCAATTACATCAGGGCGCAGAGTTTCAGAAATCCAAGCCTTAGGAGCTCAAGAGCCCTATATCTATTTCTTTCTTGATAGGGTGGTGCTGCAGCCCATCCACCAGTTCATCCCCAAAGTGCCGTCAGCATTTCATCTTAACCAAGAGTGGGTCCTTCCATCTTTTGAAGAGGACCAAGCCTCTTCAAACCTACACGAGCTGGATGTGGCCAGATCCCTAAAGCATTATCTGAAGTTAACGCACGAATTTCGGAAAGACCAACGGCTATTTATCATCCCCAAGGGAGCAAGGAAAGGTAGAGCAGCCTCTAAAACGACAGTAGCAAGCTGGATTGTCAAGTTGATTCGGATGACCTATCGGGCTAGTGGGCTACCAATTCCCAAAGCGGTGAACGCTCACTCAACACGTGGAATCTCCTCGTCCTGGGCAGCTCTGGCTCGAGTCTCTCCGGAGACAATTTGCAGGGCAGCTAGCTGGTCTTCGTTTAATACGTTCATGACACATTACAGTGTGGATCCGGCAGTTCTTACCTCCCGGGACTTTGGGAGAAGGACACTAGAGCTCTCTACTCTATAGTAACCATGAATAAAATATTTAAGCAGTACTCTCCCTGTAAGCGAGTTATTGACCATTGGTATGCTGCCATGGAGGCACCAGGAAAATGGAAAATTGAATAACTACCTTTCTGTAATTTTCCTTTCCTGGTGCCTACCCATGGCAGCATACACCCTCCCTACTATCTAAAAGTTTACTCTGCAAGTCTGAGGTCTAGTTACAAAGAATGCCAGAGTGGGAGTACAGCGTCCTTTTATTAGAGAGTTAAGTGGTCCTGTGGGTCGGTCGGGGGCGGAGCCATGACCATTGGTATGCTGCCATGGGTAGGCACCAGGAAAGGAAAATTACAGAAAGGTAGGTATTCAATTTTCCATTATAGCTTCTGGATGGAGCATTCGACCGGAAATGTACGATTGCGGCATTGTACAGTTTAGCTGCTTTGTCGAATCTTAGAACATTGGACGCACACCATAAGCCTTCAATGACAGATTTGACCTTCATTAATTCGGAATTTCGGACGAATGCATTTTTTAACGAAACAAAATAAATACAAACTAATTTCGGGAGTAACGAAATAAGTGTATTTTTCGGACGAAAACGATATTCTGAAACAAAATATTTCAGTGTGCACATGTCTACTTGCTACTTATCCGACCACACCTTACAATTCTACTTCCTCCTTTTCTCTTCCTTTCTCTGTCTAGGTCCCCAAGGTTCTGTTCTTAGACCACTCCTATTCTCAATCTACACCTTCTACCTGGGTGAGCTTCCCATGGCTTTCAATACCATCTGGCCAACGACACACAAATGTATCTATCTACCTCTCAGCTCATTCCTTCAGTCTCCTCACGTATCACTGATTTACTAACAGATATATCAGCCTGGATGTCCCACCACTTCCTTAAACTCAGTCTATCCAAAACCAAGCTAATAATTCCTCCCTCCCCTTCTCCTGACTTCTCTGTCAAGATCGATGGCACAACTTTAGCCTATCCAAGCAATTCAAGGTTCCAGGTGCAAAACTATCTTTTTAGCCTCTCGTCCAATCACTGTCCAGATCTTGCCGCCTCGACCTCCGCAACATCTCCAATATACGCCCCTTCCTAACCAATGACACCACAAAGTGCATAGTTCACTCCCTGGCCATCTCTCGCCTCAGCTACTGCAACTCCCTTCTGATTGGCTTATCTTTACATAGGCTCTCCCCCCTTTAGTGAAAAATAAGTGATCTTGCGCTACTGAAATAACTAATATAATATCCAAATCAAATACCAAATAAATAAATAACGTGCCTTATATAAATAATAACTATGAAATCTAAATAAATTAGTAAATCAAAGTCCAAAGTGCATAAGTGCCAAGGTGAATAAAGTGTAGGTACACAGCAGTCCGTGAATAATCCAGTGTTCACAATATTCGTGCAGGTGCCACTCCATGGAAAAAACAGCCTCACAGGCCTCTCACCTCACTGCCACGAAAAAACTGCATCAAATATCGTCTGATATCTCCAAAACTTTTTAGCCAGGTGTGCTGGTTTGGTAGACATCCGGGTCCTCACAGAGCCAACCATAAACTATACCAACTCAGAAAACAAAGGTGGAGAAAGAGAGACTCCCATAGTGTAGTAATATCATAAAAGGGGCATTTATTAAAAAATAATCTGCTTACATCAAGATATATAAAAACAGCTTAAAATACACGGCATAAGCCGGATCCTCACGTCACTCCAGGTGTCCGTCAATCCCTACGCGTTACGGCTACTGCCTTCATCTGGGTTCCCCAGATGAAGGCAGTAGCCGTAACGCGTAGGGATTGACGGACACCTGGAGTGACGTGAGGATCCGGCTTATGCCGTGTATTTTAAGCTGTTTTTATATATCTTGATGTAAGCAGATTATTTTTTAATAAATGCCCCTTTTATGATATTACTACACTATGGGAGTCTCTCTTTCTCCACCTTTGTTTTCTGAGTTGGTATAGTTTATGGTTGGCTCTGTGAGGACCCGGATGTCTACCAAACCAGCACACCTGGCTAAAAAGTTTTGGAGATATCAGACGATATTTGATGCAGTTTTTTCGTGGCAGTGAGGTGAGAGGCCTGTGAGGCTGTTTTTTCCACGGAGTGGCACCTGCACGAATATTGTGAACACTGGATTATTCACGGACTGCTGTGTACCTACACTTTATTCACCTTGGCACTTATGCACTTTGGACTTTGATTTACTAATTTATTTAGATTTCATAGTTATTATTTATATAAGGCACGTTATTTATTTATTTGGTATTTGATTTGGATATTATATTAGTTATTTCAGTAGCGCAAGATCACTTATTTTTCACTTGATTGCTATTTTGTGTTATGTAAACACTATTAGGTTTTGCAGCAACTTTTTCACATATGTATATATATATGTATTCATTTATATGTTTATATTTATAGAGTTCATTTGCACTTTAATTGCTCTATATAGCGCGAAGGCTTTCACATATTATCTCCCCCCTTTAGTCCATTATAAATGCTGCTGCCAGACTTATCCACCTTACCAACCGCTTAGTGTCTGCTACTCCTCTGTCAGTCCCTCCACTTGTTTCCGCTCACCCAACAAATTAAATTCAAAATACTAACAACAACTTACAAAGCTAACCACAACTTAGCCCCCAGCCTAGTATCATAGTACCAACCTAATTGTTCTCTATATTTACTCCAAGACCTCTTGCTCTCTAGCACTCTCTTCACCTCCTCCCATGCTCACTTTTCCCGAACTCCATACCCCTATCTGTCCTACTATCTCTTACTCTGTTAGCTTTTTGACAGTTCCTGAAAACCCTTCTCTTCAGAGAAGCCTATTCTGCCCCCACCTAACAACTGTATTTTGATTTTCTCCTCCAGGCCATCCCCTACAGCTATTACCTTTTGGATCACTTGAGCCTCCCTCCTAGATTGTAGACTCTAATAAGCAGGGCCCTCTGATTCCTCCTGTATAGAATGGTATCGTAACTGTTTTGTCTGCCCTTGTGTTGTAAAGCACTGTGTACACTGTTGCCGCTATATACATCCTGTATAATAATAATATGCCCCAGCTCAACCTTTCTTTTATGGTTGGGTCCTATGTCCTTCTGGCAGGCAAAGCTACAGCACTTCTTTACTATGTATCTTACCAACATAGATGCAGTACAGTGCTTAGGCAGCCCAATAGCCGATGTAACCAAAGCCTAGTGGTTGTAGTTCCTCTGTGGTCAGTAACTTATTCATTTCTAAAGCCAGAAGATAAATATCTGCAAACTTATGGTTTTTTTTTTAATAGCAAAGTCATCTAACATATTTTTGCCTTGTTGGTTTTCTTTAAACCACTAAAGCATCTGGTCCTATTTTTAGATGCCAGGCTCTGCCAGGCTCTGCCAGGTTTTCCCTTGTGACTGTATGTGGGTGTACCTCCGGTGACATCTGTCTCACACTTAGACAGGCAAAAGAAAAATTGCTTATAGAAAATGTGTTTCAAAGTACAGTTAACACTAATCGTGGAAAAAGAGTTGAGCTAACGAGACATTCTGACCTTTGGGTTTGTCCTAGTCTTTAGCTAAAAACCCAAAGCAAAATGGCAGATTTAGTTTTTTGTATACATAAAGTACAAATTGACCTGTACACCTTTTCGAGAAAATTATAATAATGTGCCCTGAGGCCTGTAGGCAGGGAATGTTTTATGTTAGCAAGTAAGCTTAGACTGCCCATGTTCTGGAAGGGTTAAGTTCTGGATTGCCTGTTCCTAGGGCTTTTTGGGTCCTGCATTCCTTCCTGGTCCATTTTAAATAGGGGGAAGGCCAGTCCAAGAGAACTCACCAGCCATGCATACTACTACCAATGATGGACTTAAACTTTTACAGGCATGCCTGGGCAGCCACAGAATAGATAAGATAAGTACTAGTCGATACTCGCTTAGGTGCAAACAGGAACAGCCTTCATTGAAAATTCACATACAATTTATACCATACAAAATCAAATAAAAGCTTAATCACATTATCCTAAACAATGCCCCCTTCAGATAGCCCAGCGCCTACATAGGACAGCCATACAGTATAATATTAGTAATTTAGGGGCAAACACAAGGGAACAATCCTTAAAAAATACAGAAAATATTAAAAATACCAAATAACAGGTGGATGTGGACAGAAAAGGTCCCCTCAGTCAGTGTCTGTGACAACTCTTTTGGGGAAAAGGTTCCTTGTAACCCAAAGAGGGGGTCTCTATAGTCCCAGGTCACCCCTTCGGGATCCCAAGTCACAGTGGTTCCTGTGACAGTCCTCTGCAATATAGTATGCAAAGAAAAAATGTATTACATAGACAATTGTCAGGTTATCAAATTGTGGAGGAAAAATAAAATAAGAGGCCCAATCACAGACAGGAAAAGTGCAAAATAATATAACGAATCCCACGTATAATCGGTTGAGAAACAATGAAAATCACAAGTGTTGAGTGCCATTTTAAATATAGGGATATTTGGATCTTAAAAGTACCCTTGGACACAGATCAAACTGAGTATATGGCTCTGGAGCCTGAGTACAATAGATCTAAACACATAAGAGCCACTGTTAAAAATCAAGTAGGAGCTGTGTTCTAAAAAGATGTCCTCAATTTTGCCGAATCAGTCCAGTTGAGTATTGTGATCCTCAATAAAGATGAGCTTGAGCTCATCTATCGTGTGTACTCAATAGAGATGAGCCTGGTTGTTATCCAAACTTCAAATGTGTGCTCTGCTTTGGTCCAGTCATCTGTTTAATGGGTCATTGACTGGCTGGTGACATCAGTGCCCTTATGTGGGCACATGCCAATACTGAGTCAATGGAATAAAATGGAGCGCAGTGTTGAAGTTCAAATTGAAATGAGTTATGGAGAACACCTGAACTCAAATCCAGTACTCAACGGTGTTGCTGCAAGTTCACTAATACGGCTATAATCTCCTTGAGAAGCTTACAGTTATACTTATGGATGCCCAGGATAATTTTTTCTGCGTTTGGCAACCCTGGTTGGACTATTTTCCAATGATGAGCCTGCCTACTCACTTTCTGGACTTATTAAATTGCTGTATAGCCTACCCGTGGTAGCCTTGGACCTCCCTGGGGTGAGGCCTACTTTCAATAATGTGGACCTCCACCCTCCTTTTTTTTCTTTCTCCTCATTCTTACTTTCTCTTTTTCTGTTTTTATCTGTTAGTTCTCGTCAGTAGCCTGCATGCTGGGTCTGTTTATTGCCTTTTGTCTCTTTTTATGGCATCAATCTGTTTCCAGTATGTTTTCCGATTTCAGGGCCTCCAGCCGCATAGCAGAAGAGCCTCCATGCTGGAACCGGCAGACTGCAGGGCTTTCAATATAATGGATCCCTCCTTAATTAGGTCACCAGGCCTCACCCGAGACACTAGCACTTTGCCGGTCTCCTCCAGGGCGGGTCCTCCCTGGTTTCCTTCATTAAGACAGCTTCCTCCCTTGTGGAAAGACAGTTTGGGATCCCATTCTAGGATTGCAGGCCCCAGCCAGCATAGCTGGGCCTATTTAACAGCGAAGGGACCCTGGGCCAACATGGCCCCGAAGTTGGGCTCACACGCAGGCACCTCGTGCCTGGAGGGCCACAAGGCGAAGGACCCCATACTACCAAGTAGTACCACAGTGAGTGAGTGAATAACTTGTATAGCGCTACACATGCAAACTTTATCGCCTCAAGGCGCTTGTGCCATCTGTTGTCTTCCTTATCCTTCAGAAGAGGTGGGTCAGGACACAGCACAGGACTAAAACTTCAAGGGAATTTAAACTGGGATAGTTGGCAAGTATGAGGCAGATTCTATGGGCCCCACAACAATGAGTGAGTGAGTAAGTTGTATAGCGCTACAAATGCGAACTAAGTCGCCTCAAGGTGCTTGTGTCCAATGTCGTCCAGATCCTTCAGAAGAGGCGTGTCTTAAGTTTTTTCCTGAAGGCCCGATGGTTTTCTTCCATGTGGATATCCCTTGGTAAAGCGTTCCAAAGCTGTGGTCCTTGGACTGCAAATCTTCGCTCTCCCTTTGATTTGTAAGGGGTGAGGAGGTTTTGGTTTGATGATCGGAGAGTGGGATGGGGGGTGTAGTGTTTTATTTTCTTGCATAAGTATTGAGGAGCCTTTCCCTGTGTGCATTTGTGGGTGAGGCAGAGGGTTTTGAATGTGACCCGATCCTTTACTGTCAGCCAATGAAGGGCCCTCAGGGATGTGGTGATGGATTTCCAGGGTTTCTTTCCTGTTACCAACCTGGCGGCTGTGTTCTGAACGACTTGTAGGCGCGAGATCTGGTATTTTGGTAATCATAAATAGAGGGAGTTTGCATAGTCGAGTCGAGAATTGATGATTGTTCTGACTACTACCGCTGTATCCTCTTCCGGGATGAAGGGGATGAGTCTATGCAGTAGGCAGTGAAGATGGTGAGAACGCTGACTACTGCTCCTATTTGCGCATCCATCAACATCTCTGAGTCAAAGGTTACTCCCAGGCTTTTGACCTTGGTACTTGGGGTGATGATCCACAGCCAGAACAGAGGCAAACTTGTGTTAATCCAACAGGTCTGGGCCGAAATACTGGCCCATACTTCCCTTAAATTTGAAATAGCACCCCATGATGCTATCATGTCAATATGGACCAAAATCTCTGAAGGAATGTTTCCAACACCTTGTAGAATCTTTGCCATAAAGATACAAGGTAGTTCTAAAGGCAACATGGGTGTCCAACCTGGTACTAGCAAGGTGTACCTAATAAAGTGTCCGTAAGTGTACATTTGCAGCATTCAGTGCAGGTCTGCTTTTAGCTCATCAGCTGCATTTAGACATAACATGAGAATGTGTAAGTCTATTGATGATGGAATCCAGATTGGAAGTCTTGTTTAATTTTAAAGTCATTTAGAGTATATAGGAGAGTATAGAATTCAGGTCATCATAGTGTTAGTTTGTGGACTCCCTTTCTACACACTTTCCCTGTCAGTTGACGTTAACTGACAGATAGTTTGGAACACCTCCCCAGTGGCTCATTCTTCTCCACAGCTCCGTTACATAGAGACACTATTGGAAAAATAAACAATGATGTCTGATTTTTTAGAGAACTGTAAATGGAAGGCCTTTCAAAACATTAAACTGCAGAGAAAATCAGGAACTTGCTCTCACACCAGCCATGCCAGGACCATTAGAGCCCAGTAAATGGTGTAAAATGACCTATGCCCCTTTGGCCAGCAAGACTAGATAAATCATCACATTGCTTGCACAGGCTCCAGTTTATCATAGTGGTTGTTAGACCAAATGTCAGGCTAAATTATGATTGGCATTGAGGATTGCAAACATCTGGAATGAGGGTACAAATCTTACGAGGGCTGTATGGAAAGTACTGCAAAAGTGATCATTACATTCTTATTACCTGGCATAGGTCCTTCAAACTATGCATTTTGGTAGAGTAACTCTTGCTCTATAGTAACTTTTCTTCTTCTTGTAGCACCCTCCTACAAAGCTTGCTAGAAAGGCTAGGTAAATGTAGTTTCTGGCTCGTGTGTAATCAGTGAAGCAGTTTGTGATTGCTTTGGGCTGTTCTAGGCTTACCTGACTGCAGGTTTGACTGCTCCCCCCTGCCTTCTGGAGGATTCTGGAATTTAGTGGTCTGGAAAAGGCAGATTTTCAGCCTGAATATTTGTGGTCTCAACCAATCCCTAGGGGGGTGGGGTGCCCAGTAGGTGGCTGGGGATGGCATACATAGTATGGGGTCTGAGGCAGCCCTGTTCATGTCCAGTAGGAGAAGTTCCCAGCCTGAAGGGCTGCTACCCTTCTGGGCAGCCCACTAGAAGCTCTTACATGAGCTCATCGAGGTCCCAGCTATGCTAGAGCTGACGGGCCTGTTCTGCTGAAACATGCTGGAACTGATTACGGGATTTTTTCACTGAGAATCTGGAGAGTTAATGGGAGAAATGTCTTGCTGATATTGGAAGGAGGCATCCATGTATCCAGGGACACTGTGAGTACAGACCTGAGCATAGGATCCAAGTGACTGTGTGCTGCCACAATCCCAGACAGGGCCGGACTGGCCTACCGGGATACCGGGACATTTTCCGGTAGGCTGCCTGCCTTGGGGCCGCTTTGAGTGGAGCTGTGGCTGCAGCGCTCCTCTCCCCCTCCTCCTCTTGTATACATGTCACACACACAGCGGGAGACCACTGTGCCACGGAGCTCAGTCTGAAATGTTCGGCCACGATGTGACAAAAGTCCCGCCCTCCTCCTAGACCAGCTTGTGTGATAGATGCAGTGTTCTGCAAATCACACAAACTGGTCTAGGAGGAGGGCGGGACTTTTGTCACATTGCAGCCAAACGTTTCAGACTGAGCTGCAATGATGGGCATAGTGAGGCTGCAATGATGGCTACAGTGAGGCTGCAATGATGAGCACAATAAGGCTGCAATGATGGGTACGGTAAGGCTGCATTGATAGGTACAGTGAGGCTTCAATGATGGGCACAGGCTGCATTGGTGGGCACAGCAATGCTGCAATGATGGGCACAGTGATGCTGCAATGATGGGCACAGTGAGGCTGCAATGATGGGCACAGTGAGGCTGCAATAATGGGCACAGTGGGGCTGCAATAATGGGCACAGTGGGGCTGCAATGATGGGCACAGTGAGACTCCAATGATGGGCAGAGTGAGACTCCAATGATGGGCAGAGTGAGGCTGCAATGGTGGGCACAGTGAGGCTGCAATGATGGGCACCATGAGGCTGCAATGATGAGTCTAAATTAATGGGCAGTGAGGCTGCATTTATGGGCACAGTGAGGCTGCATTGACAGGTACAGTGAGGCTGCATTGACAGGCACAGTAAGGCTTCATTGACAGGCACAGTGAGGCTGCATTGATGGGCAGTGAGGTTGCAATGGTGGTCAGTGAGGCTGCAATGGTGGGCACAGGGAGGCTGCAATGATGAGTCTGAATTAATGGGCAGTGAGGCTGCATTTATGGGCACAGTGAGGCTGCATTGACAGGCACAGTGAGGCTGCATTGACAGGCACAGTAAGGCTGCATTAACGGGCACAGTGAGAGTGCATGGACGGGCACAGTAAGATTGCATTGACAGGCACAGTAAGGCTGCATTAATGGGCACAGTGAGAGTGCATTGACGGGCACAGTGAGGCGCCATTTGATGGGCACTGGTGAGGCTGCATTGATTTCTTGTATTATGTCTGCAGTCTCTGACGATCTTCTGTATCATGTCTATATTCTCTTACCATCTTTAGTATCATGTCCTCAGTCTCTAACCATCTCCTGTACCATGCCCACAGCCACTGACATTTTGACATCTCCTGTACCATGTCCACAGCCTCTGACATCTTGACATCTCCTGTACCATGCTCGAAGCCTCTGACATCTTGACATCTCTTGTACCATCCCCGCAGCCTCTGACATCTCTTTTACTATCGCTCGTTTCTGAAGCAAGTCCTGAATGTACTTGACTAAGAGCATTCTCTTTTTTCTTGATCCTGGACATCTGGTTGCCTAAAACTGGTCCTTGGGAATTTAGTTTTTGAATTCCCATCTGTGACCAAACTGAACGGTGGCCAACGTCCAGGAAACTCTTATATTCTCCGCCCAAGCCTTAGTGAACTTTCTGAGCCTGGCTCCTACCACCGCAGGCTGGACAAATGCTCCATCAAAAAGTCTTTTGCTGTTCTTCTGTAGAGGTGGTTTAAGATTTTTGGAATTTTAAGAAGGAGATCTGGGGATTCCTCCAGTTTCTCCTAAATTCCTTTCTGGGTCTGTATGACTTGGCCTCTCTATACCGTTCTGGGAGATTACGCCTGAATTGTGGTGGTTTCTGTTGATGTCTGAAAGAATGAGGCTCGATTTCCCCCGGTGACTTTGGATATGGCTGTGTCTAGCTTTTCTCCAAAAAGGTTTGTTCCGTCGTATGGGATTTTACACCAGTTCGTTTTTGAAGCAGCATCAGCTGTCCAGGTTTTAAGCCATAGGGCTCTTCTGGCGATTATGGAAGCCAGCATTGCCCTTGAGGAGGATCTGATTGTGTCCAGCGAAGCCTCTGCCATGAAGTCCCCTGCGAGACTGAGTTCCTGAAGAGCTGTGATCACTCTCTGCTGTTCTGCTCCCTCCAGAATCAGTTTCTCAACATTAGATGTCCAGCTAGAGATGGCTCTTCCTACAGCTGCTAAAGTGATAGCTGGCCTACAAGCTCCGCCTACTATCGCATAGGCTCTTTTTAAATCATAATCGATTATCCGGTCTAACACATTTCTGAATGTGACTGCATCCTGAAGAGGTAGTGTTAAATGCATGGCCAAACGCACTATGGATGCGTCTACCACTGGAGATGACACTAACGGATTTACCTTAGTGGGTGGAGTTTTGTCGTCTATAGTTTTTTCTCTGGCTTTTGCCACTTATCTTCGATCAGTTCTTCCAATTCATCAATGAATGGGAATGATTCCGGATCCTTCTTCAGGTTTAGAAAATATTTTTTTGTTTTCCGTGGGGCTTCTTTAGGCTCCTTCCATCCGATTGCTACCTTCACGGACTTAACAGGGTTAAGTCAAATCCTGTTGAGGCCTCTAATTCTTCACTGCCAGATGAACTATCTGCTGTTTTTTAAGTGCTGGGTGTACCCGCTGAGGTAGTCTGAGAAGGCTTATCTGCTTCAGGTGTTGATGTTTGTTGGATCGATTCTCTTACCAATTCTCTAATGATGTCAGTCACCTCTCTGGCGTCCGTCTCTTTTTCTGTAGTAGCTTAATCGAAGCACGAATGACAGGCCAATTTGTCTGGAAGAGCTATGGCGCCACAGACCCAGCAAGCATTTTTGGTCGGGCGGGAGGGATGGCTGGCCGAAGATGTTCTGTGGGAAGAGGACCTTCTGTGGTATGAGTGACGGTGTCAACAGCGTGACTTTGAGCGACTTTGTCTGCGACCTGAGCAGCTTCTCTAAGTTGAGTGACTTCTTCTGTGCCCCTGAGCGGCTCCTTTGGTTATCTGAGCGACTTCCTCTGTGTCCTGAGTTGATTCTTCTGCGTCTTGAGTCTGATGATCTTATGGACCTGATAGGGCTGTTCAATAAGGCGGCATTAGTGGCAAGCCTCTCTTCTTCTCAATCTTCACTACTTACCAATTCGTCCCCTTACATATTAAGCTGGGGATGGTCTGTTTGGGCAGTGGTCTCCAAGAGGAGTGAACAGAGGCTTCCACCTAGAGTATGCAGTAGGAGTTAGAGCAGGGGTCTCCAAACGTGGCCCTTTGCTAGCCTTTATCCGGCCATCAGGGCTTTATTCCTCCCACTCATATGAGACACTATTCTTCCCACTGACTCCAACAAGGGGGCACTTCTTCTTCCACCGATACCAATGATGAGATACAATTACTCCTACTAATAGGGGCACTACTCCTTATCCTACTGATCACAAACTATGAGGCCATATTTATTCTCACCAATACTGGGCCCGGGGCATCTTCTACCCCCTGGCAACAATCCGGCCCTCCTAAAGTCTGAAGAACAATAAACTGGCCCTTTGTTTAAAAAGTTTGGAGACCCCTACCCCTGAGTTAGAGAATGCATAGAGAAGCAGACCAGTCACCTATAGTAGAGACTAAGTTAGTCTTACCTTAGTGGAGGAGCAGGAATAGTGAGGTTAGTGGGCAGTGTTTAGCATTTAGTGTAATCCGATAGGAATCTCTGGTGTCTTGCAGTGACAGGAGAAAGAGGAAGTGCTGGAGGTTTTAAATTTGCCTCCATTGCTGCGGAAAAACCTCACAACGAGGAGCCCATTTCCATAATGGATGCTAGCAAAACAAGCTCCTGGCTGCGTCACTCCCGCTCACCATGCGCAGAAGGAATCAGATGCTCAGGCGCCATCTTAGGGATGTCAGGATGGCTGTGTGGGACCACAGATCCCATTGAAGGCTTGTAAAGTACCATCCAGTCACGGATAGGTGAGGGAAAAAAAGGAGAATACTGAAGTGGGTCCTCTCTTACAATTTATAGCTATTCAGTCCCATCAGGTTGTGAGGGGCGGAGTCACAACCCCAAATGTATGTTGCCATGATACGACAGGAAACAGTTTTAGTGCAGGAAGGCGTTATTCAGCAAGTTCATAACATAAAACAAACAAAATATCTGCTCATCTGAGCTGCTAACTAAACTCAGGTCAGTTCCCAACAGACATCTGCTCACCTGAGCTACTAACTAAACTCAGGTCAGTTCCCAACAGACATCTGCTCATCTGAGCTACTAACTAAACTCAGGTTAGTTCCTGGCAGGGTGTCTCCTAATAGTTCCCCAAAACCCACAGGCAGCACATGTGTTATTTTTAGTGGCATGTCAGCACTCAGCCTTTTCACCCAGCAGCAGGCTCCCACAGCAGACAGCAAAAAAAAAGCCTGAGTTTGAGTCTGAGTTTCACCCAGATTTCATATAAACGGCCCATGGACAGCTCAGCCTAATAATGAGGTCTGGCTACCGGGTAAGATGGTAAAATAATGTAAGTTCTAAGAAAAAAAAGGGATAATATCCCTTAAAACAGTTATTCCAAGTTTGAGCAAAGAAGGCATAAATTACCTGCTGGCTTTTTATATTTCTCAGTGACTCAATAAAAAAGATTCCCCACAGTGGTCTGTATCTCCAATCTGTTCCTACAATGCAGCTGGATTCTTTAATTGTTAATATATCATTACTTATAGTAGATCCATCAGTAGTGCGTGACATCAACATTTGGCAAATGGTCAATGCAGTTAATTAGAACCAGAAGTTCTGTTGGGAATAGCAGGGCTATGGGCCTCATAGCAAAACCAATAAGTACACTAGGTGTTTTCATAGCTGTTATATAAAGGTTCTCAAACTATATGTGCAGTCATTTTATTCTAATACATGTGGCAAATGCTGTTGCTACCTGTATACATCAGTGTGTAACTATACAACTCTTACAATATAGTTACATAATTAGTCTGGTTCAGTGGCGGCTGGTGCTCAACATTTTTGGGGGGCGCAAACAAACAAAGGAAAAAAAAAACATCAATTGCAGCCTCACTGTGCCCATCAATTGCCGCCACTGTGCCCATCAATTGCCGCCACTGTGCCCATCAATTGCCACCACTGTGCCCATCAAACGCAGCCACTGTGCCATGCCATCAAACGCAGCCACTGTGCCATGCCATCAAATGTTGCCACTGTGCCATCAATTGTCGCCACTGTGCCAATTAATTGTCGCCATTGTGCCATGCCATCAATTGTCGCCACTGTGCCATGCCATTGTCGCCACTGTGCCATGCCATCAAACGCAGCCACTGTGCCCATCAATTGTCACCACTGTGCCATGCCATCAAACGCAGCCACTGTGCCATCAATTGTCGCCACTGTGCCCATCAATTGTCGCCACTGTGTCATGCCATCAATTGTCGCAGCCACTGTGCCACCAATTGTCGCCACTGTGCTGTTCCAAAATTCAGCCACTGTGCCATGCCATTGTCGCCACTGTGCCCATCAATTGTCGCCACTGTGCCATGCCAAATGCAGCCACTGTGCCATGCCATTGTCACCACTGTGCCCATCAATTGTTGCCACTGTGCCATGCCATTGTCGCCACTGTGCCATGCCATTGTTGCCACTGTGCCCATCAATTGCCGCCAGTTTCCCCTAAAATGCTGCCAGATTGCCCCAAAATACTGATTGACCCCCCCCCCTCCCTACCCGGCACTTATCTTTCTTGGTCAGCCATCCTCCACGATCTCTCAATGTCTTCTCCTGCCCTCGATGTTACTTCAGCCAATCAGGTTACTGGTAACCAGACCTGGTGAACCTGATTGGCTGAGATGCGTGTCAGTGTTAACAAGGGGACGCACACCATGTGCGTCCCCTGGTTAACTATTTGGAAGCCGATTACAGCCCTCAGGCTGTAATAGGAAAGCCTATCAGAGCCGCTGGCTCTGATAGACACTTCCACAGCCAACCAGCTGCCTTTATTCAGATGGGCGGCGCTCGCCAGGGGGCCAGCCATCTGAATAGTGGGCAGCAGTGGCGACAATACATAGATTCATGCAATGCATGAATCTATGTATTGTTATCAGTGGCAGAGCAGGAGAGAGAAGGGGCGGCGCTCCTGCGCCCTTTATGGACGCACCACCACTGGTCTGGTTGAAAAAAAGACACAAGTCCATCTAGTTTAAACAATAAAAGGGAAAAATAAACTCTAAGCTGCCTGTGCTTCCATGTCATTCAAAAGTTTTCATCTTAGGAGAAATATGTTACTACTGGAGACCCTAAGAGAGCCATCTTAAAGGGGTGTTCCAGCCCTAAGTTGTGTTTATTAAAAGTCAGCAGCTACAAAAAGTGTAGCTGCTGGCTTTTAATAAACACTTACTTACCTGCTCCTGCGTTCCAGCGACGCGCCGACCGGGGCTCCGCTCCTCTCCCCCCCTCCCCGGCCGGCGTCTCCATCCTGACTGTGGGCACCCAGCCGTGACAGCCTTCGGCTTCACGGCCGGGCACCCACTGCGCATGCGTGAGCCGTACTGCGCATGCGTGCGCGGCGCGGCTCGCCGCTGATTGGAGAGGCGATCGCATGGGACCTGTCAGTGTCCCATGTGATCGCCTACAGGGAGGGGCTGGTGTAGGCGATTAAGGCTTAATCGCCTAACCAGCCCCTCGGCGGAAGCAGGAAGTGGGACAGGAAGTCCCACTCCTACTGAAGCCCCCACTCCCCCCCCAAAAAAATTACATGCCAAATGTGGCATGTATGGGGGTGAGGAGTGGAGTAAGCAAAGGTAGTTTTTTGGGGTGGAACACCCCTTTAAAATTTAAATTTAAAACTTTCTGAACAACACACTATATTGTCAAACGTATGTGGACATCCTTCTAGATCAGGGTTCTTCAAACCTTCTAAACCAGGGGTCTCAAACTCAAATTACCTGAGGGCCGCAAGACAAGTTTTCATATCCCATGGGGGGCCGCATGCAAACTTTCAAACTTCAAAAACAGTACTGGTGTCAGCGAACGTATTATTAACCCCCAGCTCTGTGTCAGCGGACGCATTATTAACCCCCAGCACTGGTGTAAGCGGACGCATTATTAACCCCCAGCACTGGTGTAAGCGGACGCATTATTAACCCCCAGCACTGGTGTCAGCGGACACATTATTAACCCCCAGCACTGGTGTCAGCGGACACATTATTAACCCCCAGCACTGGTGTCAACGGACACATTATTAACCCCCAGCACTGGTGTCAGTGGACACATTATTAACCCCTAGTATTGGTGTCAGCAAACGCATTATTAACCCTGACCACTGCACTGCACACGGACCACTGCACACGGACCACTGCACACGGACCACATCAGGGCACAGCACATCAGGGTACAGCACATCAGGGTACAGGGCACAGCGCACATCAGGGCACAGCGCACATCAGGGCACAGTGCACATCAGGGTACAGGGCACATCAGGGTACAGGGCACAGCACATCAGGGTACAGAGCCCAGCACATCAGGGTACAGAGCCCAGCACATCAGAGCACAGCACATCAGGGTACAGGGCACAGCGCACATCAGGGCACAGCGCACATCAGGGCACATGGCACATGAAACAGCACATCAGGGTACAAAGCCCAGCAAATCAGGGTACATGGTACACATCAGGGTACATGGGCCACAATCAGAGCACAATCAGGGCACATGGGGATTATCAGGGCACATGAGAGCACACCAGGGCACATCAGGCACAGCACATCAGTACAGGGCACATGGCACATCAGGGTACATAGGGCACATCAGGGTACATCAGGGTACATGGGGCACAATCACTTACTTGTTGTTTTCTTCAGATGCAGAGCAGTGCAGAGGATGGTCTATGTGGACATCTTTCCCCCCGGATGCCTGCATACTTAGATGTGCCTATTTTTCTTCTATTTTATACTCGGTTGTGACATGACGTTACTCTTATATCAAGACATTGCTTGTATATCAAGTCAAAATGTATTAAAAAATGTTGCTTGTCTTTAAAACGCTCTCAAACCAAGGTTTTACTGCACACTATATTAATAAAAGTATTGGGACGCCTGCCTTTACACGCACATGAACTTTAATGGCATCCGAGTCTAAAAAGGCTTCATGTACAAGGGACATGTTTACAACCTCTCCTGACTTTTTTAACTGGACAGATAGTAACCCACGTTTAAAATGTCCGTTATGCCACATCACATTTACATTTACATGCCGCGTTTAGCAGCGTTTGGGTTTAGAAGCGCTTCCAAAAAAAACATATTTTTTTTTAAATAGCCAAAAACGCAGATAAATGATATGCGGCTAAACGTGAGTTGCCTCGTTTAGAGGCATTTTAATCGTCAAGCGCTTCTGAACCCATTTTTTTGCGTTCCACAAAAAGCCTCTAAACTACATATATATATATATATTTATATATATATACAGTACAGACCAAAAGTTTGGACACACCTTCTCATTCAAAGAGTTTTCTTTATTTTCTTAACATGAAAATTGTAGAGTCACACTGGAGGCATCAAAACTATGACTTAACACATGTGGAATTATATACATAACAAAAAAGTGTGAAACAACTGAAAATATGTCATATTCTAGGTCCTTCAAAGTAGCCACCTTTTGCAGCAGACACATCTCTAGAAGAACTGATAAGAGGAGACTGTGTGAATCCGGCCTTCATGGTAGAATATCTGCTAGGAAACCACTGCTAACGAAAGGCAACAAGCAGAAGAGACTTGTTTGGGCTAAAGAACACAAGGAATGGACATTAGACCAGTGGAAATCTGTGCTTTGGTCTGATGAGTCCAAATTTAAGATCTTTGGTTCCAACCACCGTGTCTTTGTGCGACGCAGAAAAGGTGAACGGACGGACTCTACATGCCTGGTTCCCACCGTGAAGCATGGAGGAGGAGGTGTGATGGTGTGGGGGCGCTTTGCTGGTGACACTGTTGGGGATTTATACTGAACCATCATGGCTACCACAGCATCTTGCAGCGGCATGCTATTCCATCCGGTTTGCGTTTAGTTGGACCATCACTTATTTTTCAACAGGACAATGACCCCAAACACACCTCCAGGCGGGAGAAGGGCTATTTGACCAAGAAGGAGAGTGATGGGGTGCTGCGCCAGATGACCTGGCCTCCACAGTCACCGGACCTGAACCCAATGGAGATGGTTTGGGGTGAGCTGGACCGCAGAGTGAAGGCAAAAGGGACAACAAGTGCTAAGCATCTCTGGGAACTCCTTCAAGACTGTTGGAAGACCATTTTATCAAGAGAATGACAAGAGTGTGCAAAGCAATAATCAAAGCAAAAGGTGTCTACTTTGAAGAACCTAGAATATGACATATTTTCAGTTGTTTCACACTTTTTGGTTATGTATATAATTCCACGTGTGTTAATTCATAGTTTTGATGCCTTCAGTGTGAATCTACAATTGTCATAGTCATGAAAATAAAGAAAACTCTTGGAATGAGAAGATGTGTCCAAACTTTTGGTCGGTACTGTATATATATATATATTAAACCTTCAGTGCTACACAACTAAGTGCTGTGTTGCCATGCATTTTTTTATTTTGGAAAAATATATATACTAAAAGAAGGATTACATTTAATTTGATATAATTGGCTAGGGTCACCCTCCCAGGAGTGGGGAATTCTTTTGAATGAAGTCATTCAAAGTGATAATGTGAATTTGGGATTTCACAGCTCCACACCCATTTCTCAGTTTCCGTAGTATTTTTGTTATAATTGCTGACAACTTGTTTGCCAAAACTGCAAATTTTGCTCAGCAAAGCAGAACTTTTTTTTTTTAATATGGCATATTGGGGACAGAGATGTAACCAATTTATATACACAGGTCTGCTTAGGGCTTCAATTGGGATCCTAAGGTTGCTTTTTACAATGTTCCGTTGCAAAAATGCATATGTGTTTTTTCCGCGTTTCTGGTGCCTTTTGTGGTTTCCTGACCTGTGAAAAGAGGACATGCGACTCAAAAAAAGCACCCGAAACTTAAGCACAAGTGCGTTTTTGATGCATTTTTGCAGAATTCTTAAATTCCATCAATTTCAATGGGGAGGTGCGTTTTTGGTATCTTACCAAGCATGCACCAGAAATGCAGCATGCAGGACATTTCAAAATGCAACCGAAGTGCAACTTACTGGTGTAAAGGGTTCTATAGGATTTAATTGTCATGCATTTTTGTTCCGTTTTTTTGTAATGCCGCGTACACACAATCATTTTTCGGGTTGTAAAAAACAAAGTTTTTCAGGCTCTCGAAAAAAAAAAAAAATTTTCAACTTCATCATTAAAACGGCCTTGCCTACACACGATCGTTTAAAAAAAATGCTCTAGCAAAGCGCGGTGACGTACAACACGTACGACGGCACTATAATTGGGAAGTTCTTTTCGCCTTTGGGCTGCTTTAGCTGATTCCGTGTTAGTAAAAGACGATTTGCACTTTTCTGTCTGTTACAGCGTGACGAATGTGCTTACTCCATTACGAACGCTAGTTTTACCACAACGAGCGCTCACGTCTCATAACTTGCTTCTGAGCATGCGCAGGTTTTTCACGTCGTTAAAGCCAACACACACGATAAGCCCACACACTATCGTTTTTTACAACCGAAAAATGACATAATTTACAACGTCGTGAAAGAATAGAGCCTTTTCCTAAAAAAATGCTCTGAAGACCACACACGATCGTTTTAAATGAAATTTTTTTTAAACTTACAACCAGAAAAATTATCGTGTTTGTACGTGGCACAAGGCATAACTGCCTCGGTTAGAAGAGGCCATTAGAATGGTAGTTTTATGAATGCCATGCATTCTGCAATGTATTGGTGGATACTGCAGGTGTGTGGAATATTATATGAAACTCTTCCAATATGTCATTAGTACATGGGTGCTGTAAAACTGTCTTTCCTACTCTTTCCCCCTCTGACTCTCTGAAAAACTGGACCAAAATGTCTAATCTGAGATTACAGCTTATCTGATCAATTACTAGTTAACCCAGTGTTTCTCAACCAGGATGCCACTTGGGTTCCCCCGTGGTTCTGCAAGCACGAGACTCAGTTTGCCCTAGATCAGAGATGAATGGGAGGGCTCTGTGATGTTATGGGGGGGAGACACTGTCTAAGGGTACTCTGATGTGATGGGGGCTCTCATGTATAGGGGGACTCTGGCGTGATGGTTGGCCTCTAAGGCCGCGTACACAGGATCGGACATGTCCGATGAAACTGGTCTGCAGACCAGTTTCATCGGACCAGTTCGATGGTGTGTACGGCCCATCAGACCGTTGTCCGTCGGACCAAAGTTTTAAAAGCATCGGACCAAAAACCCGCGCATGCTCAGAATCAAGTCGACGCATGCTTGGAAGCATTGAACTTCGTTTTTTCATCACGTCGTTGTGTTGTACGTCACCGCGTTCTGATCTGATCGGATTTTGGTCCAATGGTGTGTACACACATCAGACAAGTTTAGAGATGTCTGATGAAAACGGTCCGTCGGACAAGTCTCATGAGACATGTCTGATCGTGTGTACAGGGCCTTACTCTGTGATGGGGGGACTAAAAGATGATCAAGGGCCTCTGAAGTATAGGGGGTACTCCAACGTGAAGGAGGGACCTCTGTTGTGATGGGGACCTCTGATGTGAAGGGGACCTTTGATGTGATGGGGGAACCTTTAATGTGATGGGAGGCCTCTGATGTGATGGGGGGGAACTCCTGATATGATGGGGGAACCTCTGATATGATGGGGGAACCTCTGATGTGATGGGAGGCCTCTGATGTGATGGTGGGAACCTCTGATGTGATGGGAGGCCTCTGATGTGATGGGGGGGACTTTTGATATGATGGGGGAACCTCTGATGTTATGGGAGGCCTCTGATGCAATGGTGGGAACCTCTTATATAATGGGAGGCCTCTGATGTGATGGGGGAACCTTTAAAGGATCACTAAAGGAAAAAAAAAATTACGCTAAATAGCTTCCTTTACCTTACTGCAGTACTGGTTTTATGTCCTTATTGTTCGTTTTTGCTTTGAAGTTGCTGTAATCCTGCTCTGTTCTCCACACTTCATGCTTGTCTGTTTCCTTATAACCCCAGTGCTGGGAGATTTCTCACGATGGTTTAAGCTGTCATTTCTGTGTGTCTAAAACTTCCCAGAACCAATCAGATTCATTTTAAAAACAAAACACTGCCCTGGATTTGTTTGTTTTTGTTCTGTGTGTCTATTTCTACTTCACAGAAACATGAAGCCAGTTCAAAAGTGAAACTAACCTGCAGGCACATTATATGATTGATTTTTATCTATTTTTAATCATTTTGAAAAGGAATCAGTTAACTTTTATGTCTCTATACCCTGTAAACAGTCATTTTAGCAAAAAAAATGTTTTCCTTTAGTGACCCTTTAACCACTTGCTTACTGGGCACATAAACCCCCTTCGTGCCCAGGCGAAATTTCAGCTTCCGGCACTGCGTCGCTTTAACTGACAATTGCGCGGTCGTGCGATGTGGCTCCCAAACAAAATTGGCGTCCTTTTTTTCCCCACAAATAGAGCTTTCTTTTGGTGGTATTTGATCGCCCGTGCGGTTTTTATTTTTTGTGTTATAAACAAAAAAGAGCGACAATTTAAAAATATATATATATATTTTTTACTTGTTGCTATAATAAATATCCCAATTTAGCCCAGTTAAGGCCGATACATATTCTTCTACGTATTTTTGTAAAAAAAATCACAATAAGTGACTGCTTTGCGCAAAAGTTATAGCGCCTACAAAATAGGGGACAGAATTATGATTTTTTTTTATATATTTTTTTTACTAGTAATGGCGGCGATCTGCGATTTTTATTGGTACTGCGATATTGCGGCGGACACATCGGACACTTTTGACACATTTTTGGCGCCATTCACATTTATACAGCGACCAGTGCTATAAATATGCACTAATTACTGTATAAATGTGACTGGCATTGAAGGGGTTAACACTAGGGGGTGAGGAAGGGGTTAAATGTATTGCCTGGGTGTGTTCTAACTGTGTGGGGGGAGGGGGGTGACTGGGGGAGGTGACCGATGCTGTGTCCCTATGTACAAGGGAAACAGCATCTGTCTCCTTTCCCTGACAGGACGTGGAGCTCTGTGTTTACACACACAGCTCCATGTCCCTGCTCTGTCACCGCGAATCGCGTGTACCTGACGGACATCGCGGCCGCCGGGTACACGCATCGAATCCTCGGTAATGTGACGGGACTATTTTTCCCCGCCGCGCGCCACCCTGTGGCGCGCTCGGGGAATTACAAATACATCACGTCCAAAGACGTGACCCCGGCGCCTCAGGTCCGCGCTGTTGACGTATTCTGTCAATAGCGCGGACCTCTAGTGGTTAATGTGATGGGAGGCCTCTGATGTGATGGGGGGGGGGACTTCTGATATTAGGGGGGAGCCTCTCATGTGATGGGAGGCCTCTGATGCGATGGTGGGAACCTCTGATGTGATGGGAGGCCTCTGATGTGATGGGGGGGACTTCTGATATGATGGGGGAACCTCTGATGTTATGGGAGGCCTCTGATGCGATGGTGGGAACCTCTGATATAATGGGAGGCCTCTGATGTGATGGTGGGAACCTCTGATGTGATAGGGAGGCTCTGATGTGATGGGTGAACCTTTGGTGTGACGTGGGGAACCTCTGATGTGATGGGAGTCCTCTGATGTGATAAATGGAGGGGGGGCTCTTTTGTGAACTGGGGGACCTCTCATGTGATAGGTAAACCTTTGATGGGAAGTAGGGAACCTCTGATGTGATGGAGGGGGGCCTCTAATGTGATGGTTGGGGGCTCTGATGTGAAGTGGGGAACCTTTAATGTGGTAGGGAGCCTCTGATGTAATGGGTGAACCTTTAATTTGAAATGGGGAACCTCTGATGTGATGGGAGTCCTCAGATGTGAAGTGGGAAACCTCTGATGTGATGGGTGAGCCTGTGATGTGAATTTGGGAATCTCTGATTTGATGGCGGGATCCACTAATGTAAAGGGGAAACCTCTGACATGATGGGAGGCCTTTGATGTGATTGGGGAGGGCTCTGGTGTGATGGGAGAACCTCTGATGTGTTGTGGAGCCTCTGGTGTGATGGGGACCTCTAAGCTGATGGGGGGCTCTGATGTGATTGGAGAACTCTAATGTGATGGGAGACCTCTAATGTAATAGGGGGACCTCCGACATGATGGGAGGCCCTTTAATGTGAAGGGGGACCCTCTGATGTGATGGGAGGCCTCTGATGTGATGGGGGAACCTCTTATGTAATGGGAGGCCTCTGGTGTGATGGGGGAACCTCTTATGTAATTAGAGGCCTCTGATGTGATGAGGGAACCTCTGATGTGATGGGAGGCCTCTGATGCAATGGGGGAACCTCTGATGTGATGGGAGGCCTCTGATGTGATGGGGGGACCTCTTATGTAATGGGAGGCCTCTGATGTGATGGGGGAACCTCTGATGCGATGGGGGAACCTCTGATGTGATGGGAGGCCTCTGATGTGATGGGGGAACCTCTTATGTAATAGGAGGCCTCTGATGTGATGGGGGAGGCCTCTGATGTGATGGGAGGCCTCTGATGTGATGGGAGGCCTCCAGAGATGTATTTAGGTTTTGTGCTGCCCTAGGCCTGACTAAACTTGCGCACCCCCTAATTAAATATGACCCACGCCTTCCTGTCAAAGCCACACCCCTGTCATATTCATGGGAAGAGGACAGAGGGATGCTCATAGGTGGCGGACAGAGGGACGCCGTGGGAAGAGGACAGAGGGACTCCGTGGGAAGAGGAGCGGCCTGCCGCCCCCCGCAAAGTGCCGCCCTAGGCCTGGGCCTTGTTGGCCTAGGCCAGAATACATCCCTTGGGGCCTCTGATGTGATGGGAGGCCTCTGATGTGATAGGGAAACCTCTGATGTGATGGGAGGCCTCTGATGTGATAGGGGAACCTCTTATGAAATTGAAGGCCTCTGATGCGATGGGGGAACCTCTGATGTGATGGGAGGCCTCTGATGTGATGGGGGAACCTCTTATGTAATGGGAGGCCTCTGATGTGATGGGGGAACCTCTGATGTGATGGGAGGCCTCTGATGTGATAGGGAAACCTCTGATGTGATAGGAGGCCTCTGATGTGATGGGGAAACCTCTGATGTAATGGAAGGCCTCTGATGTGATGGGGGAACCTCTGATGTGATGGGAGGCCTCTGATGTGATGGGAGGCCTCTGATGTGATGGGGGAACCTCTGATGTGATGGGAGGCCTCTGATTTGATGGGGGAACCTCTTATGTAATGGGAGGCCTCTGGTGTGATGTGGCGCCACTGATGTGATGGGGGAACCTCTGATGTGATGTGGGGCCTCCGATGTGATGAGGGGGGTTCTCATGTAAAGTTAATTTCATCACAATGGTTGTGTGCATTGTCCCAGGCTCAGATTTCCCAATGATAAGTAACATTTGCATTTTTCAGACAGGGGTGCCTCAGGATTTTGCATACTTCTAAAGGGCGACTCTAAAAATGTTGAGAAACACTGAGTTAACCTATGAGCATCATTTATGCTATTGTAACTGAGTTTCTTTTACAAAGGCTGAGGGTCTCACTGTCGTTTTTACAAGAGAATTTCACAAAGCAAGAATCACTATAGGATGTATTTTCAAAAACCTGGAAGAAAGAACATTGAAAAAGACTGTGACCACAGTGACCATTCAAATATTTGTAGCTTCAAGTTTTCTGTAAAGCAATTTAATAATCCACGTGTTTTGTACAAATGATGTGAATTCAGTTACATGGAGAACAAAACATTTTGGAATATATAAAAATAAAAATAAAAATCAGTAATATGGAATGTTGGTTATGCTCTGTAAAATAATGGGTGACCTTCTAAAACGCTAGGGAGTATTGACCTTCGCTTTAAAGTGGAATTCCATTTAAAAAGTGAATTGGTGCAGACTGGAAGTTATTACTGTACACTGGTATCCAGTTGTTGTTGAGTTTTTCTGTCTCTTTTTATGTAATTGATTTAATTTACACTTTAGTGCTGTTTTTTGTTTTTAAAGTATGCAGATCTTTCTTACACAGGTTAGTCAGAATAGGTGTTCGATCGATAACCACTTAAGGACCGCCTAACGCCAATATACGTTGGCAGAATGGCATGGCTGGGCACAATCACGTACCGGGACGTGATTGGTTAATGCCAAGCCGTGGGTCGCGGGCGCGCGCCCGCGACCCGGTCCGAAGCTCCGTGACCGCGGGACCCGATCGCCACTGGAGCTCCGTGATGGGTCCCTGGAGCTGAAAAACGGGGGGAGCCGTGTGTAAACACGGCTTCCCCCTTCTTCACTGTGGCGCCGTCATCGATTGTGTGATCCCTTTTATAGGGAAACAAAATCGATGATGTCACACCTACAGCCACACCCCCCTACAGTTGTAAACACATATCAGGTCACACATAACCCCTTCAGCGCCCCCTTGTGGTTAACTCCCAAACTGCAATTGTCGTTTTCTCAATAAACAATGCATTTTAAATGCATTTTTTACTGTGAAAATGACAATGGTCCCAAAAATGTGTCAAAATTGTCCGAAGTGTCCACCATAATGTCGCAGTCACGAAAAAAATTACTGATTGCGGCCATTAGTAGTATAAAAAAAAAAATGCAATAAAACTATACCCTATTTTGTAAACGCTATAAATTTTGCGCAAACCAACCGATAAACGCTTATTGCGATTTTTTTAACAAAAATATGTAGAAGAATACGTATCGGCCTAAACTGAGGAAATTTTTTTTTTTTTATATATTTTTGGGGGATATTTATTACAGCAAAAAGTCAAAAATATTGCATTTTTTTCAAAATTGTCGCTCTATTTTTGTTTATAGCGCAAAAAATAAAAACCGCAGAGGTGATCAAATACCACCAAAAGAAAAAATTACTAGATATCCCAGTCTCAGTAGAAAAATACAAAAATTCGCTGTTAAGACATCTCATTATAGCTGCGAGAGCATGTATCCCGATCCTGTGGAAGCAAGAGATCTCCCCATCTAAAGCTCAGTGGATTGCGAGAGTGGCGGAGATTCAAATAATGGAAAATCTCACACTGACATTGAAGGATGAAGATGAGAGATACCGGAAGATATGGGCTCCATATCTAAAGTACAGGGAGGAGGAGGGGGGTTAAACGAGCGAGAGGGGGAGAGATGGCCGATGGGGGGGTGGACAAGGAAACCCCCTTTAAAAAAAGAAGGGGAAAAGGGAAAGGAGATTTTTTATTTTTTTTTGTTTGTTTTGTAGGGAGGGTGGTGAAACAGGGGGGGGACTAGACCGGTAAGAAATAAGAGGGTACACTAATCCATAGAAGCTAGGGAGAGGGAGAGAGGAGCTGAAGGGAAGGGGGTTTATTTGCTTCCTCCTTTTCAGCTAATTATCAATTATTATTATTTACTTATTTTCTCTCTCGATCTCTCTCTATCTTGGTTATAATTGATCCAAATGAACGTTACGAAATATGTTAATGTGTAACTTGAAACTCTGTAAAGGAAAAAAAAGTAGAAAATAAAGAATTTATAAAATACCACCAAAAGAAAGCTATTTGTGGGGAAAAAAGGACACCAATTTTGTTTGGGAGCCACGTCGCACGACCTCGCAATTGTCAGTTAAAGCGGCGCAGTGCCGAATCGCAAAAAGGGGCCTGGTCCTTTACCTGCATTTTGGTCCGGGTCTTAAGTGGTTAAAGGGATACTAAAGGTTCAGTTTAAAAAATAAAAAAAAAACATGTCATACTTACCTCCACTGTGCAGTTCGTTTGGCACAGAGTGGTCCCGATCGTCCTCTTCTGGGGTCCCACAGCAGCTCTCGTGGCTCCTCTCCGCAAGAGCTAGTTCTCTCTGGGAGGCTCTCTCCCGGGGGGGTTACCTTGTGGCCATGTGATGCGTTCGGTGGCCATAGCCACCAAGTTTATGAGTCGGCCCTGCTCCCGGCACGCCGTGTCATTGATTTGATTGACAGCATCGGGAGCCAATGGCTGTGCTGATATCAATTATCCAATGAAAAGCCGTCAAGAGCTGGGGGAAAGCAACGCGGGATCGCGCCCATAGAGCTTCAGGGCTTGGGGGGGCCGGTGACTGCATTAAGGTGAAAAAACACAAACCTTTACAACCCCTTTAAGGATAAATGGGAGGTACAGTATATTAAGCCACTTGTTGATGCAACCAACCAGCATCTGTCTGTCATTGAACTATTTAGGTGAAGTGACATTGGAAAACTAAGCAGGAAGGCTAATGACCGTTTTTCGGGTTCAAAAAAATAAAGTTTTTAAGGGTCTAGAAGAAACAACGTTTTTTTCGAACTCGATCATTAAAACAACCTTGCCTACACACGATCGTGAAAAAAAATGCTCTAGCAAAGCGACGTACAACACGTACGACAGCACTATAAAGGGGAAGTTCCATTCGGATGACGCCACCCTTTGGGCTGCTTTAGCTGATTCTGTGTTAGTAAAAGACGATTCGCGATTTTTTGTCTGTGTGATGAATGTGCATCTCCATTACGAACGCTAGTTTTACCAGAACGAGCACTCCCATCTCATTACTTGCTTCTGAGCATGTGCGTTTTTTTCACACCGTTAAAGCCCACACACGACCATTTTTTACTAACTTAAAAACGACAACGTTAAAAACGTAGTGAAAAAATAGAGCATGTTCGAATTATTTTTTGCCCATATTTTAGATCGTGAAAAATGCTCTGAAGCCCACACAAAGTCGTTTTTAATGACATTAAAAAAAAAAAAAAATTATTTAGAACCCGAAAAATGGTCGTGTGTACGCGGCATAAGGACTGGTTCACAACTAAGCATTTTTTTTGTGCGTTTTTAGTTTTGCAGAAACGCACTACAGTCCATTTAACATGGTGTTCCTACGTTCACATCTGTGCATTTTTATAGAAAGGGCCAGGGATTTTTTTCTGTTTATTTTTTTTGTTCCATTGGGCCAGATTCAGTAAGAAGTTACGCAGCTTATCTCGAGATACGCCGCGTAACTTCTTAGATGCGCCGGCGTATCTTTTTTCTGTATTCAGAAAACAAGATACGCCGGGATTGAGCTAAGTTATGAGCGGCATAATTGTATTATGCCGTCGTATCTTAGTTACATATTTACACTGGCCGCTAGGTGGCGCTTCCGTCGATTTAAGCGTCGAATATGTAAATTAGCTAGATACGCCCGGCCGTCGCAGTAAGATACGCCGTTTACGTAAGGCCTTTTTTCAGGCGTAAAGATATTCCAACAAAAAGATGGCGCAGCCAATGTTAAGTATGGACGTCGGGACCATGTTGAATTTTATAATTTTTACGCCGTTTGCGTAAGCCGATTCAGAATGGGGCTTGGCGTAAGTTACGTTCACGTCGTTTTCATTCACTATTTGCAACGTGATTTGGAGCATCCGCACTGGGATACGTCCACGGCCAGGGCATGCGCAGTTTGTTCGGCGCGGCATTTTTGTGGGGTCACCGTTCATTTCAATACAACACCCCTACATGCCTAATTTGAATTACGCGCACTTACGCCGGCCAATTTACGCTACGCCGCCGCAACTTACGGAGCAAGTGCTTTGCGAAAACAGCACTTGCCTGTAAAAGTTGCGGCGGTGTAACGTAAATAGGATACGCTACGCCCGCACAGAAGATACGCGCCCCTACGTGAATCTAACCCATTGACTTCAATGGATCAGAAATGTGTCTTGAAAAATACAAAATGCACCTGGAATATGCGAACTGCAACTTGCATGTTGTTGTCTATTATCTTTGCCTTGTTTCTTGCTTCATTAGCTGTCCCAACGACAACTTAAGTATCAGGTGGTAGGTGAGGTAGATCATCCAAACCTTGCACGCACCAATTTAACTACACCAGATGCTTTCTATTATCCACCAAAAAAAATACATGATGCTCATCAATGTCGAACATACCTGTTCCATGAATTAATATGTTTTGCTGACAACTGATGAACTCAGAGGTCTAACTCACTCAGTGTGTGTCTTGTTTCACATTTAGAGACATGAAAAGGCGGAAAGATTATAGCAACAGAAATATGTATTAAAAGACTCCCAAGTGGTCTTCTCCTTCTACACAAACACGCTCAGTTGTTCTACAACTAAAATAGCAAAACCTTGCAGATGGTCCACATAAAAAACTGCTGCCCACGCTTTGTTTGTTTCAGCTCTTGCTTCATCTCCTTTAAAAACCTATAATCACGCAACCCCACCAGATGTTTTGGCAGTATCTTGCAACAGGCCGAAGGTGACAAAAATTCCTTTCATAAAGGAAGCATCTCAGTTGAGGATAGTAAAGTAAACTTCATATAATACTAATATAATTTGTATTGCTGGCTGCTGGATCAAACGTTGTTCTATTATACTTGCTTGCACCATATTTAAAGGGCAACTCAACAATACATTAGTGTTATGATATACTCTGGCAGGTGACGTTAGCTCTCCCAGGGCTTGGAATCTAAGTGTAGCACTACCCCCGGAGGAGCTGCTGGTTATTTTTGGGTGGCATGTTACCTCTATATTCTCGCTGTCCAGGGTGAAAAGAGAGTCTGAAGAATTTCAATATCCACACAATGCACTTTTTTTTTTCTTGGGTTTATTTTGCAGAACTTTAGTAGAAAAGAAGGATAAGGGGTGGAAGGGTAGGTAGGTTCAGGTGCATAATACCAGCAAACAGTTCTCGTCACCACTCTAGCCAGAATGGGTATTTCTCACCCGGATAGGTCCCTCTCACTGGCCTAGCAGCTGGGATTGCACACTAAGTAAAGTCCAGTCTCTGCCACAGACATTCCTTTATTAGGAGACAATTTGGCCCGGAATCCTCTGCCACAGGATTCAGCACCCGGATCTCTCCAGCTTAGCTTTAGTAGAACTTTTAGACCCAACAGGCAACACTGTCAAGCCTCTCAGAGTACGGTGCATCCTTCGATTAAGTTTCCAGGCCTTCTCCTAAGGTACCAGTCTCTTGAATGGCCCTCTCCAGGATAGGTCCTCCCCTGGCTTCCTTCACCAAGTGGCTTCCTCCCGCAGGACGGACAGCACAGGATCACCTTTGCAAGGCAGGCCCCAGCCAGACTACTGGGCCTACCAACAAAGTCACAGCCCCGGGCCAATGTGGTCCCGGAACCAGGATTCAGGACATGCACCTCAGGCCAGGCGGGCCGAAAGACAGACTCTAACGACCCCGCCCTAATGGCGTCTGTCCCTTAAATACTAGTCCTTGGCATGCACAGCGAGCAACCACTCCCACTGATTTGCTGCCGAGGGGAATACCCAATGCACCTTGACCTTGCTGCTGCCACCCTTGGCATGGGGTGGTAATGACATCCCCAGAAGAACAATGGTGGAACTTCCAGCACAGCCACGGCTGGAACAGAGGCTAAATTGCCCCAATCACTCTTGTCTGGGCCAAATAACAGCTCAGATCCCACTAAATTTAAAGCAGCGCCTGATCAGCAGTACCAGGAGGCTACATAAGTATCAGTTGGTCTTCATCACAGCTCCTTATGGTGAAGATGGGCTGGAAACCCTAGTGGTCCCAGAACTCTTTAGTGCAACTAGCAACATGTTGGGCAGGTGCAGTGGCAGTTAACACAGAGAGGCCCTGAATGCAGTAACCAATGTATTGAAGAAATTGTACCAGTACAACAGCCTAGCAGGGAAGCCCATGTTGGCCACCATGGCCACCATGGTAAGGGTATTTTTTCCCACTGACCCTAAACCATTTGGTTTTAGTAGGGGTTCTCCATAATCTGAAAATAATTTTTAGGGCTCCTTAGAATAAACAAAAGTTTTAAAATTCTGCTCTATACTATTCCCCTTTGCTTCCACCCCGAAAATTACATAAAAGATTATGTAAAACGGCGAGTGGAGGAGCTGGTTCAGCACAGAGAGTAATTAGATACTTACAAAAAGGAGAGGACTATGATGTACAAGGAAGGAAAAGGCTGTGCTAGGTGTAATTGACTAGTCACCGTTTCCAGCAAGTTCAAAAGCACATTGCAAGTGAATAAAATGGAATGGAAACAGGGGCGGACTAACCATTGAGGAACTTGGGCACTGCCCGAGGGCCCCGTGCCACTAGGGGGCCCCATCAGGCTTGCCAGGCTCATTAAGACCAGGGACAGTATTTAAAAATGTGTGTTTTTTTTTACACCTGTCCCTGATTTGTCCAAAACCTACATGCTTTTGATGTGAAAATCCCGAGATTTTTGCTGCCCAGCCTCTGTACTGCCACCTGGCTTGGTGGCCATCTGTAAGACTGGGGGCCCAATAATCTTCTATTGCCCGGGGGCCCCATGAGTTGTCAGTCCGCCCCTAAATGGAAAACAATGTACAGTAGGCGAGCAGATAAAATACTTGATTTTTCTGTGCTTTTACCTGTATTTTTTTAGGTTAGTGACTGTGTCCCTTAATAAGGAGCAAAATTCATTTTTTTATGGAAGATTTTGGTAACTTTAAGCCCATATCATATTTTGATCGTGAAATACATTGTAAGGCTGGCCAGAACCATTAATGGATTACCAAACAATTAACGGAACCCCTGTGTATTTCTGTATGGGTACGCACAGCCCTCGCAAGGGTGTACCCTGTAGTATTCCCATGTGAACTGGCCTTAGATGTAAACGTCCTTTTTCTTTTGCTGCTATCCGTCCGTCTCCTGCGGGAAGGGAAATTGCTGCCTTCCTGTCCGTCTCCCGCAGGGGGGGGAGCTTGGGTGAGGGTGGTGTTGGTTTTCCATGCCCCAGCGCCACTGCCTCTAACTAAAATACATGTATTGCGTACCTGGTAGCAGAGCCTTATATGATGAGGAAGGCCCCTCTCACACCTCTGACTCAGGCCCCTGATAATGTGAACAGAAGGCGTAGGACTGCAGAGAGGCACGAGTGCCTGTAGGTCTTGCTATCAGAGCAGGTGTCCATGCTAAGCAGTTGTAGTCACCAGAGGTCTTAAGTAAAGAAGGCTGGGTGGCAGCCAATGGTGAACAGCAGACCAAAACAGGCTGGTACTGGCAATAGCAGGCAGGTGAGGTATATACTGGTAGCAGGCAGTGGGTAAGCAGGTGCAGCCAAATGACCGGTAGGTCCTGGTGACAGCAGGAGAAATAGCAGAGTCAGCCAAGCCAGGTCATGCACTGGCAGATCAGGTACAGGGGCACAGGCAAAAGCATGGTCAATGTTCAATCCGGGTCAAGAGCCGATCAGTGGAACAGTAGCAAATGGAGCAGGCAGAAGCAAGAAGCGGTGGTCAGAAGGAAAGCTGGGGTCAGTACAGGCAAAGTTCAGTTAGTTAGGTCAGTAATTGAAGACAGGGTCACAGGTTCTCAGAACACAGAAGGCTGAAGACAAAGTAGCCCCCAAACCTGAGCACTGGCCCATTTGGTGCCTCTATCTGTGATGGGTGCACATGAGCATGCAGACGTGCACGTGTATGCGCACCAATATGCGTGCGCATGTGCATAAATATTAGCATGTGCCCAATTCCTGCATCCATGAGAAAGAATGTGGATAAGCCTGTGAAGATGCACACAAGTCCACCCAAAGAAGCCATCTTATCTACTGGCATGCCAATCCTGACATTATGGCAGTAAAACCGACCTTTCATTTTTTTGCTATAGAAGGGCTTAGTGTGCGCTATGGAGGTAGGTGAGAAGCCATCTTTATTTTTGTTTTTATCTACAAAGGTTGTAGGGTAATTTAGAACGATGAGGCCAGGGGCAGACTGGTACTAGGTCACCTCGCAGTGCAGTGAAAGGGCATCCCCGGCTCCCATATTTGTACCTTACATGTGCTCTCTGGCAGCTTTTTGCTCCTTCACAGCCAGCGACAATATCCAGAGGTGTCAGGTTACCTGTTCCCTGTGATGGTGCCATTTGGCACCATGGCAATAGGGCTGATAATTTGAATTGCCATTGCATCAGGGCCAATGTCTCTTTCACCAAAGCAAGATAATAGATTCCTCCATCACCATGATAAAGTCCCAATGCTTTTGTCACAAAGGCCACAGGGCTGGTCCACCATCACAACATGGCCTTTTCAACAATGCCATTATCATGTACTCCCATCACCATATGTAAGAAAAGTATTGATACTGCATTTATAAATAATGTCTATATTGGTCGAAGGCCCTCTTCGCATATTTGCTGACTCTTTGCATTCGTATATTGCAGCTCTCCCTACACTATCTGTTCTCAACCAGGAATCCTTGGGACCTTAGAATTCCTCCAGAAGATACTAGGGGTTCCTTTATCTGTGGTTTGATAACTTCTCATAGTTCCAGGGCCAACATCTCATGGCAAAGCCATAAGAAAGATACAGTTAACCTTTTTGCATCCTGACCACTACTCTTATGCAGCGAACACACAAGCTTTCCGACCCCATTGGGCTTTTTCTGTCGGAATTTCCGACAGCAAAAATTTGAATGCTGGTTCTCAAATTTTCAAGTCTGTATGCAATTCCGACATGCAAAAAAACCATGCATGCTCGGAATCAATGAACTTCACTTTTCTCGGCTTGTTGTAGTGTTGTACGTCACCGTGTTCTTCGCGGTCGGAATTTTGTGTGACCGTGTGTATGCAACACAGGTTTGAGCCAAAATTCTTGTGTGTTCGCTGCATAAGAGTAGTGGTCAGGATGCAAAAAGGTTAACTGTATCTTTCTTATGGCTTTGCCATGAGATGTTGGCCCTGGAACTATGAGAAGTTATCAAACCACAGATAAAGGAACCCCTAGTATCTTCTGGAGGAATTCTAAGGTCCCAAGGATTCCTGGTTGAGAACAGATAGTGTAGGGAGAGCTGCAATATACGAATGCAAAGAACCAGTTCTCAAATTTTTGTTGGCGGAAATTCCGACAGAAAAAGTCCAATGGAGCCTACACACGGTCAGAATTTCCGATGAAAAGCTCACATCGGACTTTTCCTGTCGGAAATTCCGACCGTGTGTACGGGGCATAAGGTAAAAATCTTGAAAAAGACCGCCCTTTACTACACACATAGGGCCAGATTCAGGTAGAGTTACTCTGGAGTATCAGTGATACTCCAGCCTAACTCTCACTTTGAGCCGGCGTTTCTGTTTTCTGTAAGCAGAAAACAAGAAACGCCGGGTTGGAGTTCCTATACGAGCGGCGTAATTGTATTTCGCCGTCGTATCGGAACTGCAATTTTAAAAATGGCGCTCGGGGTGTTCCCGCTGATTAACGCCGAGAATATGTTAATCAGCGAGAATCGGCAATTCACGATCGTATTCGGGCCCGACGCAGTGACTTTCCGACGTTTCCGAAGAGATACGCGGCGTAAAGAAAAACCAGCCCCCAGGTGGAGTATCCTATGTTAAGTATGGACGTCGTCATCGCGTCAAATTTAAAAAAATTTGCGTCGTTTGCGTAAAACGTCCGTGAATGGGGATTGACGTCATTGACGTTCACTGACAGAATTTGGAGCATGCGCACTGACAGTCGACGCATGCGCAGTACGTTTGCCGCGGGATCGCGCCTAGTTTAAATAATACACGCCCCCTACCTGCCCAATTTGAATTCCGCCGGCTCATTTTCGCTACGCCGCCGCAACTTTAGGAGCAAGTGCTTTGTGAATACAGTACTTTCTCCTAAAGTTTCGGCGGAGTAACGTAAATGAGAAAAGTTACTCCAAAATAAAGATTCGCCCATCTACCTGAATCTGGCCCATAGCCTCTTTACATCTCTGCCCACATCGCTGTCTGCAGGAGGTCCTCTTCCCTGATGCCTCGTACACACAACCTGTTTTCCTGTCGGAAAACTGCCATGAGAGCTTTAGGCAGGGAAAACCGGCCATGTGTAAGTTCCATCGCAGTTTTCCATTGCAGTTTTCCCGTCAGAACCAGCTCTTTTTTCCCGTCGGGATTCCCGGTGTTTTTTTACCCAGGAGTTTTCCTATGGGAAACACTGCGATGGAGCATACACATGGCCAGTATTCCTGACCAAAGCTCTCATGGCAGTGTGTAGGGGAAAAAAGTTACCTAGCAGGTTCTCGGTTTTCCCTTCAGGTTTCCCCGGCGACTTTTTACCGCCAAGAATCCCGTACGTGTGTGCGAAGCTTTGTTGTCTACACTGTGTCGTCCTAAAACACTCCCCACATTGTCCACAATAGTTTCCCAACTTTCTCACTCTTCAAAATACATCCTAATCATTACATCATCCTAATACCACTTTTTTAGGACCGAGTACAAGTACCGATACTTTTTTTCAAGTAGTCGCCGATACCGAATACCGTAAATGTGTCCCCAAATGCAGCCATGTCCCCCACATATTGCAGCCATGTATGTCCCCCACATATTGCAGCCATGTATGTCCCCCACATATTGCAGCCATGTATGTCCCCCACATATTGCAGCCATGTATGTCCCCCACATATTGCAGCCATGTATGTCCCCCACATTGCAGCCATGTATGTCCCTCACATATTGCAGCCATGTATGTCCCCCACATTGCAGCCATATATGTCCCCCACATTGCAGCCATGTATGTCCTCCACATTGTAGCCATGTATGTCCCCCACATATTGCAGCCATGTATGTCCCCCATATTGCAGCCATGTCATGTCCCCCATATTGCAGCCATGTATGTCCCCCACATATGCAGCCATGTCATGTCCCCCATATTGCAGCCATGTATGTCCCCCATATTGCAGCCATGTCCTGTACTTGTAGATATGATGCCGCCGCTGCCGCATACCGCCGTTAATCCCCCTGCATTATAGCGTAGCGCGCATTACAAGCTTTCGCTCTGAATACTTGTAATGCCCGCGCCGCCATGTATAGACACTCCCCTTCACGGGATTGGAGGGATCCGTCCAATCCCGAGAAGGGGAGTGTCAATACATGGCGGCGCAGGCATTACAAGTATTCAAAACGAAAGCTTGTAATGCGCGCTACGCTATAATGCAGGGGGATTAACGGCGGTATGCGGCAGCGGCGGCATCATATCTACAAGTATGAGGGACAGGCAATGGCTGCAATATGGGGGGGGAAGTATTTTATTTTAGTATCGGGGGTATTTGCGGGAGTACAAGTACTCCCGCAAATACTCGGCATCGGTCCCGATACCGATACTAGTATCGGTATCGGGACAACCCTACTAATCATCATACACATATTTACACCGCCCTCCACCTCAAGCTCTGTCTTCACTACTTCTGCACTGATCAAGGCACACTCTTCTTCACCAATGTATTGGTACCTTAGCTGGCCTTGTTGCCCCATTTGTCCTCCAATGTCGTCAGCATTCTCTGCTCCTCTTTCTTCACAATGCTGTGTAACATCTTCATTGTCCCCCCGGCTACCGTTACTGTGGACACAAACACCAAAGCAGGTAATGATGAATAAGCACTATTAAGTGTGAAACGTGTCGGCTGTTCCCCCTTTTCTTTGCTGTGGTTTTGTGATGTACATCCTATATTTTTAATACTAAAAGACGACTTGTCAAGTCTTTTGGAGTGCGGCTGTCCATCTCATCCTGAAATGTTCTACATTACCAAAGGAGGTAATGTTGCCTGACATTTTACAACTTCTTCCCACTAAGTCCCCCCCCCCATTATACCAACGTTACCCATACCCTGCAACTGTCCTACAGTTCCCACGTTACTGTTCTAGGATTTCAAGAATCCAGTGTCCCATTGGTCTAGGACAGTGATGTCGAACCCTAAAAAAATAAGTAGAAGAATACGTATCGTCCTAAACTGAGGAAAAATTTATATTTTTATAGATTTTTGGGGGATATTTATTATAGCAAAAAGAAAAAAATATAGAACTTGGTGATCAGGCGATCAAATACCACCAAAAGAAAGCTCTATTTGTGGGAAAAAAAGGACGCCAATTTTGTATTGGAGCCACGTCGCACGACCGCACTATTGTCAGTTAAAGCGACTCGGTGCCGAATCACAAAAAGTGCTCTGGGTAAATTCTTCCGGGGCTGAAGTGGTTAAAGGAGAATTAACCCCAAAAAAGTAAATTAAATCCAAGTGCATTTTTTTCACCACTACTATTCCTTTATATTGGCTTTAAAAATTTACAAATGCAGCAATTTAGAATTTGGATGAAAGGTTTAGCGCTGGGAAACACTTTTTGAAAGATAAAAAGTGCATTTTATATACAGCTATATAGATACAGACCAAAATGAGGGACAAATGAGGAGGAATGTGGGACAGAGGGACTTTGCTCCAAACAGGGACAGTCCCTCGAAATCAGGGACAGTTGGGAGCTATGGTTTCAGGTGTGAATTAGGTCTGAATTGTTGCCTGAATTTGCACCTGAAATGAAGCCAAAGACGCACAGGACCCTTAGGCCCCTTTCACATTGGTGCGGGAGCCGCGCTGGCGGTATAGCGCCACTAAAAATAGCGGCGCTATCCTGTCGGATTTGCCGCTAGTTACGACCGCTAGCGGTGCGGGATTAACCCCTGCTAGCGGCCGTAAAAGAGTTAATACCGCCCGCAATGTGCCTCGATAGAGGCGCATTGCGGGCGGTATTGCCGCGGTTTCCCAATCTTTTCAATGGGAAGGAGCGGTGAAGGAGTGGTATACATATATACATTGAGGTTGCTTGGCAGGAGTTTTTCAGGCGGTATAACAGCGCTATTCTTAAGCGCTGTACCGCCTGAAAAACTCCTCAATGTGAAAGGGGCCTTATCCAATCCACTCTGCGCCAGCCCCGCCCCCCCCCCCCCCCCGGAAATGTGTGAACAGGCTCCGTAGAGAGCCGGTCACAATCTCCTGTCAAAGGAATTGGATACAGTGAAACCCACATCCAATTCACATCAGCGTGAACCCATTCTGAAGCTTCGCCTATGGAGATTTTTAAGTACAGTCGTTTGCCGCCATTCCACGAGCGTGCGCAATTTTAAAGCATGACATGTTAGGTATCTATTTACTCAATGTGACATCATCTTTCACATTATACAAACACATTGGGGTATTTTTCCCCAAAATCTCATTTGAAAAATTGCTGCGCCAATACTCTGCGACATAAAAAAGTTGCAACAACCGTCATTTTATTCCCTAGGGTCTCTGCTAAAAATATATATATATAATGTTTGGGGGGTTCTGAGTAATTTTGGTGATGATTTTTACATTTAGGAGAGGAGTGCCAGAATTGGCCCGGTATGGAAGTGGTTAAAGCCAAATGTATGTGGAGCTTTCTGTGACCTATAAGGATCATGGGCCAGATTCAGATACATTGGCGTATCTTTAGAGCGGCGTAGCGTATCTTCTTTACGCTACGCCGCCGCAAGTTAGAGAGGCAAGTGCTGTATTCACAAAGCACTTGCGCCCTAAGTTACAGCGGCGTAGCAGAAATGGGCCAGCGTAAGCCAACGTAATTCAAAATAGCCAGGCAATGGGCGTGTTGTAGTAAAATGAATCGTGACCCCATGTAAATGAGGTGCCGAACGAACGGCGCATGCGCCGTCAGTGGACGTATCCCAGTGCGCATGCTCCGAATCATGTCGGATAGAATGCCTAAGAGACATCGAACGCAACCTACGCCCAGCCCCAATCAAGTACGCCTTCCGTAAACTATGTAAAATTTGATGGGTTTTCCGACGTCCATACCTTGCATGGGCTGCGCCTCAAATAGCAGGGTTAACGGTACGCCGGACGTACACCTTACGTAAACAGTGTAGCTTACAGCGATAGGCGCAAGTACATTCGTGAATCAGCGTATTTAGGTCATTTGCATATTCGACGTGTAAATCAACGGAAGCGGCCAGCCTAAGTATGCGCCCAAGATACGACTGCGTAGGAGACTTAGGGTCCTTTCACACGTCCGCTCCGTTTGTCCGCTCATTACAAGTCCGTTTACGGACTTGTAATGGGTCCCTATAGGAGCAGATCCGTTAGCGGATGATGCATCCGCTAACGTCCGCAAGATCCGCATCCGTTTTTTCGGACGGAAGAATGTCCTATTTTTCTTCCGTCCGGCGGATCCGATCGGATGCAAACGGACAGACGGTCCGTTTCCATCCGATTCCCCATAGGGGATAGCGGAGGAGAGACAGGGCGGTCCCTGCATAGTGTGCGGGGACCGCCCTGTCCACCCGACAGCTCAGCGGAGACCCCCGCTGAGCCGACGGACGCACGGAGCGGACCGAAAAACGGACCGCTTCGTGTGAAAGGACCCTTACGCCGCTCGTATCTTGGCAAAATTAATGCGTATCTGATTTTAAGAATACCGCGCATAGATACGACGGTGCACATTTGGACTTACGACGGCGTATCTGGATATACATCGACGTAAGTCCTTTATGAATCTGGCCCCATAGCTTTTTTTTTTTTTATGTCCACACAGGACCTTCCACAGCCATTGTTATTGTTTTTCATAGCATTTTGCAATGTGAGAGCACAGCCAATCATGGCCCGTCCTTCTCCTCCGGCCGCCAATCATGGCCTTCCTTTCTCCTTCAGCTGCCAATCACAGCCTAACAGTTTCCTCTAGCAGCCAATCAAAGTCTTCTTGTGTTTCCCGCTTAATTCGCTCTTGAGGTAAATGGGAAGGAATATAAACGGAGGACGGCGATTGGTCAGTCGGCGCCTGTAGTCCCGGAGTTTGAGGTGGGACGTGAGTACCGGGTGGCTTGTATGAGGGGAGAGATGTATTCCGGTGTAAAGGAGCTCCGGGGTTATTCGCCTGTGTATGTCCGCCATTTCTGAGTGTGGAGAGGCCGGGCAGAATGATATGCAGTTTTTCTCCTGTATGTTTTAGTATTAGTACATCACAGCGACCCTCTGCTCCGAGCTTCCTTCCCAGCTAACCTTTCACAACATTCCTCCATACATCCCTCTGTTACCTCAGCGCTGCTCGTCGCCTGCAGCCACTTCCGGTGTACAGCTTCTCCAGGAATGGGAGCACTTCCTGCTGATGGTGACAACGGAGGGCCCTGCCTGTGTAATAATGTGTAGGGGTTTACCACCTGAACACCGATGGACCACACCGATTCTGAGGCTCATTTAACGAAGATAAGGCACCAAAGTGAGCTTATTGTGGTTGTAAATCCTTACAGGTGAGCCTAGTGTAAGGTTTACCTGGAGATGTAAGAAATATCTCCTAACCCTGCGTGGTTTAGGAGATATTTGCAAAAATAGACGGGCACCGCTGTCTACGGTGCACTGTGGGAACCTTTAGAAATGGCGATTGTGCCGTGACCGGCGGCTCCCGTATGCATGCGTGGGAGTGATGTCATCGCGGATCCGGCCAGTCGCAGTGCCGGGGCTGCAATACCTGGAAGTCACTCCGGGAGAGATGGTGAACGAGGATGGCTGCGGGGGCTTTGATCTCCGGTAAGTACCGTATTTATCGGGGTATTGCGTGCGCTCTGGCGTATAGCGCGCACCCCTGATGTGGATCTGTAAAGAAAAAAAAATATTTAGTACTTACCGTTTTGGTGTCTTGCGTGGCGTCCATCATCCGGTCCGTCTTCGGCTTCAGTGGTGTCCTCCCGTGCTTATACGGTCCTCCCCGGCGAGTCGAATTCCCGTGCTTAGTTTGAACGCCTCCGCTGACATATACCGAGCGCAGTACATTTGGCCAGGCCCCCGGCTTCGAGCGCAGTACATTTGGCCAGGCCCGGCTTCGCTCCCCCTCTTGCTCTGTGACGTTTATGCGTGAGCATGAGGTAAGCCGAGCCTGGCCGAGTGTACTGCGCTCGGTATGTCGGCGGCTCAGTTCAAACTGAGCGCGGGTATCGGCGTATATCGCGCACCCACGATTTTCCCCTTATTTTAAGGGGGGAAAGTGCGCGGTATACGCCGACAAATACGGTAATTCTTAATGAGCTAGTATGCTATGCACACTAGCTCATTATGCCTTTGTCTTGGGGGGGGGGGGGGTCGGAGTTCCCCCAGAGGGTGTACTTCCTCTTTAACCACTTCAATACAGGGCATTTTCACCCCCTTCCTGCCCCCAGACTAATATTTCGTTTTCAGAGCTGTCGCACTTTGAATGAAAATTGCGCGGTCACTGTACCCAAATCTTAAATCCCCCCCCCCCACACACAAATCAAGCTTTTGGTGGTATTTGATCACCTCTGCGGCTTTTAGTTTTTGCGCTATAAACAAAGAGCGACAATTTTGAAAAACACTTTTTATTTTATTTTTTTAATTATGACGGACATATCAGACACTGTTGACACATTTTTGGGACCATTAACCACTTAAAGGGGTTGTTTTCCTCTTGAATGAAAGTCTGACAGTAGCTGATAAAGTAAAAAGTAATGTTTTGCATTATAACTAGTTTGATACCTGTTGAAATTGAGCTGTTTTATTCACCTCCGTCACTCCTGAATCGTTATTCTCACTGACTTCCTGGTTTGCGGTGCACATTCATTCTTGCTACATCACGGCCTAATGGGAACTACAGTTCCCATTAGGCTTAGCCTCCATGCCTATGAGGGTTAACCACTTAAAGCGGATGGCCCATTAAAAATGATTTTAAAAGCCAGCAGCTACAAATACTGCAGCTGCTGACTTTTAAAAATCACACACTTGCCTGTCCTGGAGTCCAGCGGCGTCCGCAGCAGAGGACGAGCGTTCGCTCGTCTCTCTGCTGCTCCCCCCCCCCCCCTCCATCCACGGTGAGGGAACCAGGAAGTGAAGCGCTGCGGCTTCACTGCCCGGTTCCCTACGGCGCATGCGCGAGTCGCGCTGCGCCCGCCGATTGGCTTCCGCTGTGTGCTGGGAGCCGAGAGTTCCCAGCACACAACGGGAAAAACCCGACTTTTGCCAGAGACTGCGGGCCGGAAATGGGTGCAGATACCTGTGTTTAGACAGGTATCTGCACCCCCCTCCCCCTGAAAGGTGCCAAATGTGACACCGGAGGGGGGGAGGGTTCCGATCAGCAGATCTTCACTTTAGGGTAGAGATCCGCTTTAAGACCCGGACCAAAATGCTGCTAAAGGACCTTGCCCCTTTTTGCGATTCGGCACTGCGTCGTTTTAACTGACAATTGCGCGGTTGTGCGACATGGCTCCCAAACAAAATTGGCGTCCTTTTATCCCCACAAATAGAGCTTTCTTTTGGTGGTATTTGATCACCTCTGCGGTTTTTATTTTTTGCGCTATAAACAAAAATAGAGCGACAATTTAAAAAAAAATGCAATATTTTTTACTTTTTGCTATAATAAATATCCCCCCAAAATATATATATATATATTTTTTTCCCTTAGTTTAGGCCGATATGTATTCTTCTACCTATTTTTGGTAAAAAAAATTGCAATAAGCGGTTATCGGTTGGTTTTCGCAAAATTTATAGCGTTTACAAAATAAGGATAGTTTTATTGCATTTTTCTAAACATTTTTTTTACTACTAATAGCGGCGATCAGCTTTTTTTTTTTTTTTCGTGACTGCGACATTATGGCGGACACTTCGGACAATTTTGACACATTTTTGGGACCATTGTCATTTTCACTGCAAAAAATGCATTTAAATTGCATTGTTTACTGTGAAAATGACAGTTGCAGTTTGGGAGTTAACCACAAGGGTGCGCTGTAGGATATGTGTTCACAGGGTCTGTTTACAACTGTAGGGGGTGTGGCTGTAGGTGTGACGTCATCGATCACGTCCCCCTATAACAGGGATGACGTGATCGATGCTGCGGCCACAGTGAAGCACGGGGAAGCCGTGTTTACACACGGCTCTCCCCGTTCTTCAGCTCCGGGGACGGAGCTTCGGACTGGGTCACGGGAGCGCGCCTGTGACCCACGGCTGGGTACTAGAAACCAACATGTGTATATATACGTTGCTGTGCGCAGCCGTGCCATTCTGCTGACGTAAATGTACAGTAGGCGGTCCTTAAGTGGTTAAGAGGGTATCTTCACGCAGGGCTATAGTCATGGGGAGGGGGTGAGCACATTCTGCTTTCCACCATGCAGGTGCTGGTGGAAAGCAAGAAGAGGAGAGACGGGAAATGGCATTTTCAAACCTGGATTACTGTATTTTGGAGGTCAAAAGGAAAAACGAGGTAAGTGATATTAAAATGCTCTAGCTTACAGAAATCAATTGATCTAATAAAAAACAAACCTTTAGTGTTCCTTTAAGCCGCGGACCAATATGCTGCTAAATGGCCAAAGGATGCTTTTACAATTTGGCACTGCGCTGCTTTAACTGTTAATTGCGCGGTCATGCAATGTTGTACTGAAGCGAAATTTGCGTCCTTTTCTTCCCACAAATAGAGCTTTCTTTTGATGGTATTTGATTGCCTTTTCGATTTATTTTTATAAAGAAAAAAAAATTGGCTGAAGCCTCACAAAATGGATTAGCCGAGAAATACCACATCTGGACTCCGTGGAGGGATTGGTACACTCACAACTCTCCCACGTAACCATTCCATATATGTCTGAGCAGCATCCGCTCTGTCTGTCTTCCCCCCTTCCTTTTTCCTTCTTTACCTGCCCTCTACCTGATTCACCTGCCTTTTGCTTTCTTATATATTCTTTTTGTATCTTCCTTCTCACCCCTTATCTCTACAGAGGTATAAATACTGATAATTAAGACACTAGTTAACGTTGTTCGTTTTAGAGTGGATTGTAACTGCAATTGTTTCGTTTTTTTTTTTTTTTTCTTCTCCTTTGCTGGTTATGATGTGAATAGTGGCCCTGTGTGTCCAGGCGCAGCTTGTTCCCAAGAGGGGGCGCCGATACAGAGGTCCACACCGTTACCTATAAAGCTCTTTATCTATTGAATACTGCACAATTGCTCATTGCTCGTTGTATATGTTGTACTCTTATGATGAAGCTATATGATGTACATCCTTTGGAATACATGGCTCTGCATAAATCAGATATTGTAACAGATGTGCAAGATGTCTTTCACCCGTTTGTATAGAGAAATGTTTTCTTTTTCTCTCAAATAAAAACTTTTGATTGAAAAAAAAAAATTGGCTACCTAGCGGCAACAGTGACACTAATACAGCGATCAGAAAACCGATCGCTTAGTGACACTGGCAATAGGGGTGAAAGGGTTAACTAGGGCAGTGATCAAGGGGTTAAACCTTTATTAGGGGGGCTACCCTGGACCTAACACTAACTGCCTGTCACACTGACACTAAATGCAGTGATCAGTAAATATATGATCGCTGCATTCAGTGACACTGTGCTAGGGTGCTGGGGGGGGGGGGTGATCGGAAGGGGTTAATGTGCCTATGTGTACTGGTGTCAGTGTAGTGTTGTGCAACTCACTTGTGATGTCTTCTCTCCTCTCGCCGGAACGAAAATACCGCCGAGAGGAGAGGTGACATCACTTCCTCTGCCAGTGTTTACATTACACAGGCAGAGCGGGGGGATGCCGGATTCGCTGGGAGCAATCGCGAGGGGGCGGCAGACAGAAACGAACAGCCGCCACCTCATCCCGGATCGCTCCCAGACACTTACCGATCGCCGCATGTAGCTGGGGGGGTTCCGATCGGACCCGCGGGAAGGCAGGGACGTACCCGCACGTCCATCTGCCTGTACGTGCCATTCTGTGGACGTACATATACATGCGGTGGTCGTTAAGCGGTTAAAACCTACACAGTGGTTAGTGCTCTAAAAATGCACTGATAAGACCCCTTTCACACTTAGGGTGGTTTGCAGGCGCTATTGTTCTAAAAAAAAATAGCACCTGCAAACTGACCCTGAACTGGGGCTGGTGTGTCTCCAGTGTGAAAGCCCCTAAGGCTTTCACACTGAAGCGGTGCGCTAGCAGGACCATTCCAAAAGTCCTGCTAGGTGTGTGTGTCTCCTTCCTATTGAAAGCAATGGAAAACGTTGGCTATGCTGCCAGCAATTGGTGCGTTGCCTGGCGGTATTGACCCTTTTTCGACCACTAGCGGGGGTTAAAACCGCACAGATAGCGGCTGAATACTGCCGCAATTCCGACAGTATAGCGGCGCTATACCACCACCACACTTACGGCCCCATTGTAAAAGGGGCCGTACTGTATAAATGTCACTGGTAGGTAAGGGGCTAACACTAGGGGGCGATCAAGGGGGTTTAAATATGTTCCCTGGGGCATGATTCTAACTGCGTAGGGGACTCACAAGAGCAGGAGACCAATGTGTGTTCCTCCTCTGTACTGGGAACACACATCGGTCTCCTCACCTCTGACAGGATGTGGATCTGTGTGTTTACACGCACACACATGGAACGCGGTCCTGCTGTGATCACAGGTGCCCAGCAGGCATGCACACCGGGTCCTGAGCGATGCAGCGCTCCCCTAGCCGCCCGGGAAGCCCAAGACGTCATATGGCGACCCTTGGCACCCCAGATGTTTTGGAACTACATTTCCCATGTTGCTCTTACACTCTGCAGTGTAGTTGAGCATCATGGGAAATGTAGTTACAAAACATCTGTGGTGCCAAGGTTCGCCATCACTGTCATGACATCCACCCTGAGGGGGAGGGTTCCTGCCAACGTCCATTTACAATGACTCGGTAAGTAAGGGGTTAACGAAGATAAGGCACCAAATTGAGCTTAAAGTGCTTACAGACCACTTTTACCTACAGGTAAGCCTAGATCAAGGCTTACCTGTAGGTGTAAGAAATATCTCCTAAACCTCCACGGTTTAGGAGATATTTGCAAAAAAGGCGGGCACCGATGTCTACGGCGCATGCGCCATGTTTACCTTTTGCACCATGTTCACTCCTGTTTGAGACACGTCATGCACACTGGATGTTTAACTCTGCTGCTAGGTTGGCTTCACACTGCCCCGCAGATCAGCACCAAAACTTTTCCCATACACTTCTATGGGGTCCTGTGGTTTTTGGTGCAGTGTCAGAAAGTGCCCCAAAACTCCTGCATGCTTCATCTTCTGAGCGCATTCTGGTGTTTGGTTGTGTGCTCACCTTTAAATTTTTAAATGGGGGGGTGGGGGTTGTACCTTTTTACACCCCCCCCCCCCCTTTAAATCAGTTTTTTGGAAATAATTAAAACGCATTTTTTTTTCTTCATTATTTCCAATGAACAGAGTTAAAGGGGTTGTAAAGGTACAATCCCCCCCCCCCTTAATAGCTTCCTTTACCTTAGTGCAGTCCTCCTTCACTTACCTCATCCTTCCATTTTGCTTCTGAGAAATCCTCACTTCCTGTTCTTCTGTCTGTAACTCCACACCGTAATGCGAGGCTTTCTCCCTGGTGTGGAGTGTCGTGCTCGCCCCCTCCCTTGGACTTCAGGGCACTCTCTACGTTGCAGATAGAGAAAGGAGCTGTTCGTGGGCGTCCTGACTCTCCTGTAGTCCAAGGGAGGGGCGAGCACGACACTCCACACCAGGGAGAAAGCCTCGCATTACTGTGTGGAGTTAGACAGAAGAACAGGAAGTGAGGATTTCTCAGAAGAAGGTAAAGGAAGCTATTTAGGGAAAAAATTGTACCTTTACAAATATATATATTTATTTTTTTGCCATAACACTGCTGCCAGGAGGAAAGGCGTCTAGGAGAGATGACCACATGTCCGTTCTGCATGAGGCTTTAAAGTGCTTGTAAACCCACTTTTTAGACTTCCATCTATAGGTAAGCCTTATTCTAGGCTTACCTGTAGGTAGTGGTAATATCTCCTAAACGTGTGCCGTTTAGGAGATATTTCACTTGCAGTCCGCCGAAAATCCCAATGGTGCATGTGTGTGGAAGAAACAAAACGAAGTGCCGTTTCTTTCCTAGACTGTGCCTTTAATCGCGGTTCACGTGCGCATGCGCGGGAGTGATGTCACGTGGCTCCGGCGAATCGCAGAACCAGAGTCCGTATCCCGGAAGGAAGAGGGGCCAGAAGATGGATGCTGGATTATTTTGCTGGTAAGTGCTACATAATGGGCTAGCATGCTATGCATACTAGCCCATTATGCCTTTTCATTTGCAGCGCGCAAAAGAGGAAGTAAAACCCATCAGGGTTTACTACCTCTTTAATATTTTATTTTCCTCCAGTGCAGTAGAAGTAAGCTCTCAGGAGTTGGGCTCTCTAAACCCTCTTGTTTTGCATTGTTATGTAACTGCACTGTCTCCTATTATTTTGTAAAGTGCTGTGCAAACTGTTGGCATAATATAAATCTTGTATAATATAAAAAATAATTGGCGCCGTTGTTGTTTTTCAGGTTGTACAGACATGGCACAGCAGAGGAGGAGAGCTCGTCCCAGTGCTGCTGTCCAGGACACATCCGCTCAGGTACCCTGGATTCTCTAGCATGTCGTTTTTGTCATGCGTTTGGTTTGTTTTGTATTTTTTTGGTGTGATCAGAGCAGCCTCTGGTGAAATCGTTCCTTGGCTGTTTATACCACACCGTAAAGTAATAATATGCTGCTGCGCTGAGTTAACAAGAAGCTTCAAGTGTGGCGTTCTTGACACGGCCTGCAGTACACTTTGGGGTTGATTCACTAGATCTGGAGTTTAATATCTGGTCCAGCTGTGCATAGAAACCAAATCGGCTTCCAGGTGTGTTTTTTTTTTTTTTTTGTATCAAAGATTAAGGGTCCTTTTCACACGGGCGGTCCACCCAGCGAACTTGGCTTTGCTCAGCGGGAGATCGCTCCACTGAGCAGGTGGATGACAGGTCCATCTCTGCTCACTGTGCAGGGACACATGTCAGAAGCCTGCTCATGTCTATGGGTCTTGAAAACAGACCGCCTGTCCGTTTTTTCATCCGGAAAATAGGACCAACATCCATCTGGAATTTCACAATCTGATCGGAAAGCAGCGGGTGTCGGCAGATATGTCGCCGATCAGGTCCACCTGGAAAAACTGTCAGGCAGACCTGATTGGAAATGCTGTGTGAAAGGGGCCTAATTGAACAAGCTGAAGTTAGAAGCTGATTGGCTACCCATGCCCAACTGCACCAGATTTCACACTTTCCAGGTTTAGAAAAATCAACCCCAATCTTTGTCTTACAAACTGGCTCCACCTTTAAACATTGTATTCATTTTTGGGTGTATTGTATCAAAACAACCGCAAGTTCCTTGAAGTGACATTCCAGGCATATACCTAACCTTTTTGGCTGGGAATCCCAGCCGTGTGTATGTTCCCTCGCAGTTTTTCCGACTGTAAAACTGCCAAATCCGCTGGCAGCTTCACCCCCGACCCGTTGGAAATCGTGTGTGTGTGTGTGTGTGTGTGTGTGTGTGTGTGTGTGTGTGTGTACGTGCACGGGGGCATTGGCTGTTTTCAGGCCTGTGGTCTAGTCAGGTGATCCTCTCCCCTGTGATGGCTACTAGTGGCTTCAGGGGTGAGAAGGGAGTGCTATCAATAGATGGGCCTTCGTAAGCCTATGGCAATGACATCACAGCTCAGGCGGCGTTTTGGTCGTTGAATGTTCATTCCTCTCCCCTACAGCCGCCGCTGGCTGACGCAGGCCATCATGTGACCGGATTGAAAATAAGCGGGGGTGTAGGGGGAAGTATGTAAATCTTTCTTGCACAGGTTAGTCAGCGGAGGTGTTAGGAGGAGGGAAGGAGTTTTAAGATTTGTGTATTACCCTGGATTTTTTTTTAAGTCGCAAGCTCTAGCTGCAAGATTTGTCGAATATTTTCTGCATCAATTTGCTATTATCCATAATAGGAGCAGCATGCAGTTAATTAACATTGCAGTGAACTTGGCAGTTGTATGGGAGCCTTTATGTTGCATTCACACTTGTGAATACACCCTGCTCACGATTACCTGTGAATAACACCAACAGTGGTTCCTGCATTTGGCTGCGGGAGGCAGACCTATTGAAAGCAATAAGACAGCCAGCTCCCGCAGCTTATTGTGCCCACTTGCATGTAATTTGCTCAAGCGGCTATTGCATGCCTGTGATTGGCCCTGGGCGCTTGCATGTGATTGCATGAGAGCGGGAGCAATCTTCTGAAAGAGCCGGAAACCTCCCATTGCTTTCAGTAGGGCTGCCTCCTGCAGCTAACTGCAGGACCCTCATGCTGAGGTTCTTGCAGGTAAGACCCCTTTCACACTGGAGTTTTTTTCAGGTGGTACAGCGCTAAAAATAGCACTGCTATACTGCCAGAAAAACGACTGCACTGCATACTCAATGTGAAAGCCAGAGGGCTTTCACACTGAGGCAATGCGCTGGCGGGAGAGAAAAAAAATCTGACAGCAGCAGGATCTTTGGAGCGGTGAGAGGAGCAGCATGTATACTGCTCCTTCTCATTTAAAACAATGGGAAACCGCGGCAATACCGCCCACAAAGATGCGCAATTGCGGGCGGTATTAACCCGCTAGTGGGGGTTAATACCGCATCGCTAGCGGCTGCCCCAGTGTGGAAGGGGCCTAATTGAGGGCAGGGTGTGATTGTACCCTCAAAGGTATAAGTCAGAGAGACTGACCACAGTTGAATGAAATTTGTGTTGGGTGTCTAGGCTGAGGTAGGTCTTGTGTGACTATGGTACTAACAAAGATGGGATAATCTTTTACTACCTTTTTTTTTTTTTTTTTTTTTTTTTTTTTTTTTTTGTTGTTGTTTTTTTATAGTGTTTTATAATCTGTGGGTACAAAAAGGAGCCACTACCACTAAAAAGTCAGTCTAAAATTTTCCAAATTTGAATAAAGGCGTTTTTGGTGTGAAGGAGGAGAGGACACAATTGTGCAGATCTGCAGCATTTTGAAATGTTGAGTTGTGCCACGTTCTTTCCTTTTGAGAACTGATTGTCGAGGCTGACCTGAATATTTTCTCTTAAAGGATATGGAGGAAGAGCTGAGCCAGACCCAAACGCTAACACAGGCACAGAGGAGCCTGGAGAAGCATTCTCCTGACCAAGTAAATCTCAAGGTACAGAAGGTTCACTCTCGTCATTCTATGCTGTTTTTCAGAAATGTGGACTAATGCCGCGTACACACGATGAAAAAAAACGTTTTTTAAAACGTCATTTAAATTGATCGTGTGTGGGCAAAACGTCGTTTTTTGTCTTTAACCACTTAAGACCCGGACCAATACGCTGGTAAATGACCCAAGGTGTTTTTGCGATTCGGCACTGCGTCGCTTTAACAGACAATTGCGCGGTCGTGCGACGTGGCTCCCAAACAAAATTTGCGTCCTTTTCTTCCCACAAATAGAGCTTTCTTTTGGTGGTATTTGATCACCTCTGCGATTTTTATTTTTTGCGCTATATACAAAAATAGAGCGACATTTTTGAAAAAAAAACACTATTTTTTTACTTTTTGTTAAAAAAAAAATCAAATAAACTAAATTTTAGTCAAACATTTAGGCCAAAATTTATTTAGCCACATGTCTTTAGTAAAAAAAAAAAAATCGCAATAAAAAAAAATAGCTACCTAGCAGGAACAGCGACCCTAATACAGCGATCAGAAAAATGATTGCTTAGTGACGCTGGCAATAGGGAGTGAAAGGGTTAACTAGGGCAGTGATCAGGGGGTTAAAACTTTATTAGGGGGGGTGGGGGGGCTATCCTGAACCTAACACTAACTGTTTTTTACACTGCCTGTCACACAGACACTAAATGCAGTGATTAGATCACTGCATTCAGTGACACTGTGACAGGGGGGGGGGCGATCACAAGGGGTTAATATGCCTATGTGAGTGTGTGTCAGTGTTGTGTTGGTGCACACTTACTTGTGATGTCTTCTCTCATCAGCAGCGCTGGGAAACAGCGCTGCGATGAGAGAATACATCATTTCCTCCTTCCTGTGTAAACACAGGAGGAGGAAGTGACAGGTTGGGAGCGCGCTCCCATTGGCTGGGAGCGATCGCGGGGGGCGGGTATTCGCCGACATCCGCCCCCAGATCCCGGATCGCTCCCGGAGCCAGGGGGACCCCCGCACGCCACGGAGGGGGTCCCGATGGGACCCCCGAACCGCACTTAGGCGGGGACGTAAATTTACGCCCTTGTGCCTGTACGTGCCATTCTGTGGCCGTATATGTGCGTGCGGGGGTCCTTAAGTGGTTAAAAAAAACGACCAAAAAAAAATTCCAACATGCTTGAATTTTTTGTCGTTTTTCGAAACGTCGTTTTTTGTGTCATAAAAAGTGGTGGTGTGTGGGCAAAACGACGTTGTTAAACCCGCGCATGCTCAGAAGCAAGTTATGAGACGGAGCTTCAATGGAAAAGAGTGCCGTCGAACGTGGTGTATGTCACAACGCTTTGCTAGAGCTTTGTAGAAAAACGATGGTGTGTACGCAACTTCGTTTTGGAAAATGAAGTTTGAAAAACGTATTTTTTCATGATTGAAAACGTCAGGTTTTTTTTTTATCGCAAAAAACGACCGTGTGTACGCGGCATAAGAGTCGGTGCTTTATAATTATAAAAAAAATCTCTCCTATGCAAAATATTCTTGTTGCATTGGTCTTAGTCTTATGTTCTGTATGCAATAATACTGTTACTGATTGTGTATCCTAAATGGAAACCTAATTTTAATTTGGGCTGGGTTCACACCGTTCCATTGCAGTAATGCGGAGGAACGCACATTAGTTGGGCTGTGGTGTTCATTCTGAACACACCTATGTTGCAGTCAACTGCATTGTATGGTAACCAAAGTTTAATAAAAAGGTCCTTTGCACTAACAAAGTGATCCAAATGTTAAACAAAATGGGGATAATCTCAAAAATATAAACTAACTGCAAAACCTAATCGTGTTCACAATACACATACAAACAAAAATTTAATGAGTGATTTTGCGCAGTAATATATTATCACGGCCGATGGCATGTGTGACAAATAATGTAAATAAAGTATAGTCCAATACCATATTGAAATGACTCTAATATCAAGAACCACATGGATTGGGAATCTTTTGGGACTATACTTTATTTACATTATTTTTATTACATATACCAGACCTCAAATTTTCCAGTGGAAAATGAGGTCTGCCGAGGAGCTGGGAGTGGGGGGGCGAGCGAGCACCGCGGTGAACCCAGTATTTCACCTCTCAGCAAGTGGTTATAAGAGGCCCGCCCCTGGGGTCTACCATGTAGCTTCACTGTAGGAATCTGTAGGCTGTGCTTGATTTCAGCATTGGTCTGAGACTTTGCTCAAGTGTATGTGTTGTGGTTGTTTCAGCTTACTTTAACAAAAAAATGTTTTGTTACAGGTTGGCGAATTGGTACAATATTGCTTGGTGAGGGACCAAAAAAAGCAGCTCATTAAACGTGCAGGTATGTCTTCTGCCTATTTTTTTGTGGGTGTGGTAATGCAGGTACACTGTAATATGGGTTGTTTTTTTTTTGTTTTTTTTGGCATTGTGATCACAGGATTTATTCTAAGGCAGTAGTTTGGTATCTGATCGTGTATACTTCATGTGGAGAGAGTACTGCGCTCTGAGCCCACCCAGTTGTGTGACAATAGCAAATGAATATTTGCGATTCTCCTCCCAGGCAATCGGGAAGCGCGTCTGTGAACCGATTCCATGAAAGGTTCTATCAACCGCCGAGGAGGAGCAGGGGAGGGAACTGCCAGTCACGGCTGCACTTTAATTAATTGAGAGCATACATAAAAGATTATCCTGTAATTGCCATAGACTCTGGAGTTCTGACACTTGCTGGTCGAGCCATTCATGAGGTGTCTGTCTAAGGCCCCATACACACGATCGGATATATCCGATGAAAACGGTCCGCGGACCATTTCCATCGGATATGTCCGATCGGGAGTTTGATCCGATGGCGTGTACACACCATCGGATCAAATTCCCCGCCGCCGGACGGCGCGGTGACGTGGCGATGACGCGGCGGTGACGTTGACGCCGCCGCGTCACCGCTACGTCACCGCACCAGGAAGTAAAACACTTCCGCGCATGCGCCGAATCCATTCGGCAGCGGCGCGGCGGCGGTGGGAGCCGACATGTCTGCTGGTAAGTGTACTAACCAGCAGACATGTCGGGCGGACAGATTCCCACCAGATAGATTTCAAAGCTTGCTTTGAAATCTGTCGGGTGGACAAATCTGTCCGCTAGCCCATACACACGAGCGGAGATGTCTGCTGAAACGGTCCATCGGACCGTTTTCAGCGGACATATCCCCTCGTGTGTACGCGGCCTCAGACGTGGCCTGCTCTGAAGAAAGGAGACGTTTTTCAGCATTTCTAGAACTCTTTCAACTCCAATTCTAGAATAAATCATTACTAACCAGTTCATTTAGTTTCCATTTCCTTACTGCTTATCTCCCCAATGCACCAGGCTGTGGAATGGCTTAAATGGTGCCAACACATGTGGGTGCTGTTCTATGCAAGCTACAAGGAACACTCTGTGAGCCCAGGCATCTGTCCTTAATGGCAGATAACTGCTGGATGTAAGATGAGGATGGATGCTTACTGTGGCAGAGAAATGCAGCTTCTTACAGCCTGAGCTGTCGTTGCTGGTCTTAAAGTGATAGTAACGTTGCACTTCTTTTTTTTGTTATATATATTTTTATTTTAATCACTCTGGCAGTATGAATATTTTGCGACTCAAAGCGGTACAATTGCTGTATCGAAATTTTGGGGGAGGGGGAACGCCAGGTAGGTTAATGCATAAAAATACATTTTATTTCTGTCCTCTGCATTCCCTGTGTGGGGAGGGAGGGGGAGAGGTGAGAGACAACTTTGCATGGCTGCATTTTTTTTCTCCCCTTTCTTCCTTTTTTAAACAGCAGCAGGAGCCATTGGCTCCTGCGGCTGTCAATCAAATGCAGTGAGGGCAGGGCTAATTCCCACGAGCAGGTGCAGTGTCCCCATAGTAAATTGCTTGCTATGGTGACAGAGTTGGAGCCAAGATTGCCATTGGGGGCCACTCTGCAATATTTTTTTGCAGCAAGTGCGTATAATATTTAATATTGGTTTAAAAAAAGGTATTCTATAGGAATAAAATTTTAACTAGTCTTTTCAAAAAAAACAAAAGGTGCAATCAGCACAAAAATTCAAATAAACCCTAAATGGATATGCAAGCTAAGCACTACAGAATAACACCTTTCCAGTGATAAATATTGAAAAACGAAACTGCAGCGCAAATCACAAATGAATAGATTAAATATAATCAATTCATAAATATAAGACAATAAGCCAAATTTTGAATATTTAAATAAGCATGTGGCAAATGAAAAAAGTCCATAGGGGATGATCACCAGTGTCAGATTCACAGAATAACGTGTGACAATCCCTCCACCATAAGTCTCACTATACACTCTCGCCTCCAGTTCTGACCCCCTGGTATTAAGCAGAGAAATAAATCGATAATAGCCCCAAAGTACACTTCCTCTTCAGAGAGGTTAAACCAATTTCCACAGACGGCTAAGAATCGCTCCAGGCTCAGCATAAACATAGGTAAAACACCGGGAAGATAAGGGGGGGAAAAAACGATCTAAGAGCTCTCCGTTTTTAACCAGGCATAGGCATTTAATTAAAAGGCGATATATATTTACAAACATCATGATAAAAACAGCATGTCATGTGTGGTTCATTCAGCAGGGCGGGTGACGTCATCAAAAGGAGCCTGTCTCCCAGAGGTACATGTTACGTTCAAAGAAGTTCATCGGCGGGGCGTGGTCGTCTTATTTTCAGCCCGCTACCGTCCAGTCACCTGACTGGCTCCCCTGCGTCAGCCAGCGGCAGCTGCAGGGTCGTAGAGGAAGGCAAGCCAACCATGGTTGGGCTATAGGATCCCATGGGTGATGTCGCTGCTCCAGGCTCTACTAGCTGTTAGGGCTGCACGATTCTGGTCAAAATGAGAATCGCAATTTTTTTTTCTTAGCCTAAAGATCACGATTTTCAAAAATTGATAGCCAGAACCCCCACCCCCCCTCCCCAAATCTGTGATTTATTTGAAAATACGACTCTATAAAAAACAGACCAGTGATATGTCTATAATGTTGAAGACCATAAACTCCTTTGAAAAAAAGCAGAATCAATTTGATTGATTTGGATTTGATTCAGCTTTTTTCATAGGAGTTGTATGGTCTTTAACAATATGGATATTTCACTGGTCTGTTTTTTTTATACATCAGAAGCAGTACCGCCAACAACCACTGGGTGGCGCATGGATACACACAGTTGTACAGAACTGTGAGACCGATTAATACAACTGTTTCCACACAGTACTGCTTCTGCGGCATTTGCGTTCCACGCTGGTTACGTGGAATGTCGGTGACGCATAAGAATCGTGGATGGGGAGAATCGAGATCGCGACTCTCTCCGCGATTAAATCGTGCAGCTCTACTAGCTGTTAAGCACTTTCTCCCCTGCTGCTGACTGACACAGAGGTGACGAATCGCATCACAGGAGCAGGCTGAAAATGGGGGGGGGGGGGGGGGGTGTATAATAAGTATATCTATCTTGTTAATGTTTATAGTTGCTTGGTTACAAATTAAATATTTATTTGGTGTATCTACAGCACTGTTACACGCCTTGCATTAATAATGGGTTTTATACTCTAGAAGTTTGGTCAATATTTATTTTTTGTTTTTGCAGCTAGTACTGTATATGATCCTGTCTTATGACTTCCCTCCCAACACATCATTTTGTTTGTAGTAGACCAGGAAAAGCTTACACTGCATTGTGGAAGATGAGATTTGGATTAGATGTACTGTGCTTCACATTCTGTTTTCTTTACAGATATTATAAAGAATGTGGTGAAGGAATACAAGGATGTGTATGCTGAAATTCTTCTCCGTGCTAAGAAAACGCTGCAGGCGGTGAGTGAAACCCTGGGGGGTGGGGGGCTTTCCATATGTTAAGGTTTTATAGTGTGTTTTTCCTTGTAAATTATGTAATATAAAATAACAGGAGAAACGTGAAATTTTAAAGAGCAAGCCTAAGGCCTCCACTCCCTGTTGGCTGGTAGCTAAATCCATTTACATGTAGTACACGTTAAGGGGTGCAAATTACTAGATGGCACAATTATAAGACATGTCGGAGGAGATTTGTTAAAACTGGTGCAGCTCTGAATGGTAACCAGTCAGATTCAATTAACCGCTTAAGGACCACTTCACGCCGATATATGTCAGCAGAATGGCACGGCTGGGCACATCAACGTACCTGTACGTTGCCCTTTAAGCCCAGCCGTGGGGTTGCGTGCACGCGACCCGGTCCGACGCTCCGGGACCCGATCGCTGCTGGAGTCCCGCGATCAGCCCCCGAAGCTGAAGGAACGGGAGAGCGGTGTGTAAACACAGCTTCCCCGTTCTTCACTGTAGCACCATCGATCATGTGTTCCCTTTTTATAGGGGATACACAATTGATGACGTCGCACCTACAGCCGCACCCCCGTACAGTTAGAAACGCATATTGGGAGTTAACCACAAGGTGGCGCTGAAGGGGTTATGTGTGACCCAAACAGCAATTGTAGTTTTCACAGTAAACCATGCATTTTAAATGCATTTTTTGCTGTGAAGATTACAATGGTCCCAAAAATGTGTCAAAATTGTCCAAAGTGTCCGCCATAATGTCGCAGTCACGAAAAAAATCACTGATTGTCGCAATTGATAGTGTAAAAAAAATGCAATAAAACTATCCCCTATTTTGTAAACGCTATAAATTTTGCGCAAACCATTGTTACTAAACCCAGGAGCCTGCATTAGTTATATCTGGTCTCCCACCCACAGAACATGAAAATGCAATAGTTTTAGTAGATATAAACTGCTAAATACCCTTTCTCATCAGCAGTATATAGCAGTGGAATAGGGGGAAGGATCAGACAGGATAAAACTGCCTTTTTACACAATACAGAGGATTACCCCTTAGGTTCCACAGTGAGTATAACAAGCATGCTTTACTGCATTAGAGCACTAATTTTACTGTTGTGGGTTTAGTAACACTTTTAAGCCTCGACAATAAAACCTGGAAGCTGATTGGCTGTTCTGCAGAACTGCACCAGATTTAGCAACCCCAAACCCCCCCCCCTTTTTTTTTTTTTCCCCCTTGTTTCACAAATTCTGAATTTAAAGTGGAATTCTTAAATGTTTTAGAGTGGAAGATTTGAATCTTCTGTCATCTTCAATTAATTTTTTTTTGTGGTAAAATAGGATGCCTCGTGTATACACTGTAATTGGAACAATAACATAAAAAAAGTGTGTGTTGGGTTTTTTTTTTTTTTTCTCCACAGAATATCCCTAGAAGGGTAAAATGTTGGTTGCATTCATAATTTAAAGGAGTTTTAAAGGGGAAATGTTTTTTCACCTTAATGCAATCTATGCATTAAAGGATCACTAAAGGAATTTTTTTTTTTTTTTCTCAATAAATTTTTAGTGAGTTTATGGATAAGGTTACAGCAAGTACATAAGCGTCAAATTGCAATAGCCCCAAGGGGCAACGCACACAATTTTACAAGCAAAGAATATAATGAAAACAATAATAACCTATAATGGAGAGGTAATTCAAATATTATGACTGCCTGGAAAACAGTCTGATTGGGATATATTAGAGCTCTCACAAATGTGGAGCCTCATTACCTTGTAGAAAAAGCCTGGACCAAGGGCAATCCGGAACCCACACCCTCAGCACCCCTCTTGGGAACATGCTGAGCAAGGTCCCCCAGCCCCCGTCGGAATTTTTTTTTTTTTTTTTTTTTAGCTAAATGGCTTCCTTTACCTTACTGCAGTACTGGTTTCATGTCCTTATTGTTCGTTTTTGCTTTGAAGTTGCTGTAATTCTGCTCTTTTCTCCACACTTCCTGCTTGTCTGTTTCCTTATAACCACAGTGCTGGGAGCTTTCTCATGGTGGTCTAAGCTGTCATTACTGTGTGTCTAAAACTTCCCAGAACCAATCAGATTCATTTTAAAAACAAAACCCTGCCCTGGATTTGTTTGTTTTTGTTCTGTGTGTGTCTCTCTACTTCACAGAAACATGAAACCAGTTCCAGTTCAAAAGTGAAACTAACCTGCAGGCACATTATATGATTGATTTTTATCTATTTTTAATCATTTTGAAAAGGAATCCATTAACTTTTATGTCTCTATACCCTGTAAACAGTCATTTAAGCAAAAAAAAATTTTTTCCTTTAGTGACCCTTTAAGGTGAAAAAACATCTGATGTTGCCGCTGCTGCTGGTAAATGGATGTTTAGGAGCAGTTGGGATTTATTTTTAAACGCACGTTTTTTAAATTGTTGTTTACTATCTGTCTAGTCCCCATTCAGGGGAGGTTGTTAAATATCCCGTGTACATTAAGCTTAACTTTTTTGCTATTTTATTTTAGGTGTTTGGTTTTGAGCTGGAGGAGATCGACACCAAAAACCATATATATGTTCTCACCAACAGACTGGAGCCTGTAGAGGGGGATGGAATTAAAGTGTAAGATATTTATATTAACATTTTTAAAGTGTGTGTGTCTAGATTTTCAGATCTTGTCTGGTACATGTTGCTGTATAGTAGGTTTACTTTAAACCTGTTGCTGCTCGTGTAACGCATATACACGGCAGGCAAAAGTTAGGCTTTAACCACTAAGGACCTCTGCACGACGTATGTATGTGTGTCGACAGAATGGCACAGCTGGGCACATGGGGGGGGGGGGGTGCCCAGCTGTGCGTTGACCTCTCTCCCCTCAAGACTGCCTTGTTAAACGACCTCCATACCATGATTGGTAGTATGAACATGTTGCCAGATGTGTTTAACTGTAAGAAATAAAGATATTTGTATTCACTTTTAATGTGTCCACTGCAGTGGTAGTTGATATCCTACAAGTTATTTGCTTACTAATCAGGCTGTGTGCCTAGTGGTCTGGGACATCTGGATAAAAATGGAATGGGGCTAGGAAGGACTGAATGTTGAGTGATGAAGACTGGAGTGTGAAGTGGATTTTTTTGGGATGAATGTCTTCTCAGGAGGGATGTATACAGTATGAAATGCTGTGACATGTGTGTGGGGTGTTTTTTTTTTTTTTTGTTTTTGGGGGGGGGGGGGCCTGTGTATCTTTCTCTTCCCTGGGGTCTTCATTCATCCTCATAGACTGCCACCTTCAATGCTCTGCTCCCCCGTGGAGTTGTATTATCCTAATGGCTGCTAAATGTCTAAGATGCAGCGTGGGTCTTTCAGACTGGCCTGGTAATTGAAATGATTCCGTAACCTCTGAAATGTTTTTTTTTTTCCCTAGGAATGATGAGACTGCTAAGTTGGGATTGCTTACAGTAATTTTGAGCCTTATTTTCATGAAGGGGAACACCGTCAAAGAATGTAAGTAATTGCTTATTTTTTATTGTCAGTAATTGTGTATTTTTAAAGGCTTCCAATATTTTCAGGTTTCATGGTTCTGAGCCAAAGCCCTTTCCCAGCCCTCGGGATGTTGCTTCTGTTATGCTTTTTGAATAATTTGAGCGTTCTCCGGTACAAATCTCTTCACTATTGTGATCATAGGAATGTACAGTATATGGCATGTTGGGCTAGTATGCATTGCATATTGGCACGTTTTGACACTCTCTCCTGAAAAAGGGTATCCCTCCGACGGTGTGCTGTCACCACTGACAGGGCTTCTATCTTCCGTTTTTTGTTGGAGGTTCACAGGCTACGGCTGATTGGCTAAGATTCTGTGTCATCATGATCGCCGCACAGTGCACATTCACTGTGCTCTTAATTTAGTGCGCCGGTGAGGTCGCTAGCTGAAGAAATTGTGATTCTGTCCTAAAGGGTGCACATTTTTACAAGACATTCATTGTACCTGCAGGTAAGCTTTATTCTATGCTTGCCTGTAGGTAGGGGTTGCCTGTAAGTAGTGTATTAAAACTCGGCAAGATTCCCTAAGTAGTGTATTAAAAGAAAAAAATGTAAATATCATTCATGCAATCCCACATATTTTCTAGTTGTTGCTTACATTGGGTCAACTGTCTGTTTTGCTTCTCTATATAAAGATAATAAATGCAGTAGACAGATCTGATGTCAGTAAAATAAAAAAATAAAAATGTATTTTCTTCCCTTTCCTTTTGGCAGCGGCTGTATGGGAGATGTTGAGGCACCTGCGCATTATTCCAGGGTATGTTACCAGCGTTTCCAACCTACCAGGTTGAAATTTACTGACACAACGCCCAAAATTAGAATGGGTGACACACACTGACTCTCACCATGAAACTTGCAGCAATGTACAGATGAGACCTCACTGATGCAACATGCCCCCTCCTGACTCTCTCTCCAAGCCAGACGGTCCCGGTCCCAGCCTACCTTGCTCCCATACACGAGGCTCTGGCTGCTCTGCCTGGCTCTATTGCACCATGACCTCACATGACATGCTCAGGCACCGCCTCCTCCAGAGCCGCCCAATCGCACTGTAGCGGGCACTCTGATGGTCTCAGCCGGCTCCAGACCAAGCCGTGTCACAGCTTTTTTATTTTATTTTTTTTATTTTTTTGCTAGCAACCTTTTATTTTTACTGGCAGGAGAAAATTGCCTGTTTTTTAACTGACTGACAGTAAAAATACTGTAGATGGTTGGCATAAAATACTATAGACGTTTTTTTTTTTTTTTTTTTTTTTTAAGGGTCTTTTACACATAAATAGGAAACTGACTCTTTATTCAAATGGTCAGTTTTATTCTCCTCGAATATAACTAAAGATTTGGCTCGGCCAGTTACTCCTCTTGCATGTAAACAAGTGATTTTATCCACCCTACTAAGGCCTGCTAAATAAGTTTTTAAACTGGTAAAAAATGTTGAATTTCAGGGGCTTCAGGATTGGGACAGAGGCATGAGATGAAGATAGTGGGGGGGGGGGGGGTTACACCCAGAGCCACAGATTGGCTGTTCAGGAAGTTATCTCGGGATACTGTTGATTGTCTCAGTGCAAGTGTTAAAGGGGTTGTAAAGGTTCTTTTTTTTTTTTTTTTTTTTTTTTCTAAATTTCTTCTTTGTCTGAAATTTTCACTTCCTGTTTCTTCTCAGTAAGCTTGCCCGCATTATCCGAGTCGTTCTGGCTGGGGGTTGGTCAACCAGAACAGCTTGCTGAGGAGGAACAGGAAGTGAGAATTCAGACAAAGGAAAAAGATTTAGAAGGGAAATCAAAGGAAAAGGTAAGTGAACCAACAATGCACTAGCTTAAAGCAGAGGTTCACCCTAAAGCTACTCTGTCCCATAGCATCCAGCATACTGGCGTCAGCGCTAGTGTGCTGTGTTTTTTTTTTTTTTTTTTTTTTAATCGCTCTACTTACTGTTAAAGAATTTTCTCATCTCCACCGCGGGTGAATGGCGCGGCTGTGTCGCGTCACGCCTTCCGAAAATAGCCGATTTAGGACTCCGCTCTATACGGCGCCTGCACACAGACCTAGGAGCCGTATATAGCCGAGTTCTATTTCGGCTTTTTTCGGAGGGTGTGACGCGCCATAGCCATAGAACTCGGATATATACGGCGCCTGCGCTGTCGGCTCCTAGGTCTGTGCGCAGGCGCCGTATAGCACCGAGTCCTAAATCTGCTATTTTCGGAAGGTGTGACCCGCAGTGGAGAGATGAAAATTATTAATTTTTAACAGCAAGTAGAGCGATTTAAAAAAACAGCATACTGGCGCTGACGTCAGTATGCTGGATGCTATGGGACCGAGTAGTTTTAGGGTGAACCTCCGCTTTAAAAAAAAACGATTTAGAAAACAAAAAAATTAACCTTTACAACCCATTTTAAGCCTAGTACACACTATGAGAAAATCAGATGACCTTATCATTAAATTTTCCACGACTGTGCACATCATGATGTAGTTGGCATGGTACTGGCTTGTACGAAAATGATCGGCTGCCAAAAGCAAATTTTAGCTATGTACTAACCGAGTAGAATAGGAAGTGTGCAGTTGTGTTTAGAGCATGCGCTTTTATTTTTCTATTTAATTATTTACATAAAGTACTGTACACATTAACCACTTGTAGACCAGTCTTTTTCTGGCACTTTTTGAACCCCCCCCCCCCCCCCCCAAACGTTATAAAAAATAAAATAATTGTAAACCTCCCTTCTAATACAAAAAAGGATAACAGGTCCCCTCTATGGAGAGATATGGGTTCAAAAATTTTCACATTTTTAAAAGCAAGATTAAAATTACTTTCAGCTTGGACCAGAAGTTGCATAATTAAATTGCTACAATCTCCTACTCCTGCCCCTCAATCTCCCCCCCCCCCCCCCCCCCCCCCAATCAATCTTCTTATGGTGTGCATGAGCCTTTTAGAATTGTCTGTTTAACTTCACCAACTATATAACCTGTTTAAGCAACATGTGTAGAGAAAATCTGGGATGGCCGCACTCCAAAAAATGTTCCTTTTTAATAAAACTGATCACAACATGAACATATCACAGCAAAAAAATCAGATAAAAGACTGACGCGTTTCACACTATCATACAGTGCTTATTCATGTATGAGCCTTTTAGCATTTGTTTAACTTGACCAACTATATAACCTGTTTAATTCATATTGTATCTGTTGCTTTATACAAAAGAACATCTTGTTTTTCTTATTTTACATCCAGGGAGAAGCATGAGCAATTTGGGGATGTGAGAAAACTTGTGACGGATGAATTTGTCAAGCAAAAGTAAGTGGTATGCATTGTTGGGTCTACTAGGTGAATAAGTGGTGTGATCAGAGCAGCTTATGTATAGTAACTCTGCTGTTTACAGCACACCACAGAGCAACGTGCAGTTCTTCTGCCAGGGTTCAGGAGCGAATCCTGCAATGATTAACTGCATACACAATTTACTATTTCTGTAATATGTAATTTGTTCTATTAAAGGTGTGTTTTTTATAAAAAAATGTTGGGGGGGTTAAATGCATATCGGCCTAAACTGTGGAAACATTTTTTTTATTTTTGTGTGTGTGTTCAAATATACCACCAAAAGAGAGCTCTATTTGGGGGGGGGGGGGATGTCGATTTTGTTTGGGAGCCGCATCGTGTGACCGCAATTGTCAGTTAAAGCGACGCAGTGCCAAATCGCAAAAAGTGCTCTGGTCAGCCAAATGGTCCAGGGCTTAAGTGGTTAAAGGGGGTTGTAAAGGTTAATTTTTTTTTTTTTTTTTTTCTAAATGGGTTACTTTTTTTGATTTCCCTTCTAAAGTGGTTTATTTTTCTTTGTCTGAATTTCTCACTTCCTGTTCCTCCTCAGTAAGCTGTTCTAAATGACTTTCCACCGCTCGGATGGTGGAAAGCAAACAGGAAGTGAGGAAAAACATTTAGAAGGGAAATGGAAGGAAAAGGTAAGTGAACCAACAATGCGCTAGCTTAAAAGAACCTATTTAAAGGGGTTGTAAGGGTTCGTTTATTTTCTAAAGACTTTACTTTTGAGGAAAAAAACATTCCCCTCTGGGTGATCTCTTTACATTTCAGGAATTTACAAACTTTTTGCAGATTCCCACCTTTTTTGTTCTGAAGGAATACATCTGTGTTTCTGTGTCCATGTGGGGAAGTGAATGTAATGGGCTTGGCATGGGAGTGGTTTCATAATTCTCAATGAGCTAAGCTGCTGGGCCTGCATCCTGTGTTGGGTTTTTTTTTTTTTTTTTGTGAGATACTCCCAATAGGAACAAACCGTTTTGTTGCAGGGATGTCTAAACCTGACTCGTATCTTGGGGCAGACTTTCGGGAAAATCAATTTTCATTATTTCCAGACACCCCGCCCCCTTTCAAAACATCAGGGAGTGCATGATTTTAGCTTGGTATAACCAATACTGGTTCTGTCTTACAATTCTTTTTCTGCACTTTTTAGATATCTGGAGTATAATAAGGTCCCCCATACAGATCCCACAGAGTATGAATTTCAGTGGGGAGCAAGAGCCTTTAAAGAAACTTCTAAGATGAGAATCCTGGATTTTGTCTCCAAGGTAAAAAAAAACCTGTCTTGTGTCACGATTGTTTGCTAGGAGAGACAGGGGCCTCTTCTTTTTTTATTATTATTGTGTGTGTGTTTCTTTTTGAAAGACAGGAGTGAGGGTCTTGTCACACTGGCAACCTTGTCACTGTTGGCAACTTGCCACCAATCGGATCACTTAGGCCAGGTTCACACTATTGCAAATTGGATGCGGGAATCTCTGCGTTCAATTGCAGGAGACTGTGACCGGTTCTCTATGGAGCCGGTTCACATATCTCTGATGCGGCTCCAGTGTGAATTCGGACTGAAATTAGACCCCTTCTGTAAGCTGCATCGGAATTGGGTGTAAACGGAGCCTTAGGCTCCATCCACACTTGTGTGACTCCAAAGTTGTGCTGACTTTGGAGTGACACTGTGGATGGGTGCAACTTCGATAGGAATTTGACCAGTGATAATGGATAACTGTTGCACTGTGTTCATTCAGCTACATAAATGCACCTTTAGGGTCAACATGCAGCATCCACCTAGGCTAGTATGAATCTGAAAATGTTAAGTCTGTATGGCTCTAAATATAATTGCCATGCCTCTTGCTGTCCTTGTTTATCAGTACCTGTACATAAAGGTTTTGTAGGTACTTCACCCTTTCATGCCTAAGCCTATTTCTAACATTTGGTGTTTACAAGTTAAATTCTGTATTTATTTATTTTTGCTAGAAAATTACTTGGAACATTGTGTGTGTGTGTGTGTGTGTGTGTGTGTGTGTGTGTGTGTGTGTGTGTGTGTGTGTAATTTTTAGCCGAGAATAAAATGGCAATTGTTGCAATATTTTTGTCACACGCTATTTGTGCGGAATGTGTTTTTTAAGTGCAACTTTTTGGGGAAAAATGAACTTTCATGAATTAAAAAAAAAAATCTCCATAGGCGACGCTTTACTTTTTTTATTATTTTTCTATTGCTCTCGCTCTGACGATCGAGGCAGTACCTCACATGTGCGATTTGAACACCGTTTTCATATGCGGGCGCGACTTCCGTATGTGTTTGTTGCGAAGGCTTGCATGGAGGGGGGGCTTTTTTCTAACCATTTTTAAACGCTTCTATTGCTGTCGCAAGGAATGTAAATATCCCTTGTGACAGTAATAGGTGGTGACAGGTACTCTTTATGGAGGGATCGGGGGTAGTTTCAGTCTGCGCCTGGACACTGGAGGAGCCAGATCGGGTCTCCCGGTCGGGGGGGGGGGGGAATGCCGCATCGGTTATGTCTAAACAACGCTACCGGGATGATGGCTGCAGGCATCGTCCTGGTATACCGCCCAAAAGCCAAGGACTCATATGTGTACACTCGGTGCAAAAGGGTTACTTTTATTTCATTTTTATTTTTTTCTCCTCCAGGTCATGGCTCTTCTGCAATCCTTGGATAGCAACTGTATTTTTATTAACTAACTATAGCAAATAGGTTGGAGCCATTTTTGTTTTCTATCATGAATGTTGGGATGAGGTCATTGTGTAGAGTAAGAACTGACTGTAGTTTTGCACAGCACTAACATAAGATTGCTAAAAAGATGGAACAAGAGAGAAGCAATAGTCATTACAGCATTCTCTAGGTACCAGGCTGCGAGATTTACCCCCATTTCACACTTGTGCGGTGCAGGACACCACATAAGATTTGCACCGCATTCCTGTGCCCATTGCATGGAAAGTCTACGCGGTGCAATTCATTTTGTACGGCTTAAATTGCATCCGCACCAAAATAGTGCAGGATTTATTTTTATTTTTTGAATGGGATTCGCATTGCACTGTAGTTCACGCCCATGCAATCCAATTCCCTGGAAATTCGCACTGCATTTTGCAAGCCGTTTCATAGGGTCACTTAACACGGACGCTGTGTGTGGGGGAGGGGGGGGTTGGGGACGTACAGGATTTGCTGTATTTCCCGCATTGCATTAGTGTGAAACTAGGCTCAAGGAATTATTGTGCGTAATTAAAGTGGTTCACCCTTTTATTTGTCCTGTTTACCATTATCAATAATGGGAAGAAAAAAAAAGCACCCAACTAGAAAAGTAATAGGGCAGATCTTCAATTGGGGAGACTAGTTCTAGTGGGGGACAGGAAGTGAAGTCAAATCTCTGCAATGGACTTGGCAGGCCAACACTGACATGGGTTATATCTCTCCCTTATCCCCCGTACACACGGTCGGAAATTCTGACAGCAAAAGTCAGACGGAGCATACAAACCGTCAGAATGTCCGTTCAAAAGCTCACATCGGACTTTTGCTGTCGGAATTTCCGCCAACAAAAGATTGAGAGCTGGTTCTCAAATTTTTAGACCGAAAAAATTCCTATTGGAAAATCCGATTGTCTGTAGTAATTCCGACACATGCTCAAGCATTGAACTTCATTTTCTCCCCTCGCCGTAGTGTTGTAAGTCACCACGTTCGACAGTTCAGAGAACTTTTGTGTGTATGCAAAACAAGCTTGAGTGGAATTCCATCTGAAAAACCATCCAAGGTTTTTCCAACGGAAAATCTGATCGTGTACACGGTATTACTCTATCCACTGAAGGACCGCCTCCTGCACATACGTCAGCAGAATGGCACATGCAGGTACATCCTCTTTACGTGCCCAGCCGTGGGTTGCTCCCGCGACCCGGTCCAAAGCTCCGGGACTCGCGGATCCGTTCGCCGCTGGAGTCCCACGATCAGTCCCCGGAGCGCAAAAAATAAACGCAGAGGTGATCAAATACCACTGAAAAGCTCTATTTGTGGGAAAAAGACGCCAATTTTGTTTGGGAGCCACATGGCACGACCGCGCAATTGTCGGTTAAAGCGACGCAGTGCCAGAATCGCAAAACCTGGCCGGGTCCTTTAGCTGCCTAAGGTCCCTTTCACATTGAGGTGTTCACAAAAAAAAAAAAAAACCTGCCCTGTAGTCTTCAATGTGAAAGCCCGAAGGCTTTCACACTGAAGAGGTGCGCTAGCAGGACCGCTCCAAAAGTCCGGCTAGCCGCATCTTTGCAGCGGTATAGTAGCGGTGTGTTTACTGCTCCTATATCGCTCCTTCCCATTGAAATCAATGGGAAACCGCGGTAATACCGCTCGCAATGCGCCTCTACAGAGGCACATTGCGGGCGGTATTAACCCTTTTTCGGCCGATAGCAAGGGTTAAAACCGCACCACTAGCGATCGAATACCACGGTATATACAATGGTATAGCAGCGCTAAAAATCATGCTGCTAAACCGCCACCGCAGCTCACGCTGCAATGTAAAAGCAGCCTAAAGGTCCGGGTCTTAAGTGGCTATCCAAGATGGGGGAGGGGGAAGCATGCCTATAGTTCTACTTTTTAACCCCTTAAGGACCGCCGCATGTACATTTACGTCGGCAGAATGGCAGACAGGCACATCAACGTATATATACGTTGCTGCCTTGACATGGGTCGGGGGTCCGATCGGGACACCCCCCTGGTACATGCAGCGGTCCGGTTTGCTGTGCAAGCGATCTGGGATGGGGGGGCGGCTATTTGTTTTTGTCCGCCCCCTCCGGATCGCTCCCAGCCAATCCGCGCATCCCCCTGCAGTGTCACTTCCTCCTCCTGTATAAACGCAGGAAGAGGGAAGTGATGTGATCTCTGCTCTCAGCGTGGTTTTTTTTTTTTCTTCAACCGCCGCTGAGGAGAGATTACATCACACAGTAAGTCTGCACAACACTACACTGACGCACACTACACATAGGCACATTAATACCTTGCGATCACCCCCATCCCCCCTGTCAGTGTCACTGAATGCAGTAATCATATATGTATGATTACTGTATTTAGTCAGTGTGACAGGCAGTTAGTGTTAGGTTCAGGGTAGCCCCCGTACCCCCCTAATAAAGTTTTAACCCCTTGATCACCACCCTAGTTAACCCTTTCACTCCCTATTGCCAGCGTCACTAAGCGATCATTTTTCTGATCGCTGTATTAGTGTCGCTGTTCCCGCTAGGTAGCTTTTTTTTTTTTTTTTTTTTTTAATACCAAAGACATGTGGCTAAATACATTTTGGCCTATGGGTCCTTTCACTCTAGCGGACCGTTTGTCCGTTCATTACAAGTCCGTTTACGGACTTGTAATGAACCTCTATGGGAGCGGATCCGTTAGCGGATGATGCATCCGCTAACGTCCGCCAGATCCGCATCCGTTTTTGCGGACGGAAGAATGTCCTATTTTTCTTCCGCCTGGCCAAACGGATCGGATGGAAACGGACAAATTGTCCGTTTCCATCCGACTCCCCATAGGGGAGAGCGGAGGAGAGACAGGGCGGTCCCTGCACAGTGTGCGGGGACCGCCCCGTCCGCCGACAGCTGAGTGGAGACCCCCCCCCCCCCGCTGAGCTGACACACGGAGCGGACCGAAAAATGGACCGCTCCGTGTGTAAGGAGCCTAAATGTTTGACTAAAATTTAGTTTATTTGATTGTTCTTATAACAAAAAGTAAATATTATTATTTTTTTTTTTTTTTCAAAAATGTCGCTCTATTTTTGTATATAGCGCAAAAAATTAAAACCGCAGAGGCGATTGAATACCACCAAAAAGCTCTATTTGTGGGAAGAAAAGGATGCAAATTTTGTTTGGGAGCCACGTCGCACGACCGCGCAATTGTCTGTTAAAACGACGCAGTGCCGAATTGCAAAAAGGGCCTGGTCCTTAATGTGGTTAATGTGTATAGAAAAAAAAACTACTTTTGTTTTAACCCGCCCCTGCCATTGTTTTCTTTCCCTCTGCGCCTCCCTTACCATTTTTTTTGGGGGGGGGGGGGGTGAAGCGATTCACTTTTTTCTTTAACCCTGACATAATACCAAGTTGTAGTTTTCATTGTTAAAAAAATAAATTAGGAATATGTTAAGACTTAGTGTTTTAAATGGGCGTTTTTTTTTCTTTAGATTCAACAAAAGGAACCCAAATCCTGGGATTCGCAGTACAAAGATTCACAGGACCCAGCACCATCTACATCACAAGGACCGCCTTCCTCACAGTCCACCAAGCAAAATGTAGGTTCCTCTCAAGCTGCCAGACAAAACATAGCTTCTTCCCAACCCACCAGGAAAGCTATCGCTTCCTCACAGTCTGCCAGGAAATCTAAATAAACCGGATGAAGTTTTGTAAGCTTTATTTACACACAGACCAAAAGACTTAAAGAGTTTATTTAAAAACAAGGTTACATCCAAAAGTTCAGGCTTTACCATCTTCATTTTGCCCACCAGGGGGCATTATAATACCAGCAATTTCAATGTTCTTGATCAACAAGTTGCAGAAGTCTCATTCATAGTTCCCGGAGGTAGTTTCCTCCTGAAGTCTTGTTATGTATGAAGTTCTGTGCCAAGTATTCCAGTGTGCCTTTTTTGTTAATGCTCATCAGTTCCTGGTGAACTTTGTAGATCGCTGAATAAAACTGTTGGAAATATTTGCTTTCTTTTTATATTGAACAGTACTTGCAACCAAACATGCATGATTTATCTATAAAGTCATATTACATTAGTTATTTGTAATTATGGCTGCTTTATGCTATAGGACACAACAAAGTGATTAAACTCCCGATACCAGAGATTTAAAATGACTGAAAAGTAGGGCTGTGGAAATTCACTATTCATCGATGAATCTTTAATTTTTTTTTTGATTGATCAAAATTCTTTTGCTTGGTACTCGCCTCTTTGCTGGTTTCAGGGAGTTCCCTCAGGTATCCAGCAACGTCACGGATGGGGTTTGCTGTGTCCATCTGAAGGGGTCCTTTGCTGTGCCTTAACCACTTAAGGACCGCCTACTGCACATTTACGTTGGCAGAATGGCACGGCTGGGCACATCAACGTATATATACGTTGATTTTAGTACCCAGTCGGTCCGAAGGTCCGCTGGAGTGCGGCGATCCGTCCCTGGAGCGGAAGAACGGGGAGAGCCTTGTGTACACACGGCTTCCCCGTGCTTCTCTGTGGCCGTAGCATCGATCGCGTCATCCCTGTAATAGGGGGACGCAATCGATGACGTCACACCTACAGCCACATCCCCCTACAGTTGTAAACACACATTAGGTCACACATCCCCTACAGCGCCACCTGTGGTTAACTCCCAAACTGCAACTGTCATTTCCACAGTAAAAAATGTGTCCGCCATATTGTCGCAGTCACAAAAAAAATCGCTGATCGTCGCTATTTTTTTTTTTTTTTTACCAAAAATACGTAGAAGAATACGTATCGGCCTAAACTGAGGAAAAAAAATGTTTTTTTATATATTTTTGGGGGATATTTATTATAGCAAAAAATATTGCATTTTTTTTTAAAATTGTCGCTCTATTTTTGTTTATAGCGCAAAAAATAAAACCGCAGAGGTGATCAAATACCACCAAAAGAAAGCTCTATTTGTGGGGAAAAAAGGACGCCAATTTTGTTTGGGAGCCACGTCGCACGACCGCGCAATTGTCAAAACGACGCAGTGCCGAATCGCAAAAAGGCAAGGTCCTTTACCTGCATTTTGGTCCGGGTCTTAAGTGGTTAATATCTGCATGCCGGCGGGACCTTACTATCTACCACACACAAGGGCTGTTACACTTCCCTCTATCCCTTCCCTCTATCCCCCTGGGATTCTACAGCCATCCACTGGGAGTTGTGATAATTCCCTTCACGGGTCTACATGCCGACAGACTGATGTTAACCCCTCCTCATCTAGATTCAGCAGTGGCATCGTTGTACCCAAAAAATTTTATTTTATTGTTTTACCAGTATCATACTTGGCAATATGTTTTTATGATTGCTTTTGCTACCGTTTGGTATTACTCGCACCATTTATACAGTTTATGTAGCTACATCGATTTTATCTCCAGTACAATATTTATTTTGTTACCTACTTGAAGACCTTGGGCCAGATTCAGATACATGTGGTGTATCTGTCCGGCGGCGTAGTGTATGGTCTTTACGCTACGCCTCTGCAAATATTATGGGCAAGTGCCTTATATAGAAAGCACTTGCTCCATAATATGCGGCGTAGCGTAAGGTGCCCGGCGTAAGGCCGCGCAATTCAAATGTTGAGGATGGGGGTGTGATTCATGTAAATGAATCGTGACCCCACACTTATGATCTTTCTGAATGGCGCATGCGCCGTCCGTGGACAAATCCAGTGCGCATGCGTGAAATCACGTCGCTATTTGTCAATGTAAACGTCGTAAACCTAACTTGCGTCGAGCCCCATTCCCGAACGATTTACGTAAAGTACGTACAATTCGACGCTGTCCAGACGTCCATACTTAACATTGGCTGCGCCTGCTATAGCAGGGGTAACTTTACGCCGGACTAACGCTTACGCAAACTACGTAAAATACGACGCCCGGCCGCAAGTACATTCGTGAATCGGCGTAAATAGCTAATTTGCATATTTTACACGTAAACCGCCGTAAGTGCCACCTAAATATGCAACTAACTTACGACGGTGTAAGTGACTTGTATCTTGTTTTCTGAATACAGAAAAAGATACGCCGGCTATTGTTAGTATTTACGTGGCGTAGCTCTAGATATGCCGACGTAAATGCTTTCTGAATCCGGCCCCATAAGTTTTAATGCCATTCACATTGAGCGCTGCCTTTTGTGTTTTAAATTATTTTATTTTTTTTGTATCCTGCTATCCATTTTCCAGTGGTTGGGAGCATCACTGGGAATCAGACTGCAAGGAGATTAAGTTATAAATCGAAATTGATCAATTTTTTTTTTTTTTTTTTTTTTTTTTTTTTTTTAAATCGGTAACAGCCCTACTGAAAAGGCTTGCTATACAAAAAAAACTGGCACATGTCTTATTTTTAAAGCCTCTTGCACACAGAGGCATCCATCTGCTGTGCATGTTTAGAAATGACTGGTGCAGTGTCCAGCCCATCTGTCTGCAGCAGGCTGTGACTGAACAGGGTTAAATTGGGAGGGGGGCACTTATTAAAATGACTACAGATATTATTATTATTATACAGGATTTATATAGCGCCAACAGTTTACACAGCGCTTTACATTAGGGAGGACAGTACATTCACAATACAAATCAATACAGGAGGGATCAGAGGGCCCTGCTCGTAAGAGCTTACAATCTAGAATGCATCGTAACCAACCAACCAGATTCTAACTTCAGCTATGTTTTGAGAGCCTGGAAGCAGATTGTTATGCGCAGCTGTAGCAGTTTTAGTAGTGCTCCCCAGGCAGACATATTCATCTCTCTTCTACAATAAATGGATTGACATCTGTAAAATGCATTTAGTTCCACTTTAAGCATCTAATCAATCACTGGATCTACTAACATACTTCTCTGCCCATATTCTCAGGTTATAAAATTTTACAGCCCCAAACATTTAATCATGGCAGTGTACATTCAACAAAATTCTCATGTAAAGTGGAAGTTTAAAGCAAAAGATATTAAAAAATAAATAAAAATCTTCCCTTTGTTACCCTGTACAGTGCAGGTACTTGTGTTATACTTCTAGCCTGTTCTCCCTTCAATCCTTGGCCCAGAATGTATTGGTAACAGACGTCTGCCCAAGTGGAGATTGGGCTCCATCTCCAACACCAAGCCCCATTCTCCATCTGACAGCCCAATATGAAATCCTTAGCAGAGCGGCTCTAGCATTGGTAGGGGGGGCTTAAAAAGGTTTAAGTCACAAATTCGCCAGTCTGAACAGGTTAGCTCACTGCCCATCATGCTGCACCTCCTCCCCATTCCTTAATTCAGCCTTAACCAGAGACTAGGGCCCCTTTTCACAAGACTGGTTTGTAGCACCCTCTGGATTTCTGCAGTAAGACTCCATGGGCTCTTGCTGCAGGAATTGCCACGGTTCCGCATTCAGCCGCTCGGCCCATTTAACCACTTGCTGGTTGCACTTTAGCCAAATGACTGCTACAGTGCAGTTGTCAAGTTCTAGCAATCTTGTGCGCTTTGTGATGTGTCCTTTTGGACAAAGCTGATCGCGGTAAAGAGCCAATCGCAATGTAAATGCACTTTCCGGTCATCAACCTTCCTTTCCCCACATTGACACGGTGTAAGGGGGGGGGGAGCCAGTAATCTGAGTTTCCTCAGATTTTTAAACCTTAATGATGATCCGTTGCCACCATCTTGCTACACCCCACGCTTATCCACAGTAATGGTACAGTGAGAAGGTGGAAAGCGGACATCTTGTTACACCCACCGGCGTCTGGCATTTCTCTTAACCACTTCAGCCCCGAGCCTGTTTTTCAGATTCGGTGCTTACGAGACTAAAACAGTTTTTTTTTGCTAGAAAATTATTTAAAACCCCCAAACATTATATATATTTTTTTTTTTTTTTCTAACACCCTAGAGAATAAAATGGCGGTCATTGCAATACTTTTTCTCACACCGTATTTGCGCAGCAGTCTTACAAGCGCACTTTTTTTGGAAAAAATTCACTTTCTTGAATTAAAAAATAAGACAATAAATTTGGCCCAATTTTTTTATATATTGTGAAAGATAATGTTACGCCGAGTAAAATGATACCCAACATGTCACGCTTAAAAATTGCGCCCGCTCGTGGCATGGCGTCAAACTTTTACCCTTAAAAATCTCGATAGGCGACGTTTAAAAAATTCTACAGGTTGCATTTTTTTAGATGCAGAGGAGGTCTAGGGCTAGAATTATTGCTCTCGCTCTAACGATCGCAGCGATACCTCACTTGTGTGGTTTGAACACCGTTTTCATATGCGGGCGCTACTCGCGTATGCTTCTGCGCGCGAGCTCGTCGGGACGGGGCACTTTAAAAAATGTTTTTTTTTGTTTTCGTTTTTATTTCTATTTATTTTATAATTTTTAACACTGAAGAAAAAAAAATAAAAAATTATTACTTTTATTCCTATTACAAGGAATGTAAACATCCCTTGTAATAGAAAAAAGCATGACAGGTCCTCTTATATATGAGATCTGGGGTCAAAAAGAACTCAGATCTCATATTCGGGCTTAAATGCAAAAAAAAAAAGTCAAAATGTAAACAAATTAAATGTCTCTTAAAGACGCTGGGCGGAAATGACGTTTTGACGTCACTTCCGCCCAGCAGAGGTATGGGGACGGCTGAGGGACATTTTTTCCCTCAGTCGCATCCCCGGACAGCCAGCAAGAGGACCCGATCGCCTCCGCCGCTACCGACGGCTACGGTAAGCGACGGAGAGCGGCGGGAGGGGGGGGGCACCCTCTCCCGCCGCCGGTAACGGCGATCTCGCGGCGAATCCGCCGCGATGACCGCCGTTATCGTTAACAGGTCCGCCCCACGAAGAGATGGATATCTCGGTTGTGGCAGCAGCTGCCGCCGTTACCGAGATATCCATCTTCAAAAAAATGACGTCTTTGGACGTGGGGCCGGTCAGAAGTGGTTAAACCACGAAACCAAGCTTATATAGTGAAATGCAGTATTTGGAAGTTTGTATGGCTGATGTTGAATTTTAAAATTGGCATTGTTCTGTCAGATCAGCAGGCTTGCTGCTGCTTTTTACAATTTTATTTATCAAAAAGACTGTCACTATATAAGCTCCGTTTAGTGGTTAAATGTGAAATTGAGTTTTAATGTGTGTAATTAACCACTTCAATACCCACCCATTGTGAAAGACGTCCTGGCTTTCAGTGGGGATATCTGAATGATGGGTGCAGCCATTAAGATATCCATCTCTTCAGCCGGCGATTCTGTGCACCATAAGAACGATCATAGCGGTGGTTCCCTCCCGCCGCCATCCGGTGCTTCTCTGGGCTCTCCTTTGCCATCGGAGACCTGGAGAAACGATCCGCCGGCGTCGAATGGAAACCATAGAGTAGACTGGTGACCAGATGGTCACCAGTCATCATGATCGTCGGAGGCCGGGCGCGATGTTATGACTTCGGTCCTGGAATATAAACCCAGCCGCAATTGCGACTGAAAGCATTAGATCTGAATTTTTTTTTTTTTTTTTTTTTCACGATCTGCTTTCCAGCCTGGAGGAGAGATGTGAGGTCTTTTTGACCCCGCTACTCTCCATAAAGAGGACCTGTCACAAACCATTCCTATTACAAGGGATGTTTACATTCCTTGTAATAGGAAAAGTAATAAAAAAAGTGCAAAAAAATTGAGTGAAATAAAAAAAAAAAATTAAACTCCCCTATCCCCGGTAGCTCGCGCTCAGAAGTGAACACACACGTAAGTCCTGCCCCCATATATGTAAACGCCGTTCAAACCACACATGAGGTATCGCCGCGTGCGTTAGAGCGCCAGCAACAATTCTAGCACTAGACCTCTGCTGTAACTCTAAAATTGTAACTTGTAAAAAAAATAAAAAATAAGCGACGCCTATGGAGATTTTGAGTACTGAAGTTCGGCGCCATTCCATGAGTGTATGCAATTTTTTAAAGCATGACATGTTGGGTATCTATTTACTCGGCGTAACTTCATGTTTCACATTATACAAAAAAATTGGGCTAACTTTACTGTTTTGTTATTTTTTAATTCGCAAAACCGTTTTTTTTTTCTCCAAAAAAAGGCGTTTGAAAAATTATTGCGCAAATACTGTGCGAGATAAAAAAAAAGTTGCAATGGCCAGCATTTTATTCCCTAGGGTGTCTACTAAAAAAAACATATATAGTGTTTGGGGGGTTCTGAGTAATTTTCTAACAAAAATTATGATTTATGCATGTAGGAGAATTGCCAAAATAGGCCCGGTATTGAAGTGGTTAAATTGTAATGCATTAACCACTTAAGGACCGCCTCCTGCACATATATTCAGCAGAATGGCACGGCTGGGCACATACAGGTATGTCCTGTGCTAGTACCCAGCCGTGGGTCGCGGGCACGAGTCCACGGTGCGCTTCTGGGATCGTGGGACTCGCAGAATGGATCGCTGCTGGAGTCCATTGTAAACACAACCACTTCAGCGCCCCCTTGTGGTTAACTCCCAAACTGCAAATATCATTTTCACAATAAACAATGCATTTAAATGCATTTTTTGCTGTGAAAATGACAATTGTCCCAAAAATGTGTCAAATTGTTTGAAGTGTCTGCCATAATGTCGCAGTCACGGGAAAAAACTATAATCGCTCCCATTGGTAGTTTTAAAAAGAAAATAATAAAACTATCCCCTATTTTGTAAACTCTATAAATTTTGCGCAAACCAACCGATAAACGCTTATTGTGATATTTTTGGTTAAAAAAAAAGTAGAAGAATACTAGGGCTGTGCAAATTAACTTTTTTAATTAATCGATTAATCTTAATTTTTTTGATCGATTTAAAATTCTTTTGATTGGTACTCGCCTCTCCGCCGGCTTCTGGACCTTCAGGGAGTTCCGTCGGAGATCCGGTAATGTCACAGACAGCAGTGGGACTTGTCGTGTCCAGGGCATCTTTGCTGTGCCTTCATATCTGCATGCCGACGAGACCTTACTATCTGCCACACGCAAGGGCTGTTACACTTCTCTCTATCACTTCCCTCTATCACCCTGGGATTCTACAACCATCCACTGGGAGTTGTGATAGTTCCCTTCACGGGACATCTACATGCCAACGGACTGATGTTAACCTCTCCTCATCTGGATTCAGCAGTGGTATCGTTGTACACATTTTTATACCAGTATCATACTTGGCTACATGTTTTTATGACTGCTTTTGGTACCATTTGGTATTACTCGCACCATTTTTACAGTTTATGTAGCTACGTCGATTTTATTTCCAGTGCAATAATTATTTGGTTACCGACTATAAAGGTTTTAATGCTATTCCCATCGAGCGCTGCCTTTGTGTGCATGTCTGCATTTCTCCAGTGGTTGGAGCTGCACTGGGAATCAGCCTGCAAGGAGATCAGCTAAAAGTAGTTGGATCTGTATGTGCGTAATTATTGAAATTAATTGATTAATAAATAAAATGATTAATCAAACACAAAAATTTTGATCAGTAACGGCTCTAAAGAATATGTATCGTCCTAAACTGAGGAAGAAAAATATTTTTATATATTTTCGGGGGATATTTATTATAGTAAAAAATATTGCATTTTTTTCCAAATTGTTGCTCTATTTTTGTTTATAGCAAAACAATTTAAACCGCAGAGGTGATCAAATACCACCAAAAAGCTCTATTTGTGGGAAAAAAGGACGCCAATTTTGTTTGGGAGCCACGTCGCACGACCGCGCAATTGTCAGTTAAAGCGACGCAGTGCCGAATCGCAAAAACTGGCCGGGTCCTTTAGCTGACTAAAGGTCCGGGGCTTAAGTGGTTAATGTGTGTATTTAAATTTGTACTGCATTAACAATTCTCTACAATTTCCAATCTCATTATATACTGCTGGAGTGAAAAATCTTAAGTTATCATTTAGGCCGGGTTAACACTGGTATGACAAATGCTCAGACATTAGGAGCTAATGTCGCATGAAAATCAATGTTTCCCTATGAGAGCCGTCTTAACCGGTCTGACACATGTCGGTCCGACTTTGAAAAAAGTTCCTGCACTACTTTGGTCCGACTTCAATGATAATCAATGGGCTAAGTCGGATCCTTGTCCTTAACCATCTGACATGGTGATTACAGCAGCAGTAAACAGAATTTATTTCACACTGGGATTGTTTTGATTGGTCAAAGGACAAGTCAGGCTATCAAAGTAGTATCTGTTCATTGAAGACTGATGGATGTCAGACCAATTATAGGACTGATGTCGCAGAGCAAAGTAGGATGAAAGTCGTATGACTAGAGTAGTATGCGTGAACCTGGCCTTAAAGGGGTTGTAAAGGTTTGTTTTTTTATTTTCTAAATGGGTTCCTTTAAGCTAGTGCATTGTTGGGTCACTTACCTTTTCCTTCCATTTCCCTTCTAAATGTTTTTTTCCCAAAGAAATTCAAAGAAAAAAAAACATTTTAAAAGGGAAGTCGAAGGAACAGGGAAGTGAACCGACCGTGCACGAGCTTAAAAGGAACCAATTTAGAAAATAAAAGATGAACCTTTACAATCCCCTAAAGGTATAAACATGCATTACAGACAGTGTTCATTTTGAAGTAAAATTTCCATTCTTTTGTTTTTTTTGACAAATGCCATTTGAGGCCGGGCTTACACTGGTACGACAGTCATACAACTTTCATCCTACTTTGCAATATTGGTCCTACATCCATCCAACTTCATGAATAGGATACTACTTTGACCCGACTTGTCGTTTGACCAATCAAAACAATCCCAGCGCGAGAAATTCTTTTTTGCTGCTGTAGTAATCACAATTTTGGGTGGTTAGGACAAGGATCTGACTTCAATGGCCTGAAGTAGGATCAAAGTCGGACCAAAGTAGTGCAGGAACTTTTTTCAAAGTTGGACCAACTTGTGTCGGACCAGTTGCCACAGAAGTTGTCATGAGGAGGATAAGCAAAATACTTTTTTCCTTTTGGGCTGTTTGGAGCACATTGTTCCTGAGGGAATAACCAGGAAGTGAATGTGTGGTGGAATAACCAGGAAGTGAATGTGTGGTGGAATAACCAGGAAGTGAATGTGTGGTGGAAAAATCTGCTTGGGAGGGGCTACTGTGCTGAAAGGATTGGGTGGGGCAAGGGTCAAAAAGCTGCTCGTGGTTACAAAGTGGTACTGAAATCGTGTCTATATTATTCAGGTACGATTTGCATGCTACTTGAGGGTTTAACATTGAGGTCTATGGACATCAACTCACATGGAAGTTGGACCAAAGTAGTGCAGGGACTACTTTGAAGTCGGCACAACTTGGTCCCCTTTCACACTTATACGACTTGTCTCACAATTTTGGACTGCAAATTCGTATGACAAGTCATTCTCCATTATTTTCAATGACTACCGTTCATACTGGTACGACTTTAAGTTGTGCCTACTTCAAAGTAGTCCCTGCACTACTTTGGTCAAATTTTGATGCCACTTACACAGGCATTCATAGAAATCGTGGCCACAAATCGCGGCAAAATCGTGCGATTTTGAAGCCGTACAAGTGTCATGCAATTTCGCAGTCCAAAATCATGGGACAAGTCGTATAAGTGTGAAAGGGGACTAAGACAACTCTTATAGGGAAACATTGATTTGCATGCAACATTATCTCCTAATGTCGGAGCGTTTGTCATACAAGTGTGAACCCGGCAATCTCAAATTGTTTAAGAATGTACTAAATTTAACACTGGTGTGACATGAAGATGGTGGCGGCAAAACGCAGAATCTGATGGAACACTGGCAAGTGTAAAAGGGGACCTCTACACCGATAGGGCCAGATTCAGAAAGGACTTGCGCCGACGTATCTACTGATACGCCGCGTAAGTCCACGGATGCGCCATCGTATCTATGCGCCTTATTCTTGAAATAAGATACGCCTGAATTTTGGCTTCATCTGACCGATGTAAATCTCCTACGCCGTCGGATCTTGGGCGCATATTTGCGCTGGCCGCATGGGTCACTTCCATAGATTTACGCTTCGAATATGTAAATAAGCAAATTATGCTGATTCACGAACGTACTTGCGCCCGTCGCTGTAATCTACGCAGTTTACGCAAGGAGTACGTCCGGCGTAACGTTCCCCCTGCTATATGAGGCGCAGCTCATTCAAAAGTATGGACGTCGGAACAGCCATCGAATTTTACGTCGTTTACGTAAGTCGTACGTGAATGGGGCTGGGCGTAGGTTACATTCACGTCGTAGGCATTGAGCCGCCGAATCTTAGGGAGTATATGCAATGTGATTCTGAGCATGCGCCGTGTAATCAGCCATTCATTAGCATAATTTAAATAGATGACGCCCACCTCCTTCCTACTTTGACTTAGGTGGGCTTACGCCGGCCAATTTACGCTACGCCGCCGCAACTTACGGAGCAAGTGCTTTGTGAATACTGCACTTGCCTCTCTAAGTTACGTCGGCATAGCATATTTTCGATACGCCCGCCTAAAGATACGCAAAGCTACCTGAATGTGGCCCATAGTGTCCTGATTCTCAGTGCTGACAATCAGCGCACATCAATGAAGGAGAATTACCTGTTTCCAAAGTTTTATAACGGCAACTTTAATTCTGCCAAACTTTGTGTTTTTTTTAAACTAGTGGTGGGCTGACAGTGGCCGCTGCTGCACACAGAGTGATTAGGGGGACAGGTGCCCAAGCCTGGATGCTGTCAGCCATCATGCTGCTCATGAAGGGTTTCCTACATGCTATGGGTTATACCAGGGGTCTCCAAACTGCAGCCCCAGAGGTGGCCCTTTGCTAGCCTTTATCCAGCCCTAGGGGCACTATTCCTCCCACTGACACCAACAATGGGGCACTATATCTTACACTGATACCAATGATGGGATACTATTTATCCTACTAATAGGGGGGGGGGGGAACTACTCCTCCTATTGACCACCAAACCTGAGGCCATATTTATTCCCACTGATGCTGGGCCCGTGACATTTCCTGTCCCTGCTGGCCACAATCTGGCACCTTCTAAAGTCTGAAAAGTTTGAAAAACCCCTGGGTTATACAATGCTTATCTTGCACTTCTGGCCCTCTCACACTTTAAAGTGGTTGTAAACCCCACTTTTTGACTTTTACCTACAGGTACCGTATTTATCGGGGTATTGCGCGCTCCAGCATATAGCGCGCACTCCTAAAGTGGACCCGCATTCCTGTGGAAAAAAGATTTTTGTACTTAGTTTTGGTGTCTTGCGCGGCATCCATCGGCGGCTTCGTCTGGTCAGGCGTCCGTCTGCGGCTTCGGGTGTCCTCTTCGTCAGGTCCGGCGTCCTCCGCTCTCGATCCCCGCGCCGAGTTTGAATACTGCGCCTGCATATACCGAGCGCAGTACATTCGTGTATAGTCGGGCAGGCTCGGCTACTCTCGCGCTCACGTCCAGTACGTCCAGGACGTGAGTGCGAGAGGAGCCGAGCCTGCCCGACTATACACGAGTGTACTGCGCTCGGTATATGCAGGCGCAGTATTCAAACTCGGCACGGGAAAGCGGGTATCGGAGTATATCGCACACCCACGATTTTGCCCTGATTTTCAGGGAAAAAAAGTGCGCGGTATACGCCGATAAATACGGCAAGTCTATAATGAGGCTTACCTGTAGGTATAAAGAATATCTCCTAAAACTGTACGGTTTAGGAGATATTCCCCTCGCAATGCGCCGCTGATTGCAGCAGCGCATGCGCAGGGGGGATCCTCAGCTGAAGGGTCGGCCGCCGCCGACCCTTGCCGGAATAAAAAAAAATCTCCCGCGCACTAGCGCGGGGGTGACGTCATCGCCGCTCCAGCCAATCACAGCGCTGGAGCGGCGATACCCGGAAGACATGCCGGCGTGGACCAGGTAAGTCACTTCTCCTAGTTCCGAGGCAAGTATTTCATAATGAGCCAATATGTGGTGCATATTAGCTCATTATGACTTTTGCCTTGCAGGTGTAAAAAAAAATAATATATATATATATATATATATATATGTGTATATGCGGGTTTACAACCGCTTTAATCTGACTATGCTGTCCCACATTACTATGACACTGGCATTTGACTAGACAGACGTTGCATATAGCATTCTAGAGTTCTGCTGCAAGAGCAGCAACTTGCTGAATGGAGGGGTGGGCTTCAAATCTACACCTACATGGAGTTTGCTTACAGAAATAAAGAATCCCTGGGCTACCACAATACATAATAAAAAGTGAGAACAAACCTGAACGTCGGTACTTATCATGCTGACTGTGTGGCCTTCCCTTTGTGAGGACTGCAAACCTCCAGATTCTATCCGGATGTCTGACAATTGCTGCCCTGTCACACCAACACAAAGCGACGTCACAGCTCATGAATGTACCCAAGTAGAACTAAATTGTTATTCCTAATGTGGCTCTATACTGGGATAGTTAACCATGAAGTATTTCACAAATGGATTTTTTTTTTTTTTTTAAAGGAAAACATATTTTTTCCCCACAAATAGAGCTTTCTTTTGGTGGTATTTGATCACCTGTGCAGTTTTTATTTTTTGCGCTATAAACAAAAAAGAGCGACAATTTAAGAAAAATACAATATTTTTTACTTGTTGCTATAATAAATATCCCAATTAAAAAAAAAAAAACTTTTTTTTTCTCAGTTTAGGGCGATACGTATTCTTCTACATATTTTTGGTTAAAAAAAAAAAAAAAAATCGCAATAAGCGACTGGTTTGCACAAAAGTTATAGCGCTTACAAAATAGGGGAGAGAATTATTATTTTTTATTATTTTTTTTTTACTAGAAATGGCGGCGATCTGCGATTTTTATTGGTACTGCGACGTTATGGCGGACACATCGGACACTTTTGACACATTTTTGGCGCCATTCACATTTATACTGCGATCAGTGCTATAAATATGCATTAATTACAGTATAAATGTGACTGGCATTGAAGGGGTTAACACTAGGGGGTGAGGAAGGGGTTAAATGTGTATCCTAGGTGTGTTCTAACTGTGGGGGGAGGAGGGGGGTGACCGATCTGTGTCCCTATGTAGGAAGGAACACAGATCGGGCTCCTCCTCTCCAGAGACAGGACACTGTCTCTGTGTAAAACGGCAATGAGAGATGATCTATGAGATCATCTCTCATTCACCCACAGATCGCATCGCAAACGGCCACTCTGATTGGCCGTTCGCCGCGATCTGTGATTGGCCGTGTCCAAGGGCAACGGACAACACAGGGCTTCCCCGCAGCGCGCTCTACAGCGCGCGCTGGGAACGCCCAAAGGAGATGCCGTCAAAAGACGGCATGTTGGATATCCAGACCCACGCTGTTGCCGTCATTTGACGGTAGCGCGGGTCTGAAGTGGTTAAAAAAAATAGATAAAAAAAAAATCAATCATATAATGTGCCTGCAGTTTCAGTTTACTTTTTTCATCTAGGTTTATGCTTGTGTGAAGTACAGAGACACAGAGCCAATACAGGGCAGTGTTTGTTTTTAAAATGAAACTGATTGGTTCTGATGGGTTTTAGACACACAGTAATCACCCCTCCTTGATCAGAGACCACAGAGAGAAGCTCCCATGGCTTTTTTTCATAAGGAAACAGACAAGCAAGAAGTGTGGAGATCAGAGAAGGACTACAGCAAAAACAAACAATGAGGACATGAAACCAGAACTGCAGTAGGGTAAAGGAAGCTATTTAGCTAAAAAAAAAAATTCCTTTAGTGACCCTTTAATCTTGCCTCGGCGTGTTCCAACTCCTACTTTTGTTCTTGTACGTGCCTGCGCTAGAGCAACAGGTGTTCAAAACCCTGCATTGGACTTGCCTGTTTGGACATCCAAGTCGCAGTGCATTCGTTTCAATGGCACCCGTTCAAACTGCAGCTTTGAAAAGATGCCTGCACTACTTTGATCCAGCGAGTGTAAAGTCCGATCCAAGTCACACTGGAAATTGTGACTGACTAGTGCAAAAGAAGCCTTTAAGCCAAGTACTTTTTTTTTTTTTTTCTATTCAACCCCATGGGCTGAATATAAAAAAAAAAAAAAAAAAAAAAAACTGAAGCACTCAGGGGGAGATTCTGGACCAACAATCTGATGTTTAAACTGCAGTCTAAAGTTGTGGCCAAAAGTTTTGAGAATGACAAAATATTAGTTTTCACAAAGTTTGCTGCTAAACTGCTTTTAGATCTTTGTTTCAGTTGTTTCTGTGATGTAGTGAAATATAATTACCGTATTTGCCGGCGTATAAGACGACCCCCTAATTTTCCAGGAAAAAATTCGGTTTTGGGATATACTCACTGTATAAGACGACCCCTCACTGTGCCATTATTACATGCCTTGCTGTGCCATTATAAAATGCCTTGCTGTGCCATTACATGTCCCCACTGTGCCATCACTTGCCCCACACTGTGCCATCACTTACGTTTTGCAGATTCCAGGCCGATGACAGTCTCCGTCTGCTGCGAGCGTCCATGATTTGAAAGCCGCGCCTTCTCCTCAGACTGTCCTGTGATAGGCGGAACACAAATTTTCCCAGCAGGGCCTCTGTTCAGTGTTCCGCCTATCACGGACGTCCTCTCGTCCGAGGATGAGAAGGCATCCGTGATAGGCGGAACACAGAACAGATGCCCTGCTGGGAAAATTTGTGTTCCGCCTATCACAGGACAGTCTGAGGAGAAGGCGCGGCTTTCAAATCATGGACGCTCGCAGCAGACGGAAACTGTCACCGGCGTATAAGACGACCCCCGACTTTGGATGCATTTTTTTTTCATCCAAAAAGTCGTCTTATACGCCGGAAAATACGGTACATGCACTTCATACGTTTCAAAGGCTTTTATCGACAATTACATGACATTTATGCAAAGAGTCAGTATTTGCAGTGTTGGCCCTTCTTTTTCAGGACCTCTGCAATTCGACTGGGCATGCTCTTAATCAACTGTGCTTAGACACTGCCCTGACGGGTCAGTATTTGGCGCACTATAAATCCATTAAATCAATCAACTTCTGGGCCAGTTCCTGACTGATAGCAACCCATTCATTCATAATCACTTCTTGGAGTTTGTCAGAATTAGTAGGTTTTTGTTTGTCCGCCCGCCTCTTGAGGATTGACCACAAGTTATCAATGGGATTAAGATCTGGGGAGTTTCCAGGCCATGGACCCAAAATGTCAACGTTTTGGTCCCCGAGCCACTTAGTTATCACTTATGGCACGGTGCTTCATCGTGCTGGAAAATGCATTGTTCTTCACCAAACTATTGTTGGATTGTTAGAAGAAGTTGCTGTTGGAAGGTGTTTTGGTACCATTCTTTATTCATGGCTGTGTTTTTGGGGCAAAATTGTGAGTGAGCCCCCCCACTCCCTTGGATGAGAAGCCCCCCCACTCCCTTGGATGAGAAGCCCCCCACACATGAATGGTCTCAGGATACTTTACTGTTGGCATGACACAGGACTGATGGTAGCGCTCACCTTTTCTTCTCCGGACAAGCCCTTTTCCTGATGCCCCAAACAATCGGAAAGAGGCTTCATCGGAGAATATGACTTTGCCCGAGTCCTCAGCCGTCCATTCACCATATTTTCTGCAGAAGATCAATCTGTCCCTGATGTGTTTTTTTTTTTTTTTGGAGAGAAGTGGCTTCTTTGCCGCCCTTCTTGACACCAGGCCGTCTTCCAAAAGTCTTTGCCTCACTGTGCGTGCAGATGCGCTCACACCTGCCTGCTGCCGTTCCTGAGCAAGCTCTGCACTGGTAGCACTCCGATCCTGCAGCTGAATCCTCTTTAGGAGACAGTCCTGGCGCTTGCTGGACTTTCTTGGACACCCTGAAGCCTTCTTCACAAATGCAGTGGAATTTTTTTTTTTTTTTTTTTATGGGATTAAAGGGGTTGTAAAGACAAAAATATTTTCCTCTTAAATTAAAGTCTGACAGTAGCTGATAAAGTAAAAAGTAATGTTTTGCATTATAACTAGTTTGATACCTGTTGAAATCGAGCCATTTTATTCAACTCTGTCACTCCTGAATTGTTGTTCTCACTGACTTCCTGGTTTGCGGTGGACATTCATTCTTGCTGCATCACGGGCCTAATGGGAACTACAGTTCCCATTAGGCTTAGCCTCCATGCCTGTGAGGGATAAGAGAGCATCTTCACGCAGGGCTGTAGTCATAGGGAGGGGGCGAGCACATTCTGCTTTCCACCATGCCAAACAGCTCAGGTGCTGGTGGAAAGCAAGAAGAGGAGAGACAGGAAATGGCATTTTCAAACCTGGATTACTGTATTTTGGAGGTCAAAAGGTAAAACGAGGTAAGTGATATTTAAAAGCTCTAGCTTACAGCAATCAATTGATCTAATAAAAAATGAACCTTTAGTGTTCCTTTAAGTTAATTTTAATGGCAAATAGGAACTTTGCAATTAATTGCAATTCATCTGATCGCTCTTCATAACATTCTGGAGTATATGCAATTTCCCATCTCAAAACTAAGGCAGCAGACTTTGTGAAAATTAGTATTTGTGTCATTCTCAAAACTTTTGGCCATGGCTGTACATTCTGAGCTATTATGGCGACGGGGGACTTCGAGCCTGAGCACACTGATCGGCAGACCATTCAGTCATACCCCTTCCGCCATACACATGGGTCAAATATCTATAGAAACCAGCCAATCCCACCCAGGACTTTAGTCCTACATTTTTTTCCATTGCAAAAGTGAAAAATGTGGGTGCAACCACACAGGTGGAAAGAGGATGCAATGCAAATCACAGCCATGGTTAAGCAAGATTGCCTATACATATAAAAACCCAACCTATGCAAATGAGGGTGTTGGACACTTAGACATGCACTCCCAATTCTTTACTGTTCAGTTTGGATACAAGCACACGCAGGTGACACCCATGCTCCTGTTAAAGAGGAAGTAAACCCATTCTGTAGACTTGTACCTACAGGTAAGCTTATAATAAGGCTTACCTGTAAGTAATGTAAAATATCTCTTAAACCTGCATGGTTTAGGAGATATTTGCACTTCATGAAGCCAGTGTTATCACCAGCACATGCGCTCTGAAGGTACCAGTATACCTGTGCCATCCCTTCAGCGCTCCATGCCCTGGTCCGTGACCCTCATGTGTGGGAGTGACATCACCACAACAGAGCCAGACGTATCAAGACAGCTGTCATTGATGAACATGCAATGTCACACACATAAATTGGGGTCTCAGCAGTGTGACCCAAGGCCCAGTTCACACCATAGAAATGCAGTCCGGATGCATGCCAGCATGCAGGTTTTTGATCCCTCTCCAGAGAAGTAAGGTTTTTGAGCTATTCATACTTGCCTAGGTGGATGGAGCATCAGATCCCCCCCACTGTCTCTGCGCTGAGAGCCGAGCCACCAAACATCGCCAACGGCTCGGTTCTCACTCCTCCCTGAGCAGAGCAATGCCAACTGTCAGCATCACTCCTGCTCTGTTCATTGGAGCACTGAGTGGCCGTCTCAGCCTCTAAGCAGCTGACGGATTCAGACTTTGAAGCCGGAATAAAACAAGTGGTAAAATTGCGCTGATCTAAATAAATGGGTAGTTACTAAACACAATCAAGTATGCATATGAACGTGCAAATAAAACATAAGTGAAGCTGTGGTTAATGCTGTGTCATATAAACAGATATACAATGTGAGAAAAGGAGAAATAAACCGCGCTAATGATCAATAAACAGTAAACCATAAAGTTATGTGATCAAGTTGCTATAAATATTTTAATAAAGTTCAAAAAGAAAAAAGGAGAATGTGACATCCACCCTGGTGTAAACGAATCCCAATACGGACCACAAGGGCATACCGAGTGGCACACTGCTATCACCCCATTGAACTACTCGATACCACATGGGTTTACCTGCATGCTGCCGGCCGTAGCTGCAGGTTTGAGGCCGTAATTTCAACTGCAAAATGTGAGTGTGATTTTTAAGTGATTTTATACTATCGAGGCTTCCATGTCTCTTTTTGTGCATGTGACCTATTCCATTGGAGCCATTTTTGGATGACCCAAGCAGAACCGGCCGCCTCTCTCGCGCCGAGCCTAGCTGTTTTACAAACCATTACATGCCGATTCTGGTCTCCTCTCAATAAGGGACCGTTTCTATCTGGTAAGCGGACTTGCATAGACGTGTGGTGGAGGTCTCCACCTGCATGCCACTATCCTTATGATCCGTATTTCGTTTGGATTGCCTGTTTTTTGGTTCATCACATTATTTGTGTTTTATATACATAACTTTGAAGCCGGGATGACACAGTGCCTCGACTGATGGCAGGGACATCAGCGGAGAGCAGACTTCAGACCGCTCTTCGCTGAAAACGAGTCCCATGAGTGCAAAACTAATTACATTCCTATGACACATAAGCAAATCCTAACAAGGACAAGCTGGACTTTAAGTCATTGTAAACCAACCAATACCCCCTCCCTTATATGGGAGAAATATAAAGAACGGAAAAATTGACTTTTTAGGCACCACTATAGATTTAGTAAAAAATGATTTTTAATATAAATATTATATGTACTGAAAAGATCTAACAGTGTGTCGTTTAGGAAATATTTTGTGTACACTGCGCCAAGGATTTCATTGGTGCATGCGCAGTGCAGAAACAGCCCTTCATGCTGATACCCAACATGTCACGCTTCAAAACTGCACATGCTCGTGGAATGGCGCTAAACTTCAGTACTCAAATTCTCATGGGCGACACTTTACTGGTTACATGTTTTGTGTTAGAGGTCTAGTGCTAGAATTATTGCTCTCGCTCTAACTTTTGCAGCGATACCTCACATGTGTCTGAACACAGTTTTCATATGAAGGCGGGACTTGCGTATGTGTGCAAGCACACGGGGACAGGGGCACTTAAAAATGTTGATCACTTATTCCTATTAATAGGAATGTAAATATCCCTTGTAATAGGAATAAGCATGACAGCTCCTATGTACAGTGAGATATGAGGTCAATAAGATCTCACCTCTAAACTGGGAAGCCTGAAATACAAAATCCCAGCTGAGGCGCCACCATTTTTCAAATGCAGAGGCTAAGCCTGGACTCTGAACGATCATAGAGTCTCTGGTGAGCCATCTGGTCCGCCAGAAATCATTATGGTAAGCATCCGGGGCCGGCAGATCAGTTTTCACACTCAGATCGAGTCGGTAGAAGCGAAACATCCCTTTTGCCGCCCGTAAGTACGTTCAAGCGGTGAAATAGCTGCTATGATCATTCTTACGGTCCACAGAATCGCCGTCTCTAAAATACAATATCTAAATGATGACTAGCTGCAGGCATCATTCAGATATCCCAGCTCAAAATCAAGGATGTCCTATTACATACCTTGGGTGGCAAGTGGTTAAGGTGAAAAAACCTCCTGTGATGCAGCAGTCCCCGAGCCACATGAAAGGAAAGAGCACACCAGCCAGTATCTCAGGTCCTGATTGGATCGATTGATAGCAGCGCACACATTGGCTCCCACTGCTGTCAAATCAAATGATGTGGGGGGGGGGGGGGGCAGTGGCCCAAGTCCTGCTGTGAATGAATTCAGCAGGACATGGAACACACCTGTAGACGTGCCCCAAGGCAATGGGGCATTTAAGAAGAGGAGGAGCCAGGAGTGCTGCTGAGGGACCCCAGAATAAGAGGGTCGGGCCACTCTGCAAAACAAACTGTACAGAGGAGGGCAAGTATGACCCATTTATTTATTTTTTAAAACCTTTACATATCCTTTAAAGGGGTGTTCCAGCCTGTTTTTAAGTTTATTTAAAGTCAGCAGCTACAAAAAGTGTAGCTGCTGGCTTTTAATAAAAAGACACTTACCTGCTCCACGGTTCCAGCGTCTCGCCGGCCGGGGGCTCTGCGCCTCGCCCAACCCCCCCCCCCCCTCGCCGGCCGGCGTCTTCATTCCTAGTGTGGGCACCCGGCAGTGACAGCTTTCGGCTTCACGGCCAGGCACCCCCTGCGCATGCGCGCGGCGCCGTCCGATTGGACAGGCGATCGCCTACAGGGAGGGGCTGCAAAAAGGCGATTAAGATAGTCGCCTTACCAGCCCCTCGGCGGAAGGAGGGAGTGGGACAACCACGTCACCTGTTCACATCACCTGGCCACAAGTTGTGGATTGTCCACTGGCCACGTCACCTGCCTTGTCCCCAAGCTCAAAAAACAATATTATTTAACCATTTCAGACATTTTGTGAGACCAGAGTGCGTAGCAGCTGAAAGAGCAGCAGTATACTTGTATTTAGCGTGTCACTTGCCACATCACCTGCCACAAGCTGCAGATTGTCCACGTCATCTGGCCATGTCACCTGCCACAAGTTGTGGATTGTCCACAAGTTGTGGATTGTCCACTGGCCATGTCACCTGCCACGTCCCTAAGCTCAAAAAACAATATTATTTAACCATTTCGTGAGACCAGAGTGAGTAGCAGCTGAAAGAGCAGCAGTATACTTGTATTTAGTGTGTCACTTGCCACAAGCTGTGGATTGTCCACTTGCCATGTCATCTGCCACAAGTTGTGGATTGTCCACTGGCCACGTCACCTGCCACAAGTTGTGGATTGTCCACTGGCCACGTCACCTGACCACGTCACCTGCCACAAGTTCTGGATTGTTCACTGGCCACGTCACCTGTCACTTCAACTGGCCACTTCACCTTCACATGCCACAAGTTGTGGATTGTCCACTGGCCACGTCACCTGACCACTTCACCTGCCACAAGTTGTGGATTGTCCACTGGCCACGTCACCTGTCACTTCAACTGGCCACTTCACCTGCCACAAGTTGTGGATTGTCCACTTGCCACGTCACCTGCCACAAGTTCTGGATTGTTCACTGGCCACATCACCTGCCACGTCACCTGGCAACATCACCTGCCACAAGTTGTGGATTGTCCACTTGCCACATCACCTGCCACACATTGTGGATTGTCCACAATGCAAGCAATTACAGTTTATGTTTTTTTAATGTTTTTTCATCATTTGTCATAATTTTTGAGATTTCTAATGTAAAAAAATAGGTCACCTTTAAAAACGTCTATAAACGAAATCGCGGCAAAACGCCGGTACCGCGTTTTGCCGCATTTAGTGGCGTTTTGCGTCTGAAACGCGAAAACTTGTGTCTGAACCTATTTGTTTGCTTCTGGAAAAACTAGGGTAAACTCAACTGCCTAAAAACGGCAATAAACGAGATTGTGTGCATGGATAACATTGAATGTGTTCAGGGGCAGTTGAAAAAAAAAATATGTCCAAATGCCTCTTAATTCGAGTTTACCAGTGCCTCGTGTGCATGGGGCCTAAGGGGGTGAGGAGTGGCTTAAGCGGAAGTTCCAATTTTGGGTGGAACTCCGCTTTAAGTATACATTTGTTTTTTAAAAACACCCACACAAATATTTTTTTTTTTTTTTTATAAAACCCAGCATTTACAATCACTTTAAGGCAAAATAAATATGTGCAGCCACAAATAAAAAAAAATTAAAATACCATTTTAGAGAACAGGTCTTCTTTAATACTGCAAATGTACACGTTTTAGGCAGAGATGTCAATTTACGTTTCCTAAATGTTTCAGTTCCGATAAGTTTTCTACTTAACCACACAACTTTTTTTTGTACAATCTTTTAGATCTGCCAACAACCATGTTGTACAAGGGCATGCCTGACTGGATACAGATTGAACAGTTTAGGTAGGTCTTTATATCATTTTGGTAAAGTGGACTGTATGGTTAGAGTGTAACGTGTGGTGAGCCTAAAGTCCACCCTAAGACCCCTTTCACACTGAAGCTTTTTTTACAGCGTTTTATCATTAAAAATGGCACTATTAAATCGTTCATAAAATGCTCTCCATGCATCTCAATGGACCCTTTCACACCGAGTCCCGAAAGCAGCATCTTTGGAGCAGCTTTTGGGCGCTGAAAAAAAAAAAACGCTCCGAAAATGCCCCTCTCCATTGTAATGAATTGAAAGTGCTGTAAAAAACGCCTTACCCTTTCACACTGAGGCACTGCAAAAACGCCCTAAAACGTTAGGGTCTTAGCAGTGATTTACCAGCACATTGGGATTGCAGATGAGGCTTCGCTTGAATAACACCCCAGTGTGAAAGGGGCCTTAAACTAAAATCTTTGCATCTACAGACATCCCCATTCTAACACTAAGGCCCCTTTCACATTGAGTTTTTCACGCGGTACAGCGCTGCTCTACTGCATGAAAAAACCTGCCCTCTAGTAGTCTTCAATGTTAAAGCCAGAAGGCTTTCACACTGAAGCGGTGCGCTAGCAGGACCGCTCCAAAAGTCCTGCTAGCCACATCTTTACAGCGGTATAAAAGCGGTGTGTTCACTGCTCCTATACCGCTCCTTCCCATTGAAATCAATGGGATACCGTGGTAATACCGCCCGCAATGCGCGCGGGCGGTATTAACCCTTTTTCGGTCGCTAGCGGGGGTTAAAACTGCACCGCTATCGGCCGAATACCGCGGTAAATACGACGGTATAGCAGCGCTAAAAATTGCGCTGCTATACCGCCACCGCGGCTCACGCTGTAATGTGGAAGCAGCATAAGCCTGCAAAAGAAGAAATCGGTATACGTATCTTTTCTGAAGCCGATCTGCTCTCTGGTAGCGGAAGCTCTGCAGAGGACACAGCTGACAACTGTGGTGAAATAAATGGAAGCGACTTCACCCATAGACTTACTATGGGGCTTCCGTGTCCTCTGCACCCACCTCCACAGCAAAGCCGCGGCTGACAGCTCAGTGTAGGATTGGGTCGAAGCGGCTATAGAAAAGGTATGTATACACCGATCTTTTCTTTACAGGGTTAGATCGTGGATTTCTGTAGATGCAGCTTTTAATTTTAGGATGGACTTCTACATTAAGGCTCCATTCACACTTGTGCAACTTGTAATGCGACTTTGGACACAGTCTCATCCCATTGTTTTTAATGGCACTCGTTCAGATCGGAGCAACTTGGAAAAATTGCCTGCACTACTTTGATGCAACTTAGTGCCAGATAGTGTTAAAGCGGGGGTTCCAACCATAATTTGCATTTTTTAAATGTATGTCATGTGTTTTTACAATATAAATCCGGTCACTTACTATTTTACAATCCACCGCCGCTCCGAATAGTTATTAAAAAAAGATAGTTTATAAAACTAGGTCCATACGGTTGTCATTTTGCTTGTGGGCATTGCGAAGCCCGCAAGCACTTACTTCCTGTAAGTCTTGGATGGGGAGTGATAATGGGGTAGCGCACTGCATCCTGGGAAATTGACACATTTCCCAGGAGCATTAGAGGGAGACTTAGTCAGAATCTTAGGTGATTCCAAAATCAGATTTCGTAGGTACCGCATAGCAACAGGCATTTCCAGATAAGCAATTTTTTTTTTTTCTTACGTCTAATGAGCGCAACAATGAAAAAAAAAATTTGGGGTGGAAACACCACTTAAAAGGCCCCATTCACACGGATGGACCGTTCGGTCCGCCTGTCAGTTTTGACGGCGGACTTGAACGGCCACTCCATGCATCCCTATGGAGCATAGGATGACAGCAGTGATATGTCCACTGATATGTCCACCATATCTGATCCGCTAAAAACAGACGTATGAGGGATACGTCCCCATCCGTCCATGGAGGATCGGATAAGATCTGATGAAAACGGACATGCTGTCCGTTTTCATCAGATCGCTCCATAGGAGGCAGCGGTGCCCGACAAGCCCCTCCCCCACTCAGTGAGCAGAGAGGAGCTTGTCATCCGTCGGCTCAGTGGAGATCTGTGGACTGACCCCCCCGCCTCGTGTGAATGAGTACAAAGTCCGATCAAAGTCGCACTGAAAATCTTGAATGGAGCCTAAACGTTGCACACCTATGGGGACATGTCTGAACAGTCATTCCTCTGATAGAAGCAAGACAGTTCATACAAAACACAACCTCTATGGAGTAAATGCGACACCCCCGGGGTATAAAAATAAGAATCAGTTCATTGCAGCAAGGCACATCCATCATGACTGCCCCTGTACAACACTCCATAGATGTCCATGTCAAAGCCCTGTCTTGCAATAGTGCAAATTAAAGCATTTTTTTTTTTTTTAAAAGAACGAGGGGGAATCCAAAAAAAATTAAATTAAAAAAAAAAAAATGTACGCAAGACTGTTTACAAACAAATACGTTTAGGTCCTTAAAAAAAAAACCGAAGAATTAAAAAATAAAATAAAAAAGGGTACAGCACTCTTTCCTTTTATGTTGTGACATTCACTCTGTTCGAAAGCTAAAAAAATATTAAAATGTGGCCAATGCAGGACACATAACAAGTCCACATCATCAGGTTTATGGCTCTTCTGTTAGTGTTTTTCTTCTTCTTTAGGATAATAAAAAAGGTTTTAAAAGTCAGCTTCTTTGATCATTTTAAAAATGTTCAGGGACGGTCTCCAAAGCCTCATCTGGATCACGAGACACTTCCACATTCTAGTAGAAAACAAAAAAGACTTGTTAAAAATTCTGCACATGTCCTCATTTTACTTCATTGAAAGTCATGTTGGAGCAAGTTCGTCATTTGTTTAAACCAAAGAAGATAAAATCAGTCAGTCCATGAAAACTACCCATGTTACATGGATGGCTGGAGATAAAAAGTGTCATGCCCAACAAATTGTATAAACCAAAAAAACAAACACACAAACAAAAGACATGGCACTTCACACAAACTCTTTGGGTCACATTTAGGCTGCATTTACGCCTAGGCGACAAAACGCCCAACGCTCGAAACGCTGGGGGGGGGGGGGGGGGGATTTCCATTGCTGTCTATGAGATGGTTCACATCTCACGCCGAACGCCGAAATGCCTGCCAAAAAAGTCCCGGACCCTTTTCTTCAGGCGGCATTGGCGTTCGGCCATAGACAGCAATGGAAAGAATTTGTTAAAAAAAAAAGTTAATCGTATCGCGGCAAAGTAAGCCGCGTACGCAGCGTTACTTGTCGCGTAGGTGTGAATGCAGCCTTAAAATTGCAAAACACTCCCCCCCCCCCCCCCCCCCCACACACACACACTTTACACTGACCGTTTCCATTTACTGCCAAAGGACAGACAAGGCATTTCTAACCCTCATGCAAAAGTACCTGTGGACAAATACAGTGCATTAGCGATCTGTATTTGGGTTGTCGTTTACTTTGACAACTGTTGCAGAACACAAGTGTACTGCGTTTTGCATGTGGTTTTAATGGCAGTGTGTTCCTGTACGATTTTGGCGACACTCCATCCCAGTCTCAAGTCTTGTAGATGCCAACTGGTTTTCTTCTGGAAGATTGCCCTGTATTTGGCTCCTACATCTTCCCAGTCCCTGCTGAAGAAAAGCATCCCCACAACATGATGCTGCCACCATCATGTTTCACAGTGGGGATGGTGTGTTCAGGGGGATGTGCAGTGTTAGTTTCCTGCCACACATAACATTTTGCTTTTATGCAAAAATGTTCACGTTTGGTCTCATCTGAGCAGAGCCTCTTCTTCCACATGTTGGCTGTGTCCCCTCCCCCACATGGCTTCTCACAAATTACAAACATGAATTTGTATGTCTTTCTTTCTCCAATGTCTTTCTTCTTGTCACTCTTCCATAAAGGGCAGATTTGTGGAGAGCACGACTAATATTTGTCCTGTGGACAGGTTCTCCCCCCTGAGCTGTGGATCTCTGCAGCTCCTCCAGAGTTACCATGGGCCTCCTGGCTGCTTCTCTGATGAATGCTCTCCTTGCCCGGCCAGTTTAGGTGGACGGCCATGTCTTGGTAGGTTTGCAGTTGTGCCATACGCTTTCCATTTTCGGATGATGGATTGAACAGAAGCTCTGTGAGACGTTCAAAGCTTGGGTTTTTTATTTTATTTATTTTTTATAATCTAACCCTGCTTTATACTTCACAACTTTATCCCTGATCTGTCTTGGTGTGTTCCTTGGTCTTCATGATGCTGTTTGTTCAATAGGGTCCTTTAACAAACCCCTGAGGGCTTTACAGCACAGCTGTACTTATACAGATTAAATTACATGAAAGTGGACACTGTTAATCAATTAGATGACTTTTGAAGGCAATTTGTTCCACAAGACCAGAGATATGCAATTAGCGGACCTCCAGCTGTTGCAGAACTACAAGTCCCATGAGGCATAGCAAGACTCTTACAGCCACAAGCATGACACACAGAGGCATGATGGGCATAGGTGTGCGCAGCCTATTACATTAGGGTGTGCACCCCAAAGGTCACACACACACGGCAGTAGGGCAATGGACGGTGTCAGTAGAACAGTGAATGTGTCAGTGGGGAGGGACTGTTGTCAGTAATTTTTTTTATTTATTTTTTATTATTACTTTTTACAATTTAATTGTTTTTATTATTTTACAATTTTGTTTTATAATAATGTTTATTATCCTTTACAATTTTTTTTTATGAGCACCATTGGGGGGCTTTGGTGAGAAATCAGGGGCCTAAACAGTCCCCTGATATCTCACTTTTGAGACAGAGAAACGGGCTGACAAAGATATATGGAAAGACTCCTGCGCTACCAAGGGGGATGGGTGGGAGTGGAATTGGGCTGGAAGGTGGACTGGGGATTCTGCAGCAGACTCCTGACACTCTGTCCTGGGCAGAGAGAAAAATGTATATGTAAAAGAAGGGGGTGTTGTCTGCGCTGAAAGTGAACAGGGGGGGGGGGGGGGGTGTGGGTGATAGGGTGAATGGATGGGACGGGTGGCTGGATGGGTGGATGCAGGTGGGTTTAGGACAACATGATAACCAACATAATCGAAACAATGATGTGAATGAATATACACATAAGGGTGATACCAATAAATACAAAAATTATTATTACAATAAGGAAAAACCCAACACACTAGCCAGTGTAATGTGAAACCAGTGAAAAACAATCCTAAATCAAAGATTCGAGTCCCTTTCTCTGCAGCCAAGCAGCAGGGGGAATCTGTGCAGCCCAGAGTAATTAGGGTGTGCCTGGGCACACCCTGTGTGCACGCCTATGATGATGGGACTTGTAGTTTTGCAACAGCTGGAGGTCCTCTTAATTGCATATCCCTGACCTAGAGGCTGGCTGAGCGAAACAAATGCATCATAAGGAGCCATCTGTTGTTCCATTAGTAACTGATTGCAGTTTACAATTGGTCATAGTAACAGAATTATTCTACTTTTTTATTCATATAATCAGTCATCCCGTCACACACCAGCAAAACTAGGTGGCAATAAAAACTAAAGTTTGCATGCCCTGCGAGAGAAATCGCTTATACAAGTCCTCCAGCAGTCCCAACTTACCAATGGCTTTTCCCTATGTGTGTTCACAGCTTCAATATTCAGAAAGATGGATTCAACTTTACAACCTGCAAGCGAAGTAGTAAGATAAATACAAAATGAGATGAATACAATAATTTCTACAGTATTAAATATAGTACCAAAAATAACTCCATATACAAACCTTAAATGTTTACACCCCCCCCCCCCCCCCAAAAAAAAAAAAAATGTATGAACGCCATCAATATCTTTTTGGAATGCTATGGCATCACATCCCTTTTTGTGACTGTTGCATAATCTTTACCAGCACTTCCTGTTGCAGGCTGACAACGCTAAACCACCTTCTCACAAATAATCAGCATGCAATGTTATCTACAGCTAGCCACTGGCCTGTGTCCACCAAATATTTACTCTTGCAGTTCTGCCCCTCTAGTTATCTACCTGGACTTTAATGCATTTGCACATAGTCACATTTCATGTTGGCCTAGGCCAGTGATGGTGAACCTTGGCACCCCAGAAGTTTTTGGAACTACATTTCCCATGATGCTCATCATGCACTTTGCAGTCTAGTTGAGCATTATTGGAAATGAAGTTCCAAAACATTTGGGATGCCAAGGTTCACCATCACAAAGGCAAAGAAAGGAAAGGGCAAGGAGGAAAAAGGCAAAGAAAGGAAAGGGCAAGGAGGAAAAAGGCAAAGAAAGGAAAGGGCAAGGAGGAAAAAGGCAAAGAAAGGAAAGGGCAAGGAGGAAAAAGGCAAAGAAAGGAAAGGGCAAGGAGGAAAAAGGCAAAGAAAGGAAAGGGCAAGGAGGAAAAAGGCAAAGAAAGGAAAGGGCAAGGAGGAAAAAGGCAAAGAAAGGAAAGGGCAAGGAGGAAAAAGGCAAAGAAAGGAAAGGGCAAGGAGGAAAAAGGCAAAGAAAGGAAAGGGCAAGGAGGAAAAAGGCAAAGAAAGGAAAGGGCAAGGAGGAAAAAGGCAAAGAAAGAAAGGAAAGAAAAAGGCAAAGAAAGGAAAGGGAGGAAAAAGGCAAAGAAAGGAAAGGGCAAGGAGGAAAAAGGCAAAGAAAGGAAAGGGCAAGGAGGAAAAAGGCAAAGAAAGGAAAGGGCAAGGAGGAAAAAGGCAAAGAAAGGAAAGGGCAAGGAGGAAAAGGAAAGGGCAAGGAGGAAAAGGAAAGAAAGGAAAGGCAAGGAGGCAAGGAGGAAAAAAAAGGAAAGGGCAAGGAGGAAAAAGGAAAAGGAAAGGGCAAGGAGGAAAAGGAAAGGGCAAGGAGGAAAAAGGCAAAGAAAGGAAAGGGCAAGGAGGAAAAGGAAAGGGCAAGGAGGAAAAGGAAAGGGCAAGGAGGAAAAGGAAAGGGCAAGGAGGAAAAGGAAAGGGCAAGGAGGAAAAGGAAAGGGCAAGGAGGAAAAGGAAAGGGCAAGGAGGAAAAGGAAAGGGCAAGGAGGAAAAGGAAAGGGCAAGGAGGAAAAGGAAAGGGCAAGGAGGAAAAGGAAAGGGCAAGGAGGAAAAGGAAAGGGCAAGGAGGAAAAGGAAAGGGCAAGGAGGAAAAGGAAAGGGCAAGGAGGAAAAGGAAAGGGCAAGGAGGAAAAGGAATAGGCAAGAAAGAAATAGGCAAGAAAGAAATAGGCAAGAAAGAAATAGGCAAGAAAGAAATAGGCAAGAAAGAAATAGGCAAGAAAGAAATAGGCAAGAAAGAAATAGGCAAGAAAGAAAAGAAAGAAAGCAAGCAAGCAAGCAAGAAAGCAAGAAAGAAAGGCCAGTGCACTCAATAGGTGACCAGTCTAATAGCACTATAGCAAACCTTCTGCACCGATTCCCTGCTGCCTGGGCCCCCTACAGGAGGCCCGGTGGTACCCCCCCCCCGTTGGTGGCCCTGGTTACACTTTATCAGCTGAGCTGCAACACTGGCAACAAAAAAATTAAATAAAGCCACATTTGCAGAATGAAGAAGAAACTGGCCAAATAAACCGCATTGCGATCCATCCACATCAGAAACTGAAGAGATGTGTAAAATTGGTCACTCACCGTAGGCCACAGGAGTCAGTTTCAAGACGGTGTGAAGAGGACATTTCAGGTATGGCAGCTCTTCTAGGAAGAATAAAAACATATCACACAGTGCGTATACAGTCCCAAGTTTTGCCATCAAAGCGCAAACCAACTCCTAGTCCTTAGAATACAGCCATTATGAAAGAAATAGGTAGGCTTCCATTGTTTCCTGTTGCTTTCTGAAGATGCCAATTGCCTGGCTGTCACGCTGATGTGGAGGCATCAATGCTTTCAGAGCCAACCAACCAGAACAGGTAGAGCAATAAGGAGACAGAACTTTATTTTTTGCATGCTTCATGTTTGAAGCCTGTTCGTAATTTCAGAAGCAATGGTAGACTACACATTTCCTCTCACATAAAGAGGGATCCAGAAGCTACTACTCTGCTCATGCCAGCCACACATGTTTCAATGGCTATAGGCTGGCAAATATCCCTGAGAAGGGTACGTTGAGAGATGCATCTAGGTGCAGAAATCAGAACCATAATACTCCCCCCTTAGAGATATAAATATTTAGGGGGGGGGGGGGGGGGGAACATGGTTGCCACATCCCATAATCTGCTTCCTGGTTCACAATAATTAGCCGGGACTGGAGCCATCAGTGACAGCCTCATAAAGCAGCAGCTAGCTGTCAGAGTGATAGATCATGTTTTGTTGCAGACTCCAACTTTGGCTTGGTGACCCAAGGCCATCCAAGCTAATGGATTTTATCAGGCTACCACCCCCCCCCCCCCCCCCACCGTCTTGTGACAACGCTACCCCTTTATCTTAACTGCCTCCCACCTAACCTATAAACCAGGGGTCTCCAAACTTTTCAAATGAAGGGCCAGTTTATTGTCTTTCAGACTTTAGAAGGGCCAGACTGTGGCCAGCGGGGGCGGAAAATGTCCTGGGCTTGGCATCAGCAAGAATAAATATGGCATCAGGGTTGGTGGTCAGTAGGAGGAGGAGTAGTGCCCCTATTAGTAGGAGGAATAGTATCCCATCATTGGTATCAGTGGAAGAAATAGCGCCTCCTTGTTGGTGTCAGTGGAAGGAATAGTACCTCATATCAGTGAGAGGGATAGTGCCCTCGGGCCGGATAAAGGCTAGTAAAGGGCCACATCTGGCCCTCGGGCCGCAGTTTGGAGACCCCTGCTATAAACAAATGACAGCTGAGCGAAAGCATTGGTATACTAGAAGAACATTATGGCCTCCGGGGGCCATACTGCAAAGCGATCCGTCATCTGCTGTAAAAGGCCTGGTGCCATGTGACCAATCAGTAATCACCTGACAGTTGTACACAAGCAGATTTCATTTATAGCCATTGTGTACTATTGTAATGATCCGATTGGTCACAGTAAATCCTAGTACAGACAGGGCTAGTCACAGCCTCAGTACCATGGGATAGCTGTGGCCAACCTCAGCCATCACAATAGTGCACGTTATATGGCTAGGAATTAGTGGATCCCATTCATAAAAACGATTGCTTATAACAGTGACCACCAGTGTTCTAAGCAATCAGTGTAAAGAAAAAAAAAATCCTGATCACTTCACCATAGTAGAGCAATTATGGCGATATGGTACTCCCACTGCTTAGGTCAATTTTTTATTTTACATAGGTCACAATGCCTCTTACCAAATACCTTGTACTGTCTACTTTCCAAAAAGGGGTCACATGGGCGGTTATTTGTACTGCCCTGGGATTTTAGGGACTCGACAACCGAGATAGGCTGTCAGTACATCGGGATTGATAAATTGCCCCCCCCCCCGTTGGCTTCAATATTGAGTTGGCCCCGCCCTTAGCAGCTATAACAGCTTCAACTCTTCTGGGAAGGCCGTCCACAAGGTTTAGGAGTGTGTCTATGGGAATGTTTGACCATTCTTCCAGAAGCGTGTTTGAGGTCAGGCACTGATGTTGACGAGAAGGCCTGGCTTGCAGTCCTTGCGCCAATCCATCCCAAAGGTGTTTTATCGAATTGAGGCAAGGACTCTGCAGGCCAGTCAAGTTCCTCCACCCCAAAAACGCCATGTCTGTATGGACCTTGCTTTGTGCACTGGTGAGCAGTCATGTTGGATCAGGAAGGGGCCGTCTCCAAACTGTTCCCACAAAGTTGGGAGTATGAAATTGTCCAAAATGTCTTGGTATGCCGACACATTAAGAGTTCCCTTTACTGGAACCAAGGGGCCAAGCCCAACCCCTGAAATACAACCCCCCCCCCCCCACACACACACACCACAATCCCCCCTCCACCAAAGGATTTGGACCAGTGCACAAAGCAAGGTCCATAAAGACATGGATGAGAGGTGGAGGCACTTAAGTGACCTGAATGTTGACTGCATGTGTGACCATTCGTCAAGATGTGAATTTGTGAGGTTGGGCACTGATGTTTGACGAGAAGGCCTGGCTCACAGTTTCGAAGAATAGACACACTCCTTAACCTTGTGGACGGCCTTTCCAGAAAAGTTGAAGCTGTTATAGCTGCAAAGGGCGGGGCCAACTCAATATCGAACCCTACGGACTAAGACTGGGATGCCATTAAAGTTCACGTGCGTGTTTCTATATACAAATAGTTAACTCAATTGGAGGCCTAGCCATGCCTACAGATTGAACCCGGTAGGGGTAGGCTGGTACATGCTACCAAGTACTGTATTGTTATAAGAACAATCTTATGAACCAAGGTAACTCGTTCTGTTACTAAGGAATAATGTGACAATTTTAATCTGTACTGTTAAGTAAATACTTTCAATAAAAATCTATTGTTAAAAAAAAAAAAAAAAAGTTCACGTGCGTGTTAAGTCAGGCGTCCCAATACTTTTGGTAACACACACACACACACACACACACACACACACACACACACACACACACACACACACACACACACACCAAAAAAAAAATATATATATATAATTTTTATATACCAAATATACAATTTTTGATTTTTTGCATTACCCCTTTAAAAAGAAGTATTGGGCACATGGGTGCAGCAATGTGATGCTGGGTAAAAAACGATACATCATCTCAATGCCATATCACCGTATTGTGGAAGGATAATGAGCCGCACTCACCGGCTGTTTTGTCTAGAAAGTAGGCCAGCAGGCAGCGCATAACAGCTTGGTGGCAGATCACCAAAACATTCTCCTGACGCTCCAGCTCCATAATAACCGGCTCCAGTCTCTGTACAATGTCCTCATAGGACTGCAGGAAGAAAGAACAGAATGTAACAGAAAGGGGGCAAGGGCTGCACATCATTCAAGGAAAGGAAAAGTTAAAAAAAAACACTTCTTTATGCAGGCACTAAATGAGAAAAAAAGGATACAGATTTATAGGCCCCCCCAGCATATATACTTGCCCAGTCACACTCCCTCCCCACACTCCCAGAACTCCATTCTAATGGAAGGAGGCTCAGCTGGGGGAGGGGGAAGCAGGTCACCCCCTCATGTGAGGGTGCTCAGGTCCCAGCAGGAGATTCATTTGTGTATTTTTAGCATAGTACAGGCGGTCCCCGGGTTACCAACAAGATAGGGTCTGTAGGTTTGTTCTTAAGCTGAACCTGTTTGTAAGTTGAAACAGGTACATTGTGTAGTGTAGCGCCAGCCAAAAAAACATTAAGCTTTTTGGATAGCATAGGGAAGGGTCATCACCCCTGAAACATTTGTTTTTCCTGTCTGTGCCCCTGTTCAGACCATTTCACCTCACTGTCCCAATGACAATTGGTTTTAAAAAAAATAAATAATGAGTAGTTGGGAAAACAGTGGAGACACCTTTTTCCCCCCATATTAAAGCGGCGGTCAGCCTAAACATAAAAAATAAAAACAAACAATTACTGTATATACTCGAGTATAAGATGACCAAATATAAGCCGAGGCACCTAATTTTACCACAAAAAAAAAAAAAAAAAACTGGGAAAAATACGTATTGACTTGAGTATAAGCCTAGGGCAGGGGTCTCAAAGTACCGGCCCGCGGTAATAAATGGCCCGCGATAAATCCCCGCGATTTGCGTTAAATCCCCGCGATTCGCGGTAAATCTCCGTTTAACAACTCCAAGCTGTGGAATCCCCCCTAAACAACTTTGATCTGCGGACCCCCCCCCCTAAACAACTCCGAGCCGTGGACCCCCCCCTAAACAACTTTGATCTGCGAACCCCCCCGCTCAACAACTCCGATCCGCGGAACCTCCCCCGCTCAACAACTCAGATCCGCGGACCCCCCCGCTTATCAACTATGATCTGCGGACCCCCCTCGGCTCAACAACTTCGTTGGGAGGTATGCCTGATGTGCTCTGATTGTGCCCTGATTTACCCCATGTACCCTGATGTGCCATGTGCCCCATGTACCCTGATGTGCCTCATGTACCCTAAAAGAGCCCTGATGTGCTGGGCTCTGTACATCAGGGTACCCTGTGCCCTGTAGTGCCATGTGCCCTGTACTGATGTGCTGTGCCTGATGTGCTCTCATGTGCCCTGATATGCCCCATGTGCCCTGATGTGTGCCATGTACACTGATTTGCTGGGCTTTGTACCCTGATGTGCTGTTTCATGTGCCCTGTACCCTGATGTGCCATGTCCTGTACCCTGATGTGCCTTGTCCTGATATGTCCTGTCCTGATGTGCTGTGCTCTGTACCCTGATGTGGCCTGTTGTGCTGTACCCCTATGTGCTGTGCCCTGTACCCTGTTGTGCTCTGATGTGCTGTGCCCTGTACCCTGATGTGCACTGTGCCCTGATGTGCCTTGTGCCCTGATGTGCCCTGATGTGCTGTGCCCTGTGCCCTTATTTGCTGGGCTCTGTGCCTTGATGTGCTGTACCCTGATGTGCTGTGCCCTAATTCGCTGGGCTGTGAGCCTTGATGTGCTGTGCCATGATGGTGAGTGGTTTGTCGGCAGTGTAGTGGTCTGTCGGCAGTGTGCAGTGCAGTGGTCCGTGTGCAGTGCAGTGGTCAGGGTTAATAATGTGTTTGCTGACACCAATATTAGGGTTAATAATGTGTTTGCTGACACCAATATTAGGGTTAATAATGCGTCCGCTGACACCAGTGCTGGGGGTTAATAATGCGTCCGCTGACACAGAGCTGGGGGTTAATAATGCGTTCGCTGACACCAGTACTGTTTTTGAAGTTTGAAAGTTTGCATGCGGCCCCCCATGGGATATGAAAACTTGTCTTGCGGCCCTCAGGTAATTTGAGTTTGAGACCCCTGGCCTAGGGTGTCCATCTGCATTCCTCACTGTGCCCATGCCTCACCTGACATTTAACATGGGAGTCTATGGAAGCGGTGCCCGGCTTTGAAAAATCGGTGCTTCTCGGCCGTAGGTCAGCTAGACCACAAACATTGCACACTTAGAAGAAGAGTGGGGCTACATGTGTGCCAAGTTTGAAGTCTAGGGGACCTAAGGTCGGCATCGGGTCCCCAAAGTCCGGGAGATCAGGCGCAAAAAGGTGACTCGAGTATAAGCCGAGGGGGGGCATTCTCAGCACAAAAAATAAATATAATGTGCTGAAAAACTCGGCTTATACTCGAGTATATACGGTATTCCTAAAAGCCAGCAGCTAAAAATACTGCAGCTGCTGACTTAAGGTGACACTTTGCCTGTCCAGGGTGCCTGCGATGTCAGCAGCCGAAGCCGAGCAATTGCTTGGCTGCCTCAGCCACCATCCTTGGTGAGGGAATCAGGAAGTCAAGCATTGCGGCTTCGCTTCCCAGTTCCCTACTACGCATGCACGAGTTTCGCTGCGTGTTTCCCAGAAGACAGGTGACGGGAAGGGGTGTGACCCGCGGGAGTCTATGCCCGGAAGTGGGTGCAAATACCTGTATTATACAGGTAATTACACCCCCTCCCCACTTAAACATGCCAACATGTGACATCAGAGGGGGGTGTTCCGAAAAATTTTGTGTGGACCTCCGCTTTAACTCTAAGGCCGCGTACACACGATCAAAACTGTCTGCTGGAAACGGTCTGCCAGACAGATTCGATCGTGTGTACGGGCAGACACAGATTTGGCCAGCCGACAGATTTTAAAGCATGCTTTAAAATCTGTCTGCTGGGAACCCGTCCGCCCGACATGTCTGCTGGTTAGTACGCTAACCAGCAGACATATCTTCTCGCACCGGCGCCGAATGGATTTGACGCATGCGCGGAAGTGTTTTACTTCCTGGTGCGGTGACGTGGCGGCGTCAACGTCATCGCCACGTCACCGCGCTGTCTGCCGGCGGGGATTTTGGTTTGATCGTGTGTACAGCGATCAAACCAAAACAGCCCAGCAGACATATCTGTTCAAATCGGTCTGTCAGACCGATTTGAACAGATGTATTTGGTCGTGTGTACGCGGGCTTACAGCTTGCATTTCCCTTCCTAGGGGTAGATAACCAGATAAAGTGAATGCTCGCTCCTGGGTTTAGTAACACTTTAAGTGCAGACATCATTTTGCCCTGAAATTGCAATGCAACTGGGTTTTGAAGATCGCCTATACTGGAATATGGCCATTGCTCACTTCTGCTTCTAAAAACAATGGTCCTCTGGCAGTCATTTGCTCCATCGGCTTTAATGCTCCAAGTCATCGACTCTGTCACGCGACAGTGAAATCGTGCAACTTTGTACGATTTCAAAGTAGTGCTACTTCAGGTGCTACTTTCAAGACTGCGACTTCATGCACAGATGTCTATGCAAGTTGAACCTGAACTTCGTGCAAGAACTACTTTCAAAAGCTGTGCGACTCGATGGAGTTGCATTGATTATTTGGACCATTTTCATTGCGGACAATTGGTTGTGCAACTCATCATGGTAGAAAAGATCATCACGTAGTAGCGGTTTGCAAACCTTTTCCTGTTTATCTGGTTCTAACATACCACATTAACAGAAGTTTATTTACTTGCAAATCTGCACATTGTCATGACCAGTACTTTGCCAAGTGCCAGCGGCACATTTTTCTGAACATTCCTTGCGACAGCGGCAGCTCAGCTTCCTCCACACTCACCTCTCCCTTGGGGTATCTGTAGCGATATTTGTCCTGGTCCCTTAGTGCAAATTCCTCAGGAAAATGATCCTGTATCTCTTCATAAGTCATCTCCTCACACACGCCCTGCAGAGATTAGATACAAAAATGATTCCCTTTTGAAAAACAGGAAGGTCATCACCTCAAGGATACACAGGATGGATAAATGATGGAACTTGGAGCCCAAAAAAAAAGCTACAGCATTTGGTCTCAATTCAACACGTTATGACTAGGGCTGTCCCGATACCTTTTTTTAGGACCGAGTACAAGTACCGATACTTCCCCCCCCCCCCCCCCATTTACTCACCGATAACCGATATTTTTTTTAAATGTGTCCCCCCCGTATATGCAGCCACGTCTCCCCCCCCATAGCGTATATGCAGCCACGTCCCCCCCCCCCATAGCGTATATGCAGCCACGTCTCCCCCCCCCATAGCGTATATGCAGCCACGTCTCCCCCCCCCCATAGCGTATATGCAGCCACGTCTCCCCCCCCCATAGCGTATATGCAGCCACGTCTCCCCCCCCCATAGCGTATATGCAGCCACGTCTCCCCCCCCCATAGCGTATATGCAGCCACGTCTCCCCCCCCCCATAGCGTATATGCAGCCACGTCTCCCCCCCCCCATAGCGTATATGCAGCCACGTCTCCCCCCCCCCCCATAGCGTATATGCAGCCACGTCTCCCCCCCCCCATAGCGTATATGCAGCCACGTCTCCCCCCCCCCACAGCGTATATGCAGCCACGTCTCCCCCCCCCCACAGCGTATATGCAGCCACGTCTCCCCCCCCCCACAGCGTATATGCAGCCACGTCTCCCCCCCCCCACAGCGTATATGCAGCCACGTCTCCCCCCCCCCACAGCGTATATGCAGCCACGTCTCCCCCCCCCCCACAGCGTATATGCAGCCACGTCTCCCCCCCCCCCACAGCGTATATGCAGCCACGTCTCCCCCCCCACAGCGTATATGCAGCCACGTCTCCCCCCCCCACAGCGTATATGCAGCCACGTCTCCCCCCCCCCACAGCGTATATGCAGCCACGTCTCCCCCCCCACAGCGTATATGCAGCCACGTCTCCCCCCCCCACAGCGTATATGCAGCCACGTCTCCCCCCCCCACAGCGTATATGCAGCCACGTCTCCCCCCCCCCATAGCGTATATGCAGCCACGTCTCCCCCCCCATAGCGTATATGCAGCCACGTCTCCCCCCCCCCATAGCGTATATGCAGCCACGTCTCCCCCCCCATAGCGTATATGCAGCCACGTCTCCCCCCCCATAGCGTATATGCAGCCACGTCTCCCCCCCCATAGCGTATATGCAGCCACGTCTCCCCCCCCATAGCGTATATGCAGCCACGTCTCCCCACCCCCCCCCCCCCATAGCGTATATGCAGCCACGTCTCCCCCCCCATAGCGTATATGCAGCCACGTCTCCCCCCCCCATAGCGTATATGCAGCCACGTCTCCCCCCCCATAGCGTATATGCAGCCACGTCTCCCCCCCCCATAGCGTATATGCAGCCACGTCTCCCCCCCCATAGCGTATATGCAGCCACGTCTCCCCCCCCCCATAGCGTATATGCAGCCACGTCTCATCCCCCCCCCCCATAGCGTATATGCAGCCACGTCCTCCCCCCCCCCCCCATAGCGTATATGCAGTCTCCTCCCCCCCCGTTTATACGTAAGAGCCACTCTCCCCCCCCCCCCCCATAGCGTATATGCAGCCACGTCTCCCCCCCCCCCCCATAGCGTATATGCAGCCACGTCCCCCCCCCCCATAGCTACCCCCCCCCCACGTCCCCCCCCCCCATAGCGTATATGCAGCCACGTCTCCCCCCCCATAGCGTATATGCAGCCACGTCTCCCCCCCCCCCCATAGCGTATATGCAGCCACGTCTCCCCCTCTCCCCCCCCCCATAGCGTATATGCAGCCACGTCTCCCCCCCCCCCCCCCCCCCATAGCGTATATGCAGCCACGTCTCCCCCCCCCCCATAGCGTATATGCAGCCACGTCTCCCCCCCCCCCATAGCGTATATGCAGCCACGTCTCCCCCCCCCCATAGCGTATATGCAGCCACGTCTCCCCCCCCCCATAGCGTATATGCAGCCACGTCTCCCCCCCCCATAGCGTATATGCAGCCACGTCTCCCCCCCCATAGCGTATATGCAGCCACGTCTCCCCCCCATAGCGTATATGCAGCCACGTCTCCCCCCCATAGCGTATATGCAGCCACGTCTCCCCCCCATAGCGTATATGCAGCCATGTCTCCCCATAGCGTATATGCAGCCGCCTAGTTAATCAGCGCGGGGAACATTACAGCCTACATTTGAATAGCTGTGTGTTCCCTGCCGCGCATAGACAATCCCCCTTGCTTGGGCACTTTCATAGACAGATCACCCATCCAATCCTGGGGACGAGTGATCTGTCTAGCAAAGTGCCCGAGCAAGGGGGAGTGTCTATATGCGGCGCGGCGGGGAACACACAGCTATTTAAATGAAAGCTGTAATGTTCCCCACACTGATTAACTAGGCGGCGGCCTCAGCGGCAGGGGTGTATCGGATCTGGCATCGGGAGCATTTGCGGGAGTACAAGTACTCCCGCAAATGCTCAGTATCGGTCCCGATACTGGTATCGGGACAACCCTAGTTATGACAATTGTCATTCTCAGGAAAAAGCCAATAAAAACAAATAAACACAAAAGTGATGATTGTTATACAGTACATTAGAATTCACAACGCTCTTCCACCTCTCAACACCATAATTTTCAAAATGCCTATATGGAGACTATATTCTAACAAAGTAAAATGTTGAAGTAGCTTCGCTTCTGTCTTAGATTTTTTTTTTTTTTTAGAGTCAAATATATTTTTATTCTGTTTGACAAAGAAAAACAACGTTCAAATGTCCGGGAGACAAGAAAATACAAAAATACAAATCCCATCATCTATCCTCAGCATGTAACATTATCAACAAAAACTCAGAGGCTCCACCGCCTACGAGGAGCATACAGTGCCATTCCATCCAAAGGACAGTGAGGGCTTAGCTAATTTACATAGTACAGAAAGCAAAAAAGGGATGCAATCAGTGCAAAAAATAAAATAAACCTCCCCCTTCACAAATGCAAGCTGAACACTGACAGGACAATCACAAAATCCAGAAGATGCAAAACAATCTATAAAAAAATAGTGCAGCCGGCGCTACCACTAGGCGGATTAGGCAGCCGCCTAGAGCGCACTGCCACCTAGAGCGTAACTCTGGCTGCTGTGTATACACAGCTATCTGCCGTGGAGATGTCACAACCGTGTGTGTGTAGAGCCGGGTGTCAGTAGGACAGACGAGTGCGAGGGGGGGGTGGAGTGCAGAGACAGCGGTGGCTCAGTCACTGGAGAATGCGGATTTTTAGTGGAGCCGCTGTAGCTCTGCAGTACATGTGTATGGGAGCGATCTGCGCTCCTCTCCTACCTAGGAACAATACACAGCTGGGTTCTGAGTTCTGTACACCTGCTGTGCCCATTGTGAGGGGTTCCCACCATCCCTGTGCCGAGTTCTGGGGTCTGTACACCCGCTGTGCCCATAATAAGGAGTTCCCACTGATGAGCTGCACTGATGGAGGTGGCACTCCATATCGCCAGCGAAGAGCACACATCAGTCAGGAGCGCCGTACTGATGCCCCCCACCACCTCCAGGCTCAGTGACTGACCCCCCCCCCCCCCCAAAAAAATGGTAGCAATCTAAAAAAGGTGGGGTATATATGGGCAGGGAAAAGGGGGTGGGATCAGGGGTGGAGCCAAAGGGGGGGCGCAAAGTGAGGTTTCGCCTAGGGCAGGGGTGCCCAATCTTTTGAAGAGCGAGGGCCACTTAAGCGACTTGGTAACCGGTCGCGGGCCACGACTTGGTAACCGGTTGCGGGCCACACTGTTAGGACCACAGAATTATGGGGTGCCTTGGCGCGGCTCTGTGGCTCACGCATGCGTTTGCAAATGCGTGCGGACAAAACCCCTGTTTTTAAACGCACATTGTTAGACAGGTTAATTGGTTGTTCTGCTAGCTGGTCGGTAAGTAGGCTTGGTTATTCCCTGGGCATTCCCCAGGTTCTTGTTATCTGCTTTAGCCTTCCATTGCTACTTACTGTGATTGCCAGCCATAGATGGGGGCGGTGGATACGTTTTGTTTCACCTGTGGTGTTTATTTTGGTCCAGCAGTGCACCAACACCTTTGCAGCCATTGTGCTATATGCTGGGTGCTTGGTGTGCTTCTGTACCTTTAAGGAGGGGTGGCTCCCCTTCAGTCCACCTGCCCCGATCTATCCATTAAAATGCATGTGCCTCCATTGTGAGGACACTCACTGTTAGTGTTAGGACCACAGAATTATGGGGTGCCTTGGCGCGGCTCTGTGGCTCACGCATGCGTTTGCAAATGCGTGCGGACAAAACCCCTGTTTTTAACGCACATTGTTAGACAGGTTAATTGGTTGTTCTGCTAGCTGGTCGGTAAGTAGGCTTGGTTATTCCCTGGGCATTCCCCAGGTTCTTGTTGTTAGCAGGCCACAAAGAGCAGAGCGGGTGAATGGCAGCCCACTCTATTCTCCTTAGAGGTGAATGGAGGGTCCGATTGGGTCAGACTGACTGTGAAAGGGGTCCAAGGCTGCTTTCACACTAATGCACGGTTTATCCGGACCATAGGTGCAGCACAGTTCACCTGTGGCTTTCCTGCAGGTAAGCTGCACTTTGCCATAGACTTCTATTATATCCTGTAGGTGTGGTGCACTTTCAGAAAGCACACAAAACTTGCAAGTAATAGAAGTCTATGGTTCAGTGCAGGTAACCCACAGGTGCACTGTTTGAAAGCAGCCTAATAACCACTGCAGAACAGATATATCCAAGAGCAGGCGGCCGTGGGCCACATCAGAGGGCTCCACGGGCCACATGTGGCCCCCGGGGCACTGGTTGGGCACCCCTGGCCTAAGGTGTCAAAAATCCTTGCACCAGCCCTGAGTGCAGCTCAATATAAAATTAAAGTGCAAAACACAGTATTAATACTGATAAAAAAAGCAATCATGAAAGGTGCATAAGTAATGCAAAAAATCAGTCCAAAAAGTGAAAAATTCCAAAAGAATAAAAAGGTGATAACCACTCCAAATCTTCACCGGTGACTAACTTTAAATATGTGATCCCTCCACCGTTAAGAATGTCTACTCTCACCTTAAAAGGTATGGACCCCTGTTTTACCAGGCAGTCAAACCAGCAGAAATCGATAAACAAATTGGTGCAATATGTGGATAGCAAAACTTCTTGGGCTCAGCAGCATTGGGATCAAGGATAAAAAAAAAAAAAAAAGACAGATCTAGGTGCTCTCCGCTTTAAAAAAAGGCTTATGTTTATTAAAGACATTAACAGGCTACTCACATTAGCCCGAAAGGCAAAATGGCAGAATGGAAGTACACACCCACAGAGGAGGAGGAGCCCGTGCTCGAGGGAAACGCCGCTGTCTGAGGACTGAGGTCTGCACTACTGTGGGGGTTACGGCCTGAGGTCTACACTACTGGGGGGGGGGGGGTTACCGTCTGAGGTCTGCACCACTGTGGGGGTTACTGTCTGAGGTCTGCACCCCCATTACTTTTCAGAGATGGCAGCAAGCAACTTCAGGCTCCTTCCCCCGTACGCGTTATGTTGTAGCAACTTCCTCAGCGGGGTGGGCTTTGTTTCTTATCCTTGATCCCAATGCTGCCGAGCCCAAGAAGTTTTGCTATCCACATATTGCACAAATTTGTTGATCGATTTCTGCTGGTATGACTGCCTGGTAAAATAGGGGTCCATACCCTTAAGGTGAGAGCAGCCATTCTTAATGGTGGAGGGAACGCATATTTAAAGTTAGTCACCGGTGAAGATTTGGAGTGATTGTCAGCTTATTTTGGAATTTTTCACTTTTTGGCCTGATTTTTGCATTACTTATGCACCTTCCATGATTCATTTGTTATCGGTATTAATACTATGTTTTGCACTTTAATTTTATATTGAGCTGCACTATTTTTTATACAATTTACATAATACAACACTTGACTCATTCACCTGAAATTTTTATCAAAGAGAAAGAAAAGCAAAGAAGGGGAAACAAAAGAAAAAAAGAGCAATAGAAGATAGGAGTAGGAAAGAAAAGAAGGCAGAGAATACATAGAGAGGAGGGACCGAGCAGACCAGGGCGTGTCAAACCTACATGATGGGATCAGGATAAGGAGCTGGATTAACTTTTTAGAGAGTCTGAGGCAGAGTAGTCAATCCAAAGGAGCCAGAGGGTCTCGAATTTGGTTGAAGGTGTCAGTATCAAGGGCCAGCATCTCTTCCATGCGCATAATATTGATCGTGGAGACCCACAAGGCCGGGGGGAGGGGGGGGATTTGGGGTGGTGGTAGTTTTCCAAAACATAAGGATAAGCTGCCTAGCGGCCGACAAGAGGAAACGAACAGAGTGCATTTCTGGGAGGCTTTGGAGCCAGCAAGCATAGACAATAGAGCTATCTCTGGGGAAGGTGTCAAAGGACGGCCGTATAAACTGCTGTATATGGCAAAAACCTGTGACCAGAGGGGCTGAATGGACCGAAAATCCAACCATATGTGAAGGTAGCTACCATCTGCCGCACCGCATCTCCAGCACGAGCCAGACACGGATGGAAAAATCTTATGTAAAGATTGAGGGTCCTTGTACCAATTGGGAGATAAGTTAAAAGTTTTTCTCCTGCGAATAACAGGAGATGGAGGATTTGTGTGTAAAATGGTAGGACTTTTGCCAGTCTACCAAGTGGAATTCCTTTCCCAGATCCAAGGACCACTTCCTTGTGCAAGAGGGGGGGTGATCATGTATCAATGCATGTAGTAGCGTGTATATGGTGGAAAGTGAGCGTCTGGGCATTTCCGAGAGAGAGCACAGCTGTTCGTACCCAGTCCCCTATGGGTGTGGGAAAATGAAAAAAGGTCAGAACAAAAAAAGATATGCGGAGGGCTGTGAGCCAATTATTCTGTCCTATATTTTATTTATTCCAAGGTGCCCTTCACCAGTGGAACCTTGCAGCACCCCGCTAAAAAAAGTGCTCTACCCCTTACTAGTGCCTCGTTTCCACTGAGCGGTTCGGTTCGCTATTTTGGGTGTTTCCATTATGAAAACGTACCGTAAAACCGAACCGTACCGCACCAGCAAGGGTCCTGCTTCAGATGAGGGACCAGAGAGAGTGGAACGGTTCGGTTAGGGCGGACCTACAAATGCATCTCACTGATTGGTGGATGCGCTAGGAATTTTTTCTAAAACCTGAATGGTCCCTCACGGTCCGATTTGCAGTGGAAACACTCACACGATTAGACCGGCCCCATCCGAACCGCTCCAAAATTACTGACCCGAGCCGTGCAGTGGAAACAAGGCATAGGTGACCCACTTGAGCAAAGCCTTTCATACTACTTTAGTGTCCTTGTGCACCCACAGTACTCTTGCCCTTAAAAGTGCCCTCCTCCCTATTAGATACCCCATTCAAGCACAGTCCTATATGCTACTAGAGTGCTCTCCTCTGGCAGGGCCCTCCAGCCTATATAGAGCAAATCATTTTATTACGATTTACAGTAAAACCTTGGTTTGAGAGCGTTTTGCAAGACAAGCACTTTTTTTTATAAATTTTGACTTGCTATACAAGCGATGTCGTGATATAAGAGTAGCTTCATGTCACAACCGAGTATAAAAATCGTAGCGAGGCGCCTCCAAGTGTAGCAATATGGTTTAGCAGCTTGTAGGGCGACGCACGCGCCCGCGCGTGTCCCCCGAATCCCACGCGTGCCCGGCGGGTACGATCGCCGCCGGGCACCCGCGATTGCTCGTTACAGAGCGGGGGAACGGGAGGTATGTGTGTAAACACATACCTCTCGTTTCTGTCAGCGGGGGAAACGCTGATCTTCTGTCCATACAATGTATGGACAGAAGATCAGTGATTTCCCCTAAGTGAGGCCGGCCCCCCCCCCCCCCATACAGTTAGAACACACCAGGACCCCACTTAACCCCTTCCCTGCCCCCTAGTGTTAACCCCTTCACTGCCAATGGGATTTTTATAGTAATACAATGCATTTTTATAACATTGATCGCTATAAAAATGCCAATGGTCCCAAAAATGTGTCAAAAGTGTCCGATGTGTCCGCCATATCGCAGTACCGGAAAAAAAAAAACGCTGATCGCCGCCATTACTAGTAAAAAAAAAAAATAATAAAAATGCCATAAAAACGACCCCCTTTTTTGTAAACGCTATACATTTTGCGCAAACCAATTAATAAACGGCAATTGCGATTTTTTTTTAACGAAAAATATGTAGAAGAATACGTATCGGCCTAAACTGAGGGAAAAAAATGTTTTTTTATATCTTTTTTGGGATTTTTATTATAGCAAAATGTAAATATTGCATTTCTTTCAAAATAGTCGCTCTAATTTTGTTTATAGCGCAAAAAATAAAAACCTCAGAGATGATCAAATACCACCAAAAGAAAGCCATTTGTGGGAAAAAAAGGACGCCAATTTTGTTTGGAAGCCACGTCGCACGACCGCGCAATTGTCAGTTAAAGCGACGCAGTGCCGAATCACAAAAAGTGCTCTGGTCTTTGGACAGCAATATGGTCCGGGGCTAAAGTGGTTAATGAAGGTACAACATTAAGCAACTTACATGGTTGATGATTAAAAGAGGCACATCCAAGTATGAAGGGATAAAGAAATCCACATAGACCATCCTCTGCACCACCATTGATGTCATCCCTTCTACGAGCGTGTCAAGCCTCGCTTTCAGATCACTTTAATGCAGAGTGGTCTTCCTGGTCACAATTGTGAGGACGGTCTAGGACAGTGATGGCGAACCTTGGCACCCCAGATGTTTTGGAACTACATTTCCCATGATGCTCATGCACTCTGCAGTGTAGTTGAACATCATGGGAAATGTAGTTCCAAAACACCTGGGGTGCCAAGGTTTGCCATCACTGGTCTAGGAGGACAGCTTTACCCCAGATGCCTCTATACTTTGATGTGCCCCTTTTAATCCTCATCCATGTTGAGTTGCTAAATGCTGTACCTTTATTAAATGTACGGTAACCATATTGCTACACTTAGGCCGCGTACACAAGATCGAATATATCTGCTGAAACTGGTCCGAAGACCAGTTTCAGCGGACAGATTCAACCGTGTGTACGGGCTAGCAGACAGGTTTCCAGCAGACAAAAGTTTTAAAGCATGTCTGTCCGACATGTCCGCTGGTTAGTACGCCTAACCAGCGGACAAAAATCCCCCGCATGCGTCGAATGGATTCGACGCATTCGTGGAAGTATTCTACTTCCTGGTACTAAAATCCCCCCGAGGACAGACAGCGCGGTGACGTGACGTTGACGCCGCCACGTCACCGCGCTGTCTGTCCTCGGGGATTTTAGTTTGATCGTGTGTACACTGATCAAACCAAAATAGCCAAGGAGACATGTCCGATGAAAACGGTCTGTCAGATCGTTTTCATCGGATAAGTTTCATCGTGTGTACGCGAGTCAGAGGCTCCTCTTTTCTCTTTCATACTCTGGAGCTCCTGCTGGATTTTGCTTCCAATCCCCTTGTGGAGGCTTCCATTTGTGGATGAACATTTTATGGTTACACAACCAATCACATTGCCGTAATCTTTTTTATAAGGACTATAAACTGAAGGACTTATGAATAAATGGTTATGGAACAAATCATTTGAGTTTCCATTATTAGAAGCATGCTTCTGGAACGAACTATGCTCGCAATCCAAGGTTTTGCTGTATAACGAAATCTTTAAGGCTGGTACACATGGGCAAAGGATCGGCCTGTTCAATAGAAATCAGATGACATTCGGTCAGCGTGCAGCAACCTGTCCAGCGTCTGTTAAAACGGGCATGCTGGAAAACCAGTAGCCAATCAGCAACTGTTGTAAATTGCATTTTTTTTTGCAAATTTTCTAGGCAAGTCAAATATTACGCACAGACATAGCAAAAGTTTGAGACAAGTTCACTTTTCATTAAAATAAATCCTTTTAAAAAAAGGAGGAGACGTAGAGCCAAAGTTTGTTTGGCTGTACTTCTCCTTTGGATCACAGGAGTGCAGTTTCATCCAGCACAGCGGGCTGAAGCTTGAGCGGGTCCAGGCTGGGGCAAGATGGCAGCATTGAAGCCAGGATCCGCCCACAACCCTGGACCACACCTGGCTCAGCCTCAGCAAGCCAGCCGCTTCCGCTCCCTCCACAGTGAGCATGGGGGGGGGGGGGGGGGCAGAGAAGAGAGACAGCGACTGATAGTCACGGGCTCTGCGCTCATGGAGCTCTGAGAACCGAGCGGTCAGTCTTTAGAACTCTGTTCCGAGTCGAAGGCCTGGTTCACACCTGTGCAGGTTGCAATTAATGCATATTCCAGGTGCATTTTGCGTTTTTCCATCCATTGAGGTCTATAGAACAAAAAAAAAAAAGCCAAACCCCTTTTATAGGAGCTTGCAGAGCACTGCAGGTTCAATGCCTGCAGATGCTCAACAAAGCCATTTGCCTGCAATTCCCATACGGCATACAGTTACTCAACTGCGCCGAGTTACAAACTATCTGCTGCAATGGCAGACTGTAGTTGTAGTTTATTCATTCACAGAACTCTGAACAATTTATGCAGCTGTGGTGGGTAAAGCGCCGTTTTCTAATTGTGACAGCGGGTGTGGGGAGAGGATCCCCTGTCAGGAGGGGGAGCACGGAGAACTGGCGTGAGAAGGATGCTGAACAAGTTACACACCAAATACAGAATGGTAAACAAAGCCCTTAAAGGGGTTGTAAAGGAAACACTTTTCATAATAAGCATCCTTTACCTGCAGACATTCCTCTTTTCACTTCCTCATTGTTCGTTTTTGCTCAGAAGTTGCTCTATTTCTTCTCTGTTCTGTTCACTTCCTGCTTGTCCGATTGTTACTCACCACCGTGAAGGGAGGCTTTACTGCGGTGGTCAGTGACGTGCTCACCCCCTCCTGGGAACTACATCTGTGCAGCAGGACGCTCTCTACATGTTAGACACTTCAAGGAGGTGCGAGTTACTGGGCGTGCCGCAATGCATACTGGGAAATGTAGTTCTTACGTGCGCCGCAAAACCAGGAAGTGAATGAGAGAACAGAAACTAGAACGCCGGAGGTGATATAGATGAAGGAATTTAATAGGTATTTACTCGTTTTTTTACAGAATCATTACACTATTCTGTCTGGCTACCTTGCAGACATTCATTTTAGGCAACAATTTTTTCCTTTACAACTCCTTTAAATAAGGAGTCTGCCTAGAATAAAAGGAAATGAGGGAGTAAAGCAACATTAGAACAGTAAAACATGAAGGGATAGATGTAGAAGACAAGTTTCACAGGAGACCGTGAAGCTCCTTTCACACTAGCGGATCTGTGGTGGATCAATTTTCCGGAGGATAGCGAAAAAAGATCAGCAGGCATTCAGGAGGCGATACCACCACCTTCTGATGGCAGCTTTTTTACTTGAGTAGAAATTTTAAATTGGAGGGCTGTGTCACAAATTTGACTCGCGGTTGCAGCGTGGCCATATTCACTTACATGGGCGGCATCGCCTGTTAAACTCTGCATGTAGTGTTGAAGTTGCCCCGCTTTTTGGTGGGATCAACCACCTGTTACCGCCGCCTGTATGAAAGGAGCCTTAGAGAAAATGCTCTGCTGCAACAGTTTTCTTTAACCACTTAAGGACCACGCAATGCCGATATATACACGTCAGCAGAATGGCACGGCTGGGCACAATAATGTACCTGTACGCGATTGTTAAATGCCCAGACCTGGGTAGCGTCCAAAGCTCCCTGACCGCGGCACCCGATCGCTGCCGGAGTTCCGCGATCGGTCCTCGGAGCTGAAGAACGGGGAGAGGTGAGTGTAAACACAGCTTCCCCGTTCTTCACAGTGGCGCTGTCATTGTCGGTTTCCCTGATATAGGGAAAAGCGATCAATGTCACACGTCCAGCCCCGCCCCCTTACAGTTAGAAACACATATGGAGGTCACACATAAAGCCCTTCAGCGCCCCCCAGTGGTTAACTCTTAACCACTTCCCGACGGCCGTACGAATATGTGTGGCCGCAGGGTGGCTCCAATTCTCTGAGAGGACGCATTTATGTGTCCTCCAGGCCGCCGCGCGTGCCCGCTGCATTCCTGATATACCGATGCGCGTGCCTGGCGGCCGCGATGTCCGCCAGGCAATCGGCGGTTACAGGGACAAGGACATGGATCTCTGTGTGTGTAAACACAGAGATCCATGTCCTGTCAGGGGAGAGAGGAGACCGATCTGTGTCCCTTGTACATAGGGACATAGATCGGTCACCTCCCCCAGTCACCCCCCTCCCCCCACAGTTAGAACACAATTCAGGGTACACATTTCACCCCCTAGTGTTAACCCCTTCAATGCCAGTGACAATTATACAGTAATTCGTGCATATTTATAGCACTGATCGCTGTACAAATGTGAATGGCGCCAAAAATGTGTCAAAAGTGTCCGATGTGTCCACCATAATGTCGCAGTCCCAATAAAAATCGCAGAACGCTGCCATTTCTAGTAAAAAAAATTAAAATGAATAATAATTCTGTCCCCTATTTTGTAAGCGCTATAACTTTTGCGCAAACCAGTCGCTTATTGCGATTTTTTTTTTTAACCAAAAATATGTAGAAGAATACGTATCGCCCTAAACCGAGATTTTTTATAAAAAATATTTAAATGGGCTATTATAGCAACAAGTAAAAAATATTTTTCAAAATTTTCGCTCTTTTTTTTTGTTTATAGCGCAAAAAATAAAAACCGCAGATGTGATCAAATACCACCAAAAGAAAGCTCTATTTGTGGGGAAAAAAGGACACCAATTTTGTTTGGGAGCCACGCCGCACGACCGCGCAATTGTCAGTTAAAGCGACGCAGTGCCGGAAGCTGAAATTTCACCTGGTCAGGAAGGGGGTATACGTGCCCAGAAGGAAGTGGTTAAACTGCAATTGTCATTTTCACAGTAAACAATGCATTTTTTGCCGTGAAAATGACAATCGTGCCAAATATATGTCAATTTTCCGATGTGTCCGCAATAATGTCGCAGTCACAAAAAAAAAAAACCCACGCTGATCGACGCCATTAGTAGTAAAAAAAAATTATTTATAAAAATGCAATAAAACTATCCCCTATTTTGTAAACGCTATAAATGTTGTGCAGACCAATCGATAAACGCGTATTAGGTAGAACAATACGTATCAGCCTAAACCAAGAAAAAAAAACAAAAAAAAGTTTATATATTTTTGGGGGATATTGATTATAGCAAAAAAAAATTAAAAATATTGCATTTTTTTTTAAATTGTCGCTCTATTTTTGTTTATAGCGCAAAAAATAAAAACCGCAGAGGTGATCAAATAACACCAAAAGAAAGCTCTATTTGTGGGAAAAAAGGACGCCAATTTTGTTTGGGAGCCACATCGCACGGCCGCGCAATTGTCAGTTAAAGCAACGCAGTGCCAAATCGCAACAATGGACAAGGTCCTTAACCTGCATATTGGTCCGGGTCTTAACCGGTTTAAGCCATCATTCAACTGACACTCTATAGCAGTGGTTAGCAACCATAAAAAGGTGAAGATCTGAACAACATGGGACGCAGTGCCGAATCGCAAAAAGGGGCCTGGTCCTTTACCTGCATTTTGGTCCGGGTCTTAGATTTAGAATCATGCAAAGGCATTTATTTAGCAAGAAGTCTACAAAAGATCATCCATGCAACTTACCGCATCGATCTCATTCAGCGCCTTCCACTGCTCATACGGGACGTGCAATGCTTCTGCTGTCTGGATGGTACGCTTCATATGACTGGTCCAAACCTTCAGGTCTGGGATCTGCTGAGACTTAATGAAGTTTCCCAGTGCGTGAGCATACTGCAAGAGACCAAGAAGAAGACCATGAGAAAACTGATAGTCTTGACAGTCAAGACCTATTCCTCAAGTAGGGTCCAAGCCCAATGTTGGCACCAGCTACACAAGAGGAACATAGGGATTACACACCCAGGGGCGGACCGACAACTCATGGGGCCCCCGGGCAATAGAAGATTATGGGGCCCCTGGGCTTACAGATGGCCACCAAGCCAGGAGGCAGCGCAGAGGTGGGGCAGCTAAAATCTCAGGATTTTCACATCAAAAGCATGTAGGTTTTGGATATATCAGGGGCAGATGTAAAAAAAACAGATTTATACATACTGTCCCTGGCAACCCTGATGGGGCCCCCTAGTGGCATGCGGCCCTCGGGCAGTGCCCGAGTGACTTAATGGTCAGTCCGCCCCTGTACACACCCACACATTAATGTCTCAAGATAGCCACTTGTTTAGAAAAATCTGCATTTTGAGGGTCCAAGCCAGCCCGTCTCAACCTTTTAACCATGGAGGAACCCTTGAAATACACTTTTCAGTCTCAAGAAACCCCTGCTAATAACAACGATATCTACAGCCGATGGATCAGGGATATGCAATTGGTGGCCCTCCAGCTGTTGCAAAACTACAAGTCCCATCATGCCTCTGGGTGTCATGCTTGTGGCTGTCAGTCTTGCTATGCCTCATGGGACTTTTAGTTCTGCAACAGCTGGAGGTCTGCTAATTGCATATCCCTGCATGTGATGGTCACTGGGAAGAATATTCCTTATATACACACAGGGGGGTCATTGGAAAGAACCTAACCCTACACATAGCCAGAAAAGATCACTGATGGGAGTGGTTACCCATAAGGGGTTGTAAAAAGGTAAAAATTCCCCCAAATAGCTTTCTTTACCTGCAGTCCTCCACTTACCTCATCCTTCCATTCCAAAGGTGACACCGGAGGGGAGGGGGGTTCTGAAAAGCAGAAGTTCCATTTTTGGGTGGAACTTCGCTTGAAAAGGGGGGTTGTAAAGGTACAACAATTTTTTCCTAAATATCTTCCTTTACCTTAGTGCAGTCCTCCTTCACTTACCTCATCCTTCCATTTTGCTTTTAAATGTCCTTATTTCTTCTGAGAAATCCTCACTTCCTGTTCTTCTGTCTGTAACTCCACACAGTAATGTGAGGCTTTCTCCCTGGTGTGGAGTGTCGTGCTCGCCCCCTCCCTTGGACTATTGGAGAGTCAGGGCGCCCACTAACACAGCCTCTTTTATCTGCAAAGTAGAGAGTCCTTACTCTCTCGTAGTCCAAGGGAGGGGGCGAGCACGACACTCCACACCAGGGAGAAAGCCTCACATTACTGTGTGTAGTTACAGACAGAAGAACAGGAAGTGAGGATTTCTCAGAAGAAATAAGGACGTTTAAAAGCAAAATAGTAGGATGAGGTAAGTGAAGGAGGACTGCACTAAGGTAAAGGAAGATATTTAGGGGAACTTTTTTACCTTTACAACCCCTTTAAAGCGGATGGTTCACCAAAAAAAGTATTAAAAGCCAGCAGCAACAAATACTGCAGCTGCTGACTTTTATTAGGACACTTACCTGTCCAGGAGTCCAGCGGCGTCCGCAGCAGAGGATGAGCGATCGCTCGTCACCCTGCTGCTCCCCCCTCCATCCACGGTGAGGGAACCAGGAAGTGAAGCGCTCCGGCTTCACTGCCCGGTTCCCTACGGCGCATGCGCGAGTCGCGCTGCGCCCGCTGATTGGCTCCCGCTGTGTGCTGGGAGCCGAGAGTTCCCAGCACACAACGGGAAAAGCCCGTCTTTTGCCCGAGACTGCGGGCCGGAAGTGGGTGCGGATACCTGTCTTTAGACAGGTATCTGCACGCCCCTCCCCCCTGAAAGGTGTCAAATGTCACACCGGAGGGGGGGGGGGGAGGGTTCCGATCAGCGGATCTTCACTTTAGGGTGGAGATCCGCTTTAAGTTCGAACATTCAGTAATTTACCATATGGGAGGAGCAAGTGACCCACGCCTACTTCTCATGTGACGGCGCTGATGACGCATGGCTATTACCCCAGTGCTGTCACATGGTGGAAGAAAGACCTCAGCCATAGCCAAGGTCATGAATAGGGTACTTCATGAGGCTTTGTTCCTCATTCCCAGCCGCTAACAAAGCATCAGGGTAGAATAATCACAGGATTTATACCAGTGATGGCAAACCTTGGCACCCCAGATGTTTTGGAACTACATTTCCCATGATGCTCATGCACCCTGCATTATAGTGAAGCATCATGGGAAATGTAGATCCATAACATGTGGGGTGCCAAGGTTTGCCATCACTGGTTTATTCGATGGCTAGGTAAGGCCATAACTTACAGTATTAGTGTACTTCTTACCTGTTTCCCTCGTACCGACAGTCCAGAGTCCCCACCAATCCTTCCCAGAAGATTGAGCTCGCTCTCCCCATGGCGGGATAGGTAGATGGAGCGCGGCGTTACGTGGATATTCATCAAGTAGTAAACCGCCCGGCTTTGAATGTGATCCTGCACTCTATTCACCAGATAGCGGCTCCCAACATTAAAAATCTTAATATAAGACAAAGCGCTGCAACAAGAGAAAAGGGGAAATAATTTAGCATTTTAGAAAAGAAAAAGAGTCGTTAGGCCTCATGCACACTGGACGTCACAAAAGCAAAACTATACTCCCACTTTATAAAAATGCAACAAGTCTATGCCCTATTTTGTAAACGCTATACATTTAGCGCAGACCAACCGATAAACGCTTATTGCAATTTTTTTTAACCAAAGATAGAATACGTATCGGCCTACACTGAGGAAAAAAAATGTTTTATATATATTTTTGGGGGATATTTATTATAGCAAAAAGTGAAAAACATTAAAAAAAATTTCAAAATTGTCGCTCTATTTTTGTTTATGGCGCAAAAAATAAAACCGCAGAGGTGATCAAATACCACCAAAAGAAAGCTCTATTTGTGGGGAAAAAGGACACCAATTTTGTTTGGGAGCCACGTCGCACGACCGCGCAATTGTCTGTTAAAGAGACGCAGTGCCGAATCGCAAAACTTGGCCGGTTCTTTTAGCTGACTAAAGTCTGGGTCTTAAGTGGTTAAAGCCATTTTGAGAGTTGAAGCATTTTTACAGCTGAAAAACTCGCAAACCCCACTAGTTATAGGTTTTTTCCCCAGCTAGAAAATGCCCCAGCCAAAAACTGCTGATAACAACCTATGTGTGCATGGACACATTGGATAACATTCTGGGGACCGCAGAAAAAAAAAGTCTGAAGCCAAAAACAGCAGCTGTAAAAACGAGGCCTTATATTTAAAGTAAGGCACACCAACGACATTTTAAAAAGACACAGCAGTAGTGCGATTGTCCAGTTCTGCAAGCCAAGCTTTGTACAGATCCCTACAAAGCAAAGACATGAGCAACTGCTTTGGCTCTTCAAGCTGCGTGTGCAATCTGAGCTTCAGCTATTCATTTTGTAAGCAGCTATTTTGTTGGCAAACAGTTGAGGTTAAACCTGTAAAAGCCACCGATCGGCTCTCCTCGCGTCTGTCAGATGCGAGTGAGGAAGAGCCATCAACGGCTCTTCCTGTTTACATCGTGATCAGCCGTGATTGGACACGTGGTAGGTAAAGAGTAGGGTTGTCCAATACTAGTATCGGTATCGATGCCGAGTATTTGCGGGAGTACTTGTACTCCCACAAATACCCCCGATACTAAAATAGAAAACTCCCCCCCCCCCCTATTGCAGCGATGTCCTGTCCTTCATACTTGTAGATATGATGCCGCCGCTGCCGCATACCGCCGTTAATCCCCCTTCATTATAGCTAGCGCGCATTACAAGCTTTCGTTTTGAATACTTGTAATGCCAGCGCCGCCATGTATTGACACTCCTTCATGGGATTGGATGGATCTGTTCAATCCCGAGCAAGGGGGAGTGTCCATGCACGAATCCGCGTATAGACACTCCCCCTTGCGTGGGATTGGACGGATCCCTCCAATCCCGAGAAGGGGAGTGTCTATACATGGCGGCGCGGGCATTACAAGTATTCAGAACGAAAGCTTGTAATGCGCTATAATGCAGGGAGATTAACGGCGGTATGCGGCAGCATCATATCTACAGGTAGGAGGGACAGGCCATGGCTGCAATATGCGGGGGACATGACATGGCTGCAATATGTGGGGGACAGGCCATGGCTGCAATATGTGGGGGACAGGCCACGGCTGCAATATGTGGGGGACAGGCCACGGCTGCAATATGTGGGGGACAGGCCACGGCTGCAATATGTGGGGGACAGGCCACGGCTGCAATATGTGGGGGACAGGCCACGGCTGCAATATGTGGGGGACAGGCCACGGCTGCAATATGTGGGGGACAGGCCACGGCTGCAATATGTGGGGGACAGGCCACGGCTGCAATATGTGGGGGACAGGCCACGGCTGCAATATGTGGGGGACAGGCCACGGCTGCAATATGTGGGGGACAGGCCACGGCTGCAATATGTGGGGGACAGGCCACGGCTGCAATATGTGGGGGACAGGCCACGGCTGCAATATGTGGGGGACAGGCCACGGCTGCAATATGTGGGGGGACATGACAATAGACGTCCAGTCAGGATTTCACAACCACTTCCTGGACGTCAATTGTCCATTGACCGGGCGGGAAGTGGTTAAAACACTATGTACACACACACACTTTATTTTTTGTCAATCCAGTGAGGGCAATTTAACAAAACTTGCATTCTACACCAGATTTAGGATCTCAATCTTCCACACAGGCAATCATTTGCATCAATGCAATTTTAATCTTAGAAGTATTACAGGAGGTCTTCTTTGGACGTACCTGTCCAGGTCGTCATGCAATGGCTCATAATTCATTTGATAACAGTCAATCCTCTGCAGGAAGTCCTCCACCACCTTCTCCCGATCACAGCCCATGTAGTCTGGGCTGGAGATCTTCACTTGCTAGAGAACAAAGACACATTTAAGAGCCGATCATAGACTTCTAGCAGCATGAATACCCATTTTCCCAGCTTAGTAACTTACGGTGATGTTTTCGGCAATGATATCTGGGTCATCACAGATTGACTCTATGAAGAACACCTTAAAATAGAGAGGAAAATTAAACAACTTGGGCTAAAGGGCCTTAAAATTTAAAGCAGAAGTTTACCCATAACTTGAGAAAAAAAAAAATTCAGTAAGTCGGTTCACACTGGGGCTCAGCCGCCTGACGAGTCGCGTCCCACTGAAGGCAATGGAACCGGTCTAATAGGAGCGACGCAAGTCGCTCCGACTTAGAAAGAGGTTCCTGTACGACTTTGGAGGTGACCTGCATTGACTTCTATACAGAAGTCGTTTTGCAGGACGACTTGCAGAGCCGTCCCCAAAGTCGTGCCGCTGGAGTGTGAACCAACTCAAAGGAACATACATTCCACATAATTATGCCACCAAAATGTGTAGGCTATAAATTGCCTCCAGCATTGCTCCCGTTCCTTCTTACCGAAGGCTGCCATTTTGCTAAAGAGTCTGATCAGCCTGTACATTTTTGGTGACAATGCCTAAAAATTTAGAGCAACCGAGCATGCGATTACTGGATTTTACACAGTATAGGTGCTTATTTTTAATGGTTTTGCATAGATATGCCTGCAAAGGGGAGAAGCCTGAGTTAATTTAGCAGGACTTAAAGTGATAAAGTATTTTTTTGGTTTAAACATAACCTGTTATATACTTACCTGCTCTGAAGTTTTGCACAGAGCAGCCCAGATCCTCTTCTTGAGTCCCTCTTTGGCTCCCCTGGCCCCTCGATCCTATCGAGTGCCCCCATAGCAAGCAGCTTGCTACGGGGGCACCCGAGTCAAAGCTCTGTGTCTGATAAGAGCCGCAGCTTGGCCCTGCCCTCTCTCCTCATTAACTCACTGACAGCAAGTCGGGATAGGATCGGGGCTCAGTGTCTGAATCAGAACAGGTCTGACTCAGCTCGGGGTGCCCCCCATAGCGAGCCGCTTGCCGTGGGGACACTTGACAGGAGGGAGGGGCCAGAAGCACCAAAGAGGGGCCTGAGGGGAGAAGGATTCAGGCTGCTCTGTGCAAAACATCTGCACTGAACAGGCAAGTCTAACATGTCCCCCCCCCCCCTTCACAATCACCAAGATAAATAACCTTCTGCCTTTAGAACCACTTTTGTTTTTTGATTGAAGTTTCACGTTAAAGTCAATAGCATCTACGCCAACTTACTGACCATTGTGCGCACCGCGGTCACTATGGCTTTACATAGGGCATGCTTTGCTTGGCGCAGCGCCCTCCGAGTGAGCCCAATTCAGGTGAACGGGCCGATCTGCGAACTCTAGAATAGCGTTCAAGAGGTTAAAGCAGGCACTGAGGCAGCAATAGGACGCCTTACTTTTCAAATGCTCGCTGAAGTGTGATCCAAATGCAGACGGCTTTTAAGAGAACAAAGTGTGAATAGCCCTTAGGCTTTGTGAACATGAACTTCACCTTCTTTAAAGGGCAGCAGCCTTTTACAAGGCATTTGCAAAGCTTTCAGCTGGCTTTGTGGAAACATTCAAAGTGCAAGTCGGATCTAGTATGGGAATGTTAAACTAAGATCTTAATGGGACGGCCACTTTAGACCAGCTGCCAACAGGCTTCGGCAGGCTTTTTAACGAGTCTGAAGTAGTGCAGAAGCTTCCTGAAGTCTGCTAGCAGTTTAACATGACCGTCCAAACTTCCATTAAATTCTGTCTTTACCATTCTAAAACTTTAACCGGTTCAGCTCTCATCCCTATACACCGCCTATGCACCAGAGAAATATTTACATAACTGCTATGGACCCAATTGGTAATAACTGGTCATTACTTAGAGCGGACCTTCACTCACAATCAAGATGCACATTTTAGATTAGGCCTGGTTGCCATGTTTTGTATAGCTTGATCGCTGGATTTTGTGCGGAGACACACTTGACACCAGCAGCCGCCATTGTGCACTTGCGCTATTATATACACACACACACACACACACACACTATACACAAGAGCCTTGACATGGGCACTGCGGATTTCACATACAATTGCAAATATGTGCAACTAAAACCTCTGTTCAATGTAAATTGTTACAGGAACAACTTTTTGCAGGCTGGTAATTTCTGTTCATGATGTATATTGCCCTTCCATGTGCACCTTGCTGCAAAAGGCTAGTTTTAAAGGGGTTGTAAAAGGTAAAGGTTTCACCTTAATGCATTAAGGTTAAAAAAAAAAAAAAAAATAAGGTTACGCCCGCCGTCCGCCCCCCCCCCCCGGTTTTACTTATCTGACCCCCTTGAAATTCCTGGCAGAAAAGAAGGAAGAATGGACGGCCACACTCCGGGGAACTTCCACTATGCTAATGCTATGCCATGACTAAGCACTAGCATAGTGCGAAACGTGTCAGCTGTTCTGTGGCTGTATTGATTTTGCATGTCCAAGTTTTAATAAAAGACAACTTTTTGGAAGTTTCCCCGGAGTGCGGCCGTCCATTCTTCCTTCTTTTCTGCCATTGCTATGTGCATCGCCAGCACCTTGGTAACCCGAAGGTTCCGGATTGCTTACAAGACTCACCTGAAGCGGTGACTCTTTCCCTTTAAAGTCCTGCGTCATCCTTCTCAGTTCTCAGCCTGGCCATCGATTGGCTTCACTGGATTGATGGCAGCGCAGCCATTGGCTGGCGCTGCTGTCAATCACATTCAATGAGGTGCCGCACCAGCGGGGCCGAGTGATACAGTTGGTGGCTATGGCCACCGCTGTATCATAGGAGAGCGCCCGCAAGAGCTTTCCACCATGCAAGCTCGGTGGAAAGCTCTTGTGGGGGTGGGGTACATAGTGTTCTGGACGGACATGTGAGGGGGCCTTTATTGCAGACGGCGCTTTGGATGTTGGTCTGAGATGCTTGCAATTCTACACAGTGCTGTATGCCGATGGTCACTGGTCAGAGGAGGCCTGTAATGCATACAGTGTTCTGGATGGGCGGCCTAAGCCTGTAATTGTCATGTACACACTTGCTGTGCTCATTGACAGTGGTTCTTAAAATAAGTTTTTCTTTTTACATAAAAGTAAAATTCTACCTGTGCATTTAGTAGTAATTGATTGAGATATATATATATATATAAAAATCATACACATACATATACATACACACACATATAAATATAAATATATATATATATATATAAATCATACACACACACACACACACACACACACATAAATATAACACATACACACACACACACACACACACACATATATAAATATAAATCATACACATACATACACACACACATAAATATAAATCATACACATACATATATACACACACACACACACACACACACATAAATATATAAATATATAAATATAAATCATACACATACATACACACACACATATAAATATAAATCATACACATACATATATACACACACACACACACACACTCTAACTGATTATAAAGTGTAAGGTGGAGTTTGGCTTCAATTTGTTTGTGTATCTAAATCTGTTTGTACATCCAACACTCCCCTCTGCTGACCAAAAAGGTGCCCCCAGTGTTCCTTCATCCAGAGTGGAGACACTAATACAGGAGAAGTGTTAATGGCCAGATCATCAGGTGAAAACCAAGGAAAAAAAAAACAAAAAAAACAAATGCAACATCTAACGATTGGTAAGCTGCATTCAAGTTTGTGTTCAATACAGTCTTCACCTCTTCCCTTGCCAACACCCCTCTACATGCATTCAGGGCTCTATTCCAATATGTATTCCTCCCCACTAAATAGAGCAGTGCCGCTTAAATGGATTGCAAGCATCTCCAGCCTCGGTTGATACATTGACGACTAATTTAAACTAGACCAAGCTGAGGCCTGTGTCTACACAACTCTGGCAACATTAGTGTCCGTCTATTATAGGGGTGGGATCCTCGATGAGGTGAAAAATGGCATAAAATGTGCTTGCGATAATTCAGGCAGGCTTTACCTTGTAACCCCGTTCCTTGGCAAACTGCAAGATCACGGACCTCCTCTCTCTAGTGGTATTGGTGGCATCAAATACCTAAGACACAAAAAGGAATAAAAAAAGCATTGAAACGTATAACACACGGTTAACTATGGAGACCAATTATATGGTCATAAATAGTTAGGTTGGAGAAAACACCACACAGACATGTCCATCCAGTTCAACCACTAGAAATAGAAAACATCCATAGAAAAAAAAAATCCTATATACACAGTTGATCCAGAAGGTGGCAAAAAATATTAAAAAGCGTTGGATACAGTTCCGCACACACGGCTCAAGTGTAAGGTAAAGTCTACAGGCTGCAAATAGTTTGTAAATGGATAGAAAACTGACTAAAAGACAATTCAGAGAGTTGTGGTTAATGATTCTTACTCTGAATGGTCCAAGGTTATCGGTGGTGTACCCCAAGGTTCCCCGTGTTGGGACCCTTATTTTTTTAAATATCTTTATAAGTGATATTGGGTCTGGAATCAAAAGTAAAATTTCAGTCTTTGCAGTGGAATAACGTCCTTCGAGGATGTCTCCAATTTACAAGCCGACCTCAATGCTCTGTCCAATTGGGCAACTATGTGGCAGATGAGGTTTAATGTTGATAAATGTAAAGTTATGCACTTGGGGGCCAAAAAAATGCATCATACATGCTAGGGCAGCCCTCAAAATTTCCACTCGCCTACTAGCATTTGGCGAGTGGATTTAAGCTGGGGGCGAGTGATGACAGGGCTGTATGACCAATCTCCCTCCAATCTGTGCCTACACTTAAGAGTCCCGATGAGATTGGCGGCCGAAGAGTAAAGGTGCATGCTTGGAAAAAGTAGTCTGGTGAGCCGCGCACAGGCAGAGCAGTACACAGGTGCTCTCCTTACAATTCTCATTAAGCCATGGGACCTAACAGTATGACCTCCCTGAGCCTCCCCGCGACCAATGTAGCTGGAGAGCACAAAGTAATGAGTGAGGTGGAGGATTGGGAAAATTACCACTCACTGAAAGTTGCCCTGACATGAGAGTGGCAGCCTTCCAGTTTGTGCAGTTTTCTTCTTGTGCTTTATTGTAAGTGTCCAACAGTTCAGCCTGAGCACTGTGAACAGACTGATCTCAATGTGTGCTGTGCAGTGTCAGTGTTCGCTTTGCTATGTATGGTGTCAATGGCTGTGCAGCTCTGTGGATCCCGGCGCTGGATTGTACTCCCTCCCGCTGTGCTGCAGCTCCTCTCCTCACTGCCAGCCTGAACACAGGCTCCTGATGATGAGATGAGAGAGAGACCCAGTTCTAGTGCCCTGTCCCTTTGGTTTGCCCCCAGTGCCCTGTCCCATTTTGTTAAAGTTGTTGTTGGTAAAATTTTATTTTGTAACTTGATTCTGCATAAAACATTTAACAGTGTCATTCCAGGAGATAATCTACCAGGGCGTGTTTACGGGTGCAATTAGGCGCAGGGCAGTGTATGAATTAGGTGGGGCAACTGGTGGTGAGTAACTCTTGAGGCCTGGCTAGTAGCTCAGGACTTGAAATTTTGAGCCCTGTGCTAGGGGGGAGTACAACTGGGGGGATCCGTAGTGGAGAAGGATCTGGGGGTTTTGTTAGATCATAAGCTCAATAATACCATGCAATGCTAAGCTGCGGGTTTCAAAGTGAGCAAAGTCCTTTCTTGTATAAGAGGTATGGACTCCAGAGAGAGAGAGATATAATTTTGCCCCCCCCCCCCCTGTACAAATCATTAGTAAGACCTCATTTGGAATATGCAGTTCAGTTTTGGGCCCCAGTTCTCAAAAAGGAGATCGGGGAACTGGAGAAAGTGCAGAGAAGGGCAACCAAACTGATAAGAGGCATGGAGGAGCTCAGCTATGAGGAAAGATTAGAGGAACTGAATTTATTTTCTCTTGAGAAGAGAATAAGGGGGGATATGATCCACATGTACAAATATATAAGGGGTCCATATAGTGAACTTGATGTTGAGTTATTCACCTTACGGTCAACACAAAAAAGACAAAGGGGCATCTTTACATCTAGGAGGAAAATCGATTTAATCTCCAAATACGGAAAGGTTTCTTCACAGTAAGAGCTGTGAAAATGTGGAATAGACTTTCTGCAGAGGTGGTTCAGTAGATCGCTTTAAAAAAAAAAAAAAGTCTGGATACTTTCCAAAAATGTACATAATATAATTGGGTACCGATATTTATAGGTAAAGTTGATCCGGGGAATATTCGATTGCCTCTCGGGGGATCAAGAAGGAATTTTTTCCCCTGCTGTAGCAAATTGGATCATGCTCTGCTGGGGTTTTTCACCTTCCTCTGGATCAACTGTGGGTATGGGATTGTTATTTAATTTCTTTAGTTTAGTTGAACTGGATGGACGGGTGTTTTTTTTCAACCTGACTATGCAACTATGATCCAAATACTGCAGCGGGGGAAAAATGTCTTCCCAATCACTCTAGACAAAAAAAAAAAAATGATATTCAGAGTTGATGGGCTTTCAATACTTATTCCAAAAATGGTACAAACACACAAGCTCACTAGGTATAGCAAGGCAGCTCCAAGACATAGGCCTCCCTCAATGGGAGACGCATAATTTACTCCAGTATACATATGGGAGCCTACAAATAGAAGGCCAAAAAGGGACCTTTAATGGTTTGTAATACTGCGATAAAAAAACAGTCAACACGTTTTTTGGGGGCAAGTCCCCCTTCAGGGCTTAGAAAAATAAAATAAAAGGACTTGAATGGAGATAGTCAAATGGCTTTAGGTCTCATCTGATGTAAAAATGTATAAATATATATTGTAACGGCACCCCAAATGGGACAGGGGTTAAAGCCATTTAGGATATTCCATTCCCACACACAAGGCAGCTATCGACACACCACAATCCGAACACGACCCATACAACTTCCCCCATTAACGAGACACACAGCTCTGTTTGAGGTTCAACAGGACTAGACCCTTTGAGAAATACAGCTCTTTATATACAGTTTAGGATACTGCAGTAACCAAACGAACAATGACCCAACTCCACCCACAACATCACACAATGCTTCCTAACGAGCCCCAATACACATCTTTTAGTAGACATTCTGACTCAGGCTCCTGACCCAATTTACATGAGCCAACTACAGCTGATGACTCATACACCTGACCTTTAGGCTGTCTGCTAACTTACAATACACATTACCATCAATATATCTTCACAAAATACAGGGTCAATTAGCACAAGCCACAATGAAAGACCCTTAAAAGCTATCCTAGATTTAATTTACATCACAACAGACAGGTGGGCTGCAGTCTAAGACCTATTCTGCACGTCCATTATTTTCTGGCTCAATCTGTGCCCAAAAGTGACATATATATATATTCCAATTTTCCACGTTTTTTTTCATGAAGGGGAAGTTTTATCTTTTCCCAAAACACGTTTGCCTTTATTATAGGTATTGTAAATTAAAGGCACTTTGGAATATGTCACTTTGTGGTTTGACACCCATTTGTATTGTCCAAAATGCTTTTATTGTTGGATAAAAAAAAACCATTTAATGTGTTTTAGTGGGCTACAAACAACAAAAAATTGCCCATCTATCAAAACGTATACGAATTGTCTGATCTGGCGCAAAGCCTCCTTTTGAATGGGGGCTGGGACTTTTCCCCATTGTCACAATTGTTAGAATTCCCACCCAACAGGTGGTTTTAATTACACAGATCCAGTGGGCTCATGTTTTAAGGTTATTCAAGTTCTTATTGCATTTGAGCCCCTCCTGAAACCAATGGCGGCTGGTGCTCAATATTGGGGGGGGGGGGGGTTCTTTAATCAAACCAGCCCCCCTCACTCGCACATACCGACACTGCTCCCCCGCTCATCCCCCGAACTCCAATCAGGGCAAGCGCATCTGTCCGCTCAGTCTCTTCCCTCCAGCTTTCAGAGGGGCCGTTGCTTCTCCTGTAGTGGGTTCTGAGGCCCAATTGGCCAAGAGTCCCAAGACTCCCTGACTGGCTGGGATGAGAAGCAGGACAATAGCGAATATTAAAGTGGTTGTATACCCCACTTTTTCCTACAGGTAAGCCTATAATAAGGCTTACCTGTAGGTATAAAGAATATCTCCTAAACCTGTACGGTTTAGGAGATATTACCCCCGCAATGCGCCACTGATTGCAGCGGCGCATGCGCAGCGGGATCCTCGGCTAAAGGACTGGCAGCCGCCGGACCTTGCCGAATTGAAGTCTCCCGCTCCAGCCAATCACAGCGCTGGAGCGGCGATACCCAGAAGACACGCTGGAGCAAGATGACATTGCGCTCGGTGTGGACCAGGTAAGTTCTCTTCACCTCGTTTTAAGGTAAGTATTTCATAATGAGATAGTATGTGGTGCATACTAGCTCATTATGGCTTACTTTACAGGTGTAAAAAAAAAAAGGGAGGGTATACAACCGCTTTAATTTGCCAATGTCCTACAACTGGGTGGGCTCGGGGCACCTCCCCTGCGTCTCCTCTTCTACCTCATCTCCCCCAATACAAGCGCTTCTCCCCTAATCTACATGCAGGTTGCCGGATGCATGGGTTTCAATTTTTTTTTCTCTCCGAAGCACATAAATTAGAGCCTGAGGCTCCAATAATATTTGCTATTGTCTAACCGCTTCTCCTCCCAGCTAATCAGGAAGCAGGTCCTGAGAGCCAATTGGCCGGGAGGATAAACAGGAAGACAATAGCAAATATTACTCACTAATGTCACACAACTGGGTGGGCTCAGCTCCAAGCCCACCCCCCCTTTTTTTTTAAGCCAATTTGAGCCTCAGACTCCAATCATGCACTTAAATTGAAACCCATGTCTCTGGCACCCTGCATGTAGATTAAAAACCGGGCGCATTGATCAGGGGGGCTGCGCCCCTGATGGAGTGGCGACCACTGCCTGAAACACGTTAGGATTACAAACTAAAGGCACCTAGTGGTTTGGCACCCATTTGTAGAGTTCAAAGTGCCTTTAATGGATTGTAATATGAATACAGTCACATAGAACATTCAACATGTTTCAAGGGCAACAAAACCCTCCCTTCATTAGGGCTTGGAAAAATATATATATCAAAAAAGTATCTATTGTAACTGGTATTACAGGCCATTAAAGGCACTTTGGCCTCTCACTTTGTGGATTGTCGCCCTTTTGTAAATTATGAATGGCTTCCATATAATCAGCTGGGCACACTCAAGTGTTGCAGGCAACTGGCTTCTTTACCTCTGCAGCCGATAGACTCAGGGCTGCCATCGGGGGGGGGGGGGGGGGGGGGGGGGGGGGGGGGGGGGGGGGGGGGGGGGTGGGGGGGGGGGGGGGGCAGGCAGGAGTACACCTGTAAGGGTCCTGGATGGTAACCCCCATTTTTGTTTATAATTTTTTGTTATTAAATGGCCCAGAGGTCCCCAGATGGCAACCCCCCCCCCCTTTTTTTTTTAAATAAAAAAATAAAATGCAGTTTATATTATAATATTATATAAATATTACAATTATATTATAATTATGTAAAAGAAGGGGTGTTGTCTCGCTGAAAGTGAACAGGGGGGGAGGAGGGGGGGGGTGGGGTGATGGGGTGAAATGGATGGACGGGTGGCTGGATGGATGGATGCAGGTGGGTTTAGGACAACATGATAAACCATCATAATCGAAACAATGATGTGAATGAATAAACACATAAAGGGTGATAACCAAATAAATACAAAATTATTACAATAATTATTACAATAAGAAAAACCCAACACACTAGCCAGTGTAATGTGAAACCATGAAAAACAATCCTAAATCCAAACTATAAGACCAGAGAAAATTCCATGAGAAATGCCTCTGATGGAAAAAATATGAAATAAATAAAGTCTCTATGAAAAAACCCAAGAGTCCAGATAAGTCCAAATTGAAATGGTGTGCCAAGAAAGGTGACAGCAGAAAGCACCTCAGGTGGTCCCAGCTCCTCACCTCAAGGCTATAGCTCGGATAGCCTGCAACAGCACCCCCGTGGAAGACAGTGATCCCTCGGCAGGGCAAGCAGCAGAGGCACTCCCAGCGGTAAAGGTAAAGCAAAAAAGAAGAAAGCGAGTGAGTGACAATAAAAGACGTCTGGTAGGCAACTAGTGTCACTCGTACATCCACTCACCCCGGGTGATGGATGATGGGCCTATCTCCCACGAACAGCGAGTTCGTACTTCTAATGGCAGATATCCTCTTCTAAGCTGGCCAGATGGTCACTCACAACAAGGGATCTCTCAGATGGCATACATGATAAAAGAAACAGACCATAGCGCAATCCCGCAAGGTAAAAAACACATTTAATAAAAAAATCAAAACTCACATTTAAAACGATCCAAAAGGCACAAAAAAAACAGACGTCAGGAACACACTGCGTCAGCGTGTGGACTCTGTGGCTCCTAGGATCCCTACGCGTCTCGTCACACCTCGTGACTTCCTTAGGGGATCCCCTAAGGAAGTCACGAGGTGTGACGAGACGCGTAGGGATCCTAGGAGCCACAGAGTCCACACGCCTGACGCAGTGTGTTCCTGACGTCTGTTTGTTTTGTGCCTTTTGGATCGTTTAAATGTGAGTTTTATTTTTTTATTAAATGTGTTTTTTACCTTGCGGATTGCGCTATGGTCTGTTTCTTTTATCATGTATGCCATCTGAGAGATCCCTTGTTGTGAGTGACCATCTGGCCAGCTTAGAAGAGGATATCTGCCATTAGAAGTACGAACTCGCTGTTCGTGGGAGATAGGCCCATCATCCATCACCCCGGGTGAGTGGATGTACGAGTGACACTAGTTGCCTACCAGACGTCTTTTATTGTCACTCACTCGCTTTCTTCTTTTTTGCTTTACCTTTACCGCTGAGGATGCCTCTGCTGCTTGCCCTGCCGAGGATCACTGTCCTCCACCGGGAGGTGCTGTTGCAGGCTATCCGAGCTATAGCCTTGAGGTGAGGAGCTGGGACCACCTGAGGTGCTTTCTGCTGTCACCCTTTCCTGGCACCACCATTTCAATTTGGACTATCTGGACTCTTGGGTTTTTTCACTAGAGACTTTATTTATTTCATATTTTTCCATCCAGAGGCATTTCCTCATGGAATTTTCTCTGGTCTTATAGTTTGGATTTAGGATTGTTTTTCCACTGTTTCACATTACACTGGCTAGTGTGTTGGTTTTTTCCTTATTGTAATAATTATTGTAATAATTTTTTTATTTATTGGTTATCACCCTATGTGTTTATTCATTCACATCATTGTTTCGATTATGTTGGTTATCATGTTGTCCTAAACCCACCTGCATCCATCCATCCAGCCACCCGTCCCATCCATTCACCCCTATCACCCACACCCCCCCCCTCCTCCCCCCCTGTTCACTTTCAGCGCAGACAACACCCCCTTCTTTTACATATACATTTTTCTCTCTGCCCAGGACAGAGTGTCAGGAGTCTGCTGCAGAATCCCCAGTCCACCTTCCAGCCCAATTCCACTCCCACCCATCCCCCTTGGTAGCGCAGGAGTCTTTCCATATATCCGTATATTATAATTATATTATTATTATAATTATATTATAATTATATTATATAAATATTATAATTATACTATATAACTATTATAATTATATTATTGTATAACTATTATAATTATATTATTGTATAACTATTATAATTATATTATTGTATAACTATTATAATTATATTAATATTATCTAAATATATATATATATATATAATATCGAATCTCATTTTATATAAGGGGACCATAGGTCAGCATCCAAAGCCCCCCAGCCCCCTCCCCCCCCAGTTCTCTGAAGCTGTGGCAAGGGGCCCCATAATTTCTGATGGCCCTGTATAGACTTAAGACTAACAGTAAATCTGATCTGACTGCCATACAGCATTAAAATAAAATTTAAGTTGTACAAAACACCTTCTCCAAGCAGCAGGATTAATATAGGAGATCTGATTAAACGCCCTCTGAAAACCGGACTGCAAAAGCAAAATCCATTAGTCACTGGCGAATGCTCAGGCTCAGTGGTTTTCTGCCAGTCCTAGCAACAAAAGCGCTTTCTTCTAGTCAGCACGACATGGAAGATGGGGAGGGCACGCATACATTAATTCTGCTCAGATGCTGGACCCCCCCAGGAACCTGTCTTACATAATGTGCTGCTTTCCATTTTCTAATTAAAGGGATTTTTTTTTTTCAAAAAATCTGCTGTATATTTGCAATCAGTAGAAATTGAGAAATATGAACTTACAGCAACGTGTCCCTCCTCCTGTGAGAGGTAGGTGTGGACGTCTTTCAGGGCATTGAGTGCACACTGCCTGCAAGACAAAGACATGCGTTTATTAAAAAGGAATCTATAAAGACTGCATTATAGTGAGATAGAGATAGATGGAGAGATAAAGAGATATAGAGATAGATAGAGATAGAGATATTACAGACCAAAAGTTTGGACACACCTTCTCATTCAAAGAGTTTTCTTTATTTTCATGACTATGAAAATTGTAGAGTCACACTGGAGGCATCAAAACTATGAATGAACACATGTGGAATTATATACATAACAAAAAAGTGTGAAACAACTGAAAATATATGTCATATTCTAGGTTCTTCAAAGTAGCCACCTTCTGCAGCAACACATCTCTAGAAGAACTGATAAGAGGAGACTGTGTGAATCGCGCCTTCATGGTAGAATATCTGCTGAGAAACCACTGCAAAGAAAGGCAACAAGCAGAAGAGACTTGTTGGGCTAAAGAACACAAGGAATGGACATTATAACCAGTGGAAAATCTGTGCTTTGGTATGATGAGTCCAAACTTGAGATCTTTGGTTCCAACCACCGTGTCTTTGTGCGACGCCAGAAAAGGTGAACGGATGGACTCTACATGCCTGGTTCCCACTGTGAAGCATGGCGGAGGAGGGTGGATGGTGTGGGGGTGCTTTGCTGGTGACACTGTTGGGATTTATATGAACCAGCATGGCTACCACAGCATATTGCAGAGGCATGCTATTCGCATCCGGTTTGCGTTATTTGGACCATCATTTATTTTTTTAACAGGAAAATTACCCCCAAACACACTCCAGGCTGTGTAATGACCAGGAGAGTGATGGGGTGTGCGCCAGATGACCTGAACCAACCACAGTCCACCGGACCTGAACCCAATCGCGATGGTTTGGGGTGAGCTGGACCGCAGAGTGAAGGGCAAAAAGGGCCAACAAGTGCTAAGCATCTCTGGGAACTCCTTCAAGACTGTTGGAAGACCATTTCAGGTGACAAAGAATGCCAAGAGTGTGCAAAGCAGTAATCAAAGCAAAAGGACCTAGAATAGGACATATTTCAGTTGTTTCACACTTTTTTGTTATGTATATAATTCCATATGTGTTAATTCATAGTTTTTTTGATGCCTCAGTGTGAATCTACAATTTTCATAGTCCCATGAAAATAATAAAAAACTCTTTGAATGAGAAGGTGTGTCCAAACTTTTGGTCTGTAACCGTATATATATATATATTATATATAAATATATATATATAAATAATAAAATATATATATATTATATAATAGTATATTTATTCACACAAACACAAATACACTTACACACACAACACACAATTTTGTTGTTAGAAGAGCATGCAAGTCAGTGGTTGTCAACTCCTGTATCCAGGACCCCCCTAACAGGCCAGATGGTTAAGTAATAC